>CM040618.1:1213858-1662091 GCA_022817965.1 Solanum lycopersicoides
GAGCTTACTTGGAGCTGATCCTGCTATAAGGCGCGATCAATACAGATGGTGCTCAAAAGGTAAGTACTCTAAATTTTTTTGTACGAGTCAACAGTAGGTAAGCTTTATTACACTACTATATGTGGGCTCATGGTGTAATCATTATAGGCTATTCAAGTTGGCCAAAAGCGGGGGAGACTAACTTTAAATGAGGAAGAAGAGCAGCCTCAGAAGAAAGTTCGAATCGGTGTTCCTGCGACGCAATGGATTTCAATATATAATGCCAGAAAGCCGATGAAACAGAGGTACATATATATGTCACGTGATTTGTCTTTTATGGCAGTTAATAAGTATTTGTCTGTGGTGAACATTAATCCTGGATTCTTCTTTGTGGATTTGGTGTGTGGTGGGGGTGGGGGGGGGGGGGGGTTTGTCAGTGAGTATTTTATGTAAATTATTTGATAGAAATATTCTATTATCTTAAAAACTGAACTGAATATTTAATATGAATGAACAACAACAATATACCAAGTGTAATACAAATGCAGAATGGTACTCCAGGAAGTTTTCAACTTCTTGGACTTTGGGAGTAGGGAAATTTAAGCTTCTGCTGGTAATATATTTTGAACTCTTTGGAGTCTGGATATGGTAGTCGGAGAAACAAATATCTGCCAAACTTGGTAACTTAGTCAATTTCATTTACTTATTTTATTAAGAAGGATACATGGAGTGTCCTTTGTCTTCTGATGGCATAATCACTAAAGATTCTTCTGGAAGATCTGTTTTATCTCCGTCTATGCTCCACGGTATCAGGAGATGGTCCTTTTCTATTCGATCCATTGTGTTGATTGGATAGATATAGAGGATTGGTTGGCTTTTGTAGAGAACCGTGTTCTGCTGTTACAGGCACTTTTACGCCTTATTAATATGAATATTATTACTTGCTAGGTGATACCAAAAGAAAAAATCATCTTTTGTACCCAAATTTCCCTAATATTAACATCATGACTTTATTAGGTACCATTACAATGTAGCAGACACAAGATTGGCACAGCATGTGGAGAAAGGGTCTGTGGATGGTTTGTCTATAAGTTGTGTAGCATCCTGTTCTAGCTTATGGGCTATTATCATGGACGCCGGAACGAACTTCACTAGCCAAGTTTATGAGCTGTCACCTTTCTTCTTACACAAGGTAATTAGAAGTTCCATGTAGTCTTCATGTGGTGTGCAGCTATTTAGACTTCAGATGTAGTTATCTAATCTTCCAAATGCGTGTTACAGGAGTGGATCATGGAGCAGTGGGAGAAAAACTATTATATTAGTTCTCTTGCTGGTGGCATAAATGGAGCCTCTTTAGTAGTAATGTCAAAAGGTGGTTTTTTTAACGTGCTGTAGGTTAATTCGTTGTGCTTGTTTTGATCTTTTACCACACTTTTAGAGAATACAAGGTGGGTTTTTTTTAACGTGCTGTAGGTTAATTCTTTGTGCTTGTTTTGATCTTTTACCCACTTTTAGAGAATACAACTAGATATCTTTTCTTGCTTATCAGTCAGCAAAAGTTACAATTAGCTAGCATGTTGATATGCTTGGTGCCTATGGTTTAGTAGGTGACATAACTTTTGATTGGGCTGTTTGTATTACTGCCAGATATGCTTTCTGTTGGTTTCTTTTTTGATGGTCCCTCTGAACTTATCTTGCATTGAAAAACAAACTCTACTGCTGGATCTGGATTTTCCTTCCTCCATTTTAAGCATCCAACTATAACATGGATCTCTCTCTTGTGTTGTCAAATGGCAAATTTTTATTATTACTCATAAACAGCTCTAAGAATGTGCTGGAATTATATACATTGTGCCAAAAGTGCGAAGACCAAAGTATGGTCTTATCTAAATATATAATATATGGATTCTTGGAGCTCTTAGATAGGTTCATCTTCATTCTCAAGTTCCATTTCAGACTATACCATGGACCGATAGCAAATTAAGCTGTAGTTGCTAGGGTAGTTGTCTTCTGATGTCGTTCTGTCATTATAGTTTCTTATATTTGTAAGGCGAATTAGAAGGTGTTAGCTTTTTGTCAGTTTTTATGATGTGCGAGTCGAAAAATTGTTTCAGTCAGATGGTGTTATATTAGATGATGGGTTACCCTCTTCAGATATTTTTTTTAGCTGGTAAATGTTGGGTTACTTCTGTAGATATTAAAACATTGTTCATACAATGGAAATTTGGCATTTTCTCTTTCCAGTTTCAACTTTTTGTTCAAGTCAAATGTTGGAATGTAACAATCATCAAGCGTTCATGCCTTTTCTCTTAGGTAGTTACACCAACGAAAGTACTCCTGTTGAGATGCCAGTGTTTGTTGCTTGTATATGCCAGTTTAACACTAGTTGGTGATATATAGAATAGGAAGTTTGATAGGTGAGTTGCATCTCGTCATCTAATTGTTGTGGAGGGTATTTTTTCCTATGCAAAGTAGATAGTTTTGCCAGCTTTGAGCTTTTCTGGATGCAGCTCTAGGTCCTGGACTATCTCTATTTTTGTATGTAATACTTGTGTCATTTTTCGCAGGCACACAGTTCACCCAACAGTCTTATAAAGTCAGTGAGTCATTTCCCTTCAAGTGGATAAGCAAGAAATGGAAAGAAGGGTTCCATGTGACTTCCATGGCAACGGCTAACACTAGGTGGGCTGTTGTTATGTCACGCAATTCAGGCTTCAGTGCCAGGTTTGTCCCCCCTCTTTAACACTCTCATACAATATTTAATCTGGTGTTAGTGTTAATACGGTATTCCATTTCTTTCTGCCCCTCCTCCCTTTGTGATGATAACCTGGAAAAATTATCAGATAAATTTCCCCATGAAGCGCAGGCTTAAGGATCTAAAAGGGTAGTCACAGTAATATTTTTCTGTAAGGAGAAGTAGCTTGGTTTAATGACCCTTTCGTCCTAAAATTTACTTAAAAAGTCCATACCTGGTTTTGTTACACTTGATTTATAATTTCTTTTAGACTTTTACTTACTAAAAGAAAGTCCATTACTCTTTAGTTTTCTTGAAATCATGTAGTTTGTTTATGTTACGGCCTTACTTGAACAACATCTGTTCTATTGGCTTGTACTACGATATCCTTGAGTTCTGAGGAAACATGAAAGTAGGACAGCAACTCTGGTTGATGAAGCATGGTTATGTGACTAGAGTGTGATTCACAGCCTCCTTCCATGGCTCCTAGTTGTGTGGGGCAGTAGTAGATGATCGTTCTTAGACCTCCTCTCAGGTCTTAGATGGTCTCATGGCTGTCTGACAGACTCTCCTCTTTGTCCTTGTCCAAAAAATAGAATTTAAAGAACTTGGTGAAGGTCAAATCTTAAGTTGTTAATGAGCAACAGTAACTATCATGCTCACTTGACTTGAATGTAAATGCGAAGACTATTTATAGAAAGCTTTGATCATCTGTTAACATGGAGATTTTAAATGTTTAATAGGTGGTAGAGCTCGATTTCCTTTATCCTAGTGAGGGTATTCATAAGAGGTGGGATAATGGTTACCGTATTACGGCAACAGCTGCTACGCCAGACCAAGCTGCTCTTATCCTGAGTGTACCTCGCCGAAGACCTGGTGATGAGACTCAAGAAACTCTGCGAACATCTCAGTTTCCCAGCACACATGTTAAGGTAGTGTTTTTGAAATTGTTATCTCTACTTTGCCTAATTGTTGTGTTGTGTGCACCCTAAGGGTAGCGACTACGGGTTTTTCCCTTGACAAATACACTGTATTCACATCATTTTATTATATGAGCGAGTTGTTGACTTGTGTTCTATCCTTGATTCTTTGTGCAGGAAAAATGGGGAAAGAATCTGTATCTTTCTTGTCTATGCTACGGACGCACTGTATCTTAAAACAAATCGTGACCAAATTGTTGTAAACCCGACATTTGCATCTTATATCCCGAACTTCTCGTTGTTGTTTCATTGTCCAAGTGTAAATGGATGGTGGTGGTGGTAAAGTTAGATGTGTCTTAGAATGTTATGCATAGGAGAACTTTTAGTTGTCTTAAAATTATGAGATGTTGTAGCTGCTCTGTGTAACAGCTTTCTGCTTATTGTATTGTTGTTAATCCTACTAGTACAGGAACAATTGTGCTTGCTGCAATAATTGTTTCGTGTACTCGAATTACTGGGGAAAATTTTAATGTTATCTTTACCTATCGATAATCTTGTTGTATTTGCCTTTAGTTGATTCTTCATAGCTGAGAGTTCTATTCGGAACCATCTGTCTGCATATCGTCAAGTATGGTCTTCGTACATTCTATCTTTCTCAGATTCCACTTATGTGACTACTTTGGGTCGTCTTTTATTCGCTTTTAGTTTATGATTTCAGTTTTATCGAAATACTGTGAAGATAGTTTGGTCCTGTAAAAAGTGGAATTTGTGCCTATGGATCATCTATCTAACTGCATATCGTCAAGTATGATTTTCGTACATTCTATCTTTCTCAGATTCCACTTATGTGACTACTTTTGGGTCGTCTTTTATTCGCTTTTAGTTGATGATTTCAGTTTATCGAAATACTGTGAAGATAGTTTGGTCCTGTAAAAAGTGGAATTTGTGCCTATGGATCATCTATCTATCTGCATATCGTCAAGTACGGTCTTTGTACATTCTATCTTTCTCAGATCTCACTTGTGTGACTACTTTGGGTCGTCTTTTATTCACTTTTAGTTGATGATTTCAGTTTATCGAAGTACTGTGAAGATAGTTTGATCCTGTAAAAAGTGTAATTTATTGATTAATTGTTAGTATGAATCAGTAAGGATTGTTATTAAATATTTTGGATAATTGTTAAGAAAATACTTACTCTTAAGTTGACTGATTTTTCTTCCCAAAAGAGTAATATCAAGTAGATAAAAAAGATTTTAATATACGTCTTTCATCATTTAATTTCGAAAAACTCAAATTTATATTACGAACCAACTATAAATGGAGAAACTACTAGTACTATACAAGTTCAATTGAATTAGGCCATATACTTGTATTAATAAACTATAAATATTCAATTACGAATTGAATAATTATGATAAATTATGAGTTTAATAGTAAGTTGAAATGCATGTTTCTCCTTCAAATCATTTCATTAAATCTAAAGTAAAAATCAAACGGTAAATTAACAAGAAAGTGTAATAGTACTTTTTTTTTAGCTTAGAGAAATGTTTTTGAGAGTATAGGGTTAGCAAAAGTCATCTATCTAAACTTTAAGGGGTAAAAATGAATTAATCATAACTTGAATATTCATGTAGAAAATAGAGGCTAAGATTTATTATCCATGTTGATTCCCTCTTTTTCATTCATCAAAAACAAAAATAAGAAATACTCTCTTCGTTCGGTATTATCTGTCATGATATCTATTTTTAGAATTGAACTATAAAAATTTTGGCTAACATTTTAAGATATATTTTTTCATCATATTAATATGCAAAAAATTAAAATTTATAGTATTTTTCATATACTTTTACAATATTTAATTTTTTTGCTCAAAATATCGAATTAATGTGATCTAATTTAACATTGAAAATTAATCAAATTAATTTTCGAAAAACGTGACACGACAAACAATATGGAACGGAGGGAGTAAAACCCAAAACACCCTTTGCATTCTTTTACTCAAATTTGATATTTTTTAGCTTCAAAATCACAAATATCATACTCCCTCCGTTTATAAAAGAATATCCCTATTTTCTTTTTAATTTGTTTAAAAAAGAATGACCCCTTTTTTATTTTAGCAACACTTTAACTTTAACTTTCCACGTGACATGTTTAAAACCACAAGATTAAAGGGCATTATGGTACATTTGATATAACTTTAATTTAGAACCACAATTTAACTTTCCACGTGACATGTTTAAGACCACAAGATTAAAGGGCATTATGATACATTTGATATAACTTTAATTTAAAACCACAAGATTAAAAGTTCTTTCTTTTCTTAAATTCCGTTCCAAGTTAAATTAGGCCAACTTTTTTGAAACGGACAGAGTAATAAAAATCTCAACTTTTTTTTTTATATGTAGAAGTTGAGAGATAGAAAAAAGAGAGAGATATGGCTTCCCACCTCTCATTTTCTACTCCTTCAGCTCTATGGGGTTCATACTTAAACCCCAAATCTTCCTCTTTATGTCAGTGTAAGTTTTATACATCAACCTTTTGTTTAATTTTCTTGTTTTTTTTTTTTTTAAAATTAGGTTAGATTTTTGTTGTTTTCTTGATTCTACTCTGCATAAATATAAAATCTTGAAACTGGGATTTTTTTTTATTTGTTTAATGTCATTTTGGTTGAAAGTTTATGTTTTTGGGGAATTGAATTTTTTTTTGTAATGTGGAAGCAAGTTTAAGTTGATACCATACAATTGAGATAGTAATTGGGACATATTCATTTGTTTATTTGCTGTTTATGCTGTTATGTTCCTTATTATTGTCTTTCGAAAACAATCTTTTTACCTCAACAAGGTAATGTATACGCTATTTTCTTCAGACCTCACTTGTGGGAATACTCTATGTACAGGTGCGGAGCTATCTTGTATGAAGGGGGTGGTTCATTCGAACCCCATTCGATGCGAAAAATTATATTATTTATACATAGTTAAAATAATTTTACTATGTGGAATGGATATCGAACATCCTTCGGCTACTTCATGTCTATTTCTACAGATTTTGAAACCCCTTATTGAAAATTCTGGCTCCGCCTCTATCTGCGTATGTAGTTGTTGGTTATGGGTTCTAGTTATGGCTATTGTGAAGTTGATATTTTTGAAGACCCTTGTTGATATTTGTAACTTCAAAATTCATAATCATTCTAAAAAATCTAAACTTTTTTTTAACTTACTGTTATAGAGTGTATATGTAGAAGTTATGAGAGGAAATAGAGTGAGAAATATGGCTTGCCATCTCTCATTTCTCATTCATTCAGCTCTATGGATTTCGTACTTAAAACTCCGAATGTTTTTCTTTATATCAGTGTAAGTTGATCGAAAGCTGGATTTTTCGGTAGATTGGTTAAGGTCATTTTGTATTGTACTCTTCTTGGAATACTTGTTTGTTTGGTTTTTGGTTCAAGTTTCGTAGTTTTTTCATGATCCTACTTTAGTATACAGATGAAATCTCTCAAAGTGGAACTTAAGTTTGTATGGTGTTTGGCCAGGTTTCGCGCATCTAGACTAATTCATAGATAACTCTATCCACCAAGGCTAGAACAGACGGGAAGAATCACCTAGTGTTTTCTTTTGGGCTTTGTTGGGATTTGAACTTTATACTACTCGACGACAGACCATTTAGTTAAACAGTATACATAGTTGAAATGCAGTTGGGATAGATTTATTTGTTTGTTTGTTTGTTTGTTTTTTGGACTTGTTGAGGTCATTCTTGATTGTTCTTTCCGATTGGGATTTTGTTGGAAGTTACTGTTTTTGAAGACCCTTTTTGAGCTTTTGATCCGAAAAATATGTTGGTACTCGAGAATAATTATTTTTCTGTAAATGGCAGTGAATATGAAGAAGAGGGTAGGGTCTCATGTGAGCTGCAGCTCGGAGAATGAGAGTTGTACTTCTGCATCTTCCGAGCATTCACAGGAACCTGTAGAGGAAAAGGTTTGTAAACTTCTTACAGCTTCTTGATCGGATTGCTAAACAACAACATACTAAGTGGGGTCTGGGGACTTGGGAGTGTAGAGTGTCGCTAAGACCTTACGAGTACCTCGTGGAGGTAGAGAGACTGTTTACGAAAGACCCTCGGCTCAATTGCATCAAACCCAAGTAAAAGAAGAAGAAAACCTAACAGTTGATAAGAAAAACAGTGTAAAGTCTACTCGAAACAATAATAATAGCAAAATATATGATAATCGAAACACAATAAACAAGATACGGCAAGCACTACAAGGGTATAACAAGTACTACGACAACACTCTACCCATACTAACCTTTTACCTTAATACGGGACCTCCACTCCTTCCTATGTAGAGTCAATTGATGATTTTTGGAACTTCTAGTTTTTGTTTTTGTAAAATAATGTCTTTTTGAAAATGTTTGAGAAAATTATAATGACGAAAATCATTGTTCGACCCTCCAAAAAGTAATCTATTGTATACAGTAAAATTGGCAATGTGCTATTTTTGTCTACAACTATCATCAGATTATATTTAGTGATTTGTGTGCTGTTGCTTTTCGAAACAGAGATCTCAACCGTCAGTCTCACGGAGATGGTGTCTGACCTGCCTGTGCTCAACTGGAGCTCTCATAACTGCTTCTGGAAATCCGATTTCTGAACCAAGAGCAATTGCCTTAGATGGAAATGAAAGTCCTGGCTGTCGGAATTGTGGGGGTAGCGGTGCTATAATTTGTAAGTGTGTATCGTTTTCTGTTTTATTTGCTTCATCCCACTAATCATATCACATTTAGTAACAACATGTTCTAAGAGAATGTTTCTTATGCTTCTCCATGACTATAAACAAATTCTCGAAGATTTTCATATTGAAACTGCAGCCCGTATAACCAAAATCCAGTACCCCTTATAATATCATAGGATCCAGTATATGCTAAATCTTTGAATTATAACAGAAAGGCACCTTACATAGTTACCAAAACTAACACACACGTAAATACATGCAACTCTGTATGTAATGACTTGCCGAAAGTTTTTATTGTGAGTCATTAGTACTGTATCGTTGAGAATTTAAGGTTCTAATGTTTTATCGAAAAAGTTCTGCTTTTGAAGTGTTGAACATAGAAACAAGAACCTCAATGAACTTTTCTTTATCGAAGATAAACTACGCAAACTTGAGAATTATTGAGCATCAAAACTACTCACCTGAACAAACGGTTTTGGCAACTTTGCCAAAGAACGGGTTTAGAAAGTGAAAAACTTGAGCTAATACAAACCGAAAAGAGAGGAGAAGTCTGAATAAGAATATCTAAATTATTTCCTTACAGTTAGTTTCCTTCACATAGAATGTTGACACGATTGTAGTCATGATAGTTCGCGTACACGTTTCTTGTGCTTCTATCTTTTTCTCTTCTAAGAAGACGCGATGTAAGAAGGGATTTTTGACTACTTTTGCTACTTCATTGTCTTTTTTCTACTTGATATCTTTGTCTATGGGCCCTTGTTTTACAATTCTGTTCAGAACTTGTCTTCCGCCAATCTCTTCCTCACATTATATCGTAAAACAGATAATTTGTGAACTATTGATGTCTGTTGAATCTTTCGTCAAACATTTTCCAAGTAACCAAAGGACAAAATATAGCTAGTCTTTATTATCCTGGACACGAATCAAAGAATTTTATATCCCAATTTAGATGAAGCACTATAGTATTGTATGCATAACTTATGTTGGTGCTCTATCTACTTTAAGACTTTCGTCTGTTTTTTATTTAGGTGATATGTGTGGTGGTACAGGAAAATGGAAAGCTCTAAACAGAAAACGAGCTAAAGACGTTTATGAGTTCACTGAATGCCCTAATTGTTATGGTATGTTATTATATCTAACTTCTACGTGTTGAAGCTGTTTCTATTTATCATGCAATTCTTAGATATCTATCTCGAACTGCATGACTTGAGGCTCTCTCTTAAGGATCCTTAAAACATCCATTAAGAACTTTGCTCTTGTCGTTCATGTCTTATATTAAAATTGGAATTAGCTCATATTTTTCTGTCTCTTGAAATTAAACTGTGATTGCTTCGGTGGTTGGTATTGGTCGATAATTTCCTTAGTTCGTAATATGAAAGTAGTAGCTGGTGTTGTAGCGTTTACTCAAACTAGATTCAACATCCATAGTACCTGAGGCCAAATGTCTGGCGTAGATATGAACCTTTAAATCCTTGTATTTTTTTGATGACAAGGGAAACCCGCAGCCTCTACCCTTTGGTTGCGCACAGGGTAAAAACCCCACTCCTATGCAATAGCTCGCAAACTACATAGGAGAGGTATTTCACACTAGGCAAGTCTGGTGCGATGAGCTCGACCCAAAAGGCAAATCCCTTTCTTTCGCTGGGAAGGGGTTTCGAACTTGAGACCTCCAACATGGAAGTCCCAAGCTCAAACCATTGAGCCACCCCGAAGGGTAACCTTTGAATCCTTATAACGAAGAACGAAGTCAAAATGTAGATCATAATGCCGGCACAAAACCAATATTGCATAAGATGTACGGTTTTCTTTATCGAGTCACTAAACAAGAACCGCTCCATTTTCATTTCGATATACCCCAACAAGACATACCATTGATAGTCTTTCCCTTTGATACTCGTTTGCTTTACAATCTTTGCTTTCAGAATGATTCATTTTATCTTATCTTGGATACTAACATAACGACATTTTTTCTTATGGAATAACCAGGACGAGGGAAACTAGTATGTCCTGTATGTTTAGGAACTGGTTTACCTAACAATAAAGGTCTTCTTAGGCGTCCAGACGCAAGGAAGTTACTTGACAAGATGTATAACGGACGACTCTTGCCAAACTCATAAGGTTAACTATCATAATTCATTTCTACTCTTACGAATACAACGCCATTTTACATTCCAATCGGGTACTGGATTGAAACGTTGTACGTATAGATTCTCAAGTTTTGTATTCGTATTCCTCAGGTTGAAAGCTGTACTTGAACTAGATGGACAATGAGAAGAGACTCAAAAGTAACAATGGATGTTGCAACTACTGTGTTGTTGAGTGTACCGTGTACCGTGTACCGTGTACCTGTTAAATCTCTCGATGAACTCTCGTTCTCTCCCTGATCTCTCTTGATACCGGGGTAGTAGTGTTACCGGACTTTCATCGTCTCCTCCACCATTGTTGAAAGAAATGGGAAGTAGTTTCTGCTACATGATAGAGTTAGCATAGCAATTACTTCAGAATATTGTGAGAGGAGCATTAATTTGGTGATCAATTTGCATATTGCCTTCATCATATCATATCATATACTCCCTCTGTTTAAAAAAGATTGACCTCCTTTCCTTATTAGTCAATTTAAAAAAAAATAACATTTTTCTTTTTTGCCCCTACTATATATATATATATATATATATATATATATATATATATTTATATATATATATATATATATATATATATATATATATATATATATATATTTATCATCATAAAAAAAAATAATTAAAAGTTGAATTACGGTTGTACCCCTACTATGAATTAAATTGTTATTGAAACATTTAATTATTTAATTTAAATATTAAATTGTATTATTTTAATAAAAATGTTAATGAATTTGCAGTTTCTTAGATTAATTCCTAACTATATTAAATTGTAGCGTTTTAATAAAAATGTTAATGACTTTTGCACTTTCTTAGATTAATTTCTAATTAAAATATTTAATTTAATAATATTTATGTGTATATTTAATTTATATATATATATATATATATATATATATATATATATATATATATATATATATATATATATATATATATATATATATATATATATATATACACATATATATATATATATATATATATATATATATACACATATATATATATATATATATATATATATTAAATATTAAATGTTTCTAAAAAAATTAAAAATATCCATTCATTCACTAAATTAACATTGTCCTCTAATAACTTATGCTTTGAAACTAAATTATTACGTAATCATTAATGTTTTAATGCACAAAAAAAATAATAACAGATACTTTTTAGGAATTATATATATATATATATATATATATTTAAATGTTTCTAAAAAGAATTAAATAACCATTCATTCACTAAATTAACATTGTCCTCTAATAACTTATGCTTTGAAACTAAATTATTACGTAATCATTAATGTTTTAATGCAAAAGAAATAAATAACAGATCCTTTTTAGAAATTTCAAAGGTTATTTTAAAATTTAAAAGCAATTTAATATGGTTCATGAATTAGCTTTGTCACGTTATCCAAGAAAAAATGTTGATATTGTCATGTATTTATATCATGATTTGCATGATAAACATATTTATTTATTAGCTAAAAATGTTATACACCTAACTAAACTAAATAGAAAAAGGAAACAAATATTCAATTGCTTCTTGAAGATAAGAAATTAAAGTATATATATATATATATATATATATATATATATATATTAATTATTTGACCTTTTAAATTTTTATATGACTTTCGCAAACTACAATTTTTGTTCTATAAATTTAACTCTTTCAGAAAAGTTTTCAATGTGCTACTCCTACAATTCTTATTTGTAGGAGCTCTAAATTGATGAAATAATGTCATAATTTGTGGTGAAAGTTGTGAGATCTCCCTTATGCGATCACGATGATAGATAAGAATTCAATTACTGAAACATGGTCTTTATCTCTATTTATATAGTTGAATTGTTGATTTGTTTATAACTTACTTTTAGTTTAGGATTTTTTTATGTTAAAAAACAAATTGATTGTTACATTAGATTTTATTATAATTTTCATTATCAAGACAAGATCGAAAAAGAATACTTAGTAACATTACTTATGTGTTTCCTTTTTTGTTCTTTGTATTTGCATATCATCTTTAAGAATGGATTTGATAGAATGATTACTCTTTCTTTTTATTATTTAAAGTTGGAACATATAGAATTAGATTAATGGTAGGTTCGATTAACATATCATCTTTGAATTTCACTTAGGTGATTGCATCCTAATAACGATTTTGAGCTTGTCCAACAATTATCATTGCCATCATTTCTCCTCCATTGTTAATTTTTTCTCTGATGATGATGGAAAATAACTAACTAAAGAATTTGTCGAGGGATATTGTTCTGTCATCTTTTTAAGAATATCTTGATCCTCATCCTATAAGTTAAAATTTGCTAACTACTAACCAAAGTTTAAAATATATAAAAATTTGAGAAAAGACATAAAGTCACCATTGAAGTTGTCCCGAGTTTTTAAAAAGACACTTTAACTTTGCAACCGTCTTATTACCCCACTAAACAATTTTGAACAGATATAATTACATCATGTCATGTAATGATTGGGGTGTCATGTAATGATTGGGGTGTGAGCTCACTTGCTTCTTAAAATTTGGGGCTGATCGAAAAATGATATAATAATATATGTTCAAAATTGTTTAGTGGGGTAATAGAACAATTGCAAAGTTAAGGTGTCTTTATAAAAATTCCAGACAACTTCAATGGTGATTTTATGTTACATACAAATTATGAACCACTATGATATGTGTTTGAAGTCTATATTATACTAAATCATATGTATTATATAATCATTAAGCACGAACTACCATAGGAAGTATGACAAGCAAAATAAAGCATAGACTACCATAAAAATATTACCTGGAAGAGCAACTTCAATGAATGGTTGGGGTTTGACTTTTCGAGGTTGTTGTAATAGACTAACTAATTGTAATTGGAGAGAAAATAACCATGGGTGTAGGGCCTTTCAAAATGAACAAATGCAAGTGGACAAGAAAACATTTACATGTAACTTATTATTCTCAAATCTACTATAAAAAATCATATTTTAAAAAAATATTGTATTCTTTTATATCATAGACTAACATGTATACATATTTAATATAAAGTAACTATTATAAATAGTACTATTAAAATTACCTTATTTTATATTTCAACTCTATAAATATAAGTATATTAAAATATAAAAAATATTATCTTTAGAAACTTGCATTAAAATATAATTAGTAGAAATATACGTGCAATGCCTCAATTGTTAAATCTAAATATCTTATTATTTCTTCAAAGGGTAAAATTTAAACAAATTAAGTTTCACTCTAAAGTTAATCATATCAAAAACAAAATAAATAAATAAACAAATTGTGATGAACATATTGAAGAATATTCAAGTAAGGATCTTGTCAAAGAAGCACAGAGTGTATAAATCATTAAAACTACAAGAAACACTCACTTTTCCGGTAGCTTTACCAAATTCACATGCTTCTTCCGTTCAGAGAGGTAATTTTTCAGTTCACCATAGCTTAATAACGGGTCAAATTTGCCGCCAAGTCTTAGCGCTAATTGTTGCTAAAGAGAAAAGGCCCATTGGGCTGTAGTTGGTGTATTTGAAATTTAGGCACAATAGTTATATAGTCCATGAATGGGTCATTTCCACTTTTACCCCTATTTTATTTAATTTTTGTCCCTCTAGTAAATAATTTTTTTTGCGATCATATATTATAAATTCACATGGTAATATCTCACAAGTTATGTTGGTATTCTTAAAGAACTTATGCACGGGGTAGAGCCACGTGCATGTCTGTGTATTCAATTGGACACCTTTTGTCATGAAAAAAATCGTATATACAAGTAAATGACACACGAAGTGATCAAATAATATATTTTGGACACTCTTGACACAATTAGCTGTTGTAACACAATTGTCTCTGACCCCTTGAATAAGTTTTAGACACCTTGAATGAGTCATTGCTCGAGTGTTCGCATCTCACTTTTTTTTATTAAAAATATTATTATACAATTTCTAGATAACCTTCGTAAAATTCTTAGCTCCACCACTTATATGCCAATCGAACTTATATTTTCCCTTTTTAAAAAAATATTTATTGTACAATTTCTAATATCCTTTATGAAATTCCTAGCCCCATCTACACCGTTCGAACTTCAAACATAGGTGCATCTTAAGTTAATCTTCTGTAAAACACACTTCATGCACCTATATCTAAAGTTTACCCCTCCAAATTTACATATTTGAACTCAATTTTAAAATAATTAAACTAATAAAAGTTTATAAATATCGACTATGTCTTAAATAGGGTCCTAAATTAGACTAACTGAATTTCCCCTCCCCCCCCCAAAAAAAAAAAAAATAAATTGAAATATGTCATCTAATTTTAGTAATCTATTAAAAAAATGTTATTTTTCCTTCTTAACATTTTTTTAATTATATTTTAGAACATATTTAACATTATAAAATAGAAGTATATCTTCATATATTAACATATTTTTATATTTAAATCATAAAATTTATTTATATTTTACAAATTAAAATAAAATAAATAAATTAAAACAAAATTAAAATAAAATAAATAAATTAAAACAAAAAAAGTACTATTTATCTAAAAAATTCAAACACCTTATCTAACAAAATGTTTCTAGTACTATAATAACTTTTGAGTTCTCCACAAAATGCCACATATATACAAATGGCAAACAAAAACAATAGACACATAGCAAATAATGACCAAAGAGTTCCATGTTCATCACATTGCACACATTCCCAAAAATATCAAATAATAAAGGACATAAAGCCAAATAAATAAATAAAATTCCCATTTTTTTTTTGTCTATTATATACATCTTTTTTTGCAATTATTTTGGATATTTCATTCAATTTGTCAAAGATGACAAATACCAAAACCAACAATGGGAATATTACAAAATCAACATCAAAAGATGAAGAAGAAGGTCAATTGGAATTATATTCACCGAAATATGCCCTAAAAGTTGATAATAATAATTACCAAAAAAAGCCAAATGAAGAAGGAGGTCAAATGGAATTGTACTCACCAAATTATGCAATAAAAGTGAATAATTCAAAGGTAAAGTCCTCCTTTTAAAAAATATAATTATAAGTTAATTCAGGTTCAAATTTCAGCAGAAACAATAGTAAAACATGTTTTTTTAAAAAAATATTTGTCTTGTCCTATCTTTAGTAGAATTTGTTGTTAGAAATAATTGAAATGTCTACAAGTGATTTAAATGTCATAATTATAATTTTAGTGGTTAGATAATTATTTTAAAATTTTATTTACTTATCTTTAAATTTCAGGTTAAGAATGAAGGAATAAATGAGAAGATGAACCAAAAAGAAGAAATTGAAGAAAAAGAAAAGGAAAAAGTTGTTGCTACTAATGGTGGTCCACTAGCCACACCTTTGCCAGTCAGACTCACTTCTAGAATTTAATCGAGGTAGATCAAAAATAATCTCTTTATTTTTATATAAAAATAAAAATAAAGTTATGTACAATTTTTTTTTTCTCCAGTCATGAAAGTATAATATCTTTTCTAGACTCACTTCTAGAATGTAATAGAGAGTATAAGAAATATTCTCTTTATAAAAATAAAAATAATTTACGTATATTTTATTATATTTTCTTTATAAAAATAAAAATAAAATCTACATATATTTTATTATTTTTCCGAAAGGAGTTTCATTTGTGTTTTTATTTCTTTCCTTTTGTTGATGCATGGTTTGTACTTTGTATTCAATTAATACATGAAAGAATGGAAAAAATAAATGTTATATACTTCGATGGACAAAGCATTTCGTATTTATACGACGTTTTGAATACGACTTTTTGAAGATTCATATATATACTAATATATAATAATTATTAACTTTATCTACCACGATTTAGAATATATATATATATATATATATATATATATATATATATATATATATAAAACAAAAAGTGTTTTCTTTTTTTTTTTGGAAATCTTTCACCTTTCAAAATTCTTAAAAGGGATGAGCTTACGAATTTTTATTTTGTTCGAATCTTTCAAAAATATCGTTAGTGTCGAATCCTTCCCAAGTGCAAATTTTTAGATATTCTATCACGAATAGAGTATCATTTTTTTTAAAAGAGTCTGAACAATATAGATGAAAATGACACAAGTACCATTTACTAGCCTTATAACTATGTTGTTCGAATTTCCCAAAAATATCGTTAGTGTCGAATCCTTCACAAGTGCAAATTTTTAGGTAATTCATCACGAATAGAGTACATTTTTTTAAAAGAGTCTGAACAATATAGATGAAAATGACCCAATTCCATTCACTTAAAGGATCTCCCAAAATTTTCTTTCAACCTTATTTTGCTCGAATTCTTTAAAAATATCGCTAGAGGGTATGTCGGATCCTTCATAAGTGTACACATTTTCAAGGAATCCGACATGGATATGACATACTTTTGAAGAGTCTGAGCAATATAGACAACAAATGACACAAACACCTATCATCTGAAAATAAATCCAAGTTCTTTATATCCTCTCTTTTCAACAATCCCTTATGCTGGATCATATGAATATACACATTTATATAGTTAAAATGTGTGTCAAAAAAACAACAAAACCCCGAATCGTCGATAGTAATAACAACCCTCCTCCGTTATCTGGACTTAACGTAAACATGAACCTAAGGTTCAGTGTTTGGTAGCCTGCTGAGAACAGAGTGCTCTGGTTTGTGTTCACATTCAAAATCGAGATGAACGAATGCTCGTTCAACTTCAGGGAGTTTTTCGAGCTTTATTTGTAGAGTTTCTCCGATAGCATGTGCTTCTTTCAAAGGCAAATCTTCCGGGAGTTCAATATCAACCTACGTTACAGTAAGCAAACGAGTCTCAAAATCATCGATAGAAGAATCATTCGTGCTATTATAGATGGTTTTTTCGGAGACTGACCTCTACGAAGTACAAGACACCAAATGTGTAGGCTCGAACTGTATCAATACGCTTCACTTGAGGGTGTCTTATAACAAGATACGTTAACTTTTGCAAGTATTCGGGTGGGGCTGACTGTCCGACTAGTGACACTACATGAATCAAAGATAGTATAATGACGATACAAAAACTAACAGAATCTTCTAGTTAAACACTCCGTTTCTCAATCAGGCTATCGATGAACATTAAAGTTGTGCAGGAATGAGACGAATACCTGCGTTTTCTAAAACAGTTCCTGACCAGTTCGTGATGGTATAAAGTGCAAGGATAATGGCACCAACAGGATCAATCCACCAGTAGAATTTATCGCCAAGTATAGCTGCTACCAGTCCGACTACATTAGTAACCACGTCAAAATAGTGATCCTGTCGAAAGGAACCTTCAAGTTACGAGCCTAGACGATTCAGGATAACGATGACAAAAATAGAACGAGAAGATACAGTACACACCTTTGCGTAGGCACGGACAATGTTGTTTCCTGAGCTTCTGCAGTATAACCAAAGGGCAAGTTTTACTACTGTGGCCGTTATCATGATAGTATATAACCAGAAAAGCTGATCCGAGGTCATTTTTTCAGGAGATTCATTTTTAACGAGTTGTTCTACAGCCTGAATAAACACCTGAAAGCCTAAAAAGGAAGTAACGTGAGCCATAACGAACTCAATAGATTATAATGAAAATAGGATGAAATGGTTAACGTGTCAAAGGAGATCGATCACGTACCAAGTGTAGCCATAACTGCAGCAAAGATAATGATCCCTACTGGCTGCACTCGCAACTTCCCGATAGGATATTTGTAGATGTTGATATTTTTCATTGACAGATGACTTAGCCACAGTATACCACCAGCCATGAGATCAAGTAACGAATCCAACGTAGATGCAGCGATAGCTAGGGAACCACTTGTCACTGTGGCATAGATCTGCAAGATGAAAATATAGTTACTACTTCCATTATAGAAAAACGCATAAAACTCCACTTGTGCACATCTCGATTAATTCCACAGGATACTTGCTACAGTACTGGATAACTCTGTCCACCAAAACTTGGACAGATGCAAGGCATCACCTAGTGTTTTCGCCGAAGAAATGCATTCGCTCTAATTTCAAAAGTGCATGGCTTTCTAATATGATTAACAACATACTTTATCGACTAAACATTTGAGATACATTACTGAAATTATATACTCAGACTATCCTAGATTCATCGACTGTCAATTTGTAATAGCAGAAGCATATGCAACCACAAAGGAAAACAGTCGACTCATATATAAGATACGAGAGGTCAGATATGCAAGTTTAGAGTTTTCTCATACTCGGAGCATGAGTTCAACGGAGCATGTAACCGTTGTTACCTTAAGAGCTAGTAATAAAACGTTTGCATAATTGGAGATCTGCATTGCCTTCTCATCTTGAGATTGTTCGTCAAGATCCTCATCATCAATGAAACTAGATGCCACAATGGAATCGACTTCTTCAAATGACTTCAAGGTCTCAAACTGTTTTTCATAGTATTCCTTTTCTCCTGTGGTACAAAAAAACCTCAGTAATGAAAAAAGGTAATGAATAATACAACAAAGAAATCGAAACTGGGGTTTAAGGTTACTACTAGCTTGGTCACGTGAATCCAATAACTTCCGTTTAGACCCTATAAATGTACCAAAAAATCCACTAAATTGCATTTAAGCTAAAATCGTGTCATCGTCACACCAAAAGAATCTAAATTTACTTCCAAAAATGATATAATCTAGTTCAGTTTAACTCTAGAAGTTGAAAAAATTGAATCTTGAAAAGCGAAAAGCATCTAACAAAGTAGAACAAAAGGATGATTCTTTTTCAAATCTGACTTTAATTCCTACATAAAAGGACTAAATGCACATATTTCAATCAATTGAATGTAAATTTGTGCTTCGTCGGATATGACAAGGATCAAAACCATAATTTACCAATAATCGAGGGACCAACAATGCTATTATCTAGTTCATTTTAACTCCTTAAGATAGTAAATTGAATCTTGAAAAGCATAATTCACCAAACAAATTAGAACGGAAGGACCTTCGTTTCCCAAATCTAACCTAACTTCCTACATAAAGGGAATGAAAAACTCATATTTCAATCAATCATAAGTTACACGTGCCTCGTCAGATATTACAAGGATCAAATCGGAATTTACAATAACCACGAGACCAACACTGCTATTATCTCAAAAATGAAATTGTCTAGTTCATTTGAACTCCTTAGGTTAGTAAAAATTGAATCTTGAAAAGCAAAAAAGAACCAAACAACTCCGTAGGTTAGTAAAATCTGAATCTTGAAAAACAAAAAGCACCAAACAAATTAGAACAGAAAGACCTTTTTTTCACTTCCAAATGTAACATTACTTCCTACATAATGTAGAACTAAAAACACATGTCAATTAGTCAAAGGTTAAATGTGCTTCGTCGGATATCACAAGGATCACGTTCACTACTTAAGTTAGTAAACAATTGAATCTTAAAAACCGCCAAACAACTCCTTTAAGTTAGCAAAAAACCCCAAGCAAAATAGAACAGAAAGACCTTTCTTTCCTTCCAAATGTAACATTACTTCCTACATAATGTAGGCCTAAATACACATGTCAAACAATCAAAGGTTAAATATGCTTCGTCATCACTACTTGATTAGTAAACAATTGAAAAGCAAAAAGCATCAAGCAAATCCATAAGTTAGTAAAAATTGCATCTTGAAAAGCAAAAAGCAACATCATATCTAAGGTACTCCGGTTGGGGTGAAGGCCTCGTTGAGAAATCCCGTTTATGCCAAAATAGAACAGAAAGACCTTTTCTTTTCCTTCCAAATGTAACATTACTTCCTATATAATGTAGAATTAAATACACATGCTAATTAATCAAAGGATATCACAATGATCACTTGCACCATCACTACTTAAGTCACTAAATACTTGAATCTTGAAAAAGCAAAAAACACCAAACAACTCCTTAACTTAGCAAAAAATTGAATCCTGAAAAGCAATAAAGCATCAAACAACTACACAAGTCAACAAAAAATTGAATCTTGAAAAGCAAAAAAGCACCAAACAACTCCTTAAGTTAGAAACAGTTGAATCCTGAAAAGCAAAAAGCATCAAACAACTCCATAAAGTTAGTAAAAGTTGAATCTTGAAAAGCAAAAAGCACCAAATAAATTAGAGCAGAGAGACCTTAATTTTTCTTCCAAATGTAACATTATTTCCTACATAATGTAGAACTAAAAACACATGTCAATCAATCAAAGGTTAAATGTGCTTCACAAGGATCACTTTCACAACTTAAGTTAGTAAAAATTGAATCTTGAAAAACAAAAAGCATCAAACAACTACACAAGTCAGCAAAAAATTGAATCTTGAAAAGCAAAAAAGCACCAAACAACTCCTCAACTTAGCAAAAAATTGAATCCTGAGAAGCAAAAAAAAAGCATCAAACAACTACATAAGTCAGCAAAAAATTGAATCTTTAAAAGCAAAAAAGCACCAAACAACTCCTCAAGTTAGTAACAGCTGAATCCTGAAAAGCAAAAAAGCATCAAACAACTACATAAATCAGCAAAAAACTGAATCTTGAGAACCAAACAGCATCAAACAACTCCATAAGTTAGTAAAAATTGAATCTTGCAAACCAAAAACCATCAAACAACTCCATAAGTTAAGCAAAAATTGAATCTTGAAAACCAAAATGCACCAAAAAATTAGAAAACAAGAACCCCTTTTCTCCTTTTTTTGAGGGGTGGGGTGGGGTGGGGGTACCTTTAGACAAGCTAGAACTCTTGGTATTATCAATGTTTGATGATGAAGATTCAACATCAATATTAACACAAGACTTCACTTTTTCAGGCAATCTTGCTAAAAAATCACCCCTTAAAGTTGTAACTGAGTATCGCCGCCCACTATAACTAAGCTTCCACCCATCCAACAATGGAGTTTTCACTTCATTCTTGATTTCTTCTCCCTCCATATTATTTTTTTCCAATAAAAAAATTTTTTTTTTTTTCAATTTTGTTAAAACCCCATTGACATATTATAGCTCCTATATATATCTGTTCAAAGTTTTTTTTTTTTTTTTGAATTTATTTTTTACATAAATAATGTTTGGTGTTGATAAATAGTTAGATAAATCTTCAGAAAATATTTTTTTTATTATACATATTTGTATTAAAAGACAAAAGTAGTTAGAAATTAAATGAAGAGACAATATAATTTTGTACTATAGAATCTTAGTTGGAAAGCCTTCGAGCTTTACATACAACTTTTATCGAATATGATTGTTATTTATGGAGTTTGATACGTATTTATTTATGGTATTGAATACGAAATTTTATTTACTTACTTTAAATTTTATAGCATTTATTATTGAGTATTACTCCTTCTGTTCATTAATATTTGTCAATTATTGATTATGCACGCCTCATAAAAAATTATAAATGGAAAAATAATATTATCGTATTATTCTTTGACTATAATAAATACAATGTTTTGTATAATAAATATTGGACAATTATTGTTGAACCGAGAGAGTACTTAACTATTCTCTATTACGACACTATAAAATTTTCACTATAAAATTTTCAGTGAATCTTTCTACCTCTTTTTCAACCTATTTTGGAATATTTATTTAATGGTGAAAATATATCGATTATTTCGTCACGATTTATGATTAATTTTTTAATGGATATGAATCTACTTTCTTTTATCCTCATAGATTCGAGCTAATTTTTTTATCCTCATAAATTCGAGCTTTGAAATAAAAATTTTAATGTTGAATCGTTAAATTTATAATAGAGTTTATATAATTTAAAATGGGAAAAAAAGTCTGAATATATTCGAATTTTGACATAAATTGTTGTAACGATACTAAACTTTGAAAATAATATTTTATCCCTGCACTATTTAATAGTGTATTTTAAAGATATATCTATGTACCCACATGGACATTACAAATATTGCATAATTATACCCTTAAAATACATTATTAAATAGTGCAGAGAAATAAAAGATCCTCTATAAAGTTTAATATCGTAACAACAAATTCAGCCAAAGTCAGAGTATCTATCATATCCTTTTGTCATTTAAAATTAATCGAATCAATGAATTTTGAATATCGAGGTATTATAAAAATGAAATGATTTTCACAAAAATGCTATTTTCGTTTCACTATTTTGTTTTTACCTCATTTTAAATAAGTTATATAAAAATAGAGACCTTGAAGAATATATAAAAATATATTTGAAAATCGACCTGATTCTATCTCTTTTCATTCCGTTTGAAGAAGGAAAGAATGGCCAAAGAATTGATTTTTCTTTCTATTATTGAATCTCATTTTGATTAGTCAAATGTCATAATCTAAATCCTCATTAT
Source organism: Solanum lycopersicoides (assembly GCA_022817965.1). Taxonomy (NCBI): domain Eukaryota; kingdom Viridiplantae; phylum Streptophyta; class Magnoliopsida; order Solanales; family Solanaceae; genus Solanum; species Solanum lycopersicoides. The sequence goes on from CM040618.1 coordinate 1,236,696, forward strand.
TAGTAATAGAACTCAAATTCCAAATGGTCTCTGTTTTGAATAAGTCTAGATCTATTATTTTTCCTTTTATTGATTCTATTCTGATATCAAAATTCATATTAAAAAATTAAAAAAATACAATAATTTAAATTATAAGATATAAGACTAGTTCAAATTCACCTGAACAAATCAATGAAATTGAATTTCATTGTAATTTTATATATGAAATAACATATATCAATATCGATATTATAGATTGATATATAGATACTTATAAAATGTAGCCTCTCATTTTGATTAAATTAATTTTAAAAATATAATTAAATTTCAATACAAATATTAAACACTAAATTAAAATGAAAAATAATAAAAACTTTTAATTTCTTATTATGATCTGACAAGTAAAATCAGGTGAGTTGTGAATTCTACCTACTTTCTCTTAAATGAAATAATTTTTCTGTCTTTTTCCTCATTATTTTTTACAAATTTGGAAAGGTTTAATTAATGCCTGAATTTTTTATTTTTTCAAATTTTACCTTATCATTGTAGTCTACGAGGTGAAGTGAAGATGACGTATGTTGAAATAAAACAATAGAACATTATTTAAAGAATACTTTTCTAGGAAAAAAAGACATTATTTAATTTTATACTAAATCAAACATAGAAAATTTAAAAATAAATCAAAGATATTATTAAGCTCAAGCACAAATTTGTTTTAATGAAGGTAGCTTACTTACTCTCATGGACTAATTATACTTAAAATCTTTTCGATTTTATTTTTCTTTAAGAAAATATTTTTCTCCATATCAGAAAATGCAATATCTATTTATTTATTATACTACAGCTATAGTGTCTTGTTTATTTATTTAAATATAGAAGTTTGAATTGTTATTTTATTTATTTCAAAAAACAAAGTTCATGCCATTTCAAGAACATTGATTGGTTGAGAATAATAAATAAAATTAAAATCAGTCTTTGGTTCATAATAATGGCTCTTTTTTCTCATTATTAGTTGTTTGACATTTTCATTTGTCTAATCAATAACTTAGACAAACAATGAATAATGCTACTATAAAAGAAAATAAATAACCAAATTAAAATACATATTCCAACTATACAAATTCATTTATTATTTCTACAAACTTATAGGTTAGATAATTCAATCAAATCCATTCTTATTAGATGATATACAAATACAAATAACAAAAAAATATATATAAGTAATTCAATTAATTATTCTTTTTTGAACTTGTTTTGATAATGAAAATTATAACAAAATCTAATGTAACAATCAATTTATTTTTTATCAAAAATAAATAAATTCTAAACTAAAAGTAAGTTATAAATAAACCAACAATTCAACTATATAATTAGAGATAAAGACCATATTTCATTAATTGAATTGTTATCTATCCTCATGACTACATAAGATATATTTCACAATTTCGCCCACAAATTATAACATTATCTCATCAATTTATAGCTCCTACAGATAAGAATTGTAGGAATAAAGCATAAAAAACTTTACTGAAAGAGTTAAATATATAAGACAAAAATTATAATATGTGAACAGACATAAAAATTTGAAAGGTCAAATAATATATATATAATCAATGAACTATAACTTTGTAAGATACATCTATCTACTTTAATATCTTGACTTCAAGAAGTAATTGAATATTTATTTCCTTTTTCTATTTAATTTAGTTAAATTTATAACATTTTTAGCTAATAAATAAATATGTTTATAATGAATAGTCACTATGAAATAAATATATTGTATCATATTAGTAATGATAGTATTTGTATTATATTTTAATATGATTTCAAAAATTATAAGAGAATGTGTATAATCAAGAATTAGATAATTAAGTGCAAATCTTGATATAAATACATGAAAATATCAATAATTTTTCTTGGATAACATGACAAAGCTAATACATGAACCATATTAAATTGCTTGTAACTTTCAAAATAACCTTTGAAATTCCTGAAAAAGACCTGTTACTTTTTTTTTCTGTATATTGAAACATTAATGATTACATAGCATAATTATTAGAGGACAATGTTAATTTAGTAAATGGTCATTTAGTTTTATTTAGAAACATTTAATATATAATTAATTATTGTTCTATAAAAATAATAATTTAGTAGGTGTACAACCGTTTAGATCACAGAAATCAACAATTTACATCAAACTGTAGATAAGTCGATACACCGGGGTCCCAATCTATGTTGCTTGGACTCTTCAAAAATGTCATCGAATGGACGTTAAATCCATCTAAATCAGTGCAATATTAGAGGATCCGACAAAGGTAAAGCTACATTTTTTAAGAGTAAGTAACTAAGGTCACAATAACTAAGTGATCAAACAGTAGAACTCTATCAAAACATGTAATAGTGCTGTTAAAAATACCAAGCACCAGAAGATAGATATAGAACAATAACTTAAGCTACTGGTAACGACATGAACAAACTCATTTCACAATCACATACCGTAGTCTCCATGTCGTCTATGGGGAGAGCGACTGGATTGGGATGATCGGATTGTCCTCGTATGGAAGTCCAAAAGATCATCCAAACTATAAAGCGACATAATTGGAGTCGGAAATAAGTAACATAACTGATGTTCATAAACCATAATTATGTCAAGGTTACATTTAACTGTGACAAGCAGATCAAAAATCTCCTCAACAAGGGTGCTATAACAAAGTCTCGTCAAATTTTTAAATAAGAAGCAAAAATCGTACTGGGAGGAGCTTCTAATCAAACAGACTGAATCCCATATCGTCATCACTTTCTTCCTTGGGTTCTTCCTGTTCGTCATTACAACAAAAGTAAACAAAAGTTCAGGTGTTTGCAATGAAAATGAAATACTTCTAATCAAACAGACTGAATCACATGTCGTCGTTACTCTCCCTCCAATCAAACTGACTGAATCATATGTCGTCATTACTCTCCTCCGCTCTCACCATAAAAGGGTTCTAACTCTAATTAGTGATTATGTATAATAACTGTTTAGCGAACATACAAGGTTGAGTCAGAAACTACTCAGCTCTATCAAACACATAACCTAAGCTTGCACACGACTCTGCTCTCACCGGTTCAAAGTAAAAAGATAAAACTTGAAAAATATTTATAAACTTCATGATCGAGGAGATCCTACAAATAATCTTTAACATAATTCAAGAACTCCCAATTAAGGAGGTTCCGCCAAATAATTTACTTACTTTCTTATACCCACCCCAAATCATAAACACCTTAATAATATGTTCAACATCCAAACATATGCTTTAGAGATACGCAAATCATCATCAAAAGATTAAACCATGTATTCAAAATCATCTTTCATCACTAACATCTTTGCCAAAACTTTTAACTCCACCATTTTTTGTAAATTAGTTATCCATTTTGTTCTCATTTAGAGTAAATGATATCCAAAAACATGACTCTAAGAAGATTTCAGGATATGCTCATCAAAATCACTTTTTTCAACAACAATTACTCCATTTCATAGTTATAGAAGTAAAGTAAGAAACATCTCTTCTCACCTTCTTTTCCTCAGCAGCAGGGGCAGCAGCTGCACCACCACCAGCAGCCCCACCAGTGGGGGCAGCAACAGCGACTGCACCACCACCACCACCAGCACCGACATTCATGATGAGATCACCAATGTTTTTCTTCTCAGCAAGCTTAGCAAACAGGAGAGGCCAGTATGGCTCCACTGTCACATTAGCTGCTTTGACTAAAGTTGAAATTTTCTCAGCCTAATACACATCAGACACAAACAGATTCAATCAACACAACGTTGAAGCCCTATAATTAGACATATTACACATTAAACACAATCAAAATACTAGAACACATGAAAAAACTCAATTAGATTTGAAAATATTACACATCTATAACAAAACATAACGTCAAAAACACTAGGATTAGAATAAATAGGGCAAGAGAATCTTACAGTGATTGGAATGTCCTCATCATGGAGGAGCAAGGCAGCGTAAGTGCAAGCAACTTCTCCGCACGACATATTGATTAACTAACCTGCTAGTAACAGCAAAAAAAATGAAAATGCTCAATCACATTGAAAATAGAAAAATATAAATGAAAATACTAATAAATGTGAAAATCACATGGAAACAGATTCAAATAAACTGATAAAAATGCTGGAAACTATATGAGAAAGCTTAATAACTTCCAAAACTGGTGAAAGTACATGGAAAAGCACAAAATTGCCAATGGACGATGAAAACCACACTGAAATGTTCAAACAATATCAGTAAGCTCAATCACTTTTAAAATGCTGAAAATTACATGAAATTGCTCAGACGCCGGTCAATTGCATTCAAATGCTAAGAAAATTGTACAAACAATGTGTAAGCTCAATTGCATTCAAAATGCTGAAAATTACATGGAAATGTTCAAAAGCACCTAAACATAACTAAATAAATTCCTAAAAATGCTGATAAAACTACATGAGCAAGCTTAATACCATTAAACATGGCGAAAACTACATGAAAATGCTCAATCAAATTGAAAATGGCAAAAAATAAACGAAAATGCTACTAGACAGTAAAAATCACATGGAAATATTCAAACGTATATAAAAATGACGAAAAAAACTGATAAAAATACTGAAAAAAACTGCGAAAATTATATTCTTAAGCTTAATTGCATTCAAAAATGGAGAAAAATATTAATTTACCTTCGAGGAGACGACGAAGAGTGTACGGCGAGTTCGAGAGCAATTGCTTGTCTTCTCCTTAGGGTTAGGGTTTTGTGATTGTGGTAGTTATAAACTTATAACGAAAAGAAGGATCTAAATGGGCTTAGAAGGCTAGAAGAAATTTGAGGCCCAATTTTATCAATGAAGCCCATTATGGCCCATGTTCAAATTTGATCAAATTCATCCACTTTGTCACTTCATAAGAGACTCAAGTTTGATTTTAAAAAAAAAAACGAAAACGTTCGTTTGATTGTGAACAAGTTAAATGTTTCCACGTTGAGTAAGTACGGGGTTGGGGGAACATACATGCACAAATTCGAGTAATGGAAACTATACCGACCAGGGATGGACAACTGCTTTCTCTCATTCCACTCGTCTACCCCTCTACACGAATTTGTATGATCGATGTCACAAAAATAGTCAACTCTATTATCAAAGAAAGGAAAAGAGAATAATTTGACACATAATATCCGGAGGTGTGGAAAGAGTAGCCGTATGAGAGCGAAAAAACCATCAACGGAGATAGTTTGTGGAGATTTCTATAGAAAGACCCTTTAGTTTTGACAATGTTTCAACCAAACGTATCAACTCCTAATAAATGTTCTAATTAGACGTTTTTAAATCAAAACTTGACAAAAAACTTTTACGAGTATTTTCATTCGTCTATTAAAGTAGTTAAGTTAATTACATAAATATATTATCTACATTAATTATACGAGTCAACCTCAAGAAAAAAAATGTTTGAGGTTTTACGGCTTATTAAGGCGAATGAAAATAATTAAAATAATATATTTTATGTGATTAACTTAAATGTGAAATATACAACTCAAAATTTCCATCTCATTCAATAACAAGGAAATTCACATTCCTTGAGGTATGGTGTATAATTTAGTGTACAAGTATCACGGATTCACAAAAGGTCCATGAAGGGCCGGATCCAAAGGAATGTGATGTACATAGTATGCCTTAGACAGAAGCATCATTAACTAATTTCACGGCTAAAACATGTGACATATAAGTATAGGGAAACAACTTTATAGTTACAAACTGAACAAAATCGGTATTGCTACATTCATGTTAGAGTCTATTGAATCATTCTAGTTCATGTAAATCAGAATATTATGTCGAACGAGTCTATTGAATTATTCTAGTTCATATAAATCAGAACATTATGTCAAAGTGGAGAGTTTCAAGGTTTGAATGAAAAGAAAGCAAACTGTTCAACTAGTATCCACACCTCTACTCAAATTTTATCGTCAAAACTGGAATAGCTAATGCTGCTGCGAGGTAGCCATCGGGTATGATACTTAAAAAAAATGAGGAGATTATAGTGAATCGGACAATAAGAAAGTTCAGCTTTAAGTAATTGAAAAGTTACCACATATCTTAGGTGAAGAGGTAAAATGCTGCACAATATATCCAATTAATGTATTCGCATCTCTAGACAAGGAGATGCCATGACATATGAGCCAAACCAGCAGAGGCGGAGCCAGTATGTCAGGTCTGTGGATTCTAAAATTTATAAAGGATAACGATCTTATAAATTTCACAAAACACAAATTATGTTAATGAGATATTTGTCATGTTTTAAAAAACATTACCTTAGATATTGTTATTCTAAAACTTATTTTAATAATATGAAGAGTTAATAATTTAATTTAAAGTTCTAAAATATTGTTAATGAAAGATTAATAATTTTTAACATATATAAATTTCAAACATTTTTATTATAATCGAGAATACTATTTTAAGTCAGAATACACCATTAATATTTTCGCACCTAAAATATATATTTAACTAGTTTTATTTGTGAGCTTGAACCATTACTAGCTTCAAAAGTTAAAATTTCGAAAAACAAATAACAATTACACCAGTAGATAGTAAGCCAAAGTGCTGCAATATTATTTGAACCCCTCATGAGATAATACAATCCTCCAATGGAACACAAAGCACATATAACAAGTGGAGAATGACTATCTAGAAACCAATCAAAGAACAATGAAATAACTCAAAAACTTGCAGTAATTCATATTTGAGTTTATAGACATAATTAACTTTCAAATCCAAGAAAAATGATAATCAAATTGCAGAGACATTAAACTCATTCTGCTTGATAGCCTAAAGCTCTCAATTAAGTACACTATTTCATTCCGCGTAACAAAGGAATAAACTTTGGTCTAGTACAACAAAAAGTAGCAAGTGATAAGCAGAACTATCTCTTAACGCGCTTGTTGTTTTTTGCAGAACGATCACCTTTGTGAAATCCTCCGAAATCGTTGGTAGTGTCAGCAGTGTTCTGCTTCTTTAAACCTTTTCTACCACCAAATCCAAACTTGGAATCCTTGAATTCCCTGCTTTTCCTCTTTTTGTCGAACCCCTTACCTTTTCCACCAAATGTTGCCTTCCCACCTGAACGATCTCCAGGAGATACACCAGGTCTCTTCTTATTTGATCGCTGATAGGGTTTATCAGCGTTTCCTCCATTAAAAGCCAAATCTAGACCACCAGCATCCTCTTTATCGAAGCCGCTTTGTTGCCTCTGCTTCCTCCACTTCTTAACGGACTCAATCTCTTGCTTCTTCTGTTTAGTTCTTTCTTTCATCTTCTGTGCTTGTACATCCTTGGCAAGTTTCTTGTTATCTCTCGCCTTCCTCCTCTCCTCGGACTCCTCAATCCTCCTCTTCTCAGCCAAGAGTCGGCCCTTAACTTTCTCCATGTGAGTGTCAGACTTCACCATTTCCGCATAATAATCAGAGGGCCTCAGAAATGGTTCACCGGTTGACTGAAAGTTGACGTAAGCTTGGCGTATACCCTCCAACCCCTGCGTGTAAAACGAGTGCTCCCTTGCCAAATCATCGTTCACATCCACCTCTTCTTGCTCCTCCCTGTTGATGCTAAGCCTGTGAGTCCAATCCAAATCATCAGGCCAACTGATATCAGCCAGCCTTTCAAGCAAACCATCCCTGTTATATACAGCAGTTTTTGAAGGTTCAGCCAGCTTTACGACTTGCTGATCTCCTTCGTCATCTTCTGATTCCGACTCTGTTTCTGGATCGAAATCCTCATTCTCTGGGTTCATCATAGCCAATTTATCCGCAACCATCATACACAATCACACTTTCTGATAAAAAAAGAGTGAAAACATAATATTAAAGTTACTAACAAAAACAAATTACCAGTCACAAGCTCAAATAAAGGAGATGGGTTGGATCAAACATACGACTAAGTTGATAAAAATGCTGAGAAAACTGCAAAAACTATATGAGCAAGCAAAAATAGTGAAAACTACATGAAAATGCTCAATCACTTTGAAAATAGCAAAAAATAAACGAAAATGCTAATAGCCAGTAAAAAATCACACAAAAATATTCAAACACATCCAAAACTGACGAGAAAACCGATAAAGACGCCAAAAAACTGAGAAAACAGTATTCATCAGCTTAATTGCAACGAAACAGTAAAAAATCACATAAAAGTATTCAAACACATCCAAAACTGACGAAATAAACCAATAAAGACGCTTAAAAACTGAGAAAACAGTATTCATAAGCTTAATTGCAACGAAAGTGCTAATAGACAGTACAAAATCACATAAAAATATTCAAACACATCCAAAATTGACGAAATAAGCCGATAAAAATGCTGAAAAAAATGAGAAAACAATATTCATAAGCTCAATTGCAACGAAAATGCTAATAGACAGTAAAAATCACATAAAAATATTCAAACACATCTAAAACTGACTAAACAAATCGATAAAAAAGCTGAAAAACTGAGAAAAAATATTCACAAGCTTAATTTCAACGACAACGCAAATCGACAGTAAAAAATCACATAAAAATATTCAAACACATCCAAAACTGACTAACAAATCTATAAAAAAACTGAAAAACTGAGAAACAATATTCATAAGCTTAATTGCAACGAAAAGCTAATAGACAGTAAAAAATCACATAAAAATATTCGAACACATCCAAAACTGACAAAATAAATCGATAAAAACGCTGAAAAACTGAGAAAACAATATTCATAAGCTTAATTGCAACGAAAATGCTAACAAACAGTAAGAAATCACATAAAAATATTCAAACACATCCAAAACTGACGAAATAAATCGATAAAAACGCTGAAAAAACTGAGAAAACAATATTCATAAGCATAATTGCAACGAAAATGCTAACAAACAGTAAAAAATCACATAAAAATATTCAAACACATCCAAAACTGACGAAATAAATCGATAAAAACTCTGAAAACTGAGAAAACAATATTCATAAGCTTAATTGCAACGAAAATGCTAACAAACAGTAAAAAATCACATAAAAATATTCAAACACATCTAAAACTGACGAAATAAATCGATAAAAACGCTGAAAAACTGAGAAAACAATATTCATAAGCATAATTGCAACGAAAATGCTAATAAACAGTAAAAAAACACATAAAAATATTCAAACACATCCAAAACTGACGAAATAAATCGATAAAAACGCTGAAAAACTGAGAAAACAATATTCATAAGCTTAATTGCATTAAAAATGAATGAAATTTATTTTTTCGCACAGATTAATCTTTGTAAAGAAATTATCACAATACAAGCAAATAACAGTCAAATTAGCACTAAAAGCACCAACAAAAACAATAATATATATGTGATTTCAGTTTTCTAAATTACACTAATGAAAAACAATGGAGATTAACACAGAGAGAAAAGAAACTTACAAAAAATTGGAAGAATTCGAAAAAGTTCAGAGATTTTTTGGGGACGAAGGGTTTAGGGTAGGGTTTTAGTATTAATTGGTGGGCTGAAATTTATTGGGTTATAGTAAATGGGCTTGAAAGCCCAAATAAACCCAAGTAAGACTAAAACTAACGGTCATAAACTCGATACGTTTATTAATTTCTTTGAATTTCATTTTTAGATATAAATGACGATACAACATTGATGTTGATACGCAATACTATACCCTTACATGTATACATCGTTTTGAGAAAAATAATGTATTTTAATGTATTCATTTAAATGTCAATAATTTTATTAATTTATGTGAATTTCATTATAAGATTGATGAAGCTTCAATATCGATGTAAATACAAAACAATACAGGATTGCAAGTATACGTAAGATTGGAGAAAGAATCATGAAATTTCAATTGTTGAAGTTGAAGATGGAATTTTCAATATCCATTTAGTTGGTAATGGCTCGTCAGATTAAATATTTTAGGAAAAAATGCTTGAGGTTTTACAGCTTATTGAGGCGAATAAAAATAATTAAAGAAAATGATATACTTTATGTAGTTAACTTAATTACCTAATATACAGCTCAAAATATGAATTGAAAAATGTCTAATTAGAACTCTTTATGAGGAGTCGAGTTGTTCAATTAAAATACGTCTTAGTTTGAGTATCTAAACAAAATACCCTGACAAGTTTAAGGCGCTAGTTATATGTTAAGCCTATGAATTATAATACGAGAACTAAATAATATAATGAATACACTTTTATAAGTTACGGTGCCGAGCTAAAAAAAGAATAGCTCGATGCACAAAGCATCTTATGTCCATCCAGGGTCCCGAGAAAAATCGCACCCCAAAAAAGTATAATCAACTCAATAATTGCAAAATCTTGAACAAATTGATTGCAACATACCTATTTATACAACTTATAACCTACAAAGCCTTTTTTTTTGTTCCATCCGGAGTCAACATTAGAGCTCCGACTAACTCCGAATCGTGCTCTGTAGGGCCCATTCAGGGTTACACTCCCAACAAGATTTTCTCCATACCAGGGCTCGAACCCGAGACCTAAAAACTATGATTAAGGGTGAAGAACTCCTATCGAGCTAAACATGATGCCTATAACATAACAAAATTGATCAGATGATAGTAGGGGTGGAGATCTAACATGGAAAATACGAGTTCGACAAAATCCAATAATTTTGATCCAAACCATGTGTCGCGAAATCTACTGAATATATATACATAAAACAAATATGAAAAATCATAAACTTCAAATTCAAAACATACAAACTTCAAATCTTGAATAAGCCTCTAGATAGTAGAGCAGAACCAAACATTCTGTTTGTGTTACATACATGAATCCTTCAGCATTTAGCTTCATTTACGTATCGATACATTTTGGCATCGATGAACACCAAAATTTGTGTATAAAGAAGCTTCATTTACCAAATGAGACATTTTGGCATCGATAGACGCCAAAACTTGCGTATAACGAAGGTAAGAACAGCGCAAAGGGATACCGCCATCATAGCAGAAGGGGTCTTGATATGCAATAGTGGATGAACCCTGAACGCCTTTACTTCATGCATTTCTCTGGTTTTGATGCCGTGTTTTTCTTTGCAGGGGGCCAAAATCATGGTAGAAAAGCATCAACTTATCCAGGTCCCGGAGAGCTAATAGGCGATTATTCCCACGTTCGATCTACATTCCAGTGCAGGGACAAGCAAAGTACATTGCCAGATTGTAAATGCTTCCACAATTAGCAAGTTGTTGAAGCCACATCGAAAGTTGATGATTTTGCAGGTTTTTCTGCAGTAGAGTCGCTCAATTTCCTCTTCTTCTCATCACGGCGCTGCTTATTTGAGGAGCGGTCAGCAGTGGAAACAATTTTTGAAACAGTAAAGCCAGCAACTTCAAAATCATAGGATCTGTTTGGGAGTAACGCGTTACGAACAATGACATCAACACCATCATATGTCCAGACACCTAATTTAGCCTCTCCCTTTAGTCCAATGGCAAACCAACCAAGACCAGAAGCAGCAATATCAACAGAACTTGAATCCCACATATTTCCGTTCACACGAAATTCCCTCTTCAACCATTTCCCTAGCTCTTCAGATCGTCCCTCTCCAATCGGCGGCTGACAAAATGAAAATACAATATAGCATTTAATCATATCATATACATCAGCCAAACTGTCAAAGCACGAAAGTAACTAAATCAGGTTTCTACATCTACTAGGGACTTTTAAAGTCAGTAGAGCCAACTACAGGAGACTTGTTTACAAATATCATGAAGCGTCTGAAGAATCTGGCCCCTTCTAGCGGTCCTTATATGAACCTAAGCCATCTAGACCATGCTTCATCAATTCTCAACCTTACAATTCTAAAGGTTAAGAACGAAAACAAATGAAAGCAGCAAAAGTATCATCATACAACTGAATGAAGGATTCAGCAGAGACATCTGGAGAAACCACACTAGCTCAACATAGTTTGACACATGGTGAAGATTTAAAACACAGAATGGAAGTGATGTAATATCAACACGCATGTTTAGGAGCATGTTTAGGCAGATAGACCGTTCACCCAGTGCCGCTACCCACTAAGGCTGGCCTAATAGGAGCAAGAGACATGGAAGTAACAACCAGATTGAGACATTATTTGATCATCGAAATGCCAATGTCAGATAGCACTTTTTCTTCTCCACAGTTCCAAACAAAGCATCAGTTTATAGAAGCTATGAGAAACTATAAGGATGCTCTACGACGGTTCACGGTGTGGAGGTCGAGGATTAGGGTAGAAGACGAGTAGTACATAGTTCTGCATCTTGTCTCTCCTGGTAGTAGTATTAGTATTATTTTACTATTTTTTTTTTTCATTCTTAGTTTTCTATTACTACTTGTTGTCACTTATGCCTCTATTTCTTAGTATTCTGTTGTTATTACTGCTTGTGTCTTCATAAATGTTTTGTTTTTGCTTTCCTTGAGCCAAGGGTCTATCAGAAACATCCTCTCTACCTGCCACGGTAGGGGGTAAGGTATAAGTACACCCTACCCTACCCTACCCAGACCCGACTTGTGGGACTATATTGGGTATATTGTTGTTTCTCTACGACTGTTGACACCTTTAGTTCCCGGAGTGATGATGTTCCAGTACCTAAAATTTCTATCACCAAACAGCATTTATTGAGCCCTAACCAGTTCCAAACATAGCATAAAACTGTTTTACTTTATTGCTTTTTTCTTAAAAGTCAAGCACCGAAATCATCCAACACTGCTATTCAGTGGCACAGACCATTAGCAAAACTTTCAAACTCTTTCACCCATGACAGAAGCAAAGCCAGCTTCAAGCTAAATAAGACTAAATTCAAAGATGCAACAAATTAACCGTCTTCTGTTGATAATAATATTTTTTTTCCCTTTCTGCAGTTAAACTGAATTTACACCAACACTATTGAACTACGTGCAAAGAAAACAATAGGATGTGCAATATCATAAGCTTCAGACAAAAGGGATTTGTTAAAACGAAAGATTTAAAATTAGAAAGAAAGAAAGAAAGAAAGAAGAGCATCAAATTCCTAAAGCAGATAGTACCTGCAGCTGACGCCCAAAATGTTCTTCCAGCATTGTGCTGACGTTCTCTGTCCTCCCCATGTGAAGTGGAATTAGCGGAGATGCCCAAACTGTAACATACACAGAATCAACAGATAATTCTTCCACATCCAACCGCATGAGCCCACCTATATGAACTGAATGTCCAACCTGTCCACAGGAAATGATGAAATCATGAGATTTCAAAGTGGATAAAACAAACTAAACCAGAGAAAGCATGTTCTTCAAGTGAAGTTCGAGCATAAGCATAGGCAGACACATCTGATGGAGAATAAATGCAATAAAATGATAAACTTGGGCTGTCTTTTCATATTTAGATCCTGTATCTAAGACTACACAAGCAACCAAAACAGTCACATCTCCACAACCATTTTACAGGTTAATAATCTAATCTCTAGTTGTATCTTTCCTGGGCATACCTTGCCATTAGATTCTCTTTTAAATGCTCTAAAGCTTCACACACACTTTTTGACCTGACCAAAATCTTTTTACAAAATGGAAAAAAGTAAAATACACTTTTGTGAAGTAAGTAAGTTCAGATAGTTGGTTGAAACATATTACAAGCAACAATAACCACTACACGGGAGAACTTGAGCCAGTATACCACCTCAAAATGAGAAAAGGAATAACAAATTATACTAAAGTTGCTTCCTTTCTTATCTTCTGGTTATCTGTTAACAATCAGGGCCAAAGATTGGATAAGACTAAGATGAGCATAATGAGATGGACTCAGTAAATTTTCGTACTTGTATGATAGTAACTGATTTCTCCGAAAGACTGTAAACAAAGTCAACAACACTCAAAATTGAAAGTTAAGTGCAATAGAAAGAAAGCTTTTGCAGTAAAATAACACATGCTTTAAGCAGCCTAAAAGAGAATTATGAACCTTGATTCTGTATGTCCTTGGCTTCAACTCTTTACTTATATGAACTAGCTTCTGCTCATCCCTAGTCAACCTTGTTGAAATCTGATGCGGATGTAAAAGTCCCGGAGTATCAAACAACTTGGCATTCCTTGGAAGCACCCCTTCTACCCTCAGTATTCCCAATGTAGTCCCCGGCACGGGTGCCTCTGTTAAATGACTTAGATTTCCACCTGAACACTTCCCTATTGCATTAATTAATGTGCTCTTTCCAGCATTTTGTGCTCCTACCGCCCAAATATGCCCTCTTGGCCCAGCCAATCCCACTACATCATCAATCAAATTCTTCACTCCCCAATCCCTCACTGCACTAACCATATGTACACTCGTCAACTTAATCGCCCCACCCTCTCTTGCCCTTGTCCTAACCCAATGTTCAAGCCTAGTAGGTGACAATGAACTAGGTAAAAGATCAATCTTTGTAACTACCAATACCATTCTAGGTACATTCCCCGATTTCCCCTCCTTCCACGCCCGCGAATTCTCTTCAATTGTCCTAGAAACTAACTGAGCTACTTTCCTAGGAAACGATCCATCGAAATCAGATGCATCAACCACCATCAAAACAACCGCCCTCGCCCCACTACTCGACATCAACCTCCTCCCAACAGTATGATCAAAATCAAAATCAGGCAACAAATTCTCCACACTTGGATCCTTAACCTTCCCATAATGCCTCAAACTATGACACCTAGCACAAACAACTGGCTTGTCACCTTTCACCCCTGGTTTTTCAACATTTTCTTGATTTTCATGTTCTACATCCTCATTAAGCAAACCCCTTTTCAGAGAAAACGATATCTCAGGCTCATCAACAACTGGATTCTTGTTAATGGGTGTTTTATAATTTGGGGGTTTAACACAAGGCTTGATGAAATACCCTGGTTGTTTTTGGTCAGAATCTTGCATTTTAACACCACAACCAGGGCAAACAACATCAGAAATTGATTCCTCAAAATTCCCATCTCTAGAAACTGGTAAAGATTGGGTTTTTATAGGTGTAGAGAAGTTTCTGAAGCTGAACAAGCATGGAGGGACAAGGGTTTTAGCAGGGTTTTGGGTATAAACATTTTTAAGAATTGGAGGAGAAGAGTTTGGTATAGGATTTTTGTGTGTATATGCTGAGAGAGAAAGTGGAAAAATCAATTTTTTCAACTTTGATGAAGAAATTGATCTGATTATCATTGTTCTTTGATTGATTTTCTGGTAATCTAAGGTTTGTCAAAGAGTTTCAAGAGGCATTTGTACCCTTTTTTGAGGTTTAAGGATTTTGTTGTCTCTTTGGGCTGTCTAAAACTAGCTAGGGTTCATTGAAAATTTTAATTTCCGAGATGTAAATTGGTCTAGATAAATTTTTTATAACGAGTTTGATATTTCGATCAAAGAAGAAATATAAAGAGTTTCGAAATTTAAGAAATTCATTAGGGAAATTCGTGTGCTCGACCAACTGAGTTATTTTTATAAATTTTTATTAGTGATAATTTCGAAAAGGGTGTGTTTTGATAATTGAAATTTAGGATTTTGAAAGAATATCATTTTATCTCAATGAATAAAATTGATTTGAATTTTTTTTTTCTTTTTGACTTAATTTATTTTTTGATTATTGTATCACATTAGAAAAAATAATATGAATCTAATATAATTTAATTGAAACGATAGACGTTAATACATTCGATTTTTGAATTTTAGGATTTTGAAATGATATCATTCAGTCCGAATAAAAATAAATTTGATTTGATTTTTTTTATTTCATGATTTAGCTTAATTTTTTAATAAGTAGACCATGTCAGAAAAAAAAAATACGAATCTAATATAATTTAAATGAATAATGGACATTTTATATTATTAATAAGGTAGTAATACATATTTGACATGATGGTAAATTTCAAAACTAAACTTTTAAAGTTTATTTGAAACTAAAATTTAAAAACAAACACTTCAAGTTTACACGTCTTTCGCTCTTTCAAGGCACCTGAAATCAATGGTGTCGAGAATACCCCAGCCAAATAAGAGAGTCGAGAATAATACAACTAAGTAATTAGGATTACAATTCCAACCTTTATAGGTAAACCTTCCCTCGTAGCGCCCCAAGTAAAATAACAGAGACGAAAAAAACTCAATTATCTAATCAGGATCACAATTTCGACCTTTGTTGGTTAATTCACTTTATTAGTCTTCCAAGCCAAATAAGAGAGGCGAGAAGAATACAACTATCTAATCAACATCACAATTCCGATCTTTATTGGTCGATCTACCATAATAGTGATGCTCCAAGACAAATAAGAAAGTCAAGAAGAATACAACTATCTAATCAACATCAAAGTTCCAACCTTATTGATCGATCAACCCTAACAGTGGTGCAGGGAGACGAGAGGAATGCAACTATCTAATCACAATAAGAGAGACGAGAAGAATGCAACTATCTAATCAACATCATAATTTCGACCTTTATTGGTCGGTATGCCAAATAAAAAAGACAAGAAGAATACAACTATCTAATCAACATCACAATTCCAATCTTATTGGTCGATCTACCCTAATAGTGGTGCAGGGAGACGTGAAGAATGCAACTATCTAATCAACATCACAATAAGAGAGACAAGAAGAATGCAACTATCTAGTCAACATTATAATTCCGACCTTTATTGCTCGATATGCCATAATTACCCCACACACACACACACAAGACAAATAAGAGAGAAGAGAAAAATGCAACTATCTAATCAGGATCACAATTCCGACCTTTCTTTCCTATAAAGAATGACTATTGAACACACAAAGAAACAAATTGAGGGACTTCACTAAAGAAACAAAAAGGCAAGAGAGAATATACAGAAAAGAGACTCAACAACCAGATAGATTATCATATGGCTGGTCACAGAAAAGCTTAAAATGCCTCACAACTTTAGATACATGATCCACAGTTGAGCTAAACTACAATCGATACGATCGATCCGAAAAACCAGAAACTGTATAGAACCATTTACAAAAAATTAAGCCACCAACCAATTTAGCGATAACTAACTATACTTTCAGGGCATCCCCGCGATGAAGGAAGATGCATATATCTAGTTTACAATGGCTCTCGCCAAATACGCCCAGCTACCTTTAGCTTCAGCTCCTTCCTGTCACCACCAGAGAAGAAGAGTGCCATGCTCCTTTGAATAATCAGCCCGTCTAAACTGTCTCGGACAGTTTTATGACTATCACGGATGCTCCTCGGTACTCCCTGCCATGTTAACTTTCTGCCAAATCCACCTACTTCAAGACTATAACTAAATCTTTTCGCATCATCATCATCACCCATAAAACGAAGGAATGCCATGTATACCGGTGCCAATCCAAGATTGAAAGCCTCAAAGTGCAGACAGAACTGGTGACCGAAACAGTTAAAAACCTATACCAGAAAACAGCAAACAAACTATTACCAACAGCACATCATTGCAGATGGAACAATGTGAGAATCCACAAAAAAGAAACTCGGTTATCATGGCTAAATGCAAGACGGAAAATTAATTGTTAGGCAAACACCAATATTATGCATGCTCTTGTCTGCCTTCATTTTCAACCAAAAAATATAAAGCTGGCAATAAAAGTATGAACCTCCTAGCAATAGCTTAAGTACAAACATGACGATAAATAACAAAATGTATACATCACTTCTACAATTGGATGAAGAAAACACTCCTCCGTTTCAATTGTTTGTCTGGTTTTGTGTGATGTGACACAGTTTCAGAAAGTAAAGTTTAAGACTTTGGATGGGCTTAAACTTTGTCACGTGGAAAGTTGGAATTAAAGAGTTTGCCGAAAAGGGAAAGAGGCGTTCTTTTTTTAACAAACTAAAAGGAAAGTAAAACAAATTGTAACGGAGGGAGTAGATAATAGTGGTTCTTCTTTTTTCTGATAAGGTAAATAGTAGCAGATATTTCCTCAAAGTATTGAATAGGAGTCTCCAAGATCTAACTTTAGGGAAAAAATTTAACAGAAACAGCCATCAGTTTCTCTCCTTCCACAGAAGACAGCTTCAGAATTTTCAAAAGATTTTCTTTCAATGTTGAACTTAAAAGGGTATGTAAATCTCATTGGGATTTCGCCATCTTCCAAGGCAATTCAACTTTAAGTTGTTGATAAAGAAGCACAAAACATTGGACGTTTGTTCTTCTTTTCCTTGTGCAGGAAAGCTGTAAAATTACAATAACATACCCGGTGGCCGGTGTTAGCCTAAAAGTGGGATCTAGGGAGGGTAGAGTGTACGCGCCTTACTCCTACCTCGTAGAGATAGAGAGGTTGTACAGTCTTACCCTGCATTGCTGCAAGAGGGCTATTTCCATGGCTTGAACCCGTGACCTCCTGGTCACATGGCGGCAATGGCGACAACTTAACCAGTTACACCAAGGCTCTCCCTCACACAACAAAGGGAAAAAGAAAAAAGAGAGGACTAACCGTCAACATCCATGTAGCATTCTCAACTTCTTGAGGATTAGATTTGACATAACGATGATTGAAGGTACAGCCATCATGCATATCAACCTTGTGATCATCTTTTAGGTGTGCAACGAGGTACTGAATATCACCCGTAGCAGCGCATTCAGATCCTGCATATGGGCAATTGTATGGTCGAAATCTGCAGTTCTGCTCATGTCGAAGCCTAGTATGATAAGTGAATATATCTTGACAGCCATAAATTTGGTATCGGCACGGCAATTCTAGTGACTCAGCAATTTTTTCCAGTGCTAGACATCTTATGTTTCCAAGCTCATGGCGGCAAATTGGACACACATGTACTTTTGACTTGCACTTCACGCATAATGTGTGGCCATTTGGACACTTACAAGAAAAAGATCAACAAGCTCAGTAAAAGACCAAGAAATGCATAATGGACTTGAAGAATAAGATCACGAACTTAACAAAAAAAGAAGAAAAACGAAACAAAAATTCAGTCAGCCAACATTTTTTGGAAGGCACTAATCTTTTGAAGGGACAATATCTTTTTCTTTTGATTGTGCCACAAAACCATCACACACTACTCTCGAGAAGGAAGTATGCAATGAATACTACATAAACGGTAGATAGGGAAATCATCTTTCCAACTTTCTATCCAAAAACACACCAAAAATCTGCTATTAAATGTTAAATTATATGCTTTACTGACTTCTTTGTGGTAATTCATTTACATAGGCCATAGATCTAAGAGATGCATTGGGTATGTAGACTGTAGCACAGTACATAAATATGTTTATCTTGTAGGAAACTAGGTGTTCTCTGTCGTTAACTAGCAACGTCACAATTATTTTCTCTAATACAGCTTGTAGAGTTTACTGTCCATTACATGAGACATTTATCCTTCTTTGTGGTAAACCCCTCACGTGTAGGTTCAACTTTTTTTCCTTCAGAAAGCACGTGAAAATTCCTTTGATAATGATGACAAAAGTTGGGCCCAAGACATCTTCGTGCTTTACTACCATAAAAACAAGTGGATCAGAACCTAACTTAATTCCAGAAGTTAACTCATAAGGTGAGGATATCCTTAGACCATATGAGGAGACAACAACGCATTCCCTCAACCAATGTGGGACCCTTACCAAAGTGGATATCCAGAGTGTGAAGAGTAAAACGGAGAGAACAAACAATGGGAAAGCAAATAATTGGGATGGCTGAAACTTATTTCTAGTAAGTTGAGGTACTCTAGCTGTCTAGCAAATTGCAAAAACTTTTTACTAAGAATGGGGAGAGAACTAATTCATCTCTACTGAACAGACTAACAGACATTTTCTCCCTATAGTAGCTCGAATTGATTATATATTATGCTGCAACTTCATTAAGATGTGACACTTGAATTTAAAACTCATTTGAACCATTTATAGTCATTTGTCTAGAAAGAAAGCACAATGAGATATTATTGAAGCTGGACATAACTCTTATCAAAACTGAGATGATTGCATCAGCTCAAAAGCGAACTTGTAAGATAGTACAGCAGTAAAACGTTTTCTTAGAATTCAAAATTCACTATCCAATACATTCTATAGAGTTTGGACTACTAAAATTTGGTGCTCAATAATCGTTTGGAAAAATATCTGCATTATTATCGAAATTCAACAGCAAGTACCAAAAGCAGCTCCACCCTGTGCCACTTTCGTGAATAACAGAATGTCAAGCGATCACAAATCACTCTCATTGCAAAGCTGCCATTCCAATTTAAAAAATATTAGAATCTACCTGGTGAATTGGTGGATACATTGGATTCATACAAACAGGGCATTCAAGTAGCTCATGAACAGCACTATTAGATCCCACTCCATTCTTTCCACCAATAACAGCTGCAGCTTTTCTAAAGGGGGAGTTTTTGAATTCTGCACTTTCTGGTGCAATACCATAGTCAGAATATGCACTGCGAGAATCACCAATATCCTGGTAATTACTGCCTCCGGGAGCCATGGTATCTATATAAACTACTATGTGTTGACAACAATATATATCCTCCTCAAATCTGATCTTCAAGCTCTCTTGACGGCCCTGATCCTGCCACCAAAGAAAGCACGGACATAAATTGGAAAGATATTCATTTTCTGAATAAAAAGGGCAGAGAAATCAACCTATCAAACAGAATAAGAAAAAGATCTACATAAATGAAAAAACAATAAGGCGTCGGAAAGGAGGTTTGTGCCACTACTAGTTAGAACACCCTATTTTAATGCCAGTTAATGCATGCAATCTAACACCAACACTTATATGGAAATTTCTTTGTCAAGTCTTCGATGGCTAATCAGAGTAAGTTTTTAAGAAAATATTCATTTCGCAAGCAAAATTAACACGAGTTGGGAAAAGGAGAACAGCAGAAAAGAAGTTTAGTTAAACAAGTTAGTGTCCCTATTATAAATAATGAGATAACTAGTCTATTGAACTTTTCGATTGTCAGCATTCAAGATTAGCAAGTTGCACACATGTCTAGAGCTGGTCTTTCAATAACTAGGTCTTGTGTCAAATAATTGCTAGAAGAAGATACTTGTGTAAGATCAAAATATTATTATTCTAAAAAAGTTTGACCAAATATGTTGTTGCCAATAATTCACCTATCAATTTTTTTTTAAACATAACACATCTAATCCCCGAAAGCAATTACAATTGGTCCTTTGGCAACTGCAAGAAGTAAAATTAAGATATAAAAATAGTTGCACATCTGTAACTTCTCTTCAGATACTAACAAAGTCCTTGCATTGAAAATAATGCGAAGCTATGCTACTCTCAGGACAAAGCATCCAGAAATGTGTAATTCAATCAAAGATTGGGAAAGAGTGTTTGAAATGGAAACCAAGCTGCTACAACCTAGTCCAAGATTAAAAATTCCTTTATTGCTAGTACATCTTAAAACAGCAGATAATATACATAGAGGACGATTATACGGGAGAATAAATCTTATCCAGAATGACACCTCATCTGCAGCTGAGTTTCATGGTATGGATTGACAACCTATCCAAGACAGCCTTTATTATTGGAAATCTAGCGACATTTTGTCCAGAATGACACCTCATCTGCAGCTGAGTTTCACGGTATGGATGGAGCAACATACTCGAGAAAATCAGTACTTTTTTGGACAAGTCCAAGAAAACTAGTCCCTTCGTCATAAAAAATTGTCCAATTTCACATCTAAAGAGTCAAAGAAACATATATTCTACTAAGATTTTCAAGTGTATTATGCTGTTTGAAATGGAAAAGATTAACTTGAAAAGTTCCTAAACATCCACATTAATTTCAAAGTTGTTTTTAAATAAGTAAAAGTTTTTAAGAGGATTTGGCATCTGATGTTTTGCAAAGCTTATAAATGTATCTTAACTTGTAATTAAAGTTTCTTACCAAGAGCTAGATTATATTAATTGCACAGCAAAAAGAATGTCTGGTCTCATTTCAACTGTTTTATATTTTTTTTTCTGGACACTAATTATTGAAAGGAGTGCATAAACACAGTGGTATAGGATATTCAAAAACCAAGCAATGTGCTTTTATGTAGCACCAAGGTAGCACTTTGGATTTGTCAATTTGAAGTCAAAGACACATAGATTGAGAACGAATATCACAACCACATCCACATGGCAAAAATTGATAGAAAGATGAAAACACATCAGGAAACTATATCTTTGGCTAAAAGATGTGTGTTGGCTAGAGAACTATCCATCACTCCCATGCAATAATCATAATTTGACAACAATTGGATCCAAAGGTAGAGACATATAAAGAATTAAAAGTGATTCTTTTCAATATACATTTAGAATTTCATTGACAACGATGGGGCGGAGGGAGAAAGAAGTTATTGAAGAGGAAAGTACTCCTATTCTTGGAAATTCTCAAAAGGAAAGTAAGCTAGTAATTCTAGGGCTGACGGCAATATTAAAAGGAATGGCATTCATACAACTCCTTTATAGGCAGAGAACTTTGATTTAGCCGCGTTAATAATCATGACACTCTTACAAAGAAAGTGATGCCTAATAAGTATAACGACTTAGTAAACACTTTACCTGCTCAAAAAGAAGTATAAAGACTTGTTATGATTTTTTTCAATTTTCAAAAGACTCCTTAAAATTTGTCAAGCAGCTCCCTTCTTCTTTTTAGGGAAGTGACTTTGATATGCTCAAAAGTTGTCTCGAGTTTCGACACTAATCTGTCATTAAAATTGTCTGCAGACACATTTTGCTTAATATTCTACCAGCCAAAGCCATCAAAAGCTTAAGTGCTCGTGCAGGATACCTTGGTTAACCAAACTGACTCACCGAGATGAATAAATCTAAGTTCTTCAACAAAAAATTTCTTAAGGTAAGTGTGGATAGAGAGTTTCCCCACCTGACAAGGCTATCCTATATGTCCAGCAAAGTATCACCCAATAGGAAAAAGCATAGACAGCATAGCAACTAAGCTATCTCACTTATTTCCAACATCACACTGAAATGTACCATATAAAAATCTTCTCAAAGAATTTTCTTACACAAGAAGCGAATGCAATGCCTACAACATCAAGAACAACTACCCTCACTTCCCTTACTGAGAAGGCATAACTTTGATTGGACAAAAATGAGAAGAAAAAGAAGAAGCAACAACAACATACGCAGTGGGATCTGGGGAGGGTAGTGTACGCAAACCTTAACCCTACCTTGAAGCTAGAGAGGCTTTTTCCAATAGACCCTCAAACCAAAAATTCAAACCAATTTTATGACACAAAGGTTCAAACTTTATGAGCTCATAAGAACTCCCACAAACAAGAAAAGCACAAAAAGGAAAAAAAATCATCATCCAACAAAATTTGTTAATCAACAAAAATAGCAGCCAAGACTAGAACAAACATCCAAAGATCCAACTTTGTTAATCATTTTAAGGAGAAAGAAACCTAAATCCTTGAAAACAGAACATTTCTGAGCTCTTCACTTTTTGCCAACATTCCAATTTTTCAATATCTTAGTAAAGGCAATTCAAAATAAACTCTGACAGCTAGCTTAAAAGCAAAAAATAAAAAAGACCCAAGATGTACTTTCTTCACATTTATCTTCCCTCTTTTAACCTTTGATTCCTCAAATTCAAACAAAAACATCACCTTCCCAGAAAGAAAAAGTAAAAACCTGAAAGCCTTCAAACCACAAAGATTATCAGCACACTACAAACATAAACATCACACCAAGAAAAAGATACCACAACAGAAGTCCCAAAATCTAAGGTAAAGAGCAAAAAAAAGAACCAATCTTATGAAACAAAGGTCCAATCTTTATGAGCTCATAACAACTCCCATATACAAGAAAACCACAAAAATCATCAGCACCCCACAAACATAAACATTAAACCATGAAAAGATACCACATCAAAAGTCCCAAAATCTAAAGGAAAAGAAAAACACCCCAATTTTATGACACAAAGGTCCAATCTTTATAAGCTCATAACAACTCCCATAAACAAGCAAACCACAAAAATCATCAGCACCCCCACAAACACAATAAAACACCAAAATCTAAGGTAAAAAAGAGCAAAACCAACCAAGATAAGATTTTGTACCTAAAAGCCAGATTAACTCATCCCATTCTCAACAAAAGCAACCAATAATTGGGTCTTCCTGATAGGCTTCATCAACAACAAAAAAAGGAAAACAAAGACAAAAACCAAGAACAGAAAATGAAAGGATCTTAACAAAAGGGTAAGAGTGGGTGGTTGAGATGCACCAAATATCCTTAAAAGCTTTCTCCTTGATTTTCGTGTCCACCAAAACAGGCTCTTGTTTTTTCAACAGTAAATCTGAGAAAACAAAACCATTTGTTTGTTTCTCTTTACAAGTACACAAATCTAAGGGTAACAATAGTCAAAGATTTGAAAAGGGTCACAATCAAATCATGTAAATCCTCATAAATTCATAATAATTTAACTTATAATTGATACAACCCCCTTATTGTTTACTGATTTTTGTGACACATACACATGTTTGTGTACAAATAGAAAAAAATTGAAAAAAAATATTAAAAAGATTGGATTTTTTTGAAAGGCTATTGTGAATTTTGTACAACACAGTATTTTTTGTGGAAATTTTGTCTTAGAGGATGACCATTAATGGTGGACTTTGAAGTCTGAAGCTGTGTTGGCTTTTTCTACTGAGGAGGTGGGGTGGGGTGGGGTGGGGGTGGGGGTCAGCTTTTGTTTTCTTGATTTTCTCGCAAAAAAAGGGAAAAAAAGGTGGCATTTCGCGTACGCAACGTTTGAATTATTTTTATTATTACCATATGATTCTTTTTAGAAAAAAATCACGATGATATTCGGATCAGTTTACACGATAAATTAATTATATAAATATTAATATTCATATAGAATGACTTTTATATTATTTATATACTCGAAATAAATATTGAATAGTTTCTTTTTTAATCAAGACTTGAAAATACGTATCGAATAACATTTACTTTTTATTAATAAAAAAATTGAGTAATTTTTTTCCAATAAGATTCAGATTGATGAATACGAAATTGTTAAGTATTTTTATATTGTTGAAATTTGAACATAATATCTCGTATATGAACACAATATATGTATATAGAATATTCTTTATTTATATTCGTGTTAGATTACTACGTCTCGACTATTTCATTATATTTATTATTGAATTATCATGATTTATCAGTTAGACTTTATTTGCCAAAAATTAAGCAGATAAACATAAATTGTCAACTATTTCTTTCATTTGATAGAATTTAATTAACTAAATTGAATAATTAAACTAAATAACATCTCACGAAATTATTTAAATTAAAAATAATCATCAAATATGTATAAACTAAATACGATAATACATATGTAACTTATTAATATCAACTAGAAAAATAATAAGTGAATCAGATCGTCCATTTAGGTAAAAAGTATATATATCTATATATAAATTTAAAATTCATAATATGAAATTTATTAACTATCGAATTATTTTCTTATATTATCTTGTATTTAATCATATTATTCTACGATTGATTTATCTTTAAAATTGATTTTCATGTTTTTATATATAATATATATATATATGAAAAATAGTGGAGGACATTGTGTACAAGCAATGAAGCCATGTGGAAGCTGAAATCAATAAGCAATTATTAAAAAAATTATGGGAATTAAATTACTTTTTGAACTTGAAGTTTGGCCATGCAATTTTCTATTTAAAATATTTGCTTAGTTAACTTTTTCTTTAACTATTTAAAAATGTTGCCCTTTCTTTGATAAAAACGGGAAAACGCACAAGTATCACCTCAATCTATATTCAAAATATCAGAGACACACTTATACTATGCTAAGTCCTATTAGCCTCTGAAACTTATTTTATAAGTAATTTTCTACCCCTTTTCGGTCTACGTGGCATTAGCTTGAAAAAAAATCAACCAGCGTTAGACCCACAAGATAGTATCATGTAGGTCGAAAAGTGGTAGAAAAATATTAATAAAATAAGTTCATGGGGTAATAGGATCTTATTATAGTATAAGTGTGTTTATGAGATTTTGAGCATAGGTTGAGGGAATACTTGTACATTATCCCTATAAAAACTAAAACATTAAAGTAGTTTTCTTATTAAAAATTATATTATATATATATAATAAAAAGAAATTATTCAGTGAAATTTTATGAATTAAAATCTAAGCAAAATACGATGTACTCAGATCGTATCACTATCTTATAGAGATGAATCTTATTTATACATAAATCAACAAACTATTTATACTTATATATATAAAATCTTGAATGTAATAAATTCTTCATTATACATTTCCTGATATTTTAGGTGTTTTTTTAGAAAAAAAAAATTCTTAAAAAGGAAAAAACAATTAACCAAGTACATAAATTTCTGTGCATTTTTTTTCAATTTTTTTTTATTAGTACAAATTAATGTCATTAACCTAGAGGAATTAATTTTTCCTATATAGTCATGGCCTATTATTTTTTTATTTTTTTTTGTATTTTTTTCAAATTTGTGAACCCCACATGATCTATTCTTTCTAACAAATTTATTACTTTAGTCAGAGGGACCATATGCCATGTCTGTGGTATTTAATGATATATTTCAAATTAATTATTGGATCAATGATGTTTCAAAAACAATTTTTTTATATTCATGAAAAAAATTAGGGAAAAAGGTCAAAAATACTCTTCAATTTTGATTTGTTGTTTAAATTTATCTTCGCCGTTAAAATAAAGTTAATTTTATCCCTCACCGTTAAAATAAAGTTAATTTTACCCCTTCTATTACTAATTTTACCAAATTTACCCCTCATTAGACGGATTGACCCAAATTGATCCGAATTTACCTCTTTGATATATTTAATGGAGATTTGGGAGAATTGGTAAATGAGTATAGGAGATTTGGGAGAATTGGTAAATGAGTATAGGATATTTGGGAGAATGGGGTCGGATTATTTTAAATGATCGGGTTAATGGATTAAAATAAGGAGTAGGTTTTATTTTTAAAATTCGGGTCAATTTGGATCAATCCATCTAATGAGGGGTAAATTTGGTGAAATTAGTAACAGGAGGGGTAAAATTAACTTTATTTTAACGGCGAGGGGTAAAATTAACTTTATTTAAACGGCGAAGGGTAAAATTAACTTTATTTTAACGGCGAGGGTAAATTTAAATAATAAATCAAAGTTGGAGGATATTTTTGACCCTTTTCCCAAAAAAATATTATGTATACATTATTTTTTTCAAATTTCACTTACAAAATATTAGATAAGTTATTATTATGGAATATATATATATATATATATATATATATATATATATATATATATATATCATTAAGTACTTTGTATTAGGGTTAGGTTTTAAGGGGGGAAAGATAGAGTTTAAAATGTTATCATAAAATTTAAGAAATAGTTAAACGTAATTAATAATTCTCTTATGATTAGATTAAATGTAACTTAAGAAGTTAAATATAAAAATATTTAAAATATAAAAAAAATTGTACATATAGACTGTAGTAGATATATATTATATGAAAAGTTAAATTTAGCGGAAAAAGATAAATTAGAGAAATATATGTCATAGATGTTAAAATTTATATTATATGTAAAAAAGAAAAAGTGAAAAGTGAAAGACGAGCATTATTCCTATTGACATAGTTCACTATCCACGAGATTTTCTTAGTTCATTTCATAATATTTCGATTTTAACCTTCTCAACTCAACAATTTATTCCCGGATTAGAGACAACTAAAGAACAAGTGCTCAATCGACTCCTCATTTTCTTCAAATAAAGGGCAAATATTTTGATCAATCATCATCCACTTCAACAATCTATCTTTGAAGGTTCGATCCGACACGTTGACTCTATGAATTTTAGTGTCTTTTTGGGTAGCACAAAGATATGTACCAAGAATGCTTAGATGAAAAATATTGAAACAAATTATTATACCCAGAGTTTAAGAAAGAAATAACTATCATGATTTTATTTATTTATTACAAAGAGATTATTTTTATGACTCTATTTTAAAAAAAGAAATATATTCATTTAGAGAAAAAAATACCTAAAATAATATAATATTTTTATTGAAATACGAGTTTTGACGTAACTGATAAATTAAAAACCTATTTTCTACAAAGAGATTATTTTTATGACTATATTTAAAAAAAGAAATATATTCATCTAGAAAAAATATACCTAAAATAATATAAATTTTTATTGAAATACGAGTTTTGACGTAACTGATATATTAAAAACCTATTTTCTACAAAGAGATTATTTTTATGACTATATTTAAAAAAAAAAATATATTCATCTAGAAAAAATACCTAAAATAATATAATATTTTTATTGAAATACGAGTTTGACGTAACTGATAAATTAAAACCTATTTTCTACAAAGCGATTATTTTTATGACTATATTAAAAAATATATATATTCATCTAGAAAAAAAATACCTAAAATAATATAATATTTTTATTGAAATACGAGTTTTGACGTAACTGATAAATTAAACTATATTTAAAAAAGAAATATATTCATCTAGAAAAAATATACCTAAAATAATATAACATTTTTATTGAAATACGAGTTTTGACGTAACTGATATATTAAAAACCTATTTTCTACAAAGAGATTATTTTTATGACTATATTTAAAAAAAAGAAATATATTCATCTAGAAAAAAAATACCTAAAATAATATAATATTTTTATTGAAATACGAATTTTGACGTAACTGATAAATTAAAAACCTATTTTCTACAAAGCGATTATTTTTATGACTATATTAAAAAAATATATATATTCATCTAGAAACTTCACCTAATATAAGTCTATAAAAGCTATACGATCCCACCACGGTTATAGGTAGTGAGGTGGCGGATTCTCCTTCAGCCGCCGTCATCGGTATAACCGCTGCCGCCAGCAGCGGCGGCGTCATCTCTGCCACCCAATTCCGCCGTCATCGACGTTTGCGCCGGTGGCGGAGGTTTCAGATATAGCCATTTAAACTGAAAAATTACTGATTTTGAATTTTCGATGATAACCAGATGGAAGAAACATAGCTATGAATGGTTTTTGTGGATCAGATCTGTATTCATCAAATGATGGTATGAGCTCTTTACAAAGTTTTATTAGTTGTCGTGTTTTCTTTATTGTCGTTTTGATTGATTTGATGTGTTTGAGCTTAGTTTAAATTGTCGTTTTTCCTTTTCATAACTATTTGATTTGATTTGATTGATTTGATGTACTTGAGCTTAGTTTGGACTGTCGTTTTTTCTTTTCATAACTATTTGATTTGATTGATTTGGTGTACTTGAGCTTGGAGGTACGTGTAAGATTTGCGTATACTTTATACACAGGAACGCTCTTGTGTGATTCTATTGGATATGTTGTTGTTGTTGTTATTTGATGCATAATTAGGATTTTTAATTTATGCATTTTGAACTATGTTTTTTTGTTTTGTTATTTGGTTGTGAATAATTATTTATTTATATATATAGAATGAATTTTTTTCGACACTAATATGGAATTTGAACTAAAACTACTAGGTTTAGTTGATGTGTGGTAAGGTTTGCGTAAACTCTATACAGACCCCATTTGTGCGAGTTCGTTGGATATGTTGCTGTTGTGTGGACTCTATAGTCTTCGGACCCCATTTGTGTGAGTTCATTGGGTATGTTGTTGTTATTACATGAGGCGGAAGTCTTCGGACCCCATTTGCGTGAGTTCATTGGGTATGTTGTTGTTATTACATGAGGCGGAATCAGAATTCTTTTGAATGAGTTGTGTCCTAAATTTGTAACAACTCTTTGCATATCTGATTCACAAAAGTTTCAATCTTTTTAGTGTAATTTGCTTTACTTGTTAATGAGTTGTGTTGTTACCTACTCTTTGCCTTCTCTAATTCACAAAGTTTCAATCTTTTCGACAGAAATTTGCTTTACTTGTTAATGAGTTGTGTCCTAAATTTTCACAAAGCGCGAGTGTACGTTACTTGTTTTTGTAACTCATTATAGGCGCAACCTTTTTTTTATGTTCGATACTCATTTTATCTGCATCATTCAAGACTTCTGAATTGCGATATGTTGTCTGATCTTTGTTATTCAGTTAAGAAAACGAACAATCGTTTAGTTTTAATAACTTGTGCACTTGTGGGTTAATATTAAAACTCTGCAAATTATAGAAGATTCATTACCATTTTCAAGTTATTAATTGCTTTTTAGTTCTTTCAAGTTATTGTTCAGCACAAACAACCCAAGATACGTTTAAACATCTCTCGAAAAGATGTCATTGCTTCCAAAAGTTTGAAACATAATAATGTCTCAAACATCATGAGCGAGAATGTTTGAAGAATTTATCGAGAGATGTTTTAAACATTGATCATGATGTTTCACATGGTTCATAGTGTTTGAAACATTATGGAGATGTTTAATTATCTTGAGATATGCTTTGGTTGTTTGTGCGAAACTTTAAAGTTTCGTCAAAATTACATGATGAACTTTGTTTTGTGTCTCACACAACTGATGTAAGTTGTGCGAGGTCTCTTTTTGTTTCATAAGTCAGTGCGACTCAAATCGCTCTCTTTGAGTCCACCAACCAACTCGTGAAATAAAAAGAAGTCTCACGCAACTTGTGTTAATTTTGTGAGTCACAAAGTAAATTTTCAAATCCTCTCTTCATATATTTCTTGTACATTTCAAATATTCTACTTATAAGAACATAAGAAACTGAGACTTCCAGAATATGTGTTCTTAACACTAATTTGAGTCCCTTTTCTATTTAAAAAAAAAAGGGCAAATAGCAACTTTGGCCCCTATGTTGTAGGTTTATTCCAATTTGGTCCTTGTTTAATTTAACTAAGCATAATTAATCGTAAATTAATATGAAATGTGGATTTAATCTTTCAAATTAACGAAAAAGTTAAAACTTAATGGAATCATTAAAGTTTTAACTTAAATTAGTTTGAAGGATCAGAATCACATTTTTATTGTAATTGAAGGCTAATTATGCTTAGCCAAATTATATAAGGGCCAAAATTGGAATAAACATATTATATAAGGACTAAAACTGCTATTTGCCCATTTGAAAAAGACCAACAAGTCTTTTTCAATTTAAGGACCCTAAAAACTACACTATTTCTGATTCAATTTGTTTGCCCTACTTTACTTTTAAAGAAAAGTAAAGTAGGGCAAACAAATTGAATCAGAAAGAGTATAGTTTTTAGTCCGGTCCAAAAAAAAGTATCTCTTTCCTTTTTGACAACTATTCTGTTCCAACTTTAACCACACAATTAAAGGGTATTTTTGGTATTTGATATATCTTTATCTTATGACCATAAGATTCTGAAGTCGTCTTTACTTAAACTCTATGTCAAATCAAAACAGGACAAACAAATTGAAACAGAGTGAGTATTTTATATCAAGCAAGCAATGTTCAAGATTAAGGAGAAGTCTGCTTGTGCCACTATTTCTATTGGCCTTTGTTACTATGAATGGTATGGTTTAGTAAGGAACCGATAAGGCGATAACAACCATTATATAAGCTTAATAGACTAAAATTGTCGTTATTAATATTATCATTATTCCGTACTAGATAAGTTCAATCATTATGTTATGTTCTTCAAAGTTTATGAATAATTTCTGAATTGGTACTTGACTAAATGTCATTGATTTCTGTTTGCAGTGCTTTACTTGCCTTGCCTGTTACTTTCCATACTAGAAAACTAAATTGAAGAAGAAGAAGATGTTATAGTGGAGTGGAGCATTTGATTTATTTGAATATATTTAGTAGGTTTTTTCCATATTAAGAATCTCGAAGCTAATCGATTGAAGACTCCTGCAAGTGCTCGAAAAAGTTATGACGTTGCTGAAATGGAATCAAAAGATAAAAACTTATTGCTCGTTTGAAGGAATTGGCGCTACCTAAAATGTTTACCAGACTGTACAACCAGGGCATGTGGAAGACGAGCTGCTTTCTTATATCACAGTGATCAGTCTTCGGAAATTGATGATATAGTGGTTTGGAAGACGAGGCAAAAAAAGCTTATGAAGCAACCTAGTTGAATGTTCAAATCAATTGACCACTTTAATTTGGTAATACAACTATAGCCAAGACAATGCTTCATTATAAGTGCATAACTTTTCACTTTATTGTTTGAGCATTGTCTTGATTTCTCTTAACTTATTTTTCGTTGAACAAAATTGTTTTTTCATATACTCTGTCAAACGCAACACCGTGCTAAGAAGTTAGAGTGAAATGTTATGCATTTGTAATTATGTATTTTCTTGGCTAGAGTTGTATTGCCAAGTAAAGTGTTTTAATTGATTTGAACCTTCGAGTGAGTTGCTTCATGATCTTCTTGTGCCTTAGCTTCAAAACTTACCACTATATCATCAATTCTCGAAGAGTGTGGCCTGCCTGAATGCTCTCGCTATACTATTCAGACATTTCCCTCTTGGAAGCTAGCTTATTGATATGGTTCGTCATTAATGTTGAATGATTTGAAACCTCGAAATGAACGAGACGAGGAAACCACTTGGTGTTGTAAATCTCTAGTGTTGAGGCTTTACTTTTGGCAGTTCTTAAATATGTGTATCTTAAGTTTTGTAATTAATTTATGTTTGTTTTGTATATCTCTGTTGTTACCCCTTTGTAATCTTTTGGATTCAATGATGAAGTTGGTATGGAAATATTGTAGGATTTGTTGAAAAAAGAGTGCCATTTGTGGATGGCTTTGAGAGTTCAACACCCCAACTATGAGATGTTCTTTTCTTTTTTATTTTACCTAAACTGTCATAATTAACTTTGAGGTGTTTTATTTATTTTTTGATGAAACAGGAAACCCGCAGCCGCTATCCTTTTGGTGCGCACAGGGTAAAAAACCCACTTCTATGTAATAGCTCGCAGAACCACAGACAAGGGCTTTTCAACTTGAACCCCTTGCTTTCGCTATCAAGAGTTTTCAACTTGAGACCTTCAACATTGAAGTCTCAAGCTCAAACTACTAGGCCACCCCGAAGGGTCTTAATGATTTTTGATCATGTATGAAAATGGGATACTCAATAGCTAGAGGCAAAAGATTCATATGAGAAAACATAAGCAAACATGCATTTACTTGAGCCTCCAAGGATAAAGGTACATGAACAATTGTTTGATCTAACACTTAGAAACCAATGGATATAAACAAAAAACAACCCATGATTAAGATACTAATCTGGATATTCTTATAATCTACATTCATAAGTAAGAGTTTGGTTTCATAGGTTGCAAAAATATATCCATTTTCATATACTCAAATGTACATGAGCACCAAAACTAGCAACTAGCAAGCCAGATTTGTTAACCTGAACTCTTCAGACGGACAGAGCGTCGAGTCAGCCTTGTACTTTGAGATGATTCAGGCTCAAGACTATCAGAGTCAACAGCTGCACGGGTCCTTGGCCTTTTTCTCGTTGAGGGTTCACGAGGCTGCTGACTCTCAGGAGGAGCAGATGCATCCTCTTCTTCATCTAAAGCTTCTACTTTTGCAATGTCGTGATGCCATCTTGTCCCACACCCGGAACAAACTTTTTCAGCCTGCAAATTATGGTTTCAACAAGTATTTAGTTCATCAATCGCCTGCATAGATGAGAGTGTTGATCATCAACTTTGCAGTGTTTTCCCTTTGAAATAACATGATTGGTTGGATAGTTAAGATAGCTCACTTTTATCTAGGTTATGTATATGTTCAATTATACGGCTTTCTTGATTGCCTATAAGAGGGGGTTCACATTCTTCTGTTTATAAGTCTAGGATTAAACTTGTATCATGGACACTAATACGCATGCAACTATTATGGTAGAGGATTCAACATCAAAAGATTGGAAAACATATATATAATTAAATTGGTTGATGCTAAAAAGAAAAGGGCAAGATTCAGTCATTGAGTGACAAATGGGAAATTTATGGAAAGTTACACTAGGAGAGAAGAATACCTTGCTTTTGGAGAACTTCATTTTCAGACAGTACATATGCATACGAACATTACAGCCTTCATTTTTGCAAAGCTCAGCCTGGTCAAATAATCATACCACCATGAGTAGGATGATTTAGCAGCCATATAGTTTATCATAGACACATAAACATCTTTCTGATGTTTGTGGTGACATTATCAAACCAAAGTACAGTATATAGGAAGACCATGTGAGTTTACAGCTAAAATGGCAATAAAAGTTATCCAATTTGAAAGGCAAAATTCGTGCTATAGTGAACATGGAGTTATAGAGAAGAATAGACCTTCACAGCAGCTTCATTGCAAACTTCACATGCAGGAACCTCATTACTGCGAAACCAACTTCTGAGATCAAGGAATGAACGAACTCCTAATCCTATCTTACCATCTGTAAGAGAAAGCCAGCGGTCCCTCGCAAGTTCCTCAAGGGTCCTCTCCTTTTGAGACATTGAAAAATTTCTAAACGCTGCAGGAATATGTGTTGAACCTCCCTGAGACTGGGATTCTGTTCCAGCTAGAAACTGTTGACCGAAGCAAAGTAATTATGATTACAACTCCAATCTAACAAGAAGCAAATTTACAAAGTTTATACAGATTTTTTTAATCCAAAACAACATCCACCATTTATCGTTAGGAAGTAAGAAACCTGATTTTCGAGCCGTATGTTCAGTGCATCAATGGTCGATATAAATCCCTGAGCTGCCGCATCTTGAACAATTGCTTCAATCTGCACTTATACAGTGACCATATAAATCTCATTAAAAAATTTATGTCAGGAAAAGATCTTTGTATATTCATATTATTTTCTTTAAGCAACACTAACCAGTCTAAGCTAAGAACATAATATAAGCAAATCATTAAAAGTAAAGCTAAGTTATTGTGTACAGATACATTAAGCCCAACGTTTTCAGGATTCCTTTTATTCTCATTAGAAAATTCTATGGAATTGTTGGAATAAGAGTGGAATTTAGAGAACCTTCAATTGTAGGGACCCCAAGTTACCTCAAAGTATGCAATTTACTCAATAATTGATTGAAATGAGCCTGAATATAGAAGAATGCACAGATGAATGGAAAATTCACATAGTAAACCCCAACTAGTTGAGGACTGAGACTTAGTCTATTAGAGAAAACATCAATTACTGAGGCCAACAAATTTCAGTTATTTGACTCTCCCCTTTACAACAGTAAGTGAGTTTAAATTCGTTGTACAAAAGGGAAGCAAATAATTCGTTCTCCCAAAAAAAAAAAAAAAAGGAAGCAAGATTAGAAAGAAGTAAACCAAGCCTACCAAATCTTTTCCCCTAACCACATTTTGAGCTTAATAAATGATCAACTAGCTTAATTCAACTGAACTTAGTATTATGCTTTCTATTACCTGTGCTCTTTGCTTCAATTATTGTATTATTTGTGTTGTTACTGTTCTTTTCTCCATTATTTTCAGCATGACTTATTCACTACTATATTTACTTTTCATACTTGATTTTGATATGCTTTACTTGAGCCGAGGATCAACCGGAAACAACCTATCTAACTCTACAAGGTAGGGGTAAGGTTGCGTACACACCATCCTCCCCTGATCCCACTTGTGGGATTACACTAGGTATGTTGTTGCTGTTAGTACTATTCCTAGAAGATGGATGAGTTCCTGTTTGTACTATAACTTGAACAAAAGGCTAGCATCAGCTGCTCTATTCCCATATCAAATTCATTACATAAGTTGCAAGTTTATAAGCAATTCATTACTATGAAGCTTGAGCATGAAGTTCTATGTTTTAGAGGACTAATAACATGTAGATCTTCTTTCAAGCTCAGACATGGAAAGGAAGAAGAGTAACAGTTTTTGCTCCTTTCTGTGGAACTGCCAGCTAAGATATGCAGCAAGCTCCCTTTTCCCATCATCGTTGAGTTGAGGTAAGGAGGTAAAAGAAAAGTCATGTTTTAAGCCTTCTCTAGATTTTTTTGAATTGGTGGCTGGCTCCCGTGTCTTAACTGCTATCATGTAACGGAGCTAGCATATCTTCTTTTGTACTCTTTGCATCTTCTTGATGCCGGTAATGAAACAACTTACTTCATCAAAAAAAAAAAGGAGGTAAAAGAAAAGTAGCATTCAGCAGTTCTGTTTTAGATTCAATGCAACCTTATTAGTTCTTGTTCTCTATTCCATAGACTAATGAAGATTTTCATTTTACATCCTATTCCCTCTCACAAAGCAAAACAAAAAATATGGAGATACTTCCTCATATGGACACAGGATGGCTATATAACAACTAAGGACATTCTCGACACAGTTCAAAAGAAAGGGAGGAAAAACTCACAATGCCTTTATAGAAAGCAATCTGGGGAACTGAATATTTAGTTCCAAGTTTGGATGACTCATCTGAAACATTGTTGACAACACCATAATGCACATGTCCATCATACTGGTTTCTACATGCCCGTAGCTCTAACTGCACATAAGCGAGCTCTCCGTTTATCTTTCTCAGGTATTCATTGAATAGTGACTGATGATTACCTGAATTATAGACATAAATAAGTATCAGAAACAAATATGTTTTCACACAGATACCAAACAAGATTTTATTTATTTAATCCTGTTAAATTTTAACATGCTAATTAGAAAGCTAAACAGATATGATGGTAGTTGTATCCAAAGAAAACAAACAAAAAATTCCAAATCTGAATCATTAAACACTTGATTCCTGCCTTATGAACCAAACTGGAAAAGGAAAACTAACTAAAACTCAAAAAGGATTTGCCTTTCCTCCAAAACACAGAGCAATTAGCCCTATTGATTCACCAAACAATACAAATAAACAAATTTTCGAGAACAAACAATATGTATCCAGTAAGCTAAAACTTTCAGTAATCAATCCATAGTTATAATTTCTTTCATACTAAGCCAGATTTACTCAACTCAACCCTTCTCCACAAACAACAAGCCATAATTCCTCCTCCTTTCTTCGAGAAACCCACGAGATAGTTAAATCTTATGCTAGAACAAAAAATATCAAAGTAAAAATCCAACACAAAGACGAAAATGACTAAACATGTAATTGGGTCCTTGAAATTAATACTGTAACCCCCAAATATCTAAACAAAAACTCAGCAACAACACAAATACTAAAACCAAAATTCCACAATTAAGTAAAAAAATCCAATGCAATGATGAGAATAAACTAAACTAGCAATTGGGTACTTGGAACTAAACTCAAAACACCGAAAAACAATCAAACTAATAAGCAAAAAAAATCGAAAAAAATGGGGAAAAAAACAACAAAAACCTGAGGATTTGCCGGTGATTTTGGTGAATATAGATTGAAATTCCTTTTCTTTAAGCGGACCACGAGAGAGTAGAGCTTGAATTAGCGTATGGTGCCTCCATGAAAGCGTCGCCATTGAAATTCAAATTCGAATTTGCACTGAAAAAAGTGAAATTCTGCAAAACCCTTAAAATTAAAGAAGAAAAATAATGGTGGCGGGAAAAAGAAACCTTCTTATATATGGATTTGGGCCTTATATCTATAGGCTTTTTTTGGGCCACTTTTCGTGAGTTTTCGAAATTATCATTTGTGTTATATTTTGATCCTCGAATACATGTATATGACGTGTTTAGATATATCGAGTCAAATTAAGTAAAAATTTTCCTAGATATTGTGTACAAGTATATCATTGAGTCTCTCGCTCGACTCTCTCTCATATATTATCTGTATTTCAAAATGTATCAGGCATTTCAGATACATGTATTTGATCTGTTTAGATATATCGAGTCAAAATTAGGTATAATTTTTCCTAGATATTGTGTACAAGTAGATCATTGAGTCTCTCGCTCGACTCTCTCTCATATGTTATCTGTATTTCAAAATGTATCTGGCATCTCAGATACATGTATTTCGTATGATGCATATACTGATATTTTGACTCTCTCGTTTGTATCCATTCTATTTCGCTCTAGCCTCTCGCGCTACGTATCTTTATTTCACAATGTATATGATAGCAAAAAATATATATATGTGGTAGAAAAATATATATATATCTAATATCTTACTTGAAATCTGATATAAAATTATTTGTTCCTGAGAAAATTTATAATTATTACAATTCCAACTATATAAATATATCTATATACCTTGTTGATACAATAATATATGTGTGTATATATATGGCACGGCGATTTTTTTAATCCCAACTAACTCAAATCTCTCATAAACGTTTTAGAAATTAAATATAAGCTCATCTCTATATTTTGAATCTTTTGATATATTATTCACTCGAAATACTTATAAGTGTATAGCACATTGATTTTTAAAGTCGAGCTTTCAACATTGAAGAAGAAAGAAGAGGCAAATTAAGGTGCCAAAGTGATAATTATGATAAAAAAAAAAATCTCATAGTCATCATTGAATGACCATTTTGAATTAATTTTCCCTTATTTAAGAAAAAATTACCTAAAATAATATAATGTTTTTATTTGAAATACGAGTTTTGACGTAACTTGAAAATTAAAAACCTATTTTCTACAAAGAGATTATTTTTATAACTTATATTTTTAAAAAAAAGGAAATATATTCATTTAGAATTTTTTTTTACCTAAAATAATATAATATTTTTATTGAAAACGAGTCGTAACTGAAAATTTAAAAACCTTAACATAAGAAACTCACCATTATAAGTCTATGAAAAGCTATACGATCCCACCACGGTTATAGGAGTGCGGTGGCGGATTTCTTCAGCCGCCGTCAATCGTAAACCGCTTGCGCCAGCAGCGGCGGGCGTCATCTCTGCCACCCAATTCCGCCGTCATCGACGTTTGCGGCCGGTTGTGCGGAAGGTTTCAAGATATAGCCATTTAAACTGAAAATACTGATTTGAATTTCGGATGATACCCAGAGAAGAAACATAGCTATTGAATGGTTTTTGTGGATCAGAGTCTATATTCATCAAAATGATGTATGAGCCTCTTACAAAGTTTTATTAGTTGTCGTTGTCGTTTTTGATTGATTTGATGTTTTGAGCTTAATTTAAATGTCGTTTTTCCTTTCATAACTATTTGATGTACTTGAGCTTAGTTTGGATTGTCGTTTTTCTTTCATAAACTATTTGATTTGAAGTGTACTTGAGCTTAGTTGGACTGTTGATTTTTCTTTTCATTAACTATTTGATTCGATTGATTTGGTGTACTGTGAGCTGGAGACGTGTAAATTTGCGTATAACTTTCTAACAGGACGCCCTTGTGTAATGCATTGGAATATTTGTTGTTGTTATATTGAGGCGGGAAGTTAGGATTTTTTGAACTATGTTTTTTGTTTTGATTATTTGGTTACTTGATAATTATTTAATATATAGAATGAATTTTTTTCACACTAATATGGAATTTACTTAAAACTACTAGCGTTTTGCATATGTCTTATTAGATTGTATGGTGGTAAGGTTGCGTAAACTCATACAGACCCCATTTTGCGGATTCATTGGATATGTTTTGTCCAGTGGAATAGTCTTCGGCCCCATTTGTTGAGTTCATTGGTAGTTGTTGTTGTTACATGAGCGGAATCAGAATCTTTTGAGATGAGTTGTGTCCTAATTTTGTAACAACTCTTTGCCATAATCTGATTCACAAAAGTTTCATCTTTTAGGTACATTGCTGTACTTGTTAATAGTTGTGCCCTAAATTTTACCTACTCTTTGCCTTTCTAATTCACAAAGTTTCAATCTTTTCGACAGAAATTGCTTTACTTGTTAATGAGTTGTGTCCTAAAATTTTCACAAGCGCGAGGTACGTTACTTAGTTTTTGTAACTCATTATAGGCGCAACCTTTTTTTATGTTCGATACTCATGTTATCTCATCTTAAGACTTCTGAATTGCGTTATGTTTGGGTCTGATCTTATGTTTATGCAGTTAAGAAAACTGAACAATCGTTGTTGAGTTTAATAACTTTGTGCTCATGGTTCTTTAGTCTCCTAGCTCGCAAAACTTGTGGTTAATATTAAAACTCTGCAAATTATAAGAAGAATCAGAACCATTCAAGTTAATTAAGTGCTTTTTAGTTCTTTCAAGTTATTGTTCAGCACAAACAACCAAGATACGTTTAAAAGCTCTTCGAAAGATGTCATTGCTTCCAAATTTTAAACTAATAATGTTCAAATCATGAGCGAGAATGTTTGAAGAATTTATCGAAAGATTTTTAAAAACATGATCATGATGTTCACATGCGTTCATTAGTGTTGAAACATTAGGAGATGTTTAATTATCTTGAGATATGCTTTGGTTGTTTGTGCGAAACTTTAACGTTTCGTCAAATTACATTGATGAACTTTGTTTTGTGTCTTCACACAATTGATGTAAGTTTGTGTGAGGGTCTCTTTTTTTTCATAAGTCAGTGCGACTCAAATCGTTCTCTTTTTGAGTCTTACCAACTAACTCGTGAAATAAAAAAGAATTCTCACGCAACTTGTGTTAATTTTGCTGCAGTCACAAAGATAAATTCAACCTCTTCATATATTTCTTGTCACATTTCAAATATGCTACTTATAATAACATAAGAAACTGAGACTTCCAGAAGTGTT
Organism: Solanum lycopersicoides; assembly: GCA_022817965.1. Taxonomy (NCBI): domain Eukaryota; kingdom Viridiplantae; phylum Streptophyta; class Magnoliopsida; order Solanales; family Solanaceae; genus Solanum; species Solanum lycopersicoides. Next base: position 1,277,190 of record CM040618.1, read on the forward strand.
CTTAACACTAATTTGATGTCCCTTTTCATTTTTTAAAAAAAAGGGCAAAATAGCAACTTTGGCCCATATGTGTAGGTTTATTCCAATTTATGGCCTTGTTTAATTAAACTAAGCATAATTAATCGATAATTAATATGAAATGTGATTTAATTCTTTCAAATTAACGAAAAAGTAAAACTTAATGGGAATCATTAAAGTTTTAACTTAATAGTTTGAGGATCAGAACACATTTTATTGATAATGAGCTAATATGCTTAGCCAAATTATTATAAGGAGCCAAATTTGGAATAAACATATTATATAAGACTAAAACTGCTATTTGCCCAATTTGAAAAAGACCAACAAGTCTTTTTCATTAAGGACCCTAAAAACACACATTTCTGATTCAATTTGTTTGCCCGTACTTTACTTTTTCAAGTACGGCAAACAAAATTGAATCAGAGAAAGAAATATTTTTAGTCCGGTCCAAAAAAAAGGATCTCTTTCCTTTTTGACAACTATCTTGTTCCAACTTTAACCACACAATTAAAGTATTTTTGGTATTTTGATATATCTTTATTCTCTCATGACCATAAGATTCTGAAGTCGTCTTTACTTCTAAACTCTATGTTCAATCAAAAACGCACAAACAATTGAAATAGACAATGAGAATTATTATATCAAGCAAGCAATGTTCAAGATCAAGGAGAAGTCTGTATGTGCCAATATTTCTATGGCCTTTGTACTATGAATGGTATGGTTTAGTAAGGAACCGATAAGGCGGATAACAACCATTATATAGCTTAAAGACTTAAAAATGTCTGTTGTTAATATTATCATTATTCCGTACTAGATAAGTTCAATCATTATGTTATTTCTTCAAAAAGTTATGAATAATTTCTGAATTGGTAACTGACTAAATGTCATTTATTTCTGTTTGCAGTGCTTTACTTGCCTTGCCTGTTACATTCCATACTACAAAAATAGATTGAAGAAAAAAGATGGTATAGAGTGGAGCTTTTGATTTGTTTGAATATAATTTTGTAGTTTTTTCCATATTAAAGAAATCTCGGAACCAATCGATTGAAGACTCCTCAAGCGCCCAAAAGTATGACGTTGCTGAAATGGATCAGAAGATAAAAATTATTGCTCGTTTTGAAGGAATTTGGCGCTATAGCCTCTCCCTAAAACTTAACCAGGATTGTACAACAGGGCATGTGGAAGACGCAGCTGCTTTCTTATATCACAGTGACAGTTCGGAAATTTGATGATATGAGTTGGTTTGGAACGAGGCAAAAAAAGCTTATGAAGCAACCTAGTTGAATGTTCAAATCAATTGACCACTATTAAGTTTGGTAATACACCTATAGCCAAAGACAATGCCTTCATAAGTGCCATACTTTTCACTTTTATTGTTTGAGCATTGTCTTGAGTTCTCTTAATTATTTTCGTTGAACAAAATTGTTTTTTCATATTACTCTGTCAAATGCAACACCGTCCTCAGAATGTTAGAGTGAAATGTTAGGCATTTGTTTAATTATGTATTTTCTTGGCTAGGTTGTATTGCCAGTAAAGTGTTTTAAGTTATTGAACCTTCGAGTAGTTGCTTCATATCTCTTATGCCTAGCTTTCAAAACTTACCACTATATCATCAATTCTCGAAGAGTGTGCCTGCCTGAATGCTCTAGCCGTATACTATTCAGACAATTTCCCTCTTGAAGCTAGCTTATTTGATATGTTCGTCATTAATGTTGAATGGATTTGGAAACCTGGAAATGAACGAGACAGGAAAAACCAACTTTGGTGTTGTAAACTCTAGTGTTGAGTCTTATTTTTGCAGTTCTTAAATATGTTTGTATCTTAAGTTTTGCTATTTAATTTATGTTTTTTTGTATATCCTCTGTTGTTACCCCTTGTAAATCTTTTGGATTCAATGATGAAGTTGGTATGGAAATATTGTAAGATTGTTGAAAAAGAGCATTTTGTGGATTGGCTTTCGAGAGTTTAACACCCCAACTATGAAGATGTTCCTTATTTTACTAAACTGTCATCATCTGTTGGTTTAATTAACTTCGAGGTGGTGTTTTTTTATGACAAGGGAAACCCGTAGCCGCTACATTTAGGTGCGGTTAAAACTCTCATCACTATCAGTAGCTCGGTAAACCACATATGAGAGGAACCGCACAAGCAATCTGTGCGACGAGCTCGATCCATAAAGCAAATTTCCTTGCTTTCGCTGCAAAGGGTTCGAACTTAGACCTCCAACATGAAGTCTCAAGCTCAAACTACTGGGCCACCCCGGTAAGGGTTTAGAAACTCTTAATGATTTTAATCATGTATGAAATGGGATACTCAATACTAGACAAAAGAATTCATATGAGAACTAAGCAAACAGGCATTACTTGAGCCTCCAAGGATAAAGATACATGAACCAATTGTTTGATCTAACCCTTAGAAACTAATGGATATAAAAAAAAAACAACCCATGATTAAATACTATCTGGAATTCTTATAATCTACATTCAACGTTAAGTTTGGTTTCATAGGTTGCCAAAAAATATATCTTTTTCATATACTTAAATGTACATGAGCACCAAACTAGCAACTAGCAAGCCAGATTTGCGTTAACCTGAACTCGTTCAGACGGACAAGAGCGTCGACGTCAGCCTTGTACTTGAGATGATTCAGGCTCAAGACTAATCAGACGTCAACAGCTGCACGGGTCATGGCTTTTTTCTCGTTTGAAGGTTCAAGAGGCTGCTACTCTCTCAGGAGGAGCAGATGCATCCTCTTCTTCATCTAAGCTCGACTTTTGCAATGTCGGATGCCATCTGTCCCACACCCGAACCAAACTTTTCAGCCTGCAAATTATGGTTTCAACAAGAATTTTAGTTCATCAATCGCCCTGCATAGTATGAGAGTGGTTGATCACAACTTTGCAGTGTTCACTCTGAAATAACATGATTGGTGAAGTTGAATTAGCTCCTTTCAATCATAGGTTTATATATTGTTCAATTATGTGACTTTTCTTATTGCCTATACGTCGGGCCAAATTTAGTTAATAATATCTTTAATGTGCAAATCCAGAATAACTCATTTCTGTGACAAGAGGGGTTCCATTCTTCTGTTTATAAGTCTGAAATTAAACTTGTATCATGGACACTAATAGGAATGCAACTATTATGGTAGAGGATTCAAACATCATAAGATTGGAAAAAAGACATATGATATAATTCAATCCGGTTGACGCTAAAGAGAAAAGGGCAATAATGCAGTCATTGGTGACAAAATGGAAATTATGGAAGTTACATAGGAGAGGAAGAATACCTTGCTTTGGAGAACTTCATTTCAGACAGTACATATGCATACGAACATACAGCCTTCATTTTTGCAAAGCCAGCTGGTCAAATAATCATACACCATGAGTAGATGATTTAAGCAGCCATATAGTTTATCATAGACACATTAACATTCTTCTGATGTTTATCTGCGTTGACATTATCAAACCAAAGTACAAGTATATAGGAAAGACCATGTGAGTTTACAGCTAAAATGGCAATAAAAGTTATCCAATTGAAAGGCAAAATCGTCGCTATAGTGAACATGAGTTATAGAGAAGAATAGACCTTCACAGCAGCTAAATTGCAAACTTCACATGCAGGAGAAACCTCATTACTGCGAAACCAACTTCTGAGATCAAGGAATGAACCGGAACTCCTAATCCTATCTACCATCTGTAAGAGAAAGCCAGCGTCCCTTCGCAAGTTCCTCAAGGTCCTCTCCTTTGGAGACATGAAAATTTCTAACGCTTGCAGGGAATATGTGTTGAACCCTCCCGAGACTGGGATTTCTGTTCCAGCTAGAAAACTGCTGACCGAAGCCAAAAGCTAATTCATGATACAACTCCAATCTAACAAGAAGCAATTTACAAAAGTTTATACAGATTTTTTTAATCCAAAACAACAGTCCACCATTTATCTTAGGAAGTAAGAAACCTGATTCGAGCCGTATGTTCAGTGCATTCATGGTCGATAATAAATCCCTGAGCTCCGCATCTTGAAACAATTGCTTCAATCTGCACATTATACAGTGACCATATAAATCTCATTAAAAATTATGCAGAAAAATCTTTGATAATTCATATTATTTTCTTTAAGAAACACCTAACCCAGTCTTAGCTAAAGAGCATAATATAAGCAAATCATTAAAATTAAAAGCAAGTTATGTGTACAGAACATTAAGCCCAACGTTTCAGGATTCCTTTTATTCTCCCCCCATTAGAAAATTCTATGGAATGTTGGAAAAGAGTGGAATTTAGAGAACCTTCAATTGTAGGGACCCCAAGTTACCTCAAAGTATGCAATTTACTCAATAATTGATTTAAATAGCCTGAATATAAAAATGCACAGCCAGAATGAAAATTCACATAGTAAACCCCCAACTAGTTGATGACTGAGACTAGTCTATTAGAGAAAACATCAATGACTGAGGCGCAAACAAAATTTCAGTTATTTGACTCTCCCCTTTACAACAGTTAAGTGGAGTTTAAATCGCTGTGTACAAAAGAAGCAAATAATTCTTCTCCCAAAAAAAAAAAAAAATAGAAGCAAGATTAGAAAGAAGTAAACCAAGCCTACCAAATCTTTTCCCCCCTAAACCACATTTTAGCTTAATTGAATGATCAACTAGCTTATTCAACTGAAACTTAGTATTATGCTTTCTATACCTGTGCTCTTTGCTTCAATTCAATTGTATTCTTATTTGTGTTGCTACTGTTCTTTCTCCATTATTTTCACATTGGACTTATTCACTACTATATTTACTTTCATACTGATTTTGATTTGCTTTACTTGAGCCGAGGATCAACCGGAACAACCTATCTACCTCCTACAAGTAGGGGTAAGGTTGCGTACACACCATCCTCCCCTGATCCCACTTGTGGGATTACACTAGGTATGTTGTTGCTGTTAGTACTATTCCTAGAAAGATGGATGAGTTCCGTTTGTACTATTAACATTGAACAAAAGCTAGCATCAGCTGCTCTATTCCCATATCAAATTCATTACATAAGTTGCAAGTTTATAAGCAATTCATTTACTATGAAGCTTGAGCATGAAGTTCTATGTTTAGAGACTAATAAACATGTAGATCTTCTTTCAAGCTCAGACATGGAAAGGAAGAAGAGTAACAGTTTTTGCTCCTTTCTGTGGAACTGCCAGCTAAGATATGCAGCAAGCTCCTTTTCCATCATCGTTGAGTGAGGTTATATATATATATATATATATATATATATATATATATGAAAAATAGTGGAGGACATTGTGTACAAGCAATGAAGCCATGTGGAAGCTGAAATCAATAAGCAATTATTAAAAAAATTATGGGAATTAAATTACTTTTGAACTTGAAGTTTGGCCATGCAATTTTCTATTTAAAATATTTGCTTAGTTAACTTTTTCTTTAACTATTTAAAAATGTTGCCCTTTCTTTGATAAAAACGGGAAAACGCACAAGTATCACCTCAATCTATATTCAAAATATCAGAGACACACTTATACTATGCTAAGTCCTATTAGCCTCTGAAACTTATTTTATAAGTAATTTTCTACCCCTTTTCGGTCTACGTGGCATTAGCTTGAAAAAAAATCAACCAGCGTTAGACCCACAAGATAGTATCATGTAGGTCGAAAAGTGGTAGAAAAATATTAATAAAATAAGTTCATGGGTAATAGGATCTTATTATAGTATAAGTGTGTTTATGAGATTTTGAACATAGGTTGAGGGAATACTTGTACATTATCCCTATAAAAACTAAAACATTAAAGTAGTTTTCTTATTAAAAATTATATTATATATATATAATAAAAAGAAATTATTCAGTGAAATTTTATGAATTAAAATCTAAGCAAAATACGATGTACTCAGATCGTATCACTATCTTATAGAGATGAATCTTATTTATACATAAATCAACAAACTATTTATACTTATATATATAAAATCTTGAATGTAATAAATTCTTCATTATACATTTCCTGATATTTTAGGTGTTTTTTTAGAAAAAAAAAATTCTTAAAAAGGAAAAAACAATTAACCAAGTACATAAATTTCTGTGCATTTTTTTTCAATTTTTTTTTATTAGTACAAATTAATGTCATTAACCTAGAGGAATTAATTTTTCCTATATAGTCATGGCCTATTATTTTTTTATTTTTTTTTGTATTTTTTTCAAATTTGTGAACCCCACATGATCTATTCTTTCTAACAAATTTATTACTTTAGTCAGAGGGACCATATGCCATGTCTGTGGTATTTAATGATATATTTCAAATTAATTATTGGATCAATGATGTTTCAAAAACAATTTTTTTATATTCATGAAAAAAATTAGGGAAAAAGGTCAAAAATACTCTTCAATTTTGATTTGTTGTTTAAATTTATCCTCGCCGTTAAAATAAAATTAATTTTATCCCTCACCGTTAAAATAAAGTTAATTTTACCCCTTCTATTACTAATTTCACCAAATTTACCCCTCATTAGACGGATTGACCCAAATTGATCCGAATTTACCTCTTTGATATATTTAATGGAGATTTGGGAGAATTGGTAAATGAGTATAGGAGATTTGGGAGAATTGGTAAATGAGTATAGGATATTTGGGAGAATGGGGTCGGGTTATTTTAAATGATCGGGTTAATGAATTAAAATAAGGAGTAGGTTTTATTTTTAAAATTCGGGTCAATTTGGATCAATCCATCTAATGAGGGGTAAATTTGGTGAAATTAGTAACAGGAGGGGTAAAATTAACTTTATTTTAACGGCGAGGGGTAAAATTAACTTTATTTAAACGGCGAGGGTAAATTTAAATAATAAATCAAAGTTGGAGGATATTTTTGACCCTTTTCCCAAAAAAATATTATGTATACATTATTTTTTTTCAAATTTCACTTACAAAATATTAGATATGTTATTATTATGGAATATATATATATGAATATATATATATATATATATAAGTACTTTGTATTAGGGTTAGGTTTAAAGGGGGGAAAGATAGAGTTTAAAATGTTATCATAAAATTTAAGAAATAGTTAAACGTAATTAATAATTCTCTTATGATTAGATTAAATGTAACTTAAGAAGTTAAATATAAAAATATTTAAAATATAAAAAAAATTGTACATATAGACTGTAGTAGATATATATTATATGAAAAGTTAAATTTAGCGGAAAAAGATAAATCAGAGAAATATATATGTCATAGATGTTAAAATTTATATTATATGTAAAAAAAGAAAAAGTGAAAAGTGAAAGACGAGCATTATTCCTATTGACATTGTTCACTATCCACGAGATTTTCTTAGTTCATTTCATAATATTTTGATTTTAACCTTCTCAACTCAACAATTTATTCCCGGATTAGAGACAACTAAAGAACAAGTGCTCAATCGACTCCTCATTTTCTTCAAATAAAGGGCAAATATTTTGATCAATCATCATCCACTTCAACAACCTATCTTTGAAGGTTCGATCCGACACGTTGACTCTATGAATTTTAGTGTCTTTTTGGGTAGCACAAAGATATGTACCAAGAATGCTTAGATCAAAAATATTGAAACAAATTATTTAAGTGCAATTCGATACACTAAACAATTGTTATACTCAGAATTTAAGAAAAAAATAACTATCGTGATTTTATCTGTTTTTTACAAAGAGATTATTTTTATGACTATTTTAAAAAAAGAAATATATTCATTTAGAAAAAAAAATTACCTAAAATAATATAATGTTTTTATTGAAATACGAGTTTTGACGTAACTGATAAATTAAAAACCTATTTTCTACAAAGAGATTATTTTTATAACTATATTTTAAAAAAGGAAATATATTCATTTAGAATTTTTTTTTTACCTAAAATAATATAATATTTTTATTGAAATACGAGTCGTAACTGATAAATTAAAAACCTAACATAAGAAACTTCACCTATTATAAGTCTATAAAAGCTATACGATCCCACCACGGTTATAGGTAGTGAGGTGGCGGATTCTCCTTCAGCCGCCGTCATCGGTATAACCGCTGCCGCCAGCAGCGGCGGCGTCATCTCTGCCACCCAATTCCGCCGTCATCGACGTTTGCGCCGGTGGCGGAGGTTTCAGATATAGCCATTTAAACTGAAAAATTACTGATTTTGAATTTTCGATGATACCCAGATGGAAGAAACATAGCTATGAATGGTTTTTGTGGATCAGATCTATATTCATCAAATGATGGTATGAGCTCTTTACAAAGTTTTATTAGTTGTCGTGTCGTTTTGATTGATTTGATGTGTTTGAGCTTAATTTAAATTGTCGTTTTTCCTTTTCATAACTATTTGATGTACTTGAGCTTAGTTTGGATTGTCGTTTTTTCTTTTCATAACTATTTGATTTGATGTACTTGAGCTTAGTTTGGACTGTTGATTTTTCTTTTCATAACTATTTGATTCGATTGATTTGGTGTACTTGAGCTTGGAGGTACGTGTAAGATTTGCGTATACTTTATAGACAGGACGCCCTTGTGTAATTCTATTGGATATGTTGTTGTTGTTATTTGATGCGGAATTAGGATTTTTTGAACTATGTTTTTTGTTTTGTTATTTGGTTCTGAATAATTATTTATATATATAGAATGAATTTTTTTCGACACTAATATGGAATTTGAACTAAAACTACTAGGTTTTGCATATTCTTATTAGTTGATGTGTGGGTAAGGTTTGCGTAAACTCTATACAGACCCCATTTGTGCGAGTTCATTGGATATGTTGTTGTCGCGTGGAATAGTCTTCGGACCCCATTTGTGTGAGTTCATTGGGTATGTTGTTGTTGTTACATGAGGCGGAATCAGAATTCTTTTGAATGAGTTGTGTCCTAAATTTGTAACAACTCTTTGCATATCTGATTCACAAAAGTTTCAATCTTTTTAGTGTAATTTGCTTTACTTGTTAATGAGTTGTGCCCTAAATTTGTTACCTACTCTTTGCCTTCTCTAATTCACAAAGTTTCAATCTTTTCGACAGAAATTTGCTTTACTTGTTAATGAGTTGTGTCCTAAATTTTCACAAAGCGCGAGTGTACGTTACTTGTTTTTGTAACTCATTATAGGCGCAACCTTTTTTTTATGTTCGATACTCATTTTATCTGCATCATTTAAGACTTCTGAATTGCGATATGTTGTCTGATCTTTGTTATTCAGTTAAGAAAACGAACAATCGTTTAGTTTTAATAACTTGTGCTCATGGTTCTTTAGTCTCCTACTCTGCAAAACTTGTGGGTTAATATTAAAACTCTGCAAATTATAGAAGATTCATTACCATTTTCAAGTTATTAAGTGCTTTTTAGTTCTTTCAAGTTATTGTTCAGCACAAACAACCCAAGATACGTTTAAACATCTCTCGAAAAGATGTCATTGCTTCCAAATGTTTGAAACATAATAATGTCTCAAACATCATGAGCGAGAATGTTTGAAGAATTTATCGAAAGATGTTTTAAACATTGATCATGATGTTTCACATGGTTCATAGTGTTTGAAACATTATGGAGATGTTTAATTATCTTGAGATATGCTTTGGTTGTTTGTGCGAAACTTTAACGTTTCGTCAAATTACATGATGAACTTTGTTTTGTGTCTCACACAATTGATGTAAGTTGTGTGAGGTCTCTTTTTGTTTCATAAGTCAGTGCGACTCAAATCGTTCTCTTTGAGTCTACCAACTAACTCGTGAAATAAAAAGAAGTCTCACGCAACTTGTGTTAATTTTGTGAGTCACAAAGTAAATTTTCAAATCCTCTCTTCATATATTTCTTGTACATTTCAAATATTCTACTTATAAGAACATAAGAAACTGAGACTTCCAGAATATGTGTTCTTAACACTAATTTGAGTCCCTTTTCTATTTTTTAAAAAAAAAGGGCAAATAGCAACTTTGGCCCATATGTTGTAGGTTTATTCCAATTTGGTCCTTGTTTAATTTAACTAAGCATAATTAATCGTAAATTAATATGAAATGTGGATTTAATCTTTCAAATTAACGAAAAAGTTAAAACTTAATGGAATCATTAAAGTTTTAACTTAAATTAGTTTGAAGGATCAGAATCACATTTTTATTGTAATTGAAGGCTAATTATGCTTAGCCAAATTATATAAGGGCCAAAATTGGAATAAACATATTATATAAGGACTAAAACTGCTATTTGCCCATTTGAAAAAGACCAACAAGTCTTTTTCAATTTAAGGACCCTAAAAACTACACTATTTCTGATTCAATTTGTTTGCCGTACTTTACTTTTCAAGTACGGCAAACAAATTGAATCAGAAAGAATATAGTTTTTAGTCCGGTCCAAAAAAAAGTATCTCTTTCCTTTTTGACAACTATTCTGTTCCAACTTTAACCACACAATTAAAGGGTATTTTTGGTATTTGATATATCTTTATCTTATGACCATAAGATTCTGAAGTCGTCTTTACTTAAACTCTATGTCAAATCAAAACAGCACAAACAATTTGAAATAGAATGAGTATTTTATATCAAGCAAGCAATGTTCAAGATCAAGGAGAAGTCTGCTTGTGCCAATATTTCTATTGGCCTTTGTTACTATGAATGGTATGGTTTAGTAAGGAACCGATAAGGCGATAACAACCATTATATAAGCTTAAAAGACTAAAATTGTCGTTGTTAATATTATCATTATTCCGTACTAGATAAGTTCAATCATTATGTTATGTTCTTCAAAGTTTATGAATAATTTCTGAATTGGTACTTGACTAAATGTCATTGATTTCTGTTTGCAGTGCTTTACTTGCCTTGCCTGTTACTTTCCATACTACAAAACTAGATTGAAGAAGAAGAAGATGTTATAGTGGAGTGGAGCTTTTGATTTGTTTGAATATATTTTGTAGGTTTTTTCCATATTAAGAATCTCGGAACCAATCGATTGAAGACTCCTGCAAGCGCCCAAAAGTATGACGTTGCTGAAATGGAATCAGAAGATAAAAACTTATTGCTCGTTTTGAAGGAATTGGCGCTATGCCTCTCCCTAAAACTTATACCAGATTGTACAACCAGGGCATGTGGAAGACGAGCTGCTTTCTTATATCACAGTGATCAGTCTTCGGAAATTGATGATATAGTGGTTTGGAAGACGAGGCAAAAAAAGCTTATGAAGCAACCTAGTTGAATGTTCAAATCAATTGACCACTTTAATTTGGTAATACAACTATAGCCAAGACAATGCTTCATTATAAGTGCATAACTTTTCACTTTATTGTTTGAGCATTGTCTTGATTTCTCTTAACTTATTTTTCGTTGAACAAAATTGTTTTTTCATATACTCTGTCAAATGCAACACCGTCCTCAGAAGTTAGAGTGAAATGTTATGCATTTGTAATTATGTATTTTCTTGGCTAGAGTTGTATTGCCAAGTAAAGTGTTTTAATTGATTTGAACCTTCGAGTGAGTTGCTTCATGATCTTCTTATGCCTTAGCTTCAAAACTTACCACTATATCATCAATTCTCGAAGAGTGTGGCCTGCCTGAATGCTCTAGCTATACTATTCAGACATTTCCCTCTTGGAAGCTAGCTTATTGATATGGTTCGTCATTAATGTTGAATGATTTGAAACCTGGAAATGAACGAGACGAGGAAACCACTTGGTGTTGTAAATCTCTAGTGTTGAGGCTTTATTTTTGGCAGTTCTTAAATATGTGTATCTTAAGTTTTGTAATTAATTTATGTTTGTTTTGTATATCTCTGTTGTTACCCCTTTGTAATCTTTTGGATTCAATGATGAAGTTGGTATGGAAATATTGTAAGATTTGTTGAAAAAGAGTCATTTGTGGATGGCTTTGAGAGTTTAACACCCCAACTATGAGATGTTCTTTATTTTACCTAAACTGTCATCATCTGTTGGTGTAATTAACTTCGAGGTGGTGTTTTTTTTATGACAAGGGAAACCCGTAGCCGCTACCATTTAGGTGCGGGTAAAACTCTCACTCCTATGCAGTAGCTCGTAAACCACATATGAGAGGTAACCCGCACTAAGCAAGTCTGGTGCGACGAGCTCGATCCAGAAAGCAAATTCCTTGCTTTCGCTGGCAAGGGGTTTCGAACTTGAGACCTCCAACATGGAAGTCTCAAGCTCAAACTACTGGGCCACCCCGAAGGGTTTGAAACTCTTAATGATTTTTAATCATGTATGAAAATGGGATACTCAATAGCTAGAGGCAAAAGATTCATATGAGAAAACTAAGCAAACAGGCATTTACTTGAGCCTCCAAGGATAAAGGTACATGAACAATTGTTTGATCTAACCCTTAGAAACTAATGGATATAAACAAAAAAACAACCCATGATTAAGATACTAATCTGGATATTCTTATAATCTACATTCATAAGTTAGAGTTTGGTTTCATAGGTTGCAAAAATATATCCGTTTTCATATACTTAAATGTACATGAGCACCAAAACTAGCAACTAGCAAGCCAGATTTGTTAACCTGAACTCTTCAGACGGACAGAGCGTCGAGTCAGCCTTGTACTTTGAGATGATTCAGGCTCAAGACTATCAGAGTCAACAGCTGCACGGGTCCTTGGCCTTTTTCTCGTTGAGGGTTCAAGAGGCTGCTGACTCTCAGGAGGAGCAGATGCATCCTCTTCTTCATCTAAAGCTTCTACTTTTGCAATGTCGTGATGCCATCTTGTCCCACACCCGGAACAAACTTTTTCAGCCTGCAAATTATGGTTTCAACAAGAATTTAGTTCATCAATCGCCTGCATAGATGAGAGTGTTGATCACAACTTTGCAGTGTTTTCACTCTGAAATAACATGATTGGTTGGATAGTTGAATTAGCTCACTTTCATCTAGGTTATATATATGTTCAATTATGTGACTTTCTTGATTGCCTATACGTCGGGCAAATTTAGTTAATAATATCTTTAATGTGCAAATCCAGAATAATCTCATTTCTTGTGACTAAGAGGGGGTTCACATTCTTCTGTTTATAAGTCTAGAATTAAACTTGTATCATGGACACTAATAGGAATGCAACTATTATGGTAGAGGATTCAACATCATAAGATTGGAAAACATATATATAATTCAATCCGTTGACGCTAAAGAGAAAAGGGCAAGATTCAGTCATTGAGTGACAAATGGGAAATTTATGGAAAGTTACACTAGGAGAGAAGAATACCTTGCTTTTGGAGAACTTCATTTTCAGACAGTACATATGCATACGAACATTACAGCCTTCATTTTTGCAAAGCTCAGCCTGGTCAAATAATCATACCACCATGAGTAGGATGATTTAGCAGCCATATAGTTTATCATAGACACATAAACATCTTTCTGATGTTTGCGGTGACATTATCAAACCAAAGTACAGTATATAGGAAGACCATGTGAGTTTACAGCTAAAATGGCAATAAAAGTTATCCAATTTGAAAGGCAAAATTCGTGCTATAGTGAACATGGAGTTATAGAGAAGAATAGACCTTCACAGCAGCTTCATTGCAAACTTCACATGCAGGAACCTCATTACTGCGAAACCAACTTCTGAGATCAAGGAATGAACGAACTCCTAATCCTATCTTACCATCTGTAAGAGAAAGCCAGCGGTCCCTCGCAAGTTCCTCAAGGGTCCTCTCCTTTTGAGACATTGAAAAATTTCTAAACGCTGCAGGAATATGTGTTGAACCTCCCTGAGACTGGGATTCTGTTCCAGCTAGAAACTGCTGACCGAAGCAAAGTAATTATGATTACAACTCCAATCTAACAAGAAGCAAATTTACAAAGTTTATACAGATTTTTTTAATCCAAAACAACATCCACCATTTATCGTTAGGAAGTAAGAAACCTGATTTTCGAGCCGTATGTTCAGTGCATCAATGGTCGATATAAATCCCTGAGCTGCCGCATCTTGAACAATTGCTTCAATCTGCACTTATACAGTGACCATATAAATCTCATTAAAAAATTTATGTCAGGAAAACATCTTTGTATATTCATATTATTTTCTTTAAGAAACACTAACCAGTCTAAGCTAAGAACATAATATAAGCAAATCATTAAAATTAAAGCTAAGTTATTGTGTACAGATACATTAAGCCCAACGTTTTCAGGATTCCTTTTATTCTCATTAGAAAATTCTATGGAATTGTTGGAATAAGAGTGGAATTTAGAGAACCTTCAATTGTAGGGACCCCAAGTTACCTCAAAGTATGCAATTTACTCAATAATTGATTGAAATGAGCCTGAATATAGAAGAATGCACAGATGAATGGAAAATTCACATAGTAAACCCCAACTAGTTGAGGACTGAGACTTAGTCTATTAGAGAAAACATCAATTACTGAGGCCAACAAATTTCAGTTATTTGACTCTCCCCTTTACAACAGTAAGTGAGTTTAAATTCGTTGTACAAAAGGGAAGCAAATAATTCGTTCTCCCAAAAAAAAAAAAAAAATAGGAAGCAAGATTAGAAAGAAGTAAACCAAGCCTACCAAATCTTTTCCCCTAACCACATTTTGAGCTTAATAAATGATCAACTAGCTTAATTCAACTGAACTTAGTATTATGCTTTCTATTACCTGTGCTCTTTGCTTCAATTATTGTATTATTTGTGTTGCTACTGTTCTTTTCTCCATTATTTTCAGCATGACTTATTCACTACTATATTTACTTTTCATACTTGATTTTGATATGCTTTACTTGAGCCGAGGATCAACCGGAAACAACCTATCTACCTCTACAAGGTAGGGGTAAGGTTGCGTACACACCATCCTCCCCTGATCCCACTTGTGGGATTACACTAGGTATGTTGTTGCTGTTAGTACTATTCCTAGAAGATGGATGAGTTCCTGTTTGTACTATAACTTGAACAAAAGGCTAGCATCAGCTGCTCTATTCCCATATCAAATTCATTACATAAGTTGCAAGTTTATAAGCAATTCATTACTATGAAGCTTGAGCATGAAGTTCTATGTTTTAGAGGACTAATAACATGTAGATCTTCTTTCAAGCTCAGACATGGAAAGGAAGAAGAGTAACAGGTTTTGCTCCTTTCTGTGGAACTGCCAGCTAAGATATGCAGCAAGCTCCCTTTTCCCATCATCGTTGAGTTGAGGTAAGGAGGTAAAAGAAAAGTAGCATTCAGCAGTTCTGTTTTAGATTCAATGCAACCTTATTAGTTCTTGTTCTCTATTCCATAGACTAATGAAGATTTTCATTTTACATCCTATTCCCTCTCACAAAGCAAAACAAAAAATATGGAGATACTTCCTCATATGGACACAGGATGGCTATATAACAACTAAGGACATTCTCGACACAGTTCAAAAGAAAGGGAGGAAAAACTCACAATGCCTTTATAGAAAGCAATCTGGGGAACTGAATATTTAGTTCCAAGTTTGGATGACTCATCTGAAACATTGTTGACAACACCATAATGCACATGTCCATCATACTGGTTTCTACATGCCCGTAGCTCTAACTGCACATAAGCGAGCTCTCCGTTTATCTTTCTCAGGTATTCATTGAATAGTGACTGATGATTACCTGAATTATAGACATAAATAAGTATCAGAAACAAATATGTTTTCACACAGATACCAAACAAGATTTTATTTATTTAATCCTGTTAAATTTTAACATGCTAATTAGAAAGCTAAATAGATATGATGGTAGTTGTATCCAAAGAAAACAAACAAAAAATTCCAAATCTGAATCATTAAACACTTGATTCCTGCCTTATGAACCAAACTGGAAAAGGAAAACTAACTAAAACTCAAAAAGGATTTGCCTTTCCTCCAAAACACAGAGCAATTAGCCCTATTGATTCACCAAACAATACAAATAAACAAATTTTCGAGAACAAACAATATGTATCCAGTAAGCTAAAACTTTCAGTAATCAATCCATAGTTATAATTTCTTTCATACTAAGCCAGATTTACTCAACTCAACCCTTCTCCACAAACAACAAGCCATAATTCCTCCTCCTTTCTTCGAGAAACCCACGAGATAGTTAAATCTTATGCTAGAACAAAAAATGTCAAAGTAAAAATCCAACACAAAGACGAAAATGACTAAACATGTAATTGGATCCTTGAAATTAATACTGTAACCCCCAAATATCTAAACAAAAACTCAGCAACAACACAAATACTAAAACCAAAATTCCACAATTAAGTAAAAAAATCCAATGCAATGATGAGAATAAACTAAACTAGCAATTGGGTACTTGGAACTAAACTCAAAACACCGAAAAACAATCAAACTAATAAGCAAAAAAAATCGAAAAAAATCGGAAAAAAAACAACAAAAACCTGAGGATTTGCCGGTGATTTTGGTGAATATAGATTGAAATTCCTTTTCTTTAAGCGGACCACGAGAGAGTAGAGCTTGAATTAGCGTATGGTGCCTCCATGAAAGCGTCGCCATTGAAATTCAAATTCGAATTTGCACTGAAAAAAGTGAAATTCTGCAAAACCCTTAAAATTAAAGAAGAAAAATAATGGTGGCGGGAAAAAGAAACCTTCTTATATATGGATTTGGGCCTTATATCTATAGGCTTTTTTTGGCCCACTTTTCGTGAGTTTTCGAAATTATCATTTGTGTTATATTTTGATCCTCGAATACATGTATATGACGTGTTTAGATATATCGAGTCAAAATTAAGTATAATTTTTCCTAGATATTGTGTACAAGTAGATCATTGAGTCTCTCGCTCGACTCTCTCTCATATATTATCTGTATTTCAAAATGTATCAGGCATTTCAGATACATGTATTTGATCTGTTTAGATATATCGAGTCAAAATTAGGTATAATTTTTCCTAGATATTGTGTACAAGTAGATCATTGAGTCTCTCGCTCGACTCTCTCTCATATGTTATCTGTATTTCAAAATGTATCTGACATCTCAGATACATGTATTTCGTATGATGCATATACTGATATTTTGACTCTCTCGTTTGTATCCATTCTATCTCGCTCTAGCCTCTCGCGCTACGTATCTTTATTTCACAATGTATATGGTAGCAAAAATATATATATATGTGGTAGAAAAATATATATATATCTAATATCTTACTTGAAATCTGATATAAAATTATTTGTTCGTGAGAAAATTTATAATTATTACAATTTCCAACTATATAAATATATCTATATACCTTGTTGATACAATAATATATGTGTGTGTATATATATTGCACGGCGATTTTTTTAATTCCAACTAACTGAAATCTCTCATAAACGTTTCAAAATTTATATATAAGCTCATCTCTGTATTTCAAATCTTTTAATATATTATTCACTCGAAATACTTATAAGTATATAGCACATTGATTGTTAAAGTCGAGCTTTCAACATTGAAGAAGAAAGAAGAGGCAAATTAAGGTGCCAAAGTGATAATTATGATTAAAAAAAAATCTCATAGTCATCATTGAATGACCATTTAAATTAATTTTCCCTTATTTAAGACGTATAAAAAAAATTATTAATAAAATATTATTACTATTTTAAATTCGAAAAAAGACTATTGATATGAAATTTAAAACTTCATAAATGTGAATATGAAATTATACGAAATAAGGTGGGAGTGACTTTTATTACTATTAAAATAAGAAAAGTTGAGATTGTTTGGAAGAACGTGGTCGGATGCATCAATAAGGAGGTATGGGAGGTTGCCTAAAGAAGAATAGGGGGGGGGGTTGATTAGATATCTCGTGTATTCCCGCAAGTGTACTCTGACCTTGTGAAGATAGAGACACTGTTTCCGATAGACCATCGGCACAAATAAAACATATCAAAACCACAACACTAATGAACTATATAACTTTGCAAGTTAAAGAAATTGTGAAACCAAACATTCTTTTGGAGGCCAAAAGAGTGCATTGAATAAGAAAACAACAAAGGACTACACCACAATCCCAAACAAGTTGGGATCGACTATTTGAATCCTCACTACACAAGAAAATCGAGAGCTAACAAATCCATCTTTACGACTAGTAAATAAATTATGATCTACAGAGTCAACTCGTTTCTCAGGGGACATCCGATATAATTGGAACAAGGTGAACTATTGTTACATTTGTTGTGCTAATGCATCAGAAAGAATCATCAGAACTTCCATCTCCAGTAAAAGGAAGAGTGAAACTGACATTATCACCCGAAACTCGAAAGAATATGTTAAAATGAAACTTTGCACATTTGGTACAGCAGGAGCAAAGGTAGAGGATGCTTTGCAATTTTGGATTGTAAGAATATGTCGCGTATCAGCTACTGAGGTTGAATCATGTATATCTTTATTTCGACAGCTTTAAGACCTGCAAAAGTACTCATTCCGTTATAGATTCCATTGAAAACAGCAACAACAACAATGACTCGACCTCAAACAAGTTGGAGTGGGCTATATGAATCCTCATTGATGTGATTGTTCCATTCAACCTAATCTCATACGAATATTATACAAAATAGAAATAAAAGGTACTACTACAAGTTCTCTGTATTTTGTACTGGTGTATAAGTCTCTGATGCTCGGACTCATTAAAACGAAGTTGACCAGTGCGTGCCGAATCCTCCAAAATAGTGCAGTTTTAGAGGATTCGTCTACGGCAGCGTTTTTGGAAAGTCTTAGCAACATAGATTAAAATTCACCCTTTTAACCTAAACTAGGTACATGGATCCATTTCAACTGCAGTACAAGTAGTTCTGTGGAGGCTGCGTGTATGCAGACCTTGACTTTGGTGAGGTAGGGAGGCTGTTTTTGAGACACTTGGCCCAAGAAGATAGTTTTTCGGGATTTCAACTACACTAGGAAACAAATAATACGTTCAAAAATACCTGATTAAGCAAAGTTACAAAATCGCCAATCTTCTTTTGACAAGTCAAGGTGCTCAGCACTACCGTCTTCAAACATGATCTGTTAGGGCGGGTGGGGGATGAGAACAAGATTAAATCTTCAGCCAAATCCTGGGTATCCGAGTTACATACTAAACAATTCAAAAACTTCCTTACCAAATGTTTTTTGGTGATGCTGTCGAACTGTTTTATGATTCCAAAGGAACTGGAAACATCAGGTATTTGAGACTCCAGTGAATCAACAGGACTGAAAAGTGTAACAACATGAACAAATAGATGAGAAGAAACCGAATAAGTTCCCAGAGAGAAATTTCACCAGGAAGTCAACAGGACTGAAAAATGTAAAAATATGAACAAATAAATGAGAAGAAACCGAAGATTAAACAGCCAACCAATTAATAGAGTATCCAACAGAGAAACTTGCTAGCTTCTACGTTTAATAGATATTTCTTTAAATATTAAGTTAACAAGATCGACATCACTTTCATACTTGGTTACCACACACATATAAAGTTAGTAGACAATTCCTAATGCAAAGAATGTTTAGTACAAACCTGAGGATTACATAAGAAAAAGTTACAAAGAGAACTTAAAAAAAGAGATGCTATGTGAAAAGAAACCATGGAGACCAAATGTGAAACAAATTTCTAATTACTCTATGAATAGAAATAAATAGAAGGTTACGTGAAAATATCTCAGCCTTTTAAATTGAAATCTGAGGTTTAAAAAAACTTCCTAGAGAACTAAGAAATACTTCAAAGTAAAAAAAAAAGCTAAACATTATGAAAGTGGAAGCTAAAATACTATACTACAACCGCCAAAGCTCAAATTTAGGCTATATATATTAGATGAGTGATTTGATTACTTTCTAAATGCACTTTCTCAGGCATATGTACGCAGACAGATGATTTATGACTAGAATGGAGAAAAACTGGAGCACGTATGGAAGCTTGCAATCTTTCTCTCTTTCCTAATAGACAGAACAGCATTAGGTGACAAAAGGAAATATCTTTTACTCAGACATGGCCAAAACTTATATAACTGTCGCTAGCTATAATGCATTATCTGTTCTGCACATAAAAGATAAGTTCAATCTATAGCACTGTTCAAGTTCAAGATTTTGTGTACTTAAATACACTACAGAAACGGCCATGGGGATCAGAACGTTCAAGTTTGAACCTCACTCTATAAGCTTTTAAAAGATCCTATTATTATTATTTTATTTTGTTTTATTTTTAAAACAAGACGCCAAGATTACTGAAAGTAAAACCATAAGATAGTAGTAATAGAAAACAAAAACAAAGATAACATATATATTAAATATAATTGGTAACTCAATCACAAAATTTTTCATAGAACAAGAACTTGCTGATTTTCCATCACTTGCCTGTAGAAAATGCAAGAAGTGCCTATATTAACAAAAAGAATATCCGTACAGACCGACATACCTCTGGTCAGAAGAGCGAATTATTCTTATAATTTGACCTGTGCAATTCCGAGGATGCCGGATTTTCCGAGCAGAGTCAATACTCCGATTTCCTAAACAGGATGAGGCCCGAGTTAAATCAAAGCAAAGTTAACTTCACTAACAAAGATATACTTATAGGTCAAATGAATGCATAACCTACCTTTTGGGGGAACTTCAGTTAGAGAATCCTGGAATATAAGTGAAGAAAAGATTAACAAGTACATTAGTACAATATCCGGAGAAATAGATATTTTAGTACAGGAATCTGAAGGATACTAGAAGAGCTTTTGATATGGCCTCTTTGAGAAACAAAATGTATGCAACTCATTGATCTGTATCCATCAATGGAAACAAAGGTAGTACAATGGGAGAACTATGAACGAAATAAGCAGAAGAGAAACAAATTTATAACTTGGCCTTGGAAGGAAGTGCACACGAGATGAGGAACTTGTTCGTTTTAATAAATATAAACTTAAGTGGGGAAATATTCTCAGTTTATCCTATCAAACAAGTAAATGGGCTTGAGGGAGAACAATTTCCTCATCTTTTCTCTTATTTTCCTCTTAGCACATATCAAAGTTATCTTTCTTCACTTCTTAAGAGAATTAAACAAGGGAAAAGAATTTCAAAACCATCTCTTCCTTAATAACATCATTTTGCGAAGAAGATATAGAGGAGAAACAAATCCGAGAAAAGAAAGAATAACAAGAAAACAAATCAGAAAAAAGAAGAAACAGTTAGCCTTACTCAAATCTAGAGTGCTTCGCAACTCCTTTAAAATATTCACATGTAAATACATTTATGAAGCAAGAACCAAAACAGATTACCAAAACATTATTGACACCACTCTTATCAATTTCAGGCAAGAGCTGGCTAGTGGCTAGTTAGATTAAAGTTCAAACATTGCAAAATGCCAAAACCACGTCCTAATTAGTGAAATAACATATTTTAAACCCGCCTAAGAATGATAAGAATGATCTCCCTATATCATCCAAGTCTGGTGAAATTGAGACAGGCATCTAACACTCTTAACTCAGGCTCATCGATCTGGGAATACCATGGGGTTGGTCTCTACCCAACACAAACAATGAGGTCAGTCATCCACAACTAGTCAAGAACGATTCGCCAACTATGTTCATCTTACTAGAAACCATAACAGGATATGAACCTATAACATACTTAATGTACCAATTACCATTGTGCAATCTTCTCACTTTTACCTCAGAAAATGTAGGTATGTTTCATCTTCACATATATTACTCATGATCCTCGTGTTGCCTTTCTTTAAGCTCTAGTCCACATAGAGTTTGAAATTGTTGTGTGTTTTTCTACAAACATATAAATACAGGTCATGGTAAAAAATGAACACATAAAACCTCATATATGGGCTATCTTATAATATTTCTCTTATTTTCCATCTTTACTTTCCAACAAATTCAAGAAGTTCCATTGTCAAAACAAATTTGTCATTATGGTATAGGAAAGTGATCTTCAAAGTTCCTTTCCATGGAAAAGCAGCAGGTCTTCAACAGGTTGGCCCCGGCCCAATCGGAAAAAGGAATGGACACACTACTTTTAGACAGTAATTCCAAGTACCTGTCCTCTTTATGTCTTCCTCTGACAAAATTCAGAAAGGAACAGAAAGATGTTGGCTCAATAAAACTGAAGGTCTAATCTGCAATCAGTTTCATCTTCGCAAATCAACACAACAAAATTATGGACAAGTACTAACAAACTGAGTCATAAAACTAGACGGTAAACGTCCAAGCAAAAGAATGATTCTAGATGACACATACTGCTCTTGTATCTCAGATGTTAACAGACAGAACAGAGGTACATACATGTTTTGCAGATAGCAGTACTTTCTCTTTGGGAAAGGGCGCAGCTACCTGGCATGCCACTAGCTTTAGTGCAGCAGCATCTGAAGAAGGAAGTTTTAGTTTGTTAGGTCTGATTCCCAGCTTTCGCTTGCAATTTATAGCACCACAGTGACAATCTTGATCTGCACCAAATTGAACAAACCTGCTAAACTTGTTAGACGAAGGGCGAATGCACACTCTTAGATAACAGGCTGCTGACTGAAGATGCTAGGAAAACAAACAAAACAAAAAATCATTCAATGTCCATACTGATAATCGTAGGTCAGATGCTCGCCCCTTTTAATGTCACGCGTCGCAAATATGCCAATTCTATTCTCACCATCAATCATCCTGAAAATATGATTGAGCATGAAAACAAATAAATCACACAGTAGGTTGATATCCCTTGACACTTGACAGAGGGTTTGAATTTGAGAGAACTACAAATAATTAGTACATATTAATGACAATTATATACCATCTCTGCATCTCAGTATTTGGACAACAGCTATGATTAATGTATCTGGATTTGTTTCCCTTATAAGTGGCATCAATCACCATATCCCTATTGATCTCACACAAGTAAAAATTTGTTTCCCCACTGTGCTTCAATTTCCAAAGTCGCTCTTCACATGTCTTGTCATCAATAACTGCAGTTGTAACTTACTAAATTAAAGAATGAACAGAACACGAATTATTAATACATATTAAGCAAGAAACTGAAAAAACTTCACCTTCTCCAACATACTCTACAACAAACTCTTTTGTCTTGATATCTTCATCTGCCACAATCCCAGTGCCACATTTCTCAGTCTGCATGTTATGTGTCAACAAAACTTGATTTCTTAGATGATTATTGCTTGGTTTTCAAAAGAAACGAAAAATAAGAAGAATACAAAATAACCAACATTTCTTTACTTCTTCACCAGATACGTGACTGAATAAAATGCAAAAAATAGATATGAAAAATGTTACCAGCCTGCACTTTTGATGCGGATTGTACTTCGCTTGCAATTGGAAAGTGTCGAATGGTCATTTTTGGTAAAAACTGATGAATGTGGTATTTTGAGAAAGGATTTATGAGGGTCCTTTTGCTTAATTATCCCTCTTATATACGTTGGTAAAGGCTAGGTTTTTAAGGAACTTTTTTTGTTGGTGTGATCTTGAAAACGTAAAGAGTCTTGATCAAATCACCGATTTGCTTAAAGTAGCTATGTTGTAGCCATTAGCATCCGCTGGATGCAAATTAATCAAAGTCTTCTCACTTTACTTGATATAGAAAATGCAAAAATAATACCTATGCCCTCTCCTTAAGTTCTTTCTTTTAAAAAGTGAAAGTAGACAAAAGAGTTCCTAAAAAGGATGCAGAGTATTAAAGCACATCTGAAAATTTTAACAGTGCTTTATCAAAGACATTGGTGTCAAAAGTGATTGACAGTAACCTTGTAATTAGGGTCTTAAATTAAAAGGGTATTGTCTGGTTGGTCAAAGAAATTGGCAGAAGAATTTGCCAGATTGAGAATACTGCAGATCTCTAGATCTATAAGCAACTAACTACAGGTTGTGTTAATGACTTTTATTTCAAACTGCAAGCAGATAAAGTAAGCAGAAGGGAAGGTAAAGAGTAGAAAAATAGCAACTATCAAAAGGGGAACTTTCAAACTCCATAAAGAAATAAAGACCACAAAGAAGAGAAGAACATCATTGAAACTTATACTCATCCTACCTTCAGTGCTCCACAAAGGTTAGTACACCTCATATGACAAGACATGACATGAAAACCTAGAACTGCTTTCAATAGATCCTATATTGGATCAGTAGAGTTTCTTCCCACTAGATGTTTTAGAACACGTAAAGGTAGGTAACTTTTATGCTAGATACGAAACCCCATTACAAAGAAAGGTTATGAAAAGGCATCCTTGGAGGTTTTTAAACTTACTCGACCAGACTTGTTATGAAAAAAATTAAGCATCCTTGAAGGTTTTTTAAACTTACTAGACCAGACCTTTATGAACAAGACCAAACATAGTTGCCCAAGTTTTCCCTGCCCTCAGGTAGACAAAAATATCTACGTACATAATATTAACTTTCAGTAGACAAAAATATCTACGTACATAATATTAACTTTCTTTCTTGCAAACTATCTTACAATGAGGTGCATCCTTTACGATATATACCACCGCTATGCCAAAAGTTTTGTCTAATTTAACTTCCCAAGAGTCTAAAGAAAATAGTACTTCGACTTAAGTTTTGAAATGTATTTTGCCGCAAATGTAAGTGCTTCTGTGCAGTTTTTAAGTATCTAAATTTCATTTCAACAGGCAACTAATTTATGTCTGACTTAAAACTGAAATCACTCAATCAGCCAATTTGACCCTACAAAAATGACAATGGTCTATATTTTAAATTGCACATTACGTGTTAAAATTTTTGTTATCGCTGGCCAAAAATGTGCCAACCCTTGAAGTAATCAACACTTGAAGACTCACTCACACATAATGTTTCACAAATCACGCAGAAACGTGTAATTATTTAATTAAATTTTCTTATGATCAAACCAACTTGACATATAGTTTACTTGTCGGAGAATGTACCTCTTGAAAGTGGAAATAAGAAACATCAGGTTCTATTCCTTGGCATCAGTTGTCAGAAAAATGAAAATTTACACGAGAAAAGAATTGTTTACAAACTCTTGCAAAAGACAAAGAAATGACTGATAACACAAGGTCATAAATGATGACTACAAGCTGTCAAAATACCGCAATAACTGACATCAGTCCAAATATCTATGTTAAAAGTTTATGTGCATACCTTCACTATTTTCATCTTCTTCACAGGACGTTGATGGAATGGCTTATTCAGACAAGAACTCCCACATTTACATCCCGAGGTGCAGCTAGACCATAGCATGCTGCAAGAAAGAGCGAAGTGAAATAACTAACAACACGTGACTATAAAGATGGTTTAAATATCAGAAAAGATGCTGAAAGAAGTATATCTTTTGCGCCTAAGGTGCTACTTCGTCGGATTAAGGTTTGTATATCATTTTTCGGCACATTACCTACCCTCTTGGTTCTCGACATAAACCTGATGGAGTACTTACGAACTCCTACCTGTAGCATTCTAATATATTTTTACTGTTACAGATCTCCTGTTTATTTATGGGAAACTATAAAGAGTGATTTGTATGTATGAAGAAAAAAAAATGAAGTAAACTAAGAAGAAAAGGAAAAAGTTGCAGGGAAATGTTAATGGTGAATTCATCTTCTTTGTCTTCTTCTTCTCCGTCAATTACTTTCTCGTCGTCGCCGGCACAGTTGGTGAGTTCCTCCACAAATATGAAGATTTCTTCTCCGTTGGAGATGGAGGTGCTATAGTTGTCGTTTCTTCTTCTCAATGAAACTCCCAATCAACAAATTTATGCAGCAGGTCATACAGATATAATTTCCAAAAAATTTTATTACAAGTTTCTATCAAAGTTCTGACTGTAATGAATTTTAATCTAAGTCCTCCTTACCTACAAAGGCAATCCATGCCACACACGTCCGAAGATTCTGCTGTTGAACTGCAGGTACATGATATGCCATCATCTTCTAGCCGCCGCTTACCCTTATTGGTGAGGTATATATCTTCAAGTAGTTAATATCGACACAAATAGAAAAAGAAAAAGGCCAAAAGAAGCTACAGAAAGATAAGAAATATGTGCACATCAAACAGAACACCATAATCAATTATTTATCAAACAATGTACAGGACTAAGAGATATTTAATATGGAAACAAACTACCAAACTTTTATCACGCATCTATAAATCCATGATAACTATTTCTATTGAAGGATACTTCGCCTTATAAAGGTATAGGGATAGGGAGTGGGTTGCCATTTACTCAACCAATCTGGAAGTTCAAAGTCAACAGGATCTCCAATTTTGCTTGTTAATTTGTTGAATACATTCCCAATCCCACCACGGGTAGCACTCTGTACAGAAAAAGAAAACAAAATGCATATTAAGAAGATGTTGAGATCACAAACATAAACACATGCATGCACCAGACTCCATAAGAAGAAGCTCATTAACAATCAAATAAGAACAAGATATCAGCATTCTCATAGGATTTTTAGCTGACATGTTTCCACCATTACACTACTCAGGCTTTACCTTGCTAAAACTATAAAATACCAAATTTTCAAATAAAGGAATAGCCCAGGCAAAAAAATATAAGAAAACAGCAAATATATAATGGATCCTTCTAATCAGGCTATTCCAATAAGAGAATAGTTAAGCCGGAAAAAATCAGAAAAGCAGATTAGGGACAATTTGTGTACAACAGCAAATGAGGTGTGCAGCCGCAGATAATAGATAGCAACAAGAAAGAGTCTGTGTTTGGTCAGTAGCAATTTTTTTTATATAACTGTGTTGCAGGCCATCTTGAGTGCACCTCAACAAATTCCATCGGGTACATGCTAATTCCCACCAGCACAGGTAACTACCACCAAGGCTTGGACATATGGGAAGAGATTACCTAGTGTTTTTGCCTCCATTGAAATTTGAATTTGAACCTCCTGGTTCACATTCCACTTCATTGACCACAGGATTACGTGTTTAGGTGTGAGCGTACTGATACATTACTTCAAAAAGGATCCTTACCAAAGAACAAGTTTTAAATGATTGACGTATCATTTAAAACTAGAGCATTAATGTAGTAAAACATTACTGGGATATCCTATTTTCTTTGCTTTAGATTTCTTAGAAGAGCGTTTTCTTTAGCCTTAGGTGAGACCCCCCCCCCCTTTTTAATTAATTAATGAAGCGACTAAACAAAGATATGTGCAATGAATATAAGTGTAAAATACAAGGACCGCAAGAATCCACTACTTTTGTTAGATTAGCTAGCAGGGCATCAATAAGTAAAAGCACACCGTTCTCAACTGCTGCATATTGTTCAAATTAAAATAAAATTCACTACATGAGTGAGATATCTCTAACAAGAAATAATAACAAAGAAAAGAGAGATGGAAGAAAAGAAATGCCAAAACCACAAACTTATAATAGAACTGAAAAGGAGCACATGCCTTTATCATGAGAAAGCAAAATATTGTCTAGATTCAAGTATGTAGCACCATAATCAACAATGGTACACCAAACAATATAACCTCCTTTGCAAGAAAACTGGACATGAATATTACGCTGAATAAAGAATATAACATGGAAGAAAATCGAATCTAAACCTTCTTCGTAGGTGTAGCAGGCATGGGCTCAATCAAGTAGCAACACTCATTCACTGTAGCCTACAAGGAAAAAAATAAATGAATCAGTTAGGAAGCAAAGAAGCCAATACAAAATGTAGAACACCACATAACAAATCTCCTATAGGAAATAAGACTAAAATCCAAGCTTACAAACCAAAGCATATTAGTATTAGAGATTGGTGTTAAGCATGCTCCTTGACAAACTTGTTTCAATTTATGGACTTGATTCAAAGTGCAAGGGTGAATCTATCTAATGTTCGTCCCGAATATGGACAAAGAATCTTCAAAAAAATTAAAATAAATTTGAAACTACATAAAAAGTAACATAAGTCACAATAGTAAACTATTCAAAATATTTAGGAAGTACTTGAAAAGAACCACACTAAAAAAAAAATCTTTTTGACTCTCCAAATAGTAACTTCGACACATAAGGGGTAGTAATTTGTACCAAATATAAGAAATGTGAGTTCAACACATCAGAACAAAATGGAAACAAGATAAAAGCATCAAAATTTAGAAGGAAAAAAATGGGGAAGAAGAAAATGTTCAAAGAAACAAACTAAAAATCATCTTAAAAAACTGCAAATGAAACACATTCCCGATTCTAAATCCAATTAAACAAAGCAGAACACAAAATTTTCAAAATCTTAACAACGGACACAGATCACTCAACAGTACTAGTACAACTCAATAAAATTAGCTTTCTACACACAAGTCCTACTCTCAAGAAAAAAGCCAAGAGCACTTGTTCCAATCCTAGCTCATTAGGGATAGGGTTCCTAAAACCTAAAATCAATTGAACAGCACAAAAGTTGGTGAATTTCCAAATCCTCTTACGAAAACTGGAAAAAAAAAACTACATTTTAACTCTATTAGATACATAAACTAAACTCAGTTGCTTTTGCTAGCAAATTTTATCCAAAAACACTTTTCGGACTCTCAACAACAACAACATACGCCGTGAAATCACACAAGTGGGGTATGAGGACGGCAGAGTGTAAGACTGTAAGCACACCTTACCACTACCTCCCCAATACTTTTTGGACTCTCAGGACCTGAAAATTATATTATAACTGATAAGGGTAGCAATTCAAACCAAATCTAGTAAATGTGAGTTCAACACACCAGAATCAAATGTAAACAAACAAGATAAAATAATCAAAATTCAAACAAAAAACTAAAAAACCATCTCAAAGAACTGCAAATGAAACACATTCCCAATTCTAAATCCAATTAAACAAAGCAAAACACAAAAATCCTTAACAACAAACTCAGATCACTCAACAAAATTAGCTTCCCACACTCAGAAAAAATCGATAAAACACCATAAAACTTGGCGAATTCCCAAACCAACTTCAGAAAACTGGAAAAAAAAACTACATTTTACCCTCGATGGTTTTTGCTCACAAAACTAAACGTTACAAGAGATGAACAACTCACAGGAGAAATCAAAAAAAGCAAAAAGAGAGAACACCCAGAACAGATAACGCATAGAAGTAAACAACGAACCTTTACCGGCGGGAAATGGTCGTCGTCGCCGGCAATTGCCGGAGAGAAAAAGCCTCCGAGCAGCAAAAAGCAACAGAGAAGAAAGAGATGGAGGGAGAGAATGCTTCAAAAAAAAAGTAATATAAATAGGAAAAAAAAGATATATAAAATGGTTTTAATTAATTTAATAAATATAAATAGGTAAAAAGAAAAATATAAAAATTATATAATATTCATCTAATTTTTTGAAAAAAATAATTTTTCATTTTGTCAATTTATTATTTTTATGTGATAATTTTATAAATTTTGTCGCTAAGATTAAAGGGAAATTGATAAAAATAATAATTGCTCTTTTTTGTTTTTAATTACTTTGTTCTTATTTGATTTATCAAATCTCTTAAATAATAATAAATAAAATAAATTTTACTATATTATTCATGATTATTATTATAGGTCACTTAAATCTTAAATTTTCAGATTATATGTCTATTTTTAGTATAAATATAACACAAAAAATTATGAGAATAAACTAAAAACAATTGAAGTTACATCTCGAAATACTGTAGAAATACTAAGAAATATGTATATTATTTATTTAAGACATATAATTTTACATGTGTTAAAAGAAAGATATTTTAATCGAAAACAAATATATTTGCTCACTAGCTTAGATGCATCTCTAAATATGAGTTTCCAACTAAAATCTTATTTTTAACATTCTCATCAAATCTAACATACATAATTTGTTAAATATTTGAAAAAATAAAAAAGAATACATAATTTATTAAATTTAGTTAGTATTTGATTGTAGATTTATCATCCAAAAACAAAAAGGTTATAAATTTAAAAATTATATTTTAAATATATGTTTGACCAAGAAATTTGATTATATTTTAAAATTTTATTCTTCAAAAATTATTTTCAACCTTTCAAAAATTGGGTTGAGACAGATTAATTTTCGGGTCTTGTATTCGCACAACTTCAATTTTGAGGAAACTTTCAAAAATAGCAATAGTAATAGACCTCTTTAACTATAATTTGCCTATTTACGCATCTTAGCTATAATTTAAATAATTATTATGATTATGATTTGTATTATTCGTTCTTTTTATAAGTAATTATATAATATCTTATTTAATTATATCTAATTATTTTCGACTTTCCAAAAATTGGGTTGGGACAGATTAATTTTCGGGTCTTGTATTCACACAACTTCAATTTTGAGAAAACTTTCAAAAATAGCAATAGTAATAAACCTCTTTTAACTATAATTTGCCTATTTACACATCTTAGCTATAATTTAAATAATTATTATGATTTTGATTTGTATTGTTCGTCCTTTTTATAAGTAATTATATAAAATCTTATTTAATTATATCTAATTGATTATGCGGTAATTAGAGAAAATAAATTCTTAATAAAGGTCATTTAATTAAATTAGAACAAGTTACCGAAATAGGTCTTCTTCTCAATGACCTACGAAGTATTTATCGTTTTTATTCCATCAAAGTTTATTTAGTATTAGAATGGACACAAATGAGTTTTTTTTTAATGGTTTAAACAACGAAAAGATAAACATAACAATCTATTCATTACGAGTTGTATATTCTTATATGTATATGCATTTAATATACTTCTTGATTAGTTTTTATTTATTGTATTAAGATCGATAAAAATGGTTAAAATATAAAGTAGTTGATTTGTTTGAAAAAATTTTGTAGATGTATATAATGTGTATTGAATACCAGACCAGGGTTGTTTTTGTGTGATTTTGTCTAAACATGTTGTATATAATTCAGTAATTTTCGATTACTTGTATCAATTTGTATATGTTATAGTTTGATTTGTATATTAGATAGATTTTATACAAATTGATGTGATTCTTTGTATAAACATATTGTGATTTATGAAAAAATTATTTATGTTTATCAATTCTGCATATGTTACTTTTGATTTGTATATTAGATAAAATTTATACAAGTAGTCATATATTTTAAGTAAAAAATGTATATAAAATTGAGTAATTTTCGATTACTTCTATCGATTTTGTATTTATTCATACAATTATATTTGGATACAAATGATATTTGTTAATATACTCAATAAAATTGACTTGTATGAACGAATTGAATACAATAGTAGTAGATACAAATCTATTGTATATGTGATACAATTATTGATTAGATTCAATTGTATATCTCCCGTCTCTTTCTTCTTTCTCACAAAAGTCTTTCTTATCCATCTTCCAATCTCGCTTGTCTCGCTCCTCCTTATTGTAGCTAGATTTGATACAAAATAATTGTATTCATGATACAATTATCAATCAAATATACACATATATCTCTCACTTTTCTTCTATCGCTCCCAGATCTCGCCCTCTTTTGTCCTCTTTCTCTCAATCTCACACGTCTCTCTCCCCCTTTTGACATGTATCTGTCAATCACGATTAATCCTAAACTATAATCAATTTTGGAAGTTTTCGCTTATTTAAATGACTAGTTTAAACCAACCCAAACTCAAGGTATTTGTGGATAGGATTATTAATTAGATATACAAATTAATTGTATATCTCCCTCCTCTCTCTCAAAAGGCTTTCTCCTACATCTTCCAACATCGCTTGCCTCTATACTTCTTATAGTAACTGGTTTTAATACAAAACAATTATATTCATCATACAATTATCGATCAAATATCTCTCGCTCTTCTTCTTTTGCTCTTAGATCTCTCTCGCCTGTCCCCCATTTAACACGTATGTACGAATCACAGTTAATTTTAAACTATAATCATTTAAAACGTTTTTTCTTATTTAAATAATAACTAGATTGAACCTACCCAAACTTTAGGGTATCATTTTTGTTAATTTTTTTTCTCAAAGAATATCATACAATATAAATCTCTCATCTTTTCCTCAATTCTCTTCTTTCCTCATCCAAGGCAATTTCGTAAACGCCACTTTCTCCAATGTTTTGACCTCAATACACGCCAAAATTCCCTTCAATTTTCCAATCATTAGTACCCAAAATCCCATCAATTCTCAATCTTTGCTTCAATTATCACAACCCCAGATCAAAATCTTGACAAAATTAGCCAAAATTTGCTAGTTCTATGTTGTTCTACCATGTAAAAGAATCCCAAAACTCCATAAATTCACAATCTTTACTTCAATTCTCATAACCCCAGATCAAAATCTTGATAAAATTAGCCAGTTCTATATAGTTGTCTCATGTAGAAATCCATAAATCCCATAAAAGTCTCAATCTTTTCTTCAAATCTCACAACCCCAGATAGTATTTTGACAGAAAGTTGCCAGTTTTAGAAAGTTGCCAGTTCTAGAGCTCTTTGTGTACCATGTGTCCTGATTTAAACTATAATCTTTGATGCCTAAAAGAACTCAGTTTAGTATAAACTCATCTGATTCAGATTCCCCAAGAAAAAATCTTGGTTCTTCTGTTTCTACAGAGCCAGGACCAGGACCAAGCAGTAGTAGTAGTAGCTGTAAGGTTAATAATAAATCATCTGTTTGGTCTGGTTTATTGGTTTCTCCTTTTTCAATATTTGATAGTGAGCCAAAAGGGTGTTTGAAAAAAGGGGAATTTTGTTGTTCAAAGAAGTATAATGGTATTGGTTGGACTAGTGCTGTGAAAAGAATGATAAATAGTGGCTCAATGAGGAGGATTTTTGGGATGGACAAAACTGGGATGCCTAATGGGTCAAAGAGTGATATTTGGCTTTTGGGTGTTTGCTATAAAGTTGTTCAAGATGATGACTCATCCATAGAACCAACTCAAAGTGAAGGTTTTGCTGCTTTTGTTGATGATTTCTCATCTAGGATTCTTGTTACATATCGCAAAGGTGCTTAAATGTATTTTGTTGCCTGTTTAGTTTGATGTGATTATAATTTGATTTGGTGTGTGGAAGATGTGAATTTGGTTTTATTTGATTGAATGTAATTACAGGTTTTGCTCCTATTGAAGATACTAAGTATACCAGTGATGTTAATTGGGGTTGCATGCTTAGGAGTAGTCAGATGCTTGTTGCTCAGGTTTTTCACAGTATCACAACTCCATTTCTTTCTTGCTGCTCCCTCCATCCCAATTTACGTGGCACCATTTGACTAAGCACGGAGTTTTAAAATGAAAAGAAAGGTGACATTCTTTTTGGGACAAACTTAAAAGGGAGTGTGCCACATAAATTGGGATAGAGCGAGTACAAGTACATGTTAGCTAAAATCCGTACATTTTTGCTTATTTGCCATTTTGTGAATTTCCAATGCTTGCTGTGACTGTATAGTGATGTTGATGATTCCTGTATGTATATAGGCTCTACTTCTTCATCGATTAGGAAGATCGTGGAGAAAATCTATGGACAAGGTACTTCAAAGTCAAAACACTGCAGTACTTTCAGTTGTTAAAATGCTCAATTTCCAATTTAGAACCACGATAATGCACAATCAGGTTCTCATCTCATATCTCTTATCCAAAAAATGAAAAAAAAATCAGGTTCTCATCTTATAGATGTAGTGTTTTAGCATGAAAATTTAGCATGTTATCTCATTGGCAGCCGCTTGAACAAAAGTATGTGGAGATTTTGCACCTCTTTGGTGATTCTGAGGAGTCAGCTTACTCTATCCATAACCTCCTGCAAGCTGGCAAGACTTATGGTCTTTCTCCTGGTTCTTGGGTGGGTCCATATGCAATGTGTCGCACCTGGGAAACATTAGCACGCAGCAAAAGAGAAGAAACAGGAAATGCAGTCATGTCTCCGGCTATGGCTATCTATGTTGTATCTGGGGATGAAGATGGAGAAAGAGGTGGAGCGCCAGTGCTCTGCATTGAGGACATTGTCAAACATTGTTCCGGCTTGTCAAAAGGCGAAGTTGACTGGACACCTGTTCTTTTCTTAGTTCCATTGGTTCTTGGACTTGACAAAATCAATTCAAGGTTTACTTCCATTTATCTTATTTTGCTGATCTACATTGGATGTTATTATGATGCAAAGCTCTTGCCTATTCTTGTTATATTATATCTTTCTGAATTACGGTCATAAATAAATTAAACAAAACTGTGATTGAATTTACTTGGCCGTGGTGTAAATCACGTGGTGATTACTTGGGGATCTATTGCAAGTTTGCAACTTTTAACGCTATAACTACTTTTTCATTGCCTGTTTTGCTCTATTATAATGAACTTGTATGTAGTAAAATTAGAATTGCTACCGACTGTTTCATGGAGTTAACTGATACCTTGTGGCTGTGTCAACTATTTCCAGGCCTTATAAGGGAAAAATGGATATTCTTTCAATTAATCTCAATAACATCCTGTTAAGTATCTTGCATTGTGATTTCGTAATTTAACGAATGCCGCATGGACTTATGGAGATGATTTAACTATGCTACAGAGACTTGGTTATGGTCATTGGACATTCTGATGCCAAAAGTTGGACTTGGCAATTCTGTTCTTTATACAGTGGGGAACTCGGTTAAGTTTCCACGGTTTAGTTTTTTCTTTACTCGTAGAATGGAAAATTAGATTTGGTACACTTTAGTGCTAGTAATGATCTTTAAAGAATCTTTCATAGAACTTAGTATGGAATGTGTTTCACTATTTTACCAAATAAAGTGTCTCCCTTACCGTTTAGGATTTAGATGTCTTAGCAATTGACAAACTACTCCTTAATCGTGGAGGCTTGGACGATTTTTTAGCAATTCTTGCAAAATACTTCTCTTGGGGGAATCAGGTATCTTCTTTTCTCGGGCACAAGATTTTCTTGGGGGAACCATGCATCTTCTTTAAGAGGAGCCGTGGTAGGTTACATTGATTAATACCATGAAGAACAGTAAGCACCAACATAATGAACAAAAATGAAAACAATTTTATGGGGATCATGCTTTGGTATCTCAGAAACAAGACTAATTAAATGTATCAGAGACTCATTTGAAGACTATCTAGTCAAATTACTTGATCTAACCATTACTGCATTGAAACAAGAGTAGATAGAAGACCGACACTATTGCATGTGATTCAAGGTCGCAAACTAATATTTCTTAGTTCCTACAATGCAAATTCTACCATTCTTGTATTTCTTGTGGGAACATGAAAGAAGAATGGCACCACCTGAAACTCTAGCACTATAATCTAGCTGAAAGGTGCTTGCATTTAAAAGTTCAATGACTGCATAATAAATTGTATATTCAAAAGATACTGCTAATCATGGTTGTTATAATTATACCTTTCCAAGTTTGGAAAAAACAAAAAGCACTGCTATAGGTTGATCACCAGCATGATAATGATCTCACTGTGATGTTCTTCACTGTTTAGAGCAGAATGGATACGGGTGATTCATATGGATGACTCCGACTAATTTGAGATTCAAGCTTAGATGATTCATATAGTTGACTCCCAACTAGTTTGATTGGTGTTCTGTTTATCTTCATGTTGAGTTAGGACACATTTGACCACTGCTAGAAGGCCATATCTGATAACGATTAAACTTGTGGATTGAGTTGATGTGTGATGTTAATATTCCTACTGAAAAAGCCAGAGCCTTTACTTGATAATTCATTGTTGTTGGTTATCAAAAGAAAATATGAAAGACTTATGTTTACTTAACTTTCTTTTACTTCTTCTATGTCAGGTATCTTCCTTTACTGGCAGCTACATTTAGTTTTCCTCAAAGCCTTGGGATCCTAGGTGGCAGACCTGGAGCATCAACCTATATTGTTGGCGTGCAAGATGATAAAGCCTTTTATCTTGATCCACATGAAGTTCAGCCAGTAATTATCTTTCTTTTTGGTTGCATATCTGAGATATTTCACACGTTTCGATGGGATTTCAATTATTTTGTCATTACATAAATCTAGGATAAATCGGCAAGCCTTAAAATCAAAGTTTTTATGTTTGGGTGCTATATATGGAATTCAGCTTTTTTCAATGCTGTCTGAGTTCAACAGCCTGTTCATTACAACCACCAAGAAAGTCAACTATTATGTGGTCTTTGTCGTGCTTTTTGTGCATACTTTGCTTGTTTATAAAGGAGAGGTGGGTTGATATGGGCTGCTAGGTAAAACTTTGATTTGATAGAGCTGATCTTTAATTTTGATTGAATGAAATGAGTACATACACAGCAACAAAACCTGAAGCCTGAAATGACCGTGAAGTGGGGACGAGAAGTTGCGGTAGTGGTAAGAGCACTCCACTTCCAAACAAGTGGTTGGGTGTTCAAGTCACCAAGGGGGAAGTGAAAAACCATAATTATTGGCCTCTTGTTAAAGGATTTTGGAGTAGGCTTTACCTAATCAAGAAAAGACTTGGAAATGGAAACTGACTGGATTCTGTATATTTAACCACAGCGTTAAGGACTTCACCGGGAACTACTGACAAAGGAAAACTTTTTAAATTTTATTTTAAGATCTCTTACTGTTTGCTGAAACAATATCCTTCTCTTAAAGCATTTTCTCGATTCCCTCTTAGAAAATAAGGTTCTATGAGAATCTCTAGGTAGTATATATTCTGACAGATCTTCACTGATTTAGAGGACCTTCATAGAATCTAGCAAGGCTACCCAGCTAATATACTTGCCATATTGCTGTAGCAGGAGGGGCGCTATATAAAAAACAATCACCAAACTACTTTTTCGGTTCTCCTCTTCCCAGTGCCCTTAAAATTGTGGGTTTCTCCAGCCTACATCTCCACGGTAACCACAATCGACATTTAATTAGTATCATCTGACAAGTCTAGTTCAGTGGTCTTGTGCTATGCGTCCTGTTTAGTCAGTGACACAGCTTCGCTAGTCCCTCCTCCTTGAAAGCCTTCTATGTGACTTTACAATTTTCAGTTACGAAAATTCAATATTGTTCGGTGAATTTCTAATCTTCCTACGTATTCCTTTCAGGATCTTGATCCATCAGTTCCTTTGTGTAGTTTCCTGACGCTACCAAAAAGGAAATTTAAAAATGAAAATATAGTGTTCCCTTTATGATTTTTCCCTGTAACTTTTCTTTTGAGTCAAGTGGACGTGTAGGGAATCACTCTCTAACAAATGAGTATTTTCTTAATTGGTTGTTCAGCTTTCTTACTATTTCGTCTTGTTAACTTTCTTTATGGTGCTTGTGATCTCATTTGTGGTGATTTTAACATGTGAAGTGGTATGGGCTTATCTATTGGAATGGAGAACTCTACTGCTTTCGTTATCTGTCTGATGAGCCGGTTGTTGGTATTATAACTGATATCTGTTCTAATACACTGCATATCGATGAAGTTCCAAAGTTTGAGGTTTTCAATTTTCAAATATCGTTTTCCACTTCGAATACAAAAACTATTTTTTTCAAATACTCAAAAATTTATGGACAAACGCCACCATAATAATTGTGTCATTGCTTTCATGGATTGTAGGGTGTATTGTTCCTCATTATCTGTCTGGTGTGCAGGTTGTTGATATTAAAATGGATAAGCTAGATGTTGATACTTCCTCTTATCACTGCAAGTAAGCAAATTCTCGTTCTAGTTTCTCATCTGATTTTTCCATTTTTTCCCGTTTTTAATCACATCATGGTCTTCTGATTTTGATTTCAGTACTGTAAGGCATTTTCCGCTGGATTCAATTGATCCCTCCTTGGCTATCGGATTCTATTGTAGAGATAAAAGTATGTTTCCAGAAACTGCTGCACTTGTCTTACATTGGTTAATACGAGTCTATTCTTGACCGCTAACCTCTGTATAATCTCTGTAGGTGATTTCGATGATTTCTGTATGCGGGCATCTGAGCTAGTAGATCAATCAAACGGTGCTCCGTTGTTTACCATAACTGAGACTCGTAGCTCTGCCACATCAGTCGAGTACAATGACAGGTTGACTAGTGATACTGGAGTCCCGGAACTGGACTCCTTCGATGCTGTAGCCCCTGGTGAATCAGATGGTAGTAGTAGACCTGAAGATGAGTGGCAACTCCTTTGATTTGATGACACATTCAGGCTCAAAAGTTGTGTAAATAACTACGTAGGTGGTCTACTTGATTGCGTCCGTGGCCTTAATGTGTCGCGACTTGTTTGGTGCAGACGATTTCGGGTAAAACTACTGCTGTAAGATAGACATACTTGTGTAGGATTCATCTTTTTTTTTCCTACACTTTGATGTTGTCTCTAGATTATCCAATTGATTCTTTCTTTATTAGTATTCAAATGCAGAAGATTGAATAGTCATTTCCCTAATCTTCCACTTTCGGTGCGTTCGGTACCGAGGAAAACATTTTCTGTTTTCAATTTTTTCATGTTCGGTTGGTTCAGATGTTTGAAATATGTTTTCCAGATGGACTTATTTTTCCACTTTTACTGTGTTGCTCCTTTTTCCTGGTCTTTTAAGGTGTAATTCTTACTTCTTGTCTTGTATAAGGAGGGGCTTTGCTTAGTTAGGGTTGCTTCACTTGATTTATGGTCTGTTCGATACCAGGCGGAGCTAGGATTTTTAGTAAGGGGTTCAAAATCTAAGAAGTAAACATACGAACTAGTGGAAGGAGGTTCGACATCTATTATACATACCTAAAAAATAATTTTAACTATGTATACATAGTAACACTTTTCGCTGAGGTAATTCGGATGACCCCCTAAGTATATGCTGCTTCCGTCCTTGTTCGATACGGAGGAAAATTTTTCATGTTTGGTTGGCTTAAAGGCATTCTCGATACGAGAACAAAAATCCTTTAAAAATGAGGAAAACAATTTTCTTAGTGGAAATAAGAAAAGCAAGTTTCATATTGATTGTGTCCTCTCCGCCCGTTACCTTATTTTCACCCTCACCCCCGCCCCCTTTAGCCTACATGGTACTCCTCGCCACCCTACACTTTCTCCCTTCACTCCCACCTTCTATAGTATTTGTTTGGAACATACAAACGTTTTTAGGATGATTTATTTTGTTTACATATCAAACGCGAAAAATTCACTTATTTTTTCTCTTTTTATACTAAACATATCCTTAGTCGAAGTTCCCTGCGTATGATCAATAGGGTACAAATTCGAGTCTTCAATAACCATTGATGCTTGTGTGGAGTTTGTTTAGAGTGCGCAAATCTATTCTTTCTTTTGATTCAACAAATAGGATATCCTTGCTTTATTCTTCTCCGATTCAGACTACATTGTACTCAAAAGCTCTCAACTTTTTTTTTCATAAAACCTCGACAGATCTTTGTATTATTTATATAACAAGTACATACATGAACTTTTACATTTTGCACATTCAACCCTCAATTACATCAATTTTGTCATAATCAATATCTTTTTTTGGAATTGTAATAATTGGCGTTGGTTTAATGTAAACTCCGAAACTTTCGAGTTGATTACCACAAATTGTGCCATGAAATCCATTGAGCCAACCATGATCCAATGCATTTATATTAAAGTCTGTATCTTCACCTCCCATATAAGTTGGTTTATTTTTTGGAAATGGTCCATATGAATTTTTATTTGTCACAAATGTAATTGATTTCAAAACTCTCTCTGTTCCAAATACTCCATGTCTACCATTTATTCCAATCAAATATTCAGATGGATAATCCAGCTTGATCTGAAAATTCTTGAAAATAAAATTGTTAGATAAAATTAATGTTCGAAATTATTTTTGTGACTTTAGTGATTTTAATAATACACAAAATATTTTTGTGACTGTACTGATCTAACGGGTAAAGTTCAATGACCACATGTGTCATCAACTCACATACCAGACATGTTATTGTATCAAACTTGAGAAATAATTTCGTTGATTTTACTAATAATACAGTTTAGTAACCACACGTGAAATTAAGGTTGGTATGATCCTTGAATAGGCTAAGACATGTTAAGTATTAACTTGTTTGAGACGTAGCGTATGTAATATTAAAAAAAATTCGCGAATCAATCATAGATAATGAAAATCATAATGTAATAACAATTCATATTTTTTAGAGTCAATTTAAATAAAGTGCAAAACATGTTTAATGAAAGAATAAAATTTCTATTGGAGCAAACAAATTAATGATTATCCAATTAACAATTTCATATGATACCTTAAGTTTATGCAATATTTCATTAGTACAAAAGGGAATTAAGTTACTCATTTTATACAAAATAGTTTTGCTTCAACAAAACACATACCAAGTGAATCCTACAACGTGGAATCTGAGGAGGGTAATAAAATATATGCAAGTCTTACCCTTACCTCGTGGAGCAAATAGACCATTGGCACGTACAACAACAACAACATGCTACGTAAATCCCATGATATGAGCGCCATGGAGTACGCTGACTTTATTCCTACCTCACGGAGGTAGAAAGACTGTTTTTGACAGATCACACATTTTTGGAAAAGAAAATACGGCAAATAAAGAAAACACACGACACGAAACATATAAAAGTGAAACTTACAATTTCAAGATTTTCTATAGTATCACCATTTCTCTTTGATAGAGAAAATTTTCCATCATTGACATATAAAAATTGGAGATGGCTAACAATTCTTCCATAGGAAATAAAAATCATTGCAATATCACCAACATCAACATCTTCCCATGTTGTTCCTTTTAATTTACTGCTTGTCACAGTTTCAACTTTGAAACTCATATTTTCCATTTAACAAAGATTAATTTGATCAAGATTGGAAAATAAATAAATTGAGAGAAATAAAACAAAGAAAAAGCAATTAAGTTGTGAGTCTTTAGGTCCATAAGGACCTTATTATATATACTACTTTATGTTGCAATCTTTTATGCCTTTCTTGAAAATGAATTTGAGATTTGGAATTTTACTTCAATTGATAGACTAGGTTCTTTTCCTTTGTATGAAGAAATGTTATTTATTGAAGAAACATGTCTTTTGTATTATTCCACAACTGAGATCTCGAGAGGGTAGAACGTATGCAGACCTTATCCTTACCTCATAAAGATAAAGAGGTTGTTTCCGATAGATTCTAGGCTCATGTATTCTTTTATGAGTTTCACCAATAAATTACGTCTCAATGACCTTGGCACGGGCAAAGCTTCAAGATTAGAAGTTCTGTTCGCGAGGTCAAAAGTTCAAACACCAACCTCCTCCAAGGTCATTCTTGTAAATCACACGACGTTAACGTCTACTTCAAGAAAGGGAAAAGACAACAAAGAGGCTCTATTTGTAGGAAGACAAATATTCATTTCCTTCTATGTTTTGCAAAGAAAAATTCAGAAGTTGAATGAACACTTCTGATTATTTTTTATGCAATTCCATAAACCAAATGTCACATTAAAGGGGTGGGGTGGGGGTGGGGTGGGGGTGGGGGGTGATACCAAAGAACAACAAAAAGTATCTAAAACATTTTAGCTATGAACATTTTCATGTAAATCACCTAAAGGTAACTTTACTTTCTTCCTCTGCTTTCTCTATTATCTTCACCAACATCTGTTTTATAAACATCATCTCAAGATTCACTGCAATGTGATGGCAAAAAAACAATCCGTTAAAGACGTATTTACAGGGAGTATATCTTTACAATCGACATATATAGGTTAAATACACTACGATTCTCTTTCTTTTGACAGCAATTTTAGATATATCACGGGAAATACACAAAAAATTCGAGGATGAAAAGAAGTCTATAGTACTTAGTTTACATAGTTGTGTCAAATTCGAGCACTTGAAAATAGTAGAACCAGTATAATCACTCCGAGACAAGATTTACGAGCTGAGAATGAGCCTTGATATCACTATACATGTTAAAAGACTAACCCTA
Organism: Solanum lycopersicoides; assembly: GCA_022817965.1. Classification (NCBI taxonomy): domain Eukaryota; kingdom Viridiplantae; phylum Streptophyta; class Magnoliopsida; order Solanales; family Solanaceae; genus Solanum; species Solanum lycopersicoides. The sequence continues at coordinate 1,318,859 of CM040618.1, forward strand.
TAATGGAATGCTTAGAAATTGAATAAACAAAGTAACTCGGTGAGAATGTAAAAGCACACATTGAACTCCAAAAGGACAGTGATGTGTCGTTTACTTTCAATTCTTCGGAGACATATCACCTATGCGTAAACGTTCCAGATAATGCAGATTCAATAAAAAGGTTTTCATTTTCTTCCTTGTTAACATGTAAACGAGAAAATTTATGAAACGACAAATAAATAAAAGCACTTCTTCAGCGGAATAAATTGTTTCTCAATTGCTTCTTGATGGTAAGATAAATCTAATCATCCATAGAACTAGGAATAAGCTTGAGTTTTAAAAAGGACTAGAAAATTTATTCAAGAATACTCACTTTACGGGTCATAGTACTTGCATTCGGTCCTTGATGGAAATTTACATATTGTTCAACGGATACATGAGTGAACGACGCCATAAGTGCCTCCATCTACGTGAAAGGACACTCGTTCTTGCCGCATCTTTAAGGGGTAAACCACAAAGAATTTGAACGAGTGTATCGTCATCCAACTTATTGAGAGATTCACCTTCTGAACGGATTGATCTTTCACAAACTGAAATAATAGTAAATAAATCTTTTAGGGGTAAACGACAAAGATTCTGAACGAACATGATGCCATCATTCATACTTATCAAGAGATTAAATACCTTCCAAATTGATCACGTTATCATGAACCGACACAGCAGAAGACGACATTGCCGCTCCATTGGTCATCTTTTGAGATTCCGTGAAGCAACACAACACAACACGCAGAATTTGCGGAAGCAGATACAACACCTAATACCAAATGACAAGATTTTTTATGCAAGATCAGATTCAACTTTCTTCTTCTACTGATTAAAGGTAGTATCAAGAAGTTCATCATCATATACAATTCAAATACTCATCAAAATTCAAAGTGGGAAGCCTACTATTCTTTAATTTTGTTTTGATGACCGTGGTGTCGGGGCCATGTTTTCACTCAATTCGACTAATCCCACGGGATACCTGTCACCTCCCGGCTCCCACTAGCAACAAAGTAGAAGAGCTAACTATTCTGAATAGTAATACTAAGATTTAGATCTTCTAAAACCAAGTGAATCACTTCAACATCGTTACACATAATCATCACAACAACAACATACCAGTGTATACAAACCTTACCCCTACTCATAGCTCGTAGAGATAGATCGGTTGTTTCAAATAGTAATTACATAAAACATTTTTCATATCTCAAAACACATAACAAGAGCCTACACATAACAAGAGCATACACAAAATTAAAATTAAAAAATTCAAGTATTCATCAAATCAAAAGGGGGAAAGCTACTATTCTTTATTTTTGTTATGATAATCGTGGTCTTCAAACCAGCTTTCACACGCCTCGATTAATTCCACTATATACATATCACCTCCCACCATCAACAAAGTTGAAAAACTAACCATTCCGAATAGAAATACCGCAATTTAGATCTTCTAAAACCAAGTGAATCACCTCAACATAACAAACACAATCATCATAACAACGCGTACACAGAGCTTACCCCTACCTCGTAGAGACACACACAAACGCAATTTCCATTTCTAATAGTAACCATACACAATCATTATCAATTTTAAACTTTTTTTTTCATATCTCCAACACAAATTCTCAGAACACAGAACAAGGGCATATACACACACAAAAAAAATTAAAATTATTATACAAAATCAATTCCACACACACAAAAAAATAATCTTCACATGGCAATCTGAAATGAAAATCCTACCTAGCATTGAAAAAACATAGATATAAAAAAATTCAGAAAAATTAAAAAAAAAATGAACCTGACCGGAAAACTGGTCGGCGAGCAGCGGTGGTGGTGATTTGGGGCTTTGTAATTAAAAGCAAAACTAGGGTTTTACTTCTCTCTCAAATTTCTTCTTCTTTGGGAGTTTTTGTTGCTTCATATATATGTATCAATGGATGAAAGATTTATCAGTGAGTGTTCATATTTATAGTACTAGTTTAAGGTCTGTTTGGACATGAAAATTAGTGATTTAAAATTGAAAAAATTTACCCGCATCGAGAGTTCACACAAAGCTAATGCAATTTCAATTATTATATAATTTAATAAAGTAAAATAAATTATAAATTTAAACACAGGACCTCCGTGTATTGATTTGGTGTAAACACTCGGTGCGGGTAAGTCATACCCATTTAAAATTAGATTCGATTTGAAGTTGAAGTTTCGGTGATTATTTTTACGAAGATCTCGAAAATTATCAAAATTTCTCTATTTTTATATAATTCTACGAAAATAAGCAAATTATAATTTTAAAGAAGATATCGAAATATTTTAAGGTGTCGCGTTAGTAAATTGTATATTTTGTATTCTTTAATAAATAAATATTTGTGATTATAAGATTTCAAACATAGAGAATTTTATAAGGATGCAAGAATCAACTATAGTAGTAATTAACTATTTTTTAATATAATTCTTTCACGTTATATAGTTACTTTTTCATGCCGAGTATGCATCTTTTGTTTTAGATCATGCTTTGAAATATCAAATTATGTTGTTTGAAAATTTGAATTAAATCGAAATTACAAATGACATGTTTAAACGTTGATTTGAAATCATGACTTCAGATCACATGTTCAAATACAAGCTAAACAAAATTTCAAATTCAAAATTATGATTACAAATATCAGATTCTTGATAAGATGGTATGAATTAAAGTTTGCTCATTTGGTAAAATTATATAAGAAAGAAGATTTTTTTTAACAATTATTTATAACTTGTGGTGTTTTCATGTTTATGAGAAAAAACATAACTTAAGCATTCACATTGTATGTCCAAAAAAAACTTAACATTTAATCAATCTTATCTCAAATCACATCCAAACAGAGCTTAATAGAATTAGCTTCGTTTGACCATATATTTTAAAAATCTAAATTTATAAAATTATATTTAAATATACATGTTTACTTCTTTTTTAAAAAAAATAAATAAATTTGTAAGTGAAGTCCCCAAAATTATTTTGTAAAACTTGAAAATTTGTTAGATTGTTTTCAAAATTAATTTGTTATACAAATAGTTAAAGAATAACTATTTTTTTTTTGAATTTACTCCATAATATGGCCAAATACTCGCTTAGTTAGTTACCAATTTTAAATAAAATAATAATTAAGTAATACATTGGTAATTATCTTATAAGTGATAAATAATTTTGTACATGGTTATAAATTAATGTTTGTTCCACATTTTTGCTTTAATATTTTGATTTTAATTTGAGGTTTAAAAATTAGAGCTTGTCTCGATTTGCAGATGTAAAAAATAAATTATGTGTTGATATATCGAGTGAAATATTCATTTTCATTAACAATATAATCATACTACTTTTTAATGGATAGAGTATGGATCAAACTTTTTTTTTCTATCCTAAGCTTTGTTCCTAGCCCGACCCCCTAAAAGTGAGTGAGCCCTTACTATTCCGTACCAAACTCACTTTTAGGGGGTCAAACGTTATTAGGTTAATCATGCACCATCACCCGCAAAGTTCGATTAAAACTTGATAGTAAGTAAATGTTTGATCATAGAATTTAAAATCGCTTATTTATGAAATATGCATAAAATTTCAACCTCAATTTTTAATTTTAAATTTGTTAATAGATTCTGCTAAGTATATTTTATCATGTGTTCGTGATCAATTGCAACAAACTTGCTAATAGATTCCACCTCAATTTCTCATCTTAAACTTGAGTGTCTAAAACCATGTTCGAATAGTTGTTATCCGATATATTGTATTGTTGATTTAAATACAATGTTTGTTTTGATTGTTACTTATATTTTATTGTATATATCGTTTAAATCATAGTGAGGTAACAACAAAAAGACTTATTCTGTGTAACTATTGATTTGTGTAATCATGTCGTTACCTTAACATTTTCTACTCATTTTGTCTTTATTTATAATTTAAAATTGGGATAATTGTATAGAATGACAAACTAATAACATAAAATAAATATAGTAGCTACCGTTTGATTTATTTGTGTTCCATAGCAAACTGTTTGTCAGTCCCTCTCTCCCTCATATTCTCGCTCTCCACTCTCGCTCACTTCCTTCGCTCGCCTCCCCCGCTTTATACAATAGAATTGTATAACTTGTGTTTCTAATTGTATAAAGCGAGAGAAAATTGTATATACACATGCAAATACATATATCTCCGTCTTATACACTTATAATTACACAATAAAAATACTTCTCTGCCCAAGTCTCTTTTGTCTTTCTCTCTTTCTTATTTTATACAAATTCAAATTGTATTATAATTTCTCTCTTTCTCATTTTATACAATTCGATTCAATTGTATATTCCCTACCCAAGTCTCCTTTACCTTTCTCCCTTTTCATTTTATACAAATTCAAAATGTATATAATCGTCCTATACACTTATAATTAACAATTCGTTTTATATACTTTGCTTTATACAATTCTCTGCCCAAGTTTGTTTCTCTTTCTTGTTTTATACACTTCGTTTTATACAATTCGCTTCAATTGTATATGTATAGCGAATTATAGATATATAAGTTTGCTATGGAGCGCAATTATGCAAACTTTGTTATAGCATACAAATATAAATTTTATGTTTACTATATGTAAAAGTTGCCTCTATAAGGGAAAATTAGGCAGCTAAGCAAACTTATATTATTTAATTACTCATCATAGCTATAGTTTGCTATAATTACCACTCGCGACTAACATTATACATTAATTACGTGGGCTGACTTCGAGTTTGTATAATTAGTTACGTTTGTATATGTATAATTCGCCAAGATATACAAATACATATGTATAATATACAATTATTTAACCTATATACATATACAATTCACCTCTCTCCCACTCTCTGCTCTCAGTCGCTCGCCTCTCTCCTCCCCTCTCAATCTCGCTCGCCTCTCTCCTCACTCTCTCATTCTCGGTTACCATATATACAAATGCATATGTATAATATACAATTATGTACATATACAATTCACCTCTCTCCCACTCTCTGCCCTCTCTCTCGCTCTCTCCTCCCTCTCTCGATCTCGCTCGCCTCTCTCCTCCCTCTCCCAGTCTCGCTCGCCTCTCTCCTCCCTCTCCCAATCTCTCTTGCCATATATATAAATACATATGTATAATATACAATTATCTAACTAGTATACATATAAAATTCACCTTTCTCCCAATCTTTTCCCCGCTCTCTCTCAGTCTCGCTCGCCTCTTTTCTCCATATAACATGTAGCTACAAATTGTAATTATCAAACTATAGCTATGGAGAGTAATTAATTACTTTTAAGTGGCTATATACGAAAGTTTCTATACAATAATACAATACATTATGAAATAATACGTAATAACTATTCCAACAAAATGTTTAAGAAAATTGGTAGACAAATTTCTAAGGGCAATGCATTAGCCATTATTATTCCTCTCCCTTCAAACAAAAATAAAAATAAAAATAATCAAAAACCTCCGCTGCTGCCCTCCGCCGGACTGCCACCGTCACTACCCTGCTGCCCTCCGCCGGACTACCACCATCACCTCCCTGCTGCCGCTACTTCCCCCGCCGTGGGTCGTGTTTCTTCCATTACCGAATTTCAGTAAGTTGCTCGATTTACGCCAAAAACTTGATTATTACGTACTTCAATTTTCTGCAGGTGAAAATTACTTCGATTGGCATTCTCAATAAGAGAGCTCGATTCGAATCTGAGCTCTTTGAATTTCCATAAATCCGAACTATTTTATCTTGTTACGATTTGTTTTGTAGTTTGTAGCTTGAGCTGCGGTAAGAATGGGGTAATGGATGATGTATTTTGGTGAAAGTTTATACTTTGCTAGAATTGATTTGAATATATATTAATCGAGAAGATGAGTAACCCAAACAACAACATATCGAGTGCGGGTTTGGGAGGGTGGTGTGTATGCAATCTTACCCCGACCTTAGGAAGGTTAAGATGTTGTTTCTGATAGGCCCTTTGCTCAAGTAAAATAAATATGAAGAACTCATGCTAGAAACAATTAGGAAAAGAATACGTAGCAACAACAAATGTACGATAACTTAAGTAAAGGAAAATCGAAGAATAAGACAAGAGAGAAGATGTATTATTGTGAAAGTTTATACTTTGCTAGATTATCATAGTTATCATCACCTTTTCCCTATTGATCGATTTGAATGTATTAATCGAGCAGATGAATAACCCAAACAACAACATATCGAGTGGGGTTTGCGTAGGGTGGTGTGTACGTAGTCTTACCCCGACCTTAGGAAGGTTAAGGTGTTGTTTCCGATAGGTCCTTTGCTCAAGTAAAACAAATTTAGGAAGCGTAGGAGTCATGCTAGAAACAATTACGAAAAGAATACATAGCAACAACAAAATGTACGATAACTGAAGTAAAGGAAAATCGAAGAATAAGACAAGAGAGAAGATGTATTATTGTGAAAGTTTATACTTTGCTAGATTATCATAGTTATCATCACCTTTTTTCTATTGATCGATTTGAATATATTAATCGAGAAGATGAATAACCCAAACAACAACATATCGAGTGGGGTTTAGGGAGGGTGGTGGGTACACGGTCTTACATGTACCTTATAGAGGTTAAGATGTTGTTTCCGATAGGCCCTTTGCTCAAGTAAAACAAAGATAGTAAGTGTAGAAGTCATGCTAGAAACAATTAAGAAAAGAATACATAGGAACAACAAATGTTGAAGTAAAGGAAACAACGGGTAAAGGAAAATCGAAGAATAAGACAAGAGTGAAGATGTATTATTGTTTTATTATTGTGAAAGTGTATACTTTGCTAGATTATCATAGTTATTATCACCTTTTTCCTATTGATCTATTTGAATATATTAATCGAGAAGATGAATAACCCAAACAACAACATATCGAGTGGGTTTTGGGGAGGGTGGTGTGTAAGCAGTATTACCCCTACCTTATAGAGGTTAAGATGTTGTTTCCGATAGGTCCTTTGCTCAAGTAAAACAAATTTAGTAAGTGTAGAAGTCATGCTAGAAACAATTAAGAAAAGAATACGTAGCAACAACAAAATGTACGATAAGTATAACTAAAGTAAAGGAAACGACAGGTAACACTAGAATCGAAGAATAAGAAAGTTAGAGAGAAGATGAATTACTCAAACCTAAGTCTAAAGTAGATCAAACTGACTGAATGTATACCCTATTTGGACCATGTACATAGGACCGAGTCTCTGTTCAAAGCACTTTGGCACCCGATATCTCCAAATCCTCGATCAGTCTCTGCCACCTCTCATCTTCTTCTACTCCTTTGCGCATAAACTAATTGAACCTTAACCTTTAATCAACATAACTAGCAATTCTTTTTACTCATCAGACGACCTTCTCGACTCATTGAACCTCCACATTAGTCATAACTGTTGTCTCTCAAACCAGATGCGTTGTTCTTTTAACCTTTTTTTCGGGTTGTAATCACACCTAGAATCGAACAAATAGAAAATCAGTTTATTAATTCTATCCTTATTGCTCATTTTTTATTTTGTTTTATGCCTATTGTGGTCATTAAATTGAAGATTTAGGTTGAAATTAGACGTTTTGAATCTGCTTTTTGAATTGATAATGTCGACCATTTTGTAAATGGTATTAAGTTTGTAGTCAAATAGATTTATTACACGTGCGAACTTGAGTGTTTTGGTGAACAGGAAAAGTCTTGTCACTTTAGTTTAGATTGTTTCTTGTTTGATGCATGAATTTTATCTTTCCTTTTGGTTTAAACTTCAATGTTATTTTCTTATGGTTATTCATTGTTTGTTTATGTTACTTTCGGTTTGAGCCAAGGGTCTTTCGGGAACGACCTCTCTACCTTACAAAGGTAGAGGTAATGTCCGTGTACATCCTACTCTCCCCAGACCCCACTTGGTGGATTACACGGGGTATGTTGTTGGTGTTGTTGAGCAATTGCACATTTGTGAAAAATTAATAATCCAATTTTGACTATGCTAATCCATCATGCATTTTGATCGTGATTATATTCAATTTAAGTGTGTGAATTCACTTTATGCCTTCATAACAAGGTGATTTGGAATTGCATATATAGACTATAGCTTATAGAAGCAATCGATCCTGTTTCCCTCATGGATGTTTCATCCCGAAAAGATTATATACGTGCCTATTTTTCTTGTACAATTGTAGGAAGTTACATATTCTTAACCAAGTCATTTAATCTGTTAATATGTTATTTAAACTGTCGTTCATTAGGTAAAAGAAGATCATGGTGGGATTTAAGAATAGATACTTGGTTATGGAGGTTTATTTGGATCCAAATAAAGCGACTGCATCAGATGAACCCATCGTAATCACTCAATTCAACTTGACCAAAGCCATCAGGGACGTCATTCTTACAAACTTTGGTGAGTGTGGCCTCGCCTCATCAGCAAATTCATTTCAAGGTGAGTTTAATTAGTTTGAGTTTGATTTTTGAGCATGGCTTTTGCCTCTGTTTTCCTCTTTGTGGAAATCTTGGCGCAGTTTCAGAAGTTCATGTTTTGTGCAGTGAAGTATGTGAATCCAATTACAAAACTTTGTATCATACGAGCATCGAGAGAGGAGTATCAAAAAGTTTGGGCTTCAATAACCATGGTCAGGAGTGTAGGAAGTTGCCCCGTGGTGTTCAACCTGCTAGACCTAAGTGGTGAGTTGTAGTGTCAAAAACGTGCCTTAGAGCTATGTTGCTCGGGACCTTAAAAATAATGCCACACCCGTGTTGGATTCTTCATAAGTACACTACTTTTGGAGAATCTAACACGGATTCATCGACATTTTTTAAGAGTCCGAGCAACATAGCCTTAGAGCAATTACAAACATTCTCTTTTGAAGTCATTTTAACATTGTTCTGTGAATGATGCATAACCTTATATTCTTTTCTAATTGTTTTTCATTGGGTTTCCTACCTGGTGTCCGCCTGTCCGATACCACCTTGGGGGTCCTGACTAATCCAGATTCCCGCTATTTGAGGCCCCTACCAGGGTTTTTTCCATTCTCAGGGCTAGAACCCGAGACTTCTAACCATTTCATCACAACCCGAGACCTTATACCATTGCTGGGTTTACTTTGCTGCAAATATAACACAGTACTGTTACATTTTCTCCTCCCAGGTAGTATCAGGGCATGTAGAGCTGCAGCTTTGAAATGTGATGAATTCAAATTTGAACAGTACAAGTCGATGGCCGGAGCTCGCCTTACACCAGAGGTTCAGCAGCAAATGCAGAACTATCTCGACAAGATCAAAGCGTTGGAACACTAACACGACTAGTCTCCCTATAACATCTTGTCCGCACAAGCTAGCCCCTACACCACGGTTATCAAGTCATGACAACGTGGTCTCTTTTTGATCGTCAATTGGTTCCGATTTTGCATGTTTTTTTTTTCAATTGTTAACTGTATATCAATATCTTCAGAAACTCCAAGGTTCATTAAAATGACATTAGGACCCTCTACCTCCAACTCTAAGATTCTGAGTGCTCCTTCAGAGTTTGTTAAAATATATACTCCCTCCGTTTAAAAAAGAATGATCTCATTTCCTTTTTAGTTTGTTTTTAAAAAAATGACATCTTTCCTTTTTTGGTAACATTTTAATTTTAGTTTGTAACGTGACATGTTTAAAGCCACAAGATTGAAGTGTAATTGTAATTTAGTATATTTGACATAACTTTAATTTAGGACTATAAGATTCAAAAGTTTTCTTTATTTTCTAAAACTTTATGTCAAATCAAATCAGGTTACTCTTTTTGAACGGATGGAATGGAGTATTATGTTACAAATTTTGTCCGATTTATTAGAAAGGTGCTCGACTCGCATATCTCTCTTTGTTTGAACCGCTTATTAGAAAACATATTATATATATTTTTGATATTATCACTCTAAGGGGTCGTTTGGTATGCAGGATGAAATAGATAAAGATAATTTCCACTATTTTAATACGAATAGTGGGGTAAAACTTTTGGATTAATCAATAATCACAATCAAGTGTAAAAATAAATAATTTTATATTTTATCCTAAAATGATTTTTTATATTTTGAAAAATATATTATAAACATGATGGGGATGTAGCTCAGATGGTAGAGCGCTCGCTTAGCATGCGAGAGGTACGGGGATCGATACCCCGCATCTCCACTTAATTAAATTTTTATAATTATTTTTTTTGGCTTTGGAAATAGTTAATATAAAGTATTTATTCATATTAATTAATCCATTTAATATAAATCACTTTTTTTCTTGTCTTATAAAGAAAATATTGATTGATTTTGATTAAATTCGATTATAACTGAATAATATTGTGATTTGCGGGTTATTAGAGTACGTTTAATCAATCACAGTTCCAGTCCAAAATCGACTAGTACAATCATTTATAAACTTATGAACTTCATCTTACTTTACGTATTTGCATCCAATTAGCAACACTTTATTCCCTTAGATTCAACAGTCTGTTATTAATGGTTATTATTCAACCGTCTTTTACTTTAGAAAAAATAAAATATTTTCTCTTAATTACGAAAAAGGATTTTAAATAAAAAGATGATGTTTGTATTTGGAGCAAGAGGTTATAATTCTTTCATTTTTAATAGACAGATAAGTACAATTTTCTATTTAATCATAAATTTTGAAAATAAATAAACAAATATATCTCGTGAGTGGAAAGTGAAAGTGGATAATTTTAAATTAATATTTTGAAAAAAATTTCTATTTGACATATTTAAATTTACCAGTAAAGTGGGAGTAATATATGTTCATCAATCTCAATGCAAATAATTTATTTAAAAAATAGCTATGATCATTTTTATTCTATTAAATAAAAATTTCTTATTAACTCGGATTTTTATTTTGTAGGACTAATTAAAAAAAACTAAACTTTATTAATGAATAATTTTTATTCTCAAAACTATTTTATTAAAAATGAAGAGATCATATCTATTTTACTAAAATTCTTAATTGTCCCATTTTTAACTTCAATGCATACTTTATCATCACATAAATATAAAGTAGATTTAAGGTTTTAAATTTATGATTTCTCAAAATGTTAATAAAGTCTTTCTTTTTAAAACGTTATGCTTAATAAAATTATATCGTATAAATTGAACGGAGACAAATATAATAACATATTCTATCTTTATCACATATTTTTATAGTAACATAGACATATTTTAATAGATTTTTTAAAATAATTAATTTATATCATATAAATTGAAACAGACAATAATTGAATATTTATTATAAAGGACCACCGACTCAGGAGCTAGGAGGACCAAGACCACCGACTTAGGGGGCTAGAGGACCCGCATCGAAGTACCTATTTTTGCAGTCTCACGAAAATGTGAATATCTCTTTATTCTGAAGCTGTATAGACCAATAGTTTAGTGTATTGATAACTAGACTTGTAGACCTTCAATTTGATAGATGCGCATTCCAACTCTTCATATATTGACAAAAATTCGATGAGACATTAGACCTAAACTTTCAAAATTTTAAAATGGAATTCAAAATAACTTTCACCCGATTTTCATTTTGCAACTTGCACAAAATTCACGTATCAAGTGTAAACATTATCAAATCTATGAGAGTGAAAAGATCACGTGAGAATGTCACCCTCGAAAACCTGCTTTGCAATACATGAATTCAAATTTAACCAGATCCTATATATATCGAATAAGATATAAACAAAATTTTAAAAAAAATACACAAATAATATAATACCCCCACCCCACCCACCCTAATTGTTGGCTAAAACTCAAATTCATCCACAAAAATCTATGTTGGATGGCACAAAGTTCAATGCATCCACGAAAACGTGCTCTGCGATGCATGAATTCAAATTTAACCCGATCTTACATACACCGAATAAGATATCAATAAATTTTAAAAATTACACAAATAATATAATACCCCACCCCCACCCACCCACCCACCCACCCTAATTGTTGGCTAAAACTCAAATTCATCCACAAAAATCTATGTTGGATGGCACAAAGTTCAATGCATCCACGAAAACGTGCTCTGCGATGCATGAATTCAAATTTAACCCGATCTTACATACACCGAATAAGATATCAATAAAATTTAAAAATTACACAAATAATATTATACCCCAACCCCACCCCACCCCACCCCACCACCCTAGTTGTTGGCTAAAACTCAATTCATCCACAAAAATCTATGTTGGATGGCACAAACTTCAATGCATTCACGAAAACATGCTCTGCGATGCATGAATTCAAATTTAACCCGATCTTACATACACCGAATAAGATATCAACAAAATTTTAAAAATTACACAAATAATATTATACCCCAACCCTACCCCACCCCACCCACCCACCCACCCTAATTGTTGGCTAAAACTCAATTCATCCACAAAAATCTATGTTGGATGGCACAAAGTTCAATGCATTCACAAAAACATGCTCTGCGATGCATGAATTCAAATTTAATCCGATTCTACATACATCGAATAAGATATCAACAATATTTAAAAACTTACACAAATAATATTATAACCCCACCCCACCCCACCCCACCCCCACCCTAATTGTTGGCTAAAACTCAATTCATCCACAAAAATCAATGTTGGATGGCACAAAGTTTAATGCATCCATCACGCATTAGATAGAGTTTTCAAGAAAGGCCTCAAAATTAGGATTAATCTAAAGCCATAGCGTCAACATCTCTTCAACAAAGCCACCAACTCTTTTTTTTTTCTTTTTCTCACATACCCCATTGCCAATAATTGACTTTGGACTCTTTTTTTCTTCATTTTGAACCTAAAAATCCAATCTTGGAGACACCCATTGAAGGAAAAATCAAGATTTTGAAGTTTTTAGATAAGGGGTAAAAAGGGGTGTATAAGAAATCATGGGAAAGACAACAAGGAAACTTGAAGTTGTTTCTCCTGTTCCAGCAGATATAGATATTGCTAATTCTGTTGAACCTCTTCATATTTCTGAGATTGCTCAAGAACTCAATCTTAGCTCTCAGCATTATGATTTGTATGGAAAGTATAAAGCCAAGGTAGTACCTTTTTAATTGTAGATTCATGTGTTAAAAGATATATTCGAGTTATGGTTGCTTAACTAATAGTTATGATATCGTAAAGTTAGTATCTTTGTTAAAGAAAATTGGAATCAAGAAAAAAAGGTGACTTTTTGAGGATCTTTGTTGGATTTTTGCTTGTATTCACTCTGTTGTATTATTTTGGTTTACTTTAGTAATCTATGTTGATTGGCAGTGGTAGAGTCAGAACTAAACATGAATAAGCTAATAAGAGTCAACATATATGTAGTATATATACATATTTTGACCCTTTTCTTACATGTTACCTTTGAATGTAGATGCATGTGTTAAAGATATGTTCGAGTTGGTTTCTCAGATGGTCGCTTAACTTAGTAGTTATTATCTCGTAAAGTTACTTTCTTTGTTGAAGAAAATTGGAATTAAGAAAGACTATGTTTTAACTTGTACTGTGCTGTATTATTTTGGTAATCTATGTTGATTGGTGATTAGAAGAATAGATGTTTATTGGCAGTGTTAAGAGTTAGGATTTCGTGAAGGAGATTCAAAATATAAAGAAGCCAACAAGATTCAACATGTATATACATAAATTCTTTTTGACTTTTTTCCTCCGTAATTTTTCCAATGGAAGGGCGTTAATCAACTCCCTGCGAATAAGGGTAGCTTGCCCCCGGTGTATTGTTATGCTATACTCTTCTGCACTAAGTGCTGATAATTTGTTAGATTTTGCTTGGTTTGCATAGAAGAGTAATGTAATTGACATGCATAGATGTAGTTCCTTTTATGTTCTCAATCCAGCGCTATGTAGTCAATTACATGATAACTATATATGAATTGTTTAGGAGCATTCATATGTTTTTTCTTGATTACACTGGTGTACGGGCCATCTTTGGGACCCTCTACTAATTCCAAGGCTAGGACAGATGGGAAGGATCATTCATATGTTGTAATACTACTTTTTGTTGATGAGTGATTATTACTTCTCAGGTACTTTGATTTTGCAGTTTTTTAAAATTGAGTTTCTTTGACTACAATGAAGTGTTATAATCATGAATGTGATGTGAAATCCGCTTTGTGTATATTAATATATTGGCTTTTTTTTTATAGTTGGTGATCTGATGTGTCAAATTTGTTGTGATTCTAGGTGCTGTTATCCGTGCTTGATGAGGTTAGAGGAAGTGAGGATGGGTATTATGTGGTGGTTGGAGGAATAACTCCAACCCCTCTTGGAGAAGGGAAGTCTACTACCACAGTTGGTCTTTGCCAGGCTTTGGGAGCTTTCCTTGATAAAAAGGTAACTTTGAATTATCGATAGGATGTCCGTCTCACCTACTTAGAGAAAATGAAGAGTCATCTGTGTCTTAACTTTAAGCTAATATATGCTTGTAAACTAATATCTGTTGTCATTTGAATTTGTAACTAAGGATAATAGGTTAGTGAAAAAATGTGGTAGTATTATTTTCTTTTGATGGACATCAGAGAGAAGTTGGATAGATAAAGAGAAGAGTTTTTCAAATTAAAGGTCTCTGAATCAAGATTTAGATTCTGTTATTCGAGTCAGAGTCTTCATTGTCTAGTATTTTGATAGAATCTTGTTTACTATTCCAATTAAAGATGTACTTTTTGGCTATATTGGTGCTACCTGGCCCTCTCTCCCCCATGGAATATAATGTGATTAGAAGAATCTTGGACAGAAGAAATAGTTGGTTATTCCTTTTTGCTGAATTGCTCGCTTATATCGTCCTCTTTTGTCCTAAGTTTCTTAGAGACTGTAATACTTCTCCTAGATATCAAGTCTATCTTGTATACATGCAGGATTGTATTCTGAGCTAAAGTTAAACCGGTGACTTGTAACTGAGCAGCTGACCACATGATGTCCTTGCATTTGTTTATTTTATCATAACGCACAATTATTGTTGTCATGTTATTTGATAAAAAGTCATCATCCATGTCAGCATTTGCCTCCTATATTTGCTGTCTATTTTTTTTCTCTGACCAGTTTCCTTTCCACCTGGTGCTCTCAGGTTGTGACATGTGTCCGCCAACCATCACAAGGACCAACATTCGGAATCAAGGGTGGTGCTGCAGGAGGTGGTTACAGTCAAGTGATACCGATGGATGAGTTCAATCTTCACCTAACAGGAGATATTCATGCAATAACAGCAGCAAATAACCTTTTGGCTGCTGCGATTGATACACGAATCTTCCATGAATCTACGCAGTCTGACAAGGCTCTCTTTAACAGGTTATGCCCGCCAAATAAAGAAGGTAAAAGGAAGTTCTGTGACATAATGTTTAGGCGTTTGAAAAAACTTGGTATTGACAAGACGGCCCCCGAAGACCTTACTCCGGAAGAGAGCAGTAAATTTGCTAGGCTAGATATAGATCCTGCTTCTGTCACATGGAGAAGAGTCATGGATGTCAACGATAGGTTTTTGAGAAAAATCACCATAGGTCAGGGACCTGAAGAGAAGGGGATGGTGCGGGAGACAGCATTTGATATTTCAGTTGCTAGTGAAATAATGGCAGTTCTAGCCCTCACGACATCACTAGCTGATATGCGAGAGAGGCTGGGAAAAATGGTAGTCGGGAATAGCAAGGCCGGTGATCCAGTTACAGCTGATGATCTCGGGGTTGGAGGCGCTTTGACTGTTTTGATGAAAGATGCCATTAATCCTACTCTTATGCAGACTCTTGAGGGCACCCCTGTTCTTGTTCATGCCGGTCCGTTTGCAAATATTGCTCATGGAAACTCATCTATTGTTGCTGACAAGATTGCATTAAAGCTCGTAGGACCTGGTGGCTTCGTGGTCACAGAGGCTGGCTTTGGTTCTGATATTGGGACAGAGAAGTTTATGAACATCAAATGTCGATATAGTGGCTTGAAACCACAGTGCGCTATTATTGTGGCCACAGTAAGAGCCCTTAAAATGCATGGCGGAGGACCTCAAGTCACAGCTGGAAAGCCTCTCGACAAGGCCTATGTAACTGAGAATCTCGGACTAGTGGAAGCTGGTTGTGTGAATCTTGCCAGGCATATTTCAAATACAAAAGCTTATGGTGTAAATGTTGTAGTTGCCGTCAATGCATTCTCAACTGATACTGAAGCAGAACTAAATGCAGTTAAAAACGCTGCATTAGCTGCAGGAGCATTTGATTCAGTAATTTGTACTCATCATGCCCATGGTGGCAAAGGAGCGGTAAGTCTTCCATGTAGTATTGGGCCTCTGTCGATTAGTGCTCCTTTCCCTACCCTCCTGCACACACACAAAAAATTAATAAAACAAAAAAAGATGTCTGAAAAGCTAAGTTGCACGGACTCTTCACTTTCGATGCCACACTCATGTCAGATTCTCCAAAAGTACACTACTTTTGGAGAATCTGACAAGCACCCGTTGGCATTTTTATGAAGTCCGAGCAACATAACTGAAAAGAATGTTTAATTCAAAACAAAACACATGCTAAAAAGCTCAAAATATTCAGAGAAGAGAAGCCTTTATCCCAAATTGACAATATACTTTTCTGCAGAATACTTTGTTCGGGACTTACTAAATATCCTCACAAATTGATGATTGAGCCAATAACATATGCATGATTGGCGGTCCGTTGACCGTTGTTTTTGTTATAGCAAGAGCTTGAAGCTAATTTTGTTTATCATGATGGTCGCACTAATTGTTTATTATCTCAGAATTAACAAAAAGAGCAAGTCAGAAGCTTTGTACTATATACTGGAACAACTTTGGAATAGGAACTATGTACTATCGGTTCTTATCTAGCCACGCCTCATAGATCTTTGTGGTTTAGGAGTGTTAAATCAATTGAAAGTTTGATATTCGTTTGGTCTAGTTTATTAGATTGAAGATTCTCACACTTTGGCATGAGCTTATGTGATGTAATGAAGATATGACCGTATACGAATTTCTAAGTTGTTTCAATCCTCCATCCTTATTTGAACAATAACATGAAAAAACTTGTAAATGTGTTCTGTTGACCGTTTTGCTACGGGATTTACTAGTTGCTAATCTGAAATACTGATAAGCTGGAATCGTTTATTCAGGTGGACCTTGGAATCGCAGTTCAGAAGGCCTGTGAGAATGCAACACAGTCACTAAAATTCCTGTACCCGCTGGATATAGGTATCAAAGATAAAATAGAGGCAATAGCAAAATCATATGGTGCTGATGGAGTAGAGTACTCTGAAGAGGTATATTGCTCTATTGCTCATACCTATTACTGCACTTCCCTTCTGATGTTTTTTCTCTCTTTATTACGTAACATTATTTTGAGCTGACGGTCTATAGGCAACAATTTCTCTACTAAGGTAGGGGTAAGGGCGTAAGGTCCGCATACACATTATCCTTCCCAGACCCCATTTGTGGAATTACATTGGGTATTTTGTTGTTGTTTTTGTCCGTACATACACAAATTCAAAAAAGCAATTTGCTGTTTAACATCTTTTATAGTTGCTACAGATGCGAGAGTTAAGTTTACATTTCGTAGATGCTTTGCTTTGTAAGGCCTGTTATCTGTTACTTGTTCCTTGAGTTGGTAGGACCGAGTCGAGTTTATGAATAAGTAAAATCAAAGGTAAGAGTGGTGACCTTTTTTTCCTGCAAGTATATAGATTAAGCGGCATCAGAACATAGAAACTATCACTGCATTTGAGATTTTTCCAGTGTTATCAAAAGCAAAAAGCGTAAGAAAGTTCTAAGGTTTGTTGGGGATTTAAGCACAAAGTGCAAATATAGCGTAGGCTTTAATGAGAAAAGGTGCAAAGTGAGAATATATATATATGTGTGTGTTTAGTTCAAGACTAATTAACAGTTATAAGCATGAATGACAAATATATGAAGAAAGAAATTGAATTTTCTTTTACAATAAAGTAAAATATTAGTTGTTTCGTGTCGCCTCTTCATAAGAGGGTCATTGACAAGGAAATGTATGCCTTAGAACAATGACACTGAAGCGAACATCAAGTGAGGTGAAATGCTCAACAACGTTTTGAGCCTTGCTTTAGGGCTTAAGCACACCTTTGATAACACTGGATTGTTCTGTAGTTTATAGTCTGATAGAGAACTTTGATATCGTTGAAAGCTATGTTGAAGATGTTGTTGTCCCTATATTTGATCCTCCAAAAATTCTCTACTTTTGAAAGATCCGACACGCACGTCGCAACATTTTGGAGAAGTCCAAGCATTATAAGTTGAAAACATAGTTACATACATTTGGTCAATATTATTAACTAGGACTTTGATATCTTTTGCTATTAGGCTGAGAAACAGATTGAGATGTATACCAAACAAGGATTTACAAATCTGCCAATTTGCATGGCGAAAACACAATATTCATTTTCACATGATGCCGGGAAGAAGGGCGCTCCTAGTGGATTCATCCTGCCCATCAGGGACGTTAGAGCAAGCATTGGCGCAGGATTCATTTATCCTCTTGTTGGAACAATGAGCACAATGCCTGGTTTGCCTACGAGGCCTTGTTTCTACGAGATTGACATTGACACATCTACTGGGAAGGTAATCGGTCTTTCTTGAAAATCCAAAAAAGTGTGGTGTAGTGTGGTTGTTTGCACTGTGTTTTGGCAGAAGTGAAGAGTTTGTCAAGTTTTAGACTTCCTTCTCCTCCTCTACAGTGCTCAGTTAATAACGGTACTGCCCCGAACCACTTTTGTGTTTCTTATTGTTGTAGTAGAATCAGTGTAAACGAACACCTGCAGATCTACTGCCCGACTTTGATTGAATAAACATGAATTTGAGTGATCATGATGAGTTGTTAGACTATTCGAGGTTCGTTTAAAAGGGCCTTGCCTCTCTTTACCATCGTTTTCGCGAATCGTACACAATTCTTGTTGTCTCTACTACATTTTTCTTATATAAGTGATGTATAATTAGTGTAGTATATGTTGTGAATCTTGCACATAGATTACAAATTTGTGTGCAAAGAATAATGTTTTTGCAATGTTTTGTGTCATTTCTGCCAAATGTGGTTATCCTATTAACTTTTGGCTATTTGAATCAACATCATGGCTTAAAGTAAGCCCAATAAAAAAAAGAAAAAAAAAAGCCCAATGGAAGTGATTTGACCATTATTTAACTTTGTATCCAATTTTATTTTTATTTATCACGTTTATCCAGAATAACTTCAGAATAATTTAGAGATAGCGATATTGAAGTTAGGCTTGAGATATCTTAATTTTTTTTTTGTATGTCTACCCTTTAGCTATCTTTCTTGAGAAATGAACCGGTCTGGCCCACTACTCGAAAGAAGTTTTTACCAGATCTCTATCTATCAAAATTTTAACTTCTCGTTCCACCGAACGAATATCTACCCACTTTAGAACAACTTAAAACATGCAAACGACTAATGTCTAAGCACGTATTATTGAAGTTTAGTCATTTTTACCTAACTTCAAACAGGTAAATTACTGTTGAAGTTTTTTTTTCTCGTTATTACGATTGTTTACACGAAATCAATGTATGTTTGTGTATTCTCACTTTATTAAATCATTTAAATATGGTAGCTTTTATTGATTTGGAGTAAACATCCGGGTGAATACGTATTTATCCTTCAACCCTTCTAAATTTGTTTTTTTTCTTCTTCTTTTACTATTTCAAGAACTCATATTATTTAACTTTTTAAATTCTAAATTAAAATTGTTAATTACTTTGATATTCTTTGTCACTTTGACGAATAATGTCACATCTCATATAATAGGTAAAAATGATATGACAACATGAAAATTCTATTAAATAGATTTTGATATACAAATTTTATATCAATACCAGCAAATTTATAATCTATAAATCACATGGAGAGAGAAATTTTATCGATACTTCAAGACTTCCGTTCAACATCAATATGCGTGAAGTTTTTTCTTTGTATTATATCTGCGTCTTTTATTAAATATCAACGTCAAATCTTTAATGAATTTGTTGTTGTTTTCTTTTTTTCTTTGTTTTAGAGAGACATATTTGAAATATCACTTATTTTTTAGCTTAACAAATTAAAAACTCATTCAATTTTGTAGCCATACATGTGTACATGGCGGCATAATTGTGGCCTAAAGTCAAATTATAACTCGAAACTTTAAAAATATATTCGATAAGATTCTTATACACAAAATATGAGAAAGAGTGCCAGTTTTCTTGGTTTGATTTTGTTTAAAACTATTATATTCATATTAAGACGAATTTCACAAATATGATCTACAAAGAATATATGACTTGTATGCGGCCTTATCCTACCCTACGATATTATTTTTAATAGACCCTCGATTTAAATAAAACATATTAAATCAATAAGAAAACAAAAATACATTAATGAAGAAATGTATAAAGAAAAGAGAGGAAGAAACAATAGTCATACAAATAATACGATAATTAAAATAAAAAAATATAAATAATAAAATATAAATATAAGATAGTAAAAAAATTTACTAATAATAATACTATAGATAAAAAAAAATTTAGACAAAATTTCAAAATAAAGACAGCTATCATGCAAAAAATAAGTTGGTGGCCTCTCTTAAATATAGTAATAATTATTAGTACGTGTTTTTTTTAATTTTGATTTCATGATGTATATTTTTGAACTAATTTACTATCGATATCACTTCGATAAAATTTAATAATTTTGATTTGAAATTTACAGTTATCGTATAAATTGATCTAATATGCACAAATCCTAAATTTAGTACTCGATTACTTCAAGGACTTGTAAAATTCGTAACTCATAAATTTTAAATTTAAATTCACATCTATATTATTTAACGTATTAGTAAAATTAAACGTACATTTAGTGGTGACAAATAGACATGTCATATCAGATTTAGACGCGTCAAATCAAATATATTTATCATGTCTAAATCATATTGTTTATTCAAGCTTAATTTGACTACGTTCACTTATAGTAATCACTAATCACGCATTATTATAAAATTAAATCAAAACAATATAGTTGTCTTAATCACATAATTAAGCATGTTTTTTTTAAAAAAAATTATATATAAAATTTTAAAAAATAATGCATTACATAATCCACCCGACAATGTGTAATTAATTTACAAATACATCACATGGGGTGGAATTTAGGGACGGAGCTAAAAGCCTACATGTGAGTTCGACTGAACTCAATATTATTGGTTTAAATTTTAGATTATTAATACTCTCTTAATATATATAAAAATTAAAAAATCATAAAGTTCAAATCTCGACTTTAAATTTATGGTGCGGTAAGTAGCCCTCCATCCTTAATATAAGAGATTTGAAGTTCAAACTCTTTGTTAACATAGTCTCCTTTTATACGAAAAACTTTACCTTTTAAAGTGATTTTTTTAAAAACTCGAATCAAGATATATATTAGCCAAGTTCTAAAGCATGCATGTATCACCCTCTAAAACGAAATTTTCCAACATAAATCAGGATTAGTTAGACCCCAAAATTCATCGGACACAAAATTGTTTTACCCTTCAAAATATAATTCTTCAGTACGAATCAAGATTAGCCAGACCTATAAATAAATATTGAACATCAATTGTGCTTTACCTTTCAGAGAAAAACAAAATTCAGTGCAAATCGAAATAATTAGTCAGGTTTTAAAGATATCAAACATCGGATACACACTACCCTATAAAGTGAGATTTTTTCTTGCACAAATTAGTATTAATTAAACCTTAAAACACATATTGAACGAAACGACATCAAATGCTTCCAACACGTATAAAAATAAACTATTGCTTCAAAATAAATATGAAAAACTGAATAAAAAATTAAAATAACATATACCATAATATGAATAATTTTGTTTTGTTTTGAAGCCACATCACTTCATGTCAAGAATTTATTTCCCTACATTATTTCTAATAAAATCTTTTCCCTACTTAACCAATTTTTTGTCCTTGCAATAACAATCACAAATTAAATTATCCAATTGTATTCAAATTTATATCCTTTTGGACTATATATTAATAATTATTATCATGTTGTTTTCTTTAGAAATAGTGGCATGGCGGCTAATTGGATGTATGTACATTTTCCTATCTATTTTTTCTCACATTAATAGCTACAACATTTAATGTGTTTTGAATTCCTCTAGAGGGTCGATATTTATTTTGAAGTTCGATTAATTTTTATAAGATTAAACGTCACATTTTAAGGATGAAACACTTTCTACTTAATTAACAATTTTTTACTTAAAACTTAAACTCGAGAGCTATATTTTATATTTTAATAATCGTATGAGTCAATAATTGCATGCACCTTGTCTAGTTTCATAGGACAACTGCTACCCCACTAGCATATGTATCAAATAATTCTATCTAAGGAACATTGATCGTCAGTTATTTTGATCGAACACATTAACGTAAGTTCAAGCTTTGTATTTTTCTCAAGAAGTCTACATAATATGTTCTAATTATTAAGAATCCAAAAATTTTAAATCCAAAACAAATAAGCTTCATCTCTGTCATCAAGAATTGGACGGACGGGAATCACATAGTCTGTTTACCTCCACTGAAATTTAAACTCGAAATCTTTGATTAAGAATTGAAAAAATACTTATCACTTAAAAACGGAGCTAGAAAGAAAGCTATATATGTTACTAAATTCAAAATTTAGTTAATATATATAAATAAATACTAATAAACTATATTTTTTAGATTATATTCTAAGCCAATAAATTTAAAATTCTGAATTCATCTTCGTAATATACTATTCAACCACAAACATTATTGGTGGTAGCTATATGACATATCTAACCAAGAGAATTTCTACTTCACTTCTAAATTGTCTATAAATAACAACTTCTTCTTTAAGTATTCTAAAACATGAAAAACAAGATTTAATAAACAAAAAAATTGTTTCAATTATTAATTATGTCTTTTTTAAGATTTATTGTAGCAATTTTCTTCTTGGTTTCAATTTTTGGAGTATCAAATGCTCATTATAAATTAAGTCCTACGTTTTATGATTGCACTTGCCCAAATGTCATAGACATTGTACGTGATGTTATGGAGCAAATTCAACGTAGAGATGTTCGAGCCGGGGCAAAAATTATTCGTCTTCATTTCCACGATTGCTTCGTTAACGTACGTTAATTAATTTCATTAAAAAACATAAATTTCCAATTTTTTTGGACTAGTGTTTCTATTTAACCTATGGTTTCATGCATGTTTATGTGTCTTGACAAATTAAGTTTTTATGTATACTGACAGTGTAAATATTTTTTATTTTAGCGTTGTAGTTTAAAATATAATTATAGTAGGAAAAATTAGTCACCATTTAATATGCACGAATAATTATATTGTTTGGATTCTTTAATAATGTTGTTTAGCGCTGAATCCTAAAAAAATACACTATTTTGGAGGATCCAACACAGACCCACTGACATTTTTAAAAAATCCGAATAACATTGACAAATACAGTAGTATATATAAGTTTAAGTTTTACACCCTGATAAGATAGTTAGACAGTATTTACGTTATCATAGAGTTTTACTTGTAAGTATCTTTTATAGTGACTTATTTCTATAAATATTTTTTACATTGTCAATATACGTCACTCAATTATATGATTAAATTAACTTTTTGTACAGGGTTGTGATGGATCAATTTTACTTGATAATGCAACTGGAATTATAAGTGAAAAAGATGCAAATCCAAATGTTGGTGCTGGAGGATTTGATATTGTTGATGAAATTAAAACTGCATTGGAAAATGAGTGTCCCGGCGTCGTTTCTTGTGCTGATATTTTAGCTCTCGCATCTGAAATCGGAGTGGTCTTGGTAAGTCACAAAATTTCATCATAGCATTTTAATTTTGCATTTCTTTCGAATGATTCTGATAAAAATAATTTCCTTGAGTTGAAAATCAGTCGAAAATATATATTTTTTTTAACTTCAAGAAGATAGAGGTTATAAGGTCCGTATAATCATTTGTGAGACTATACAGAGTATAATGTTGTTGGTAAATTCCCAAATGTCACATTCCCTAAATTCTTTTTATTTCTCGTTTAGTGTTTGATATTCCATTTTAATATCCAGATTAATTAGAGTAAAATTTATAACTAAGTCATTTTTTAACTTTTATGATTAAAAATAGCCGCAACAGTCGTGGAGTTTCACATATTGAATTTGAAACTCTATGACAACGACTACTATTCGAAAATGTGACGGATCAAAGTTGGCAAGTGGACACTATTTTCATGACTAATCTAGATTCGTGTCACTTAGGGTGTGTTTGGTACGGAGGAAAATGTTTTCCATGGAAAATGTTTTCCTAGAAAATGTTTTCTTGGAAAACAAGTAGATTTTGGACTTATTTTCTCATGTTTGGTTGGTGAGTAGAAAATATTTTTTCGGAAATGATTTTTAGTGTTTGATTTATGAATGAAAAATGTTTTTGAGAGAGATCTTTTATTTTTAGTAAAGTAAAAAATAATTTATGAAATTAAAAATATTTTTTAAAAATAAAATTATTATTTTTTTGGAATGGGGGTGGGGGTAGGAGTGAAAAAATAAAAATTTGTAGTTGATAGTATTTTTAAAAAATAAAATTAATTTTTTTGGGGGGTTGGGGTGGGTGGGTGGGCTGGCCGGGGGGTAGGAGTTTAAAAATAAATTTTTGAAGTGAAAATATTTTAAAAAGCAAAATTAATTTTTTGAGGAGGGGTTGGGGTTGGGGGGCTGGCCGGGGTGCGTGGGTGGGAGGGAGGTCAGGGATCGGGTGAAAAAATAAAATTTTGAAATTGAAAATATTTTTTTTAAATTGATGTTTTTCCTAAAAAAAATGTAATTTGAAATTGGAGGAGAGTTTAGGAAAATGTTTTCCTTAATTTTTGAAGGGAAGTCATTTTCCTTAATTTTGAGGAAAATGAGTTGATTTGGAAAACATTTTCCAAAACTTTTGTCCCTACCAAACATGGGAAAATTGGAAAACATTTTCCAGAAAATGTTTTCCTTCATACCAAACACACTCTTAAGGTCAATTAAAAAAGAAAACACTCCCAACACTACATTCCTTCTTCCAATTCTGTATAATTCAGTGCCGTAGTCAGAATTTCGATTAAAAAGTATCAAAATATAAATAAGTAAAATTGTGTATAAGTCAAAGAGTGTCAATATGTAATATATATAAATAAAAAAAAATACTTTTAACTATAATGTGTAATTTTTCGACAAAAGGGTACTGTCGATCAACACCCCTCAAGTGTACATGACTCCACCGCTGGTGTGATTTATAAGTCATGAATTCAAATTGTAAAAGTAATCATCTATGTTAACGTCAGAATAAACTGTCTACATTTCCTTTTTCTAATTATATCTGATACAAAATGCTTTGTTTGTCGAACTATTTTTTTAAAATTCAGGCTGGAGGTCCATCATGGCAAGTTCCTTTAGGGAGAAGAGACAGCTTAACAGCAAACAGAAGTGGAGCTAATAGTGATATCCCAAGCCCTACTGAAACCCTTGCTGTTATGATACCACAATTCACTAGAAAGGGAATGGATTTAACTGATCTTGTTGCTCTATCGGGTAATCGATTCGATTAATTTAAATTTATATAACTTTTTTTTTACTATGTATGAGGGATTTTAGCTTTCGCGGTCAAGAGGATTACAACTTCAGAGTCTGAACTCGAAATATCTGATTAAAGAACATACACGACGACCTTAGCTTTGTCATTTGACCACACCCCTTCGATAGTTAAATTTCATGTATTATAATATTAGACTATTAAAAAAGAATAACACCTTTCTATATTTATCCGTACAAATAATTAAACTTCAAACTTCTCATTTTACCTTTAACAAAATGATTTATCACCTCACAAATATCTATGATTTGTCTAAGCCTACACGTTTAAAAAATCTCCATTTTATTCTAAAATTTCGCGTCCACTCAAACACCTTCACGAAAATCAAAATGAAAGGAGTACCATTTACCCTAATTTACCCTATCAATGTTTATATGATATATAAATACTTGTAAATTTGAAGGAGTTGTTTATCGTGTTATCTATAAGTCATTGGTTCGAACCAGTGGCGGAGCCAAAATTTTTAATGAAAGGGTTCAAAATCTGAGAAATAAACATACGAACTAGTGAGAGGGGGTTCGACATCTATTATACATGCTTAATTTTTTTTAAACATGATAAACAGTAATATTTTTTCGTCGAGGGGGTTCAGACACTCTGCCCCTGGTTCGAAACGTAGATCATCTATATTACACCTCTTAAGGTGCAATCTTTTTTCAGTTTATGTTAACACGAAGTGCTTTATGCATCAAACTGTTTTATAATCTTATTATATTCATTGATTATGAGTGATCTGATTGCATAAATATAATATTTTTTTATTGTGTAGGGGCACATACGTTTGGAAGAGCAAGATGTAGAACATTCAATCAAAGACTTTTCAACTTTAGTGGAAGTGGTAGACCTGATCCTACCATAGACTCTAATTATTTAAAAACATTACAAAGACTTTGTCCACAAGGTGGAAATGGTGGTACATTTGCTAATCTTGATAAATCAACTCCAGATGAATTTGATAATTATTATTTTACAAATCTTAAAAATCATCAAGGATTACTTCAAACTGATCAAGAATTGTTTTCTACATCTGGATCTAGTACAATTACAATCGTGACTAATTATGCAAATAATCAACATAAGTTCTTTGATGATTTTGTTTGTTCAATGATTAAATTGGGAAATATAAGTCCATTAAGAGGTACTAATGGAGAGATTAGGAAAGATTGCAAGAGGATTAATTAATGAAATCTTATTTAATTTTATGTATGTATGTATGTATGTTATTTGTGTAAATGTAATGTGTGCTAAAACTCCTGTAAAGATAGGAGTAAAGTTTACGTACGTTATATTCTGAATATGTTGTTTGTTGTAATGTGTGGTGAAATAACAATGTTCCTAAATAAAACAATGTTATTTGCTAAAATAACAATTCCAATAAGGATTTTTACCATCTATTCATTTGGGAGTACTTCAAGTTATTCTTGTTTTTTTTTTTCAAACTCAAATATATTGTTGAATTATGAGAAAAAATTCATTTATGTCATTTGTAAAATTAAAGTTTGATTTATCTATGTCATTTTCATTTGAGAAAAGGCTCATTCGTGCATGAATTAACCTTTTTTTTTCAAATGAAAGATGACGTAGATGAGCCAAACTTTTAACCGATGACATAGATGAGCCTTTTCTAAAAAAATTTATGATATATTTGAGCCTTTATTCTTAAATTTATAATAAATAATAAGGTTGAAATAATATAAAGATAACGTATCCACATATATTACACATGTTTAGAAGCAAATAGTGAGAAAATAAGATAAGACCAAATATATAGTACAATTTGTATTGCTCATTGTATAAAATTATTCAGAGCTATGATCGTCCTTCCATGACTCTTCTATATCACAAAAAAAATATACGTCAAATCTTTCAATTTTATTTTATTTTTAATTTTTTTATATAGGTACAATAATATTTTTAAAGAATTAGATTAGGATAATACCTTATTTAGTACTCCTAATTCATGTGGTGACTTATTTTGACATAGTCAACTAAATCATGTGTTGGTAATTTACTCAATTAGTGTTCATTAAATGCATTTGACAACTAGTCATAGTTCATAAAATTGACCAATTTGTGAAAATGTTTTCATCACATAAATGATTATAATTGATGTTTAATCAATTATTTACTAATATACATATTGATATTTTAATAAACTAGTACTCTAGTAGTGTATACACTATTAGAAAAAGTATGAATTTCGATGGAATTTATTTAAAAAATTACTTGTTGAAAATATTTGATCTTTTACGATATTTCAATAGAATGTTTGTTGAAAAAATTCATGTGTTTTTAGTAATAATAAATAGTGAAGCATATATGACTTGTTTTATATCTAAATAGGATTAAACGGAAAATATTCAAAAAATATCGAGGATTGATAGATGAAAATTCTCCATTATAATTAAGAGATTTCGAATTTGAGTTAAGCTTTTCGAAAGGTAGGGTGTCATTCTCCCTTTAATAAGACTTAATTATGAGGTATGAATCAGAAATGATTAATTAAGACCTTGAAACGAGTATCAAACACTTAACGAGGAAAAAAAATTAAAATGTAATTAAAGGAGAGTTTTGAAAATGATCAAAATCTTGTAGAATTTAACATGTCATACGAGATTTTCATATCCAAAACTTACTAAATAGTAAGTGACGTTCTTTTTTAAATAATTCACAATGAAATGAAAAGTAAGACAGATAAATTAAAACAGATCGAAAGTAAATGATAAAACTTGCATTGTTTTTCAGCATACCATTCTTATTTATTTATGATTGCTATTTTAGCACATATTACATTTAAACAAAAGCAAAATTACACTTTGATCAAGACATTATAATATCTCTCTTTTCGTACATAAACACAAACACAATTTATCATGCATATATTATAACATATGATAAATCACTCCTAATTAACTAATTAACCCTCTTACAATCAGTCCTAATCTCTCCATTAGTACCCGTTAACACACCGATATTTCCCAATTTAATCATCGAGCTAGCAAAATCATCGAAAAATTGGCTCTGACTACTCGCGTAACGATTCACTATCGCGATTGTATCGGATCCCGATGTCGAAAATAATTCTTGATCAGTTTGAAGTAGACCTTCTTGATTTTGAAGATTTATGTAATAGTCATTATCAAAATTATCTGGAGTTGTTTTATCAAGATTTTCAAAAGTATTCCCATTGCTTCCACCTTGTGGACAAGTTGCTTGTAGTGTTGGTAAATAAGTTGAGTTTATTGTTGGATCAGGGCTACCACTACCACTAAAGTTGAAAAGTCTTTGTTGAAATGTGCCACATCTTGCCCTTCCAAATGTATGTGCACCTAAAAAAAAATATATACGATCAGATCATTTAAAAGATAATTAGTTGATGTTGATCGAGAACTTAAAAATAATAGTATCAAGATGCTTTTTACATTGTTAATATCGGTTAGTTTGACAATTTGAAAGTCAAAATAATAGTCATATGAATTAAATTGACTAGTTTTATACAGACTGTCAACCTATATATATTATCAACATGTAATAATACATGGAGTTCTAGTACCAACTTACGATTTATGGTGGAATGATGAAAGTAATTTCGCTTTTATTCAAAGGTCTTAAGTTCGACATCTAGAATGTAAACTTATGAAATAACGCTTACTGATCAGTTTTTGACTCCGTCTTCGAAAAATAATTAACCACGCAGTTACGAAATTTCAATTTGTCGCAACTTTATGATATTGATAGTGACTGTTTCTTAACCGTGTGGTTGAAAAATGATTATTTGTGAATTTTATCCATGAAATTTTCTTTGGCGAAAAGCGTGTCTACAGAGAAGGGGTGTAGTGAAATAGTAAAAAAAAATTATACGTTTCGTAATCACGGACCTCAAGGTTAAATCCATTTTTATGATGGAAATACTAAAAGCTTTTATACATGATAAAAAAAAATATATACATAAATTTAAATTAATCGAACCTGATAGAGCAACGAGATCAGTTATATCCATTCCCTTGTTAGTGAATTGTGGTCTCATGACATCAAGGCTTTCAAATGGACTTGGGATATCACTATCAACTCCAGTTCTATTTGCTGTTAAGCTATCTCTTCTCCCTAAAAGAACTTGCCATGTTGGACCTCCAACCTGAAAAATTTAACTAATTAGAATTCTCGATTTGTATATTATAGGTTTGATTTAAAGTTACTGAGTCTGATCGAATTGTAATTTATATTTTATCTCTATCCAGTTAATGATTGTGGTAGAATCGAAATATCGATTCACCATTAACCAGATATCTCGAGTTCAAGCTCTGTAGTGAAAAATAAATTTATAGCAGAGATCGTCCCCCCCCTCCCCCCGAGCTCTGTACCTCGTAAAGTAGGAGATAAAGCTCGTGTACACTCTATCAGTCTCCGCAAACCATTCTTGGATCATGTGGATATGTTGTTGTTATTGTAGCACTATCCAGTTTAATGATCTTACACGCGGAGACATACCAGAATTATAATTTATTTATTTTTTACCATGATTTTTTTTTTGCTTATTGAGTTTGAATAATTAGGATTTGAGTCAAAACTAAAGAGTTCCGCAACTCTTCAAGTTTAAATTAGTCAGAATATTAAAGTAAATATCAAATATCAGACAAATTTTTTTTTTGTGGACTTACCAAGGCAACTCCAATTTCAGCAAGAGCTAAAATATCAGCACAAGAAACAACGCCCGGGCACACATTTTCCAATGCAGTTTTAATATCATCCACAATATCAAATCCTCCAGCACCAACATTTGAAGCTGCATCTTTTTCACTTTCAATCCCAGCTGCATTATCTAGCAAAAGAGATCCATCACAACCCTGTAAAAAAAAAAAAAAAATATTATCAGTATAGTTTAACCTATGATGATATATTAATTATTATTAAATCAAGTTATTATGAATTAATATGTCGTTATAAATAACCTGATTGTATAAATATTGATTAAAAAAATATAAAAAATTATGCATCGACAAGGTACTTTTTATTTTTTTTTGGTCGCTATCAGGTTAGACCTGCATGATATGATAATAAGTAACTCTACATATCAGGCTTGATATGATAACCTAGAAAATAGAATAATAACGATATATAACTTTGGAAACTTATATTAATAGGTTAACTATAGTGTATATAACTTAAATCTTTAATTAAAAGAAATGGTGATTAATATACTATATTTATGCTAATGTTAAACTACACTAGGTACTATATATATAGTATATACTAACTTATAATAATGCATTGAAATACATAAACATGCATGAAAAATTCACGTACATTAACAAAGCAATCGTGAAAATGAAGGCGAATAATTTTAGCACCAGCACGAACATCGGTACTTTGAGCTTGTTGCATGACACCGCGTACGATTTCGGTAACATTAGGACAAGAAGTAGCATAAAATGTTGCACTTAATTGAGCATTCGATGCTACGAAAATTGAAATCAAGAAGAAAACTGGAATAATAAATCTCAAAAAAGACATTATTGATGAGTGATGACAACTTTTTTTTTTCTTTTTTCTTTCAAGAATACTCAAGAAATTAAGTTGTTATATTTTAGATAATTCATTTTGGTTGCTATTTATAGAACATAGAAATATAGTAATATCATTATCAATGTAATAATTATTTTTTAAAAATAGGGAGACAAAGGCAAATAATAGCCGCCTATATGACTATTCTAAGAAAATGAGTGAAGAAAAATATTAATTAGATTATTTTATTTTATTTTGTTTCAAGTTATGAAGTTTCAAATTTTGCATTTAATTAAACTTCATAAAATTGGGCCATATATAGAAGACTAGTCTAATTAAAGAATTTAATTTGCACCAACTTGTTATTTGTATAGACCAAAGACTTGTGAAGTTATGAAAATGTTTCATTAATTATGAAAAATAATAGATTGATTTGATTTAGAGGGATATGTTTTTAAAAAAATAACCCATAGAGTATGTTAAAAATAAAAGGGAAAAAAGACAGATATACCTCCGATCTATCATAAAATATACCTTACGTCATATTTTTGAGACATTGGTTCCTCTGCCGTCCAAAAACTAAAGCATATATATACCCTTTGTACTAACGAACATACACGTGTCATAATCTTATCCATCGATCCGACCGACATTTGTCGACGGATAAGATTGCGCCACGTGTCCCTATTTGGTCTTCCGATAGAGTGAAGGGCATATATGCTCTAGTTTATAGACGCTAGGGGCATCAATGTCCCAAAAATATGACGCAGGGTATCTGCATACTATTTACGATAGTTCGGAAATATATTTGTCCTTTTTCCCAAAATAAAATTTAGCCTAGACTCTAACCCGAGTAACACGAGGCACATAAAATTCTCTTCTAATCAAAAAAGGAAAAAGGACAAAGGACAAATATACCCCGCACTATCGTAAATGGTATGCAGATATCCTCCGTCATACTTTAGGGACATTAATGCCCCTACCGTCCAAAAACTAGATCATATATATTTATACTAAATAAGTTTTATACTAAATAAGGCACAAGTAAAATTTCATAATGTAGGCATATAGTAAACTAAAACACAAAATCGTAATTTAGTGAAAAAGAATTAGATTAGACATTGACCATCGTATATTGTTGAAAAATGAACTCATAAGTGTGGCTTGATTGATGATAATTATAATCATTACCACAATAGTCAAAATATTGGACTTATTTATGATTGAAGAAAGAAATTACATATAATATAAATTAAATTATGTCACATAAGATAGTAAAGTTCATAAAGTTATATATGTAGTCAATATAAGGAATTTTTACACATCTTTTATCTGTTATTGCAAATAAATTATTTTAGGAAAAAAAGATAAATATATTTTTAACTATCGTAAATAATATGCAAATATCCTCTGTCATACTTTTGGGGTATCGATGCCTCTGTCATCCATAAACTAGAGCATATATGCCTTTCACTCTAACAGAAAACTAACTAGGGACACGTGGCACAATCTTATCCGTCGATAAATGTTGGATTGGTGAATAAGATTATGACACGTGTATGTCCGTTAGTATAAAGGGTATATATGCTCTAGTTTTTGGACGGCAGAGGCATCAATGTCCCAAAAATATGACGGAGGGTATTTAGATAGCATTTACGATAGTTTAGGGGTATATCTGTCTTTTTCCCATTATTTTATTTTCAAAGTTAAAATTTTAAGAAAGCTTAGCTATAAATATTTTTTGAGAAATTTAATAATATAACTTTTTATTTACATAGATTGTGAATATTATAATTTAAACTCAAAATGTTGGAAGATGAAAAATTTATATGATCAATATTTGACTTATTAAAAGTAAACAAGTCAAATTATAGCTTGATTAAACAATATCATCATGATTAAGACAAGTTAAATTCCTTTGATTTTTACCATAGATCAAATTAAGTAATATTTATGGGACTTATGATTGACTCCAAAACTACTAAAAATACACAAACTTTTTTTTTGACAGAATCCATCAAAAATTGACTTGTCGGAAATATTCTATCAAAAATTTCATATTTCCAATGGCATTTCGATGAAAACGTCTCTCGAAAATTCACATTTTTTAATAATGTTGTATTTTTTTCTAACCTAATAATTAATGAATTGGTTAAAGAATGTAAATCATGAAATCACAATCAAAGAAACAAATACCAAAAACTATATTTAAGAAAATGCCAACTACTTTTTTCTTACATGAAAATTCTGTATATTATTTGAACAAATTAATCAAATGTACATCTGGAATATAGTACTAATAGACCGGCCCGGCCAGGCCAGGCCCGGACCGACCCGATAGTGGGTTCCGCAATTCCGGTCGACCCACTTGTCGGGGTTATATTTGGATTGATTGAACGAAACAAGTTATATTATCGAATAATCAGTCTGATACATCACTTTGCGCGACATATCAGAACGTTGAGTGATATGTCCGAAATTGAAATTGAAACAACGCCGAAGAATGTATCTAAAATTGGAACGTGATGTATTTGAGATGTATCTGGATTCCATCAAATTTAAAGACTTTTTGTAATTTGAAAAAAGTATAGATAGAATATAATTAACTGTTAATATTATGAGATTTGCGTAAAATCGACGCGAAAAGAAGTTATATGTAATGTGTAAGGATTTTAGTGTGTGAGGCTTTCTGAAAAAGAAAAGAAAAGTGTAGATTTGAAAAAAAAACAACAAATAATATCACATAATATAAAGAGTATTTATAAAATATAAGTTATATAAAAAAATATGTAGATTTATTCTAAAACGAACAATAATCAAATAAGGATAAAAGTACTTTTAGATTGTTTTAGCCTAACATATGATATCAAAGTTAATAATCAAACGAATCGAATATAAAAACAGTAAAATAACATCATAAAATTCGATATATTATCTTTGCTTGTCTACGAATCAATCTACTACCTAACAATGTTTATTTGCATGCATGTGATATTGCAGTAAGATTTCTCTATTTTTTATTGATAACCTCAGATCAATCAATTAAATATTAATTAATACATAATCAATTGAATATTACTTGAAAACAGATAGTATCCTTTAAAAAAGAGATTACAATTATTGTTACCAAATAGTATCAAATTCTCATAAATTTGTGAATATTCACAAGAAATAAAATTAAAAATACATAATTTAAGTAATTTAATATGCTTCATCAAATATTATCGAAATTAAAAATAGAATTTATTAATAATCGAGGGACTAAAAATGCTATTCAACCATTTCTAATTTAAATTTATATGACTTTGAAGTGAACAAGTTGAACTTAGATATTGATCAAAACAATATGATTTTGAATTTTTACAATAATGTCAATTTATATATTTGGACTTTATGTTTACTCCAAATTTACTTGTCTCACCTAATTATGAATTGATTGAATAATAGTAGACATATAATTATTAAGAATCACTATCAAAAAGAATAGTAGAAGTATATATTTAAGAAATTGGCCAGCTATACTTATTTTCATTAAATTCTTTATCTTTATTTTTATTGAAATATTCAAAATGCATGTGTCTATACAATTGACAAGTTTGAAAAATTAAGTGAGAATTTGTCAAAAATATTGCCACTTAAAAACAAAGAAAAAGAGCACAAAAATCATTACATTACTAAAAATCAATTTGATGACTCTATTTCGATTAAAATTCATCAAAAAAATAAATTTTACGAAAAAAATATTGAAAAATCATTTATCGAATATGTTTCTAATGTATTTTTCGTTATAAATTTTAAATTTTTAATGAATTTAATTTCTGACAGACAGATCGTTCAAAATTGAATTATTTCTTGTAGTGTCACTTCCTCTAGTACACACATGCTACATCATTTTTGATGAAAATAATACATTCATTTGGGAAAAGTACTATCTGCTATAAGACTTGTACATTATTCATTTCACTATAACAAAAATAATTTTTAGTGGTAATAAATAGATATATTAATAAAGAGTGTTAAAGTCTTTATCGATATTAGTTAAGTGTCATTCGATCCAATATCACTAAAGCATTTAGGGACATATACAAAGAGTGTTAATTGCCGCTAAAAATACGTACTTAGCAACAATATAATTGATAATTAATTACAGCTAAAGATTATTTTTGATATAGTATTTGGAAATTAACTCTTACATGATTAAAATAAGGATAAGTTCATGACACGTCGTAGGCGGATCTATGATATTTAAGTTTATATATCTAGAGTTATAATTTATGAGTTTTGAAGTTAGTATATGTGTATATTCAGTATATTTCTTGACAAATATACAAGGTTTAAAATCAATATTTACTAGTTCGATCTTCAATATTTTTAACATTGAATTCATTGTATTTTTAAAGTTCTGAGTTCAAATATGATATTTGTTGAAATTTTGATGAATTCTCACATAAATATATATTTATGTTTCACGTGAAAATCCTGAATTACTTGAATACTATTTCAACTACATGTCAAAAAATAATCAAAATAATAATTAATTAAAATCATTAACTATATATATTGACTTAGAATGCATGAATTATTATTGAATTTGATCTCCAAATTTTATTTTCCCTAATGACATATAATCTTTTAAAAAATTACAACTTGATATATAACTAATCATTAATTATGGAACTTTTCCTATGAATAAGTATCTTTTTGTGTGTGAATAAAAATAAGTCTTAATATTCCTTAAATTTTATCTGCATGGCTGACTTTATGGTATATTAATTATTAGAACTCCATAGAATATTCTTATACTAATATTAAAGTCATTTGACTGCAGTATTAATAGACTTATTTGTATTTTGAATCTTCCAAATTTTAACAAGAGCTTTTTTTGTATTATTGTGAAAAATATTTTAAATTATTTTTCATATTTGATTGATCACAAAAGTATTTTCAAAAAAAAATAATCTTAAAAAATGATTTTTCAAAGTATATTAGATATAATGGGCCTTATATTCATGTTTCTATGGGAAAATGGGCCTTATATTCATGTTTCTATGGGAAAATGGGCCATTAATGGGCTTTATATTTCCATACATAAATTGGTACATTTTAATAAATAATTACTGATTTTAGTAATACTTCTTATTTATTACCATTTATAGCAATACTATGTTAAATCTGCAATATGTATTAAAAGTGAATTATGTATGCAATATATATGAATTATATATGAATTATAATTGTTTTTAAAAATATATTATGTTTGTTTAATAAAAATTTGACACATTATATTATAAGTGTATTAAAATGTGTGATAAATGAATTATCTAGCATTAAAATTTGTATTATATGTGAATAAAAAATTGTTCTTTGTAATATGAATTAAACTTGTATTATAAATGAATTAAAAGTGATCAAGTGAAAAATAAATATTATTGTTATAAATGGTAAATACTTTTTTATTATAGTATATTTATGTAAATTTCCCTTCATGTTTCTATGGAAAAATGGGCCATTAACGGGCCTTATATTCATGTTTCTATGGGAAAATGGGCCGTTAATGGGCCTTATATTCATGTTTCTATGGGAAAATGGGCCGTTAATGGGCCTTATATTCATGTTTCTATGGGGAAATGGGCCGTTAATTCTCATAAATTTGGGATCGTTTATTTGCGTAGCGCGATTTAAGACGCAATCACTCGTTTTTTTCTTTTATTATTATTTATAGATAGCTAAAAGACATTTTCTTTTTATGGATTTAAATATTTTTGTTATAAGGTGTCGAAATGTCTTTCTTTTTAGTTATTGTGTTTTCTATTAGCAATATCATCGATAGCTAAAGAAACACACACCATTTATAAGTTCTAATCTTATCGATCGACTTTCATATATTATCAAAAATAATTTCAACGTGTCTATCGTAAAAGTCAATGTTTTGGTACTAAAATAAATACATAACTACTATTATGGTCCATGAGGCTTGAAGATATATTAAAGATAATAATCATGCTATCAACGTAATTAAGCACTAATACATATTAGAAACAACTAATAAAACAATGTTATTGGAACATTTTTTTTAATTATCATGCACTATAATTTAGTTCAATCCAATTAATTAATTAAATTATCCCTCAAACATAGCTCACATTCATGAACATGTTTGTATTTTCAATATAATAATATAATTTTAAACTTTCAAACTCTTAACTTTTCAAAGTGATTAATATTATAATTAAGTAAATGGTTATACATTTTAAGTTTGATACAGAAACCCTAAATGGAACCTCCATACATCATGCCACTACCAAAAAAAAAAAATCATCGTTAATCTGTCGATAAATAGTTTGTAGCGAATATAATATTATTTAATAATTCATTACTAGCTATTAAACAGAATTAGCGATAAAAAATTTCTGTTTAACAATAAAAAATATCGTCCATCGCTAATTCTTTCTTTTTAGTGATACACCACCTAATAAACTTAAATATAAATGATTAATTAGGGTTCAAATGCATTAACATTGATTAATTAATCAATAATCATCCATATTTAATCATGAATATAAATTAGGGTTCAAATATATTAACATGCACAAACAACATTCCTACAAAAACATAACAATAATAATTCAAATTCAATAGTTAAAAGTCAATAAAGATCGAAAGAAAAAAATTGATCATCACTGGTCACTAAAATTTAATATATTATGATAAGTAATTAAGTACTAAGCCTCAATTACCATAACCATGCAATATTATTATAACCTTTATTTTCTCCACTTTCCACAGTGATTAGCATTAAGTAAATGGTAGATTAATTAGTTTATTTTTAATTAAGTTTGATTTAAAAAAAAAAAAATTAAATGGAGCCGCCATATTACATCATATATAGCACTATAGCTTATATTAATGAATTTTATATTTGTTAATCTTCCCTTAGTCATGACTATAAATTAGGGTTCAAGTACATTAACATTCATTCACAATCAAATATTCAGTCGTTAAAAGTTTAAATTCAATCGTTCTGAATCAAAAGAAAAACGATTATTAAGAGACGATAATAAAATCATGAAGAGTAGACCTTGTAATTTTATTTTATATTTCCAATTTGTGACTTTCTTGGTGTTATTTGTAGGTGTAAATTCCCAATTAACACCAAATTTTTACTTTAAAACATGTCCAACTCTTCTTAGAGTTGTACGTAGAGAAGTTCAAAGTGCAATCAAGAATGAAATAAGAATGGCTGCTTCTTTGCTTCGTCTTCACTTCCACGATTGCTTTGTTAATGTAAGTTTCTATGTTCGTTGACAGTATAATTTAATTTATTATAATACAAGGCTGTTTTACCTTATTTCAAAGTTATTATTAGGCCAAATACATATAAAGGGATGAAAGTTAGCACAAACTGTCAATTAGATATATCTACTCGTTAAATATATATCACGTGACCCGTAGTTAACTTGACTCGAATTAACCCGTGAAAGATATATCACACGGTGATAATAACATTGTTACTCCAAGACTCCCTTTTTAATATCTTTATTTAATTATTTTTAAATTTAAATTATGTATATTATTCGTACAATTTTTTAAAAATTATCAATACAATTTAACCGGCTAAATTGAGTTATCTATACGTTGTATTATATGTCAATTTAGTTTCACGGTTTGATAAATTATGCACCGTCAGTGTACAAAACTCAAACTCTTCAACTGTCTATGAGTTAATTAATTAACTTCTATATACTAACACAATAAAGAAATAGTTTTGTCATATCAGATCATTTAAAAGATAGTTATATGACATAAACTATAAACTAAACAAATCATCATTTGTCACAATATGTTAAAATACACTAATAATTAAAATGCGATCATTAACACTTATTTTTAAAGATAATTACGGACCTAAACATACTTAGACCAACTAGATTATAAAATATGTAAACAATATATAAATCATGTAATCTGTATACTAAATATTCACATATAATATATATAATATACATACATATACAGAAAATATATATTGATAAATTAATTAAACGAACGGTATATATCTGTAACTTTTCCTGCTAATTTAGATTACAAAACGTGTACATAGTGTATCGATCATACTTTTTATGCTAAATAAATTTGTATATTAAATATAGTATACATACATATACACTATATATACTGATATTTTGATCATATTAATAAATTAACTGAACGAACGGTATATATCTATAATTTTTCTACTAATTTTATTTAATAAAAATGTAGGGTTGTGATGCATCATTGTTGTTGGATGGAAATAGTAGTACAAGTGAGAAGTTTGCTCCAGGAAATTTGAACTCAGCAAGAGGATATGAAGTGATAGATAATATAAAAACTGTTGTTGAAAATACGTGTAGTGGAGTTGTTTCTTGTGCAGATATTTTAGCTATAGCGGCAAGAGATTCAGTGTTATTGGTAAGACTTTTTACGCTATCAATACAATTTAACCTGTGATATATTAAAAAAACATTAATTTATCTTTTTTATTTTTAAGTTTGTGAATTTTGAAACTTTTAAAAGATAACTTATTGTCTTATAGATAAATTACTTATATATACAAAGTGGTTTTCTAAATACACATATAATTTTTTGTTAATGCTATTGAGCCACCGAATTCGTAATTGATACTCTAGTTCTATTTAGCTCTAATTTAGGTGAACTGATTATAAAGTTAAACACTATTTTTGATTAATTTAAATTTTATGCACTGATTGTATAAAATTATTCTAATATATTCAATGAATTTTGTAATGTAATAATAAGTTAATTATCATTTTTACCAATGTACCAATTAATATTTACAAGAGATTTACATGTACTTAAGCATGTACCTAGTAAAAATAATCTAATTGTGTAAATATCCATTTTTAAAAAATAAATTCATTTGATGGTTGATACTCGCTTTAAAGTTCTAACTAATCTTGATTATTTCCTATATACATAAAACATGGTATGTAATACTTGCTTTATCAATAGAGTCCTGATTAATTCAAATTCATGCTTTCTAAAGCTCGTTAAATTGAGTAGCACTCTCTATCAAGATTTTTTTTCTTTTTTCTTTTTCAGTACATGAACGTGAGATTTCTAATTAAAATTGACGGAATCTTATCTATCTCATCAGATAAATTAATTTCTTAATTAATTTTTTCAGAGTGGAGGGCCATTTTGGAAGGTGTTATTAGGAAGAAGAGATGGATTAGCTGCTAATTTTTCTGGATCAAGTAATGGACTTCCAGCACCATTTGATTCACTTAATACAATTATTTCTAAATTCCAGGATGTTGGATTAAACTTAACAGATGTTGTGAGCCTATCAGGTAATATTTTAATAATTTTTTTTTACAAAAAAAACACTAATATATATAGTAAAGATATATTTCTTTTTTATATTAGCAATGTAAATTAATAAAATAAATAATCAACTATAATCAATAAAATTACCTACCAATGATTAAATTTTTAAAAAAACTTTAATACCTTAATTGTGTTATATTTTTAACTTTTTGTTAAATATAGATGTGTACTGTGACGATGATTGGGTGCACCTCCTAGTGAGGTCAGAAATTACAATTTTATATCTATCTTATTTTATTTTTCTTTCTAAAAATGAGCAACACATCTTTAAATGGTTATTGATAGCAATTTTGGTGTTTTAATTAATTAAGCATTTCAATTTTAGACCTATAATTTTAAAAACTTAATGATTTTCAATGATAAGAATCTGAATGTCAAACCAATTAGATCCATCTTAATCATCATATTGCACCGGTCACATCATCCCGAAATTCTGAATATGCTTCTACTTGTACTAACCCTATTTAAATGTTTAATTGAATATTATTGTAGGTGCACATACAATTGGATTAGCAAGGTGTACAACATTTGACAATAGATTAAGAAACTTCAATGGGACAAGTTCACCAGACACAACATTAGACACAACCTTAATAAGTGAACTTCAAAATTTGTGTCCTTCCACAAGTGATGGAAACAACACAACCCCACTTGATAGGAATTCTACAAATTTATTTGACAATCATTTTTTCAAGAATTTGATAAATGGAAGAGGACTACTTGAATCAGACCAAATCTTGTTCTCTAGTGATGATGCTATAACAACAACAAAAACCCTAGTTGAGATATATAGCAATAACTCTATGCTTTTCTTTAATGACTTTGTTAATTCCATGATTAAGATGGGAAATATTAGTCCTTTGACCGGATCGAATGGTGAAATCAGGACGAATTGTAGGGTTGTTAATTAATTTGAATAATTAGTATGTAATACTGTGATACGTTGTTCGAGCACTCTGAAATGATGTTGTACTTGTGTCAAATCCTTCAACATACATTTGACAGTATTATTGAGCAATATAGTTGTAATGTACTAGTATAAGTATGATATATGTTGCTTTTGGACCTCTTAAAAATATTGTCACACTCATATTGGATCCCTTAAAAAAAACTCTTGGATGATCCACTATATATATGACAATATTTTTAAAGGATTCGAGCACTATATATAGTTATTATGTACTAATATAAGTCGTTGTATCGTGAAATATATGATCTTATATTAAACTTAATGAAGACATTGTAGTTTTCGCCTACTCTTTATTTTCACTTTTTTCATAACATTTTATAATTTGTTGAGGATATAATTAAGTAAATAAAAGTACGTTATTTCTAATATTCTAACTTATGTTTTTAGTGAGATGGTTATACACCACTTCAACATGGTAGCGAAGCAAACAAAGTCTCTAGGTTCGAGTCTCATGTACTCCATCATCATCATCTATATGTAACAATTTGAGCTTTTACATGAGATAAGAGTCACACACATTAACATTAGAATACTCAAAGGTCGTCCTAAATTCAGGGCTCACTGGCACCCATTATTCAAAAGAATTTCCACGTAGTTGACCATAATAGATTACAATTAAGTAAATACAAAATTCAATCTAATTCAGTAACTTTCTGTCCAAAATATATTCTATAAAATTGTGTCTAAATATGTTTTACTACCAAGAAAAGTAAAAATTAAGGGCCAAATCTGCAAAATCAACTAACTTGATCTCTAGTTTCTTTAGAATTGGGCTAAAAATGAAAGTTTTCAAGAATTGGACTCAACTCAATTACTTTAATTATTCATGGGCTATCCAAAGAGCCCACTTACCACAAGAACATTAACGGATTAAAGATGTCACGTCAGCACAAAAGAGACACGAAAATATAAAAAAAAAAATTCGAGAGAGAGTAATAAAACCTTTATCAAGTTAAGGTATATTGCTAAGATTTTGATAAATTTATTTAACAACCACACCAAAAAGGAACAATTGATTTAAATTTTCTGAAAAAAAGAAAGTATTAATTCTTGAGAAGAGCTTTAATAATTGGGTTTATTATTTTTTTTTATAAAAAGACCTGGATTTTAAAAAAGTCTTTTTTAAAATACAGGCTGGGTCAACCAACTAGTCTTTGTACTTCTTATTTTTTATTTATATTATCTTCCAAGAAGTTGAAAGTAATGGCAAAGTGTGTTGTCACTTGTCAAAGGAGTAATTACATGAGTGGGGTGGGGGTGGGGGTGGGGGCAAATAGTTAAATTTTGTGAAATCATATTTGATAATATTTATCTAGATTATTTATATATACTTTTATGATAATATTTTTTTTACATATTAAATATCAAAAAAGTTATCTATTTTTCTGAAAGATATTTTTCGCCAAATAATTATTAATTTTTTGTTCTTCCATTCACACTATTAGGTAGGACATGTTCCATGAATTTAATGGAAACCACCAAATAACTTGTCTATAAGTACATAAAGGAAAAATAAAATAAAATAAATGAGGGATAAAGTAATAAAGTCATTGACCCAATCACTCAAGTCTTTAAAAAAGCAAAAAAAAAATATAATTGTTGAGAATCAATATATACCTTTAAAAAACCACAAAAACTTCTCAAGAGTATTGTTCCACCACTTCTCTCTACTCTTATTTCCCATCTCTTCTTTTCTCCGTTCGGATAGCTTTAAATTCTGAATCTGTCTCTCTGAACTTCTCAACATGGCGAATTCAAATGCTTCTACTTGTTGCACATTGATACTGAGTTTAGGCGTTACAGCTCTGGTCCTATGGTTAAGCCTACGTACCACGAAGCCCAAATGTTCCATCAGAGATGTTTACGTACAAGGCCTTGACAAATCAATCAAATCCAACAATAACAAGACGCGTGACAACCATATATCATTTCAACTCAATTTGAAGAATGAAATGAAGGATAAAGCTGTTAGTTACGACAATGTTACCCTTAGTTTTTACTATGGTAAAAATACAAGTTACCCTCTAGGTAATTATACATTAGTTAAGTTTAAACAAGGCAAAGATAAAGAAGCATCTAAGGGTGGCATGTTTGAGGCACATAATATGCCATGGGATAATGCAGTTA
Organism: Solanum lycopersicoides; assembly: GCA_022817965.1. Classification (NCBI taxonomy): domain Eukaryota; kingdom Viridiplantae; phylum Streptophyta; class Magnoliopsida; order Solanales; family Solanaceae; genus Solanum; species Solanum lycopersicoides. The sequence goes on from CM040618.1 coordinate 1,362,509, forward strand.
AGGATGTTTCAAATAATTCTAAGGCAATAATTAGAGTTGATGTGAGAACTAAAGTTAGGTACAAAATTTTATTTTGGTATACTAAAAGACATAATTATTTAGTAGAAAATAAAGTTGAAATTGATGATAGTGGTAAATCTAGTGCACAACAAATTAGTTGTTGTTTTGGGATTTTTGGATTTTTATTATTTGTTCTGTCATTTTTACTCTAATTGTTTTAGGGTCCATGAAAAAGGTGAAGCATCTTTCAATTAATTAATTTGGAGTATTTTTTTTTGTGTGTGGTGAATCATCTTTCAATTAATTAATTTGGAGTATTTTGGTTGTTCTTTCTATATAATATATGTTCATATTTTTTTTCTTTCAACAATTATTATTGAATTAATTCAAATTTATATTGCGTGCATAATAAATCACTAAAAAGCTATATTGTGTGGATTATTTTTACCATATGTATATATAAGGATTTGAGAATATGAATTCGAGTGTGAATACAAATACTAGAATATGTACGATAAATGTACATTGTTATCACATTGTTATCAACTGACATAATATATAGACTTGCCCTTTAACTTGGCCTGAACGTGTCCTACATGTATTATGTCAAGCCGAATTCGTAAATTTACTTATGCATATCTAAAATTGAAATGCATATTTAATGCCTAGTAAAAATACATATTTATGTATTATATCATATTAATTAAATGAAGTATCTTATGAATAAAACATTATATGTTTATAAAAAAAATCAAATTTTACTAGTTTTAGTTCAACAATTTTAAATAATCAAAACATACAACTATATTTATATGACATATACCTAATCAATTTATATTTGAGCATAAATGCAGTCAAGGCATCCAAAGTAATTCCAATTCAACTACTTCAATTAATTTGAATTTACGTTTCGTATCAAGATCCTCTAAAGATAATAGTAAAATTAAGAATATCACTAAAGATATTCAATATATATATATATATATATATATATATATATATATATATATATATATATATATATATATATATATATATACTTGAGCATAAATGCAGTCAAAGCATCCAAAGTAAGTTCCAATTCAACTACTTCAATTAATTTGAATTTACGTTCCGTATCAAGATCCTCTAAAGATAATAGCAAAATTAAGAATATCACTAAAGATATTCATATATATATATATATATATATATAATTTGAATTTACGTTCCGTATCAAGATACTCTAAAGATAATAGCAAAATTAAGAATATCACTAAAGATATTCATATATATATATATATATATACCATAAACGTGTAACATATGCATGTTGTGTCCTTAGCTGAAGAATAAACGCTCCTTGTTAAGTGACAACAATAATAACATACCTAATGAAAGACCACTAAGTGAGTTCTAAGAAAGGTATGATGTACGCAATATTATTACTATCTCATAGAGATACACATGATATTTTTGAAAGATCCTCGTATATCAACATCAAATAAAAAAGAAAAAATAATAATAAAAAGGATTTACCTATCAATCTCATCAGAAAATTATTCTATTTTTATCCACCTTCCATGTTATATACGAATATATTCTTAAAATTAAAATACTTTACGGAACTTTTAGACGTGCCCTTTTTTCATAACATTTTTATAATTTGTTGATAATATAATTAAGTAAACAGAAGTATGATATCTCTAATTCTCTAATTTATGTTTTTTTTTAGTGAGATTATCATACGCTTCAACATGGTAGTAAAACAAACAAAGCCTCTAGGTTCGAGTCTCACCATGTACTCCATCATCATCTATCTTTAACAATTTGAGTTTTTACATAAGAAAGAACTTCTGTAAGAACAAAAAGACTCTTGTAGGTATATACAATCATCCTTTCTTTCGCTACTAGTAAACGATCTTAGCGAGCTTTTCAAGTGGTATTAGTTATCACCAGCCCCATTCCACCGATCTTTCTTGATGGGTGTAAGGAAACATATACGTGATATTTCATGTTTATTATCTCATTTTCCATCCAAACAACCAACCTCACCATCGCTTCCGCTTTCATCATGTCTTATAGTATTTATCTAAATTACTTATATATACTTTTGTGATAAACCTTTTTGCTTCTCACCAAATAACCTAAGAAACATAATACTTATTTTTCTAAAAAATATTTTTCCCAAAATAATTTTTTTTTCTTATTTCACATTACTGTGTAAGGACATCTTCCAAGAAGTTTAGTGGAAACCACCAACTAACTTGTCTACAAGGACCAAAAATATAAAATAAAAACAAACATCACGAGGGGCAAAGTATATAAAGTCATTGACCCAATCACTCAAGTCTTTTAAAAAGCAAAAATATAATTGTTAAGATAAATATATACCTTCAAAAAACCACAAAAACTTCTTTAGGAATATTGTTTCACCAATTCTCTCTATCATCTCTTCTTTCTTCTCTAACTCATAACTCGAAATTCTGAATTTGTCTTTCTGACTTCTCAACATGTCACATATTTGTGATTGTGTCAAATTAACAGTGAGTTTAGGCATCACAGCTCTGGTCCTATGGTTAAGTCTACGTACCACGAAGCCCAAATGTTCTATCGGAGACGTTTACGTGCAAGGCCTTGACAAATCAATCAACTCGAACAACAACAAGACGAAACGTGACAACCATATATCATTTCAACTCAATTTGAAGAATGAAATGAAGGACAAAGCTGTTCGTTACGACAACGTTACCCTTAATTTTTACTATGGTAAAAATACAAGTTATCCTATAGGTAATTATTCATTTGTTAAATTTAAACAAGGCAAAGATAAAGAAGCATCTAAAGTTGGCATGTTTGAGGCACATAATATGCCATGGGATAATGCAATTAAGGATGTTTCAAATAATTCTAAGGCAATTATTAGAGTTGATGTGAGAACTAAAATTAGATACAAAATTATATTTTGGTATACTAAAAGACATAATTATTTTGTGGAAAATAAAGTTGAAATTGATGATAGTGGTAAATCTAGTGCACAACAAATTAGTTGTTGTTTTGGGATTTTTGGATTTTTATTATTTGTTTTGTCATTTTTACTTTAATTGTTTTAGGGTCCATGAAAAAAGGTGAAGCATCTTTTAATTAATTAATTTAGAGTACTTTTTGTTATTCTTTCCTTCCAGGTTGTAAAAGGACTTTTCTTTTTAATTGATTAATATTCATATTTTCTTTTCTTTCAACAATTATAATATATATATATATATATATATATATATATATATATATATATATATATATCTTTTTATTTCTTTTATTATTAATTCGAATTTGTATCGATGCGTAATAAATCACTAATGGACGACTATATTGTTTGGATTGTTCATCATATAAAATTTAGGATTTGAGAATATGAATTCAAGTGTGAATACAAAACTAGAATGCATACATCAGAATGTATATTGTTATTAATCGGATAATACATAGACATGTTCTTTAACTTACTCTTAATTAAAATTTATATATACTATTTAATTTTGAATATGTATAGTTTGATATATAAACTTGAATAAAGCTGAACAGATAGACACATTCATCTTCTGTGATAATTTTATATTTTACGTGATGTTCTATATGTATTATGCCACATAAAATATGTATGTCTATTTGTGCAATTCAAAATTGAAAAACGTACGTAGATGACAATTGTTGTCTAAGTAAAAGAGTATATTTTTGTATTGTATCTTCTTAATGAAATGGAATATCTTATTAATAAAATATTATATGTTTATAATTTATTATTATTATAATTTTAGTTCAATAATTAATTAATCAAAATATACAACTATATATATGACATAAACACAGATTAAATCTAATACCTTATCAATTTGTACTTCTTGAGCATAGATGCAGTCGAAGTATTGAAGTAAGTTCAATTAATTTAAATTTGTGTTTTTTATTAAGATCCTCTGAAGATAATAATGAAATTAGAAATATATATTTAACTTATATATACAATATAACATTTAGAAATATTTATCATATGTAATTATGTCCTTGACTAACGAATAAACACCCTCTACTAAGTATTTTTCTATTTTTACAGTTTGAACTCGAAAATTTTCTTTTAAAACGAAGGGATTTTATCCATCAATCATATCTGAAAATTATTCTATTTTTATCTACTCCCACTATTATTTAAGAATATATTCCTAAAATTAATATATCTTTATGCAACTTAAAGCTGTCTGCTTCAAATTTTCCACTTTATTTATTCCACACTCAAACCTCCAAATATAGATGTTAGGTTCACCAGATTGAGATATATTATTGCTCCTGTTTTAATTTATTTATCTGATTTTTAATTTAACACAAATTTTATAAAATGATTTTTAAAAAAATTAAAGATTATATAGAATATATCAAAATATCGTGTTACAAGAATTTATTATGTCATACTCAATATCTATATATTTATGAAAGATTGTTTTCATAATTTAAACACGTTATCTTCTATTTACGTGATATAGTAACTGAACATCTTTAAAATGTTATTGTGATCATCAAATAAATTAAATTGAAATAGACGAAATATTTTTTAATAATTTGTATCATTGATCTCTCTTTTTAAATAAAATAATTCATTGAGGTAACGTACGTAGCCTTCTTTAAAAAATTCATGGAGTTGACTTATAATATATAAAAATAAATTGAGATCTAATTCAAGTTAATATAATTAATATTACCAATTTTACCTTGTCAGTGCACGTGCATTTTCATTTAATATTACTATTATTATGGTTGTCATTAATTGCTTTTGTTGTCAAAGTTGAAGTAGGTAAGAGGGTAAAAAAAGGATTTAATGTATATTTCTTAGTATATAATTTTTTTTTATGACATTTAGATAAAATGTAATTAATTGAATAAAATATCAAAAAGATTATATATTAGTGATAGCGGTGATAATGACTAATAGTGGTGGTTATAGGTGCTAATAGACGATTATAGTTGGTGGCTAATGATGATGACTAATAGCAGTGATTAATAATAATTACAATTGATACTTGCGGTTGCGGTGGATGATAGTGATCTATAATAATGGTTGATAAATATCTGATAGTAACCGAAGGTGATTATGGTAACAACATTGAAATGTATGATACTGATTGATGATGATAATATTAGTTAAAAGTGATGATTATAAATAGTGGATGTTAGCAATAACTGTTGATTGTAATGAAAAGCAGTATTGATAGTTTGTGATTGAAGATGGTAATTGTGTGGTGGTGAGTCGTGGCACGTAGTCGATAGTAATAATATATGACGATGATAAAATAACGGTGAAAATAGATAAAGCAACATAAAATATTTTTTTTGACAATTCTTAAATAAATAACACCGTAATAATATTAAAACCTGAGTCATAAATTTTAATCATTTAAATTTATTCAAAAATCATAAAAGAAAAATAGAAACACACTAAATAATCAAAAATAAAAATAAAAAATTTACGTAAATATTGTAGAATAAATAACAAATCAAACTCCTTTCAGCCAAAAATAATTCAATATCAATTAATTATCTATATAGTCAAATAGATAATATTTACATGGCCCACATGTACACGTGTATAGCCAAAAACTTGCCACGTGTCCAATAAAATCCCTTATATATCTAACTAAAAAATAAAATAAAATAAAATAAAAATCTTGAAAAGTTAGTTGAAGCTGTTATCACACACACAAAATCCCTTCCCTCCAAAAAAAATAAAAAATAAAATTAAATAAAATAAAATTCCATACTTAGCAAAAATGACAACAATAATGGAAATTGGGAATTTGGGTGTTGGATTTAGGCCTCAAATTGCGATAAATTCGACTCGAAAATGGCATTGCAAGCAATTTCTTGGTCAAAAAATGCAAAACAAGAAGAATTTTTTGCTTGTATGCTCTGTTGCAAGTAAAGTTTGTTCTTTTAGTGAAGAAGAAAATGGACTAATTGAAGCTCTTATTGGTATTCAAGGCCGCGGTCGCGCTGCTTCACCTCAACAACTTCAAGTTAGTTCACATTCTTTATCCCCAATTTTTTTTGTTTTGTATGATATTTTGTTCTTGATGTGCTTTGTTATGGTTGATGTTGTGGAGGATACGGATTAGGATAGTACGATAGTAGGTTAGTAGGTAGTGATATGTCTAGGTATCCGTACATACTATTCTACTAGTAGTTGTAGTATTGCTCCTGTAGTTTCTTGTCCTTTGATTTCTGTTATTGTCCGCTGTGTCTTGTACTTTGATGTTAAGTAGTACTTATGTTACATCTTTTTCTAGACTACTTTGGATTACTTTTCCTTTGAGTCTAGGGTCTATCGGAAATAGACTCTCCACCTACCTCTGAGGTAGGGGTAGGTTACCGTATTTGTTATCCATCCCAGACCCCACTTCGTAGAACTACACTGGATATGTTGTTGTTGTAGTTTATTGGATTTGTGCCAAAGTTACTGAGTTCTGCTGAATCTGTAAGCTGCATTGTGGCTCCAGTCATGGCTTAGATAAGATACCATTGACGATAATATAACGTAAGAGATTGAAAATGTGTGGGCTATAAAGTGGATTAAGTAGTTTGAAGCATGTAATGTTAGAGTTACTACAACAAAAATGATCATTAGCGGCAATTAAGAATTAATTACCGCTAAATATGTATTTTTAGCCGCAATTAATAGTCTTTGTATATGTCCCTAAAGCCTTTGGCGACATTGGTTCTAATGACACTTAACTAATGTCCGTAAAGACTTAAGCACTCTTTATTAATGTCAATATATAATGCCGCTAAAAGTTGTTGTTGTAGTGAGTGATTACACATTAGAATGGAACTATGGAAGAAAAAGATCCATATATGTGATATTTACGAGTTGGAAATAAGTTCTAGACTTATTAGAGAACTTATAATAGTATAATTACCACTACTTTTTATATATGATTTATATGATCGTAAACAACCTCTCTACCTCCACGAGTTAGATGTAAGGTCGGCATACACTCATGGACCTAATTTTACATGGTATTAGAGTCACGCCCATTGGGTCTGGGTGTGGACCGTTGCATAGAGTTGTGAATATATTCCCGATCCTTGAATGTCATGCTACAGATCGAATAGTGGAACTCTAGATAAAGAATGTCATATTAGATTACACCGTGTATGTTGTTGTATTTGATTTGGTATGATAACGATTGAGTTGAGCATAAAAGAAGCAGTACGGATTCATATAGCCAACCCCAACTTGTTTGAGACTGAGGCATAGTAGTGGTAGTTGTTATATTTATCGTTATAATGAGGCTTAACATGAGTTGATCATAAATATATAAGTGGAAATCATATACCCGAATTATGTTTGATTATGCAGGAGGTTGAACGTGCTGTTAAAGTTCTCGAAGGATCAGAAGGTGTTCCTGAACCGGTGAGTATTGTCTTTGAGTGCCTTTGCTTTCATTGCATTCCCCTTTTACTCATTTCTTAGCGTTGATTATGATAAATGTGGCTGCATATCTGCGAGAAAAAGATACTAAAAACGATGAGTTATGTTGTTGCTATGTAAGTAACAAAAGGGATTTGAAAGTTTGCAACTTTACAATGTTGTTGGTGACTTGGTGTTATAGACAAGTTCGAGTTTGATAGAGGGTCGGTGGCAGCTGATGTTCACGACTAGGCCAGGATCAGCATCTCCTATTCAGGTTAGACGTTATACTTTTTGCTTACTGTGCTTTCAGCTGTCAACATTTTTCTGGTGCGTAGATTGATTAGACAGCTGAAATGAAGAAATGACGGTCAATATTCATTTCGTAGACATACCAAAAATCGATACTGTATTGTGGATTTCAAAGAAGTAAATTTTTAGTCGTTGACGTTTGTATTGATCATAACATCAGCAAATATCTTATATTCCTTGGGGACAAAAGGCAGTAACGAAAACGTGGGGTTGTCTAACTTATCGTTTTCCTTATATGAGCCATTTTGCAGAGAACGTTTGTTGGGGTTGACTCATTCAGTGTATTTCAAGAAGTGTTCCTTAGAACGAATGATCAACGTGTATCCAACATTGTTAAGTTTTCCGAGGCAATAGGTGAGCTGAAAGTAGAGGTATGTATCTTTTTATCCTGTTTGCTGAATATCGTTACATATAGCCGACCCCAACTTGTTTGGACCGAGGCATAGTTGTCTAATTCAATTTTGAACGGTAACGTGGCTCTTTGATATCTTACTGAATGCAAGTCTTATGTTCCTCACAGGCACTTGCAACAATCAAAGACGGAAAACGTATTCTTTTCCAGTTTGATAGAGCAGCTTTTACGTTCAAATTTCTACCGTTCAAGGTCCCGTATCCTGTACCTTTTAGACTTCTGGGAGATGAAGCTAAGGGCTGGTTAGACACAACATATTTGTCTCCATCCGGGAATCTCCGTATTTCAAGAGGAAACAAGGTAGGAGAACGTAAATAGCTCGTGTCATTTTTTCTGTTTTGCTCTTTTCCTCACTGTTATACGTTATACACCATGCATAAAACGTTGTTCAGACTCTTCAAAAATATCGCTGGTGTGTGTCAGTTCCTTCAAAAACTATGCATTTTCGGAGGGTCCAAGCAACATAACGTAAAATCAGTTAACTGTATACTATCTGCTTCTTTGTAACGGGTAATCAGTTAAGCGTTTAAGGGCCACAAACTATACTGATATAGTGCAGGGAACGACATTTGTGCTGCAAAGGGCAACTGAACCAAGGCAAAAGTTGCTTTCGTCCATTTCAACGGGTACAAGGGTAGAAAAGGTACTAACTTTCGCTCGTTTCTTATGAAAATTCTGTTATAACATGTGTTGGTTCTGTGATTGATGTGAAATTTAACAGGCGATTGACGAGTTTATTTCCTTAAACAAAAACGTCGCGAATCCTGAACTGGAACTCCTCGAGGGAGAGTGGCAAATGATATGGAGTTCACAGGTATCAGTCCAACGTCTGTTTTCCTTTCAAATGCAAGCTTTTGACAAGTGTGTCGCGCTACTTTGAGATCTAGAACATAACTTAACGAGTGACAAATATTTGACAATGAATCCAGTTATTACTATTGTATATTAACTTGAGGTCGATGTATGAATCTATAAACTTCAAATCCTGAATCCGACTCTAGTCTGAATTGAACCTTAACGATAAGTTCTAAACATGTCGTTTGGTTATATCAGATACTTAGAGCTTTTAACTTGGAAATTACTGTGATTTGCTTTTCCGAATAGATCATTCATTTCTCGTATCATATATTAACTTGAGGTCGTTATCTGCTTTACAGGTTGAAACAGATAGTTGGTTAGAGAATGCTGGCAACGGTCTGATGGGAAATCAGGTGCATAGGCCTCTTCGTTCTGCTGTTTTATTTTCTGTATCGACTTTGATATCTTTGGTCACGTACTATACTTTCTTATTTGGAATTTGTGTTGGTTCTTTTTAGATTGTCAAACCAAATGGACAGTTGAAGTTCCTCGTTGGCATATTGTTCGGTATTAGGTTCTCCATGACTGGCAAATATGAGTAAGAACTTACCATTTCAGTCATCGATATAAATGTCTTGTGAGAGTCGAGATCTGGTTTTTGCCTCAGTAATTACCTAACGAGAGAAAGAAAGTCGATGCAAAAGCAGTTTTGTACACTAGGATGTGAAATGTTTGACATAGTGAACTCTGTTAACTACGTTTTATACAGACTAGAACCCAGAGAGATACTAAGGTATAGGGAGTGAGTGAACTCGATCACCTATGAGGCCTTTTATTTGGTATGCTCGTTAAGGTTAACTTCTCGTCTTCTAACACAGGAAATCTGGAAGTAACGTGTACGATGTCATAATGGACGATGGAGCAATCCTGGCTGGTATGTATGGAATTCCAGTAGAAATGGAAAGCAAGTTCACCATAGAAATACTGTAAGATATAATCGATCTATTGCAGACATAACGAACTTAACTGTCATCAATCGTTCTGTTATCCTCTTACTTTGTACAATGCAGATATACCGATGACAAGATCAGAATTTCACGCGGATACAACAAAATTCTCTTTGTTCATGTACGCGTAGACGGATCCAACAAGAAGCCATGACTCTCAAGATTTCCATATAGTTACATTAAGGCCAAAGTTGTTATGTTAAAACTTCAAGCATAGTCAAGTAACTTGTATTCAACTTGGCAAGCACTTCATTTTGGCATCTATAACAACGAAACGTATCCAGTGTAATCTCACGAGTATGGTCCGAACTCCGAAGAATATAGAATATACATATACCATACTCCTACTTTTGTAGGACAGAGAGGTTATTTCCGATAGACATATTTTGGCATCTATTTTTGAAAATGAGGAGCAGAATAAAAACAAAATGAGAGCATTTGCAAATGTGGAAGCTCTATATCTCTAATACTCATCACTCTGTCCTAATTTAAGTGACACATTTTGTTTTTCGAGATTCATACAGTTTAAGCTTAACCCACAGTTTACTCATGGAATGTCGAAATTCTTTAAAATAATTTATATACTTGTAAACTACGTAAAAAAAATACTATTAGTCACAATAATTGACAATTTAAAATACAGTTAAAGATAGACTTATTTGAATTTCGAAATCCAAAAAGTATCACATAAATTAAGACATATCTCGAAATCCAATCACTAGATGTCTATAAATATTTAGCTATGGACTGAATTATTATTACACATTAACTTGAGGTTGTTATATAGATTAATAAACTTCAGATCTCAAATTCGATGTCACGTTTCTATACATATCGAGTATATTTATTAGGTAGGAAATGACAAACACAGCCCCTTATATATGAAAATAATTCCAAAATAGTCCTTTTGAGGGTGTGTTTGGTTTGAAGAATGTTTTCGAATTTTCTCATATTTGGTTGGGACAAAAGTTTTGGAAAATGTTTTTCAAATTAACTCATTTTTCTCAAAATTAAGGAAAATGACTTCCCTTCAAAAATTGAGGAAAACATTTTCTAAAACTCTCATCCAACGTCAAATTGCAGTTTTTTTTGCAAAAACATCAATTTTAGAAAATATTTTCAATTTTCAATTTGCAAAAAGTATTTTCGAAAAATATTTTCTACTCACCAACCAAACATGAGAAAATAAGTCCAAAATCTACTTGTTTTCCAGAAAAACATTTTCCAGGAAAACATTTTCTAGGAAAACATTTTCCAAGGAAAATAATTTCCTTCGTACCAAACACACCCTAAATATAAAATTAATTAAAAGTATCTAAACACACCCTAAATATAAAATTAATTAAAAGTATCTATCTATAGTGATATTAAAGTTCAGGGTCTCTTTTTGCATTTTATCCAAAATAATGGGTCCAAAATCACAATTCTTAAACTTTAGCTCCACTTTCAACCCGAAAAGGCCCAATCTAGATCCGACAACCCGGTAACTATATATACACCTATAGAGACACCGAAAAATACAAAAAAAAAATGATAAATTCAACAGAATCATTGAAGGAGAATACTGGGTATGTAGTTCTTTTTTTTTTTTTTTTTTTTTTTTATGGTTGTTGCTTAATAATATTCTGTAATTTTTATAGGGTTGTGATATTTTGAGGATTTTGTACTTTGAAGATTTTTTTTTTTTTTTTGTAGAATGGAAAGTTCTGTAGCTGCAGAAAATGATAGTAATCCCCCAGGTAATTTCCTTTAACAAAGTAAAGATTGTTTTTTTATTTCAATTTTATGAGTTTTTGCAAAAAAAATTTGAGTGGATTGAGCTAGATTAGCTGTTGTTGTTGAGTTAGCCAAATAATTAGGGGATTATGTATTCGGGTGTGACTTAGTGGTTGATGAAGTGAGTTGAGAATCACGAGGGGTTCAGGTTCAACTTTTGTTTAGTTGATTGTGACTTGGCACGGAGTTTTAGAAAGTAAGAAGTAAATTTTTGTATCTTGTGGTGTTAAACTAAAGACTGGTAAAATATATCGAAATGTCATTTTAAGTTCCGTAGATCATGTTTAGGTTCCAATTTTTTTTTATGTATTGTTAGGCTTACTTGTTAAAAGCATTTTATTGTAAAAATTCTTGAATTGAAGGATTGTGTGAAAGCACTATGTATGACATTAGTCTAAACGTGTGATGAGATGTTTTAACGGTTTGAGTTTTAAAGAGAAAGCTGCAAAATAAGCTGAAATGAATTGAATTGATAGAATCTGAGATACATTGTGTTGATATTGGATAATGTCAGGGGTGGAGCCAGCTCAGTAGCTTTGGCTCAAACTCTCTGTTTGTAAAAAAGCTCATTTAATACGTATAAATAATTTATTCAGAACTCGGTAAGCAAAAATATTTATGGCTTAGAACTCATAAACTAAAAGCTCTGGCTCCAACTCTGAATTAATGTCCGTTGTAGCAATAGTTGCTTATATATAGAATTTAAATGGCAATGGTTCCTAACTAGTTGCCACGTACTTTTCGACTTGCTGTTTTAAGTTTCTCCATTTTTGGATTGTGGCCGTTAGTCGTGAGGATAGTCGGCAGTTTGCTTTCAGTCCGCTTTCTTGCTTTTTATCGGTTATGTCAGTTGAATAGCTGTTCGTTGTTCTTTAATTTGTAGAAAGTAGTTACTTCTTATTTGATATTTTGTGAAAGAGTTCTCCAGGACTTTGGTTAGATATGATAATTTGCTTATGTACTATAGCGCTTTAGACGTAACCTGTTCTACTTGTGGTTAGTCCATGCTTATCTGGCTCACCCTTACTATTTAAGTTTCACCTGTCATCATGAAAATCCAAAAACGTTTTTTTTTCCGAGTTGATAGCTGATTATGGGTTCATGGATTTGGTCTCTGATTCAGCAAATTGATCCTAGGTTTAACTGGACTGCCCCTCGGTCTCTCCGTTTCGCTAAGAAAGTTTTTTGGTCTGCTAGTCCTTGGTTTACTTGAACTAGCCTTCTTCTCAACTGCAATAGTCTTCTGCAGTTCTGCTAGTCAGGGTCATTGGTTTGGCTAAAATAGCCCTCAACTCGTGTCCATTTTTTGTTGCTTATCATTTTGATTCACGTTTAATCAATATATTTTGATTCCCATATCTTGTGAGAAGCAGTTGCTGACCTATCCTGAACTGTAACACCCTTACTTTACACTTGTTATAAGGCAGCAATTTAACCATCAAAATTAATTTAGATTTCATGTTTCAATTTACCCATTTTATTCTTATCAAGATGTAACAAACACATGGTTTAAGTGCTTATGGGATTGCTTCTTTGATGTCTGCTTCAGAGGATGATGTGAAGGAGAGGTGTTGGGACCAAAGAGAGGCGCTGCCGGGTGAGCCTCGATGTGTCGTATGTAGCCGCTATGGTGAGTACATTTGTGATGAGACTGATGATGATATTTGCAGCTTGGAATGCAAGGGTATATTGTTGTCGCGGCTTGCAAAATCGCGGCAACCAACTGCTCGTCCATGTTCTGTGAAGTTACCAGCAACTGATGAGTGCTATTATGTAAGGGATAATGGTAAATCTGAAGTGAATCCGCTAACAACTGACCAGACTGAACTTCTGAGAAGGAAACTTGATATTCTTGTGAAGGGAGATACTACACCGCCTCCGATCTTGTCATTTGCTTCTTGCAAGCTACCTCAGAAGCTTCTCGAGAATATTGAAGTTGCTGGTTATGAAATGCCAACTCCTGTTCAAATGCAAGCAATCCCTGCTGCTTTAGCACGGCAAAGCTTGCTTGTTTCAGCGGAGACTGGTTCTGGTAAAACTGGCTCTTTTCTAATTCCTATAGTTTCTCAGTGTGCAAAATTCAATGAAGAGCATTTCCGAAACCAGCAACAACCATTAGCTATGGTTCTCACACCTACTAGAGAACTCTGCATACAAGTAGAGGATCAAGCTAAGGTGCTCGGGAAGGGTTTGCCATTCAAAACTGCATTGGTGGTAGGTGGTGATGCCATGGCAGGACAGCTCCACCGCATCCAGCAGGGAGTATCTTTAATTGTGGGAACTCCTGGAAGGCTCATTGACCTTTTAACGAAACACGAGATTGAACTGGATACTATTTCAATTCTTGTTCTTGATGAAGTTGATTGCATGCTCCAAAGAGGTTTCCGTGAGCAGGTGATGCAGATTTTTACAGCTCTGTCTCAACCTCAAGTGTTAATGTATTCCGCTACAATTCCTAAAGACGTAGAGAAGATGGCAAGCTCAATGGCGAAAAAGGTTACTGTCATCTCTGTTGGGAAGCCAAATAAACCTAATCAGTCTGTCAAGCAGTTAGCTATTTGGGTAGACTCGAAAAGGAAGAAGCAAAAGCTTTTTGATATTTTGATGAGCAATCAGCATTACAAGCCACCAGTTATTGTATTTGTGGATTCTAGACTCGGAGCAGATCTCCTTTCTGAAGCAATAACAGTAAGCACTGGGCTAAAAGCATTATCAATTCACGGTGAGAAATCCATGAAGGATAGGAGAGAAATTGTAAGATCATTTCTAGTTGGAGAAATTCCAGTTATTGTGGCCACAGGAGTGTTGAGTCGAGGAATCGATCTGTTGACTGTAAAACAGGTTATTGTGTTTGATATGCCGAATTCCATCAAGGAGTACGTGCACCAGGTGGGAAGGGCATCTAGAATGGGGGAGGAAGGTACATCAATTGTCTTTGTGAATGAAGAGAACAAGAAATTGTTTCCCCAGTTGGTTGAAGCTCTTAAAACATCCGGTGCTGCAATTCCCCGAGAACTTGCTAATTCACGGTATTCTGTTGGCTCTTTCTCTGCTGGTAGAGGTCAGAAAAAACGAAAACATGGTTTCTGAAGATGTTCCTCCCCTTCCTCTTCCTTAACATTAAGCTCCCCTTTAGACGTTACCCTTCCTTTTGATTTGTTCACTAGTTCTCTCACAGGAAGCTGGACTCTGTCAGACACACGTCACACAGTACACACAATACGTAGGATCGTATGAAAAGTTGTGAACTTTCCAGGCAGTTAAGCAAAATCCGGGTATTAGTGGTCTTGGTGGTGTAATTAGAAACCACAATGGTGACTGGCAAACAGGACTCATGAGTAAGGAGCCTCAGGTAGACCCCGTCCTTGCTGAACTAAGATCCCTTAGACAAGGATTGATTATGGCAACTCAACGCAACCTCACCCTCCTTGACATCATCTCCGACTCAACAAAACTCTATCTTGAGATTTTCTTTCCGCTAATACAAGTAAGGTTTTTCTCTTCGGTAACAATTTCTTTGCTAAAACGTATTACTGCTATATAAGATTAGAGATGAGGTAAATTAAAGGGATCTTCGTGTTTTATTTACATCTTCTGTTTTATTTACATGTTCACTATCTCACAGATTACTTATATTAGATTTCAAGTTATAAGTTCTTATTTCCGCTCTACTCGTACTCCAGACATGTATCACTTGTAAAATAGTTAGTGGTATCATGACAAATGCATTTGCTAGAATCTAACTCATGTAATACTTATAAGAGAATTTTAATTTGTTTTTCGTCTTTCCTTTTGCTTTCATTTCGTACTTTCTGATATAATAGCTGATATTTTTTTTTAGCTTTTCACAGGTTAGATACAACTTGTCGTAGTTTCAGCTGATCGAGCATATGAACTTAGATAACAGGTTATGGAGAACTCGAATTAGGATAAAAGGTTGGTTACGTAGTTGAGTGTTATTTAGACTACTTTGTTGTTTCTTGTTGTTCGACTATTTGTTATTTGTTGTACTTCGATTGTTGTCTTATATTGTTAACATTAGGATTTCTCGCATGCTTTTTCTTTTACTAAGATTAATAATAATAATTTATTTAATCTTAGTCCTAATACAAGCCGCTAAAAAAGGAGAGTGTTTTTTACTAAAATAAATAAAATAATAATAATTTATTTAATCTTAATCCTAATACAAGCCCTAAAAAAGGGAAGTATTTATTACTAAAATAAACAAAAATAATAATAATTTAATTAATCCTAATCCTAATACAAGCACGAATCCTTTATTTTTTTTATCACAACAACCGATAGTTCCTTTTTATATATATACCTTCATCTATTAATTTTCTCAGAAACAAAATAAACAAACCAAAAAAAAAGAGACATATAATGCCTTGTGATATTATTTCATGTAATGATATTATGTTTTCCATCTTTATTTGTCTTCCAATTAAAAGTTTATTGCGTTTTCAATCAGTTTCTAAGTCATGGAAAGCTACGATATGTGATAGAAATTTTGTAAAGAACTACCGTGATCATTCCAAAGCAGTTGGCCGTCAGAAGCTGCTCCTACGACAAGAAGATTGTTGTGATTTTGTATTTAGAGATCCAGAATTAATTACGATGGATGATCCCAATCATATTTTTCCTCCGAAACGATTTCATTACTCTAATATCTCGTGCTCATATGATGGTTTGTTTCTTTTAAAGAAACGTAAGGCGTACAAATCTTATCTTTTGTATAATCCATCCACAAGAGAATATCGAATTCTTGAATGTCCGTATGTGAAATATAGAGATGATCCTCCAAATGCTTGTGGTTTGTGCTATGATTCTAGGATCGACGACTACATACTTATATTAATATTTAAATCTTTTTATGTTGTTTACTCTTTATCTAAGCATGCTTGGACAAAGAAAACAAGTCCCCCTCATCTAGTACAATCATATTGCAACAACATATATTGTGCTAAGGGGATTAGCACTCAAGATGGTATATTTTGGTCTATGAACAATAAAATTGGCCGAATTGATCGACGGGTGGATACAACTTCTACCATCATATACTTTGACGTGACTTCACATGAATTTAAAAAAAGTTCCTTACCAAATTTCATAGACAAGGACGACTACTTTCATATGACTACTCTAAAAGATTGTCTTTGTTTATATGGCGGAAAACCTAGAGCATCACAAGTATGGATTATGGAACAAGATGGATGGAAATGGTTATTCAACATTTGCAACTTGCCTAGTCATTGCCATTTGTTTGTTCTAGAAACGGAGCTATTGCATATCACAAAAAATGGTGAACTTGTCATACGAGCGCATAGGGGCATTAGCATGTATTATCCTAAACAACGACAATTTGTTACAGTATTGGAAGAAGATCGTTTTTCCTTAGCTTCAATATGTTTGGATACTTTGTATTCTTTTAAACATACGCTCAAGCGCAAGAGAAACCAACTCAATGAACACATCGAACCATCAATGAATGAGCTTACCAAGTTTTGATTTATACCATGGTTCAAAATTATGTATGTTATTATTTATGTCCATCGTACTTTTGATTATCTCATGTGTAATTTTTTTTATATTTTGTCTAATGCATCAAGTCGTGTTATTATTAATGAAATTGGAGCTAGTTGTGTTTGATAATTGTAGACAAATTATGTAAATTCTTTCATTGTGTAAATCGTTCCGTAAAGAACTAATTACATTATTTTTCTATTATCTTTTAAATTATAAAAAAAATCCTTAAAATTTATGAATTTTGGATACTTCATTAGACTTTCGGATAAAACAGATACATCTACATTGTTTGGACATGCAATTTGAACCTTTTATGTTGTATGTTTTCTCTTAAACATAAAAACCTCATAAGTTGTAAAAATATTAAAATTATCCCAATTATTTAGGGAGAATGCACAAGTACCCCTCAACCTATGCCTGAAATTCCAGAGACACACTTATACTATACTAAGGTCCTATTACCCCCCTGAACTTATAAGTAATTTTCTACCCCTTTTCGGCCTACGTGGCACTAGCTTGAAAGAAAAAGTCAACCAGCGTTGGGCCAACAAGATAGTGCCACATAGGTCGAAAAGGGGTAGAAAATTATTAATAAAATAAGTTCAGGGGGGTAAGGACCTTAATATAGTATAAGTGTGTCTCTGAGATTTCGAGCATAGGTTAAGGGGGTACTTGTGCATTATCTCAATTATTTATACAATCTTACTAAATAAGCATAAGTTTATAAAATCGCATAAACTCTATCACAAAGATTTTCTTGAAAAAAATATATTTATTGATCAAGTTTTTTTTTTTTAAAAATAATTAAACATAAGTTATGATGTACTAGACCTTAATATAATCCCGGGACATATGTGGCAAGAGAAAGCTATAGTACAGGTCTTAGAATTGAGTTGTATAAATGGGATATACAGTAGTATACAGAAACTGTATACAGTTTCAATAAACTCGAAATTGGGCCTCAAGCAAAAGATTCTAATTTTTCCTTTTTAATTTATTGTTGCAATCAATAAAGGCACTCAAATTTTTTGAAGGCAATTTGAAAACCCTACAAATTGATAAAAAAACTTGGAGAAAATGATCCTTGATGTATAATGGTTGATTTATGTTGATCCTTAATATATTCCACATGATTTATATGGTCCTTAATGTATTATAAAAGAGGATTAATTTGTGTCACAATCCAAACCGTTGTGATTGACACCCACTCGATCAATCAGTGGGAGAACCATTACTATCATCCAACTTAAACACATAAAAAACTAAGGCAGTTGAATTACGAAAACAAGTTAAATAACTATTAACTTTCATTACTAAATAAAGATCTAATAACTAACTAATAATGCGGAAGATAAACCTAGAATGTGAAAGTCAATTACCAAAACTATAACGATATCCATGTCTAACAAGAAATTACTAACATTTAGATAACTAATTTTATTATATAATATAAATATTTATCTTTAATGGTAATCTGATATGGTGATATTATTTTAATTTACTAGCGTATTAAATTTAAACCGGCTATTGTCCTTGATCAGTGTCTAAGTTAAAGCTTTTGATATCATGATTGTGATGGAGTAGTAAGTATTCAATCGTTATTAAACAAGGGTTGTGAGTTTGAGTCTCTACAACACAGAATCACTTTTTTGAAGGAGGACTTTACCCCCAAATTTGAGACTTTCCGATGCGAATTCAAATTTAGTTAAACTCAAATATGAGTACTCAACATCGGGTAAAAACTAAAAAAAATAGTTGGTGTATTACAATTAGGGAAAAGGGTTAAAAATATCCCTCAACTTTATTTTATTAGTTCAATATGCCCTCGCCGTTAAAATGAAGTTACTTTTATCCCTGCCGTCTACAAACTTGTCACATATATCCCTCAATTGGATGGAAAATCCTAAATCAACAAAAATAACCCAATTTATTTAAATTAACCCATTTAAATCCGACCCGACCCACTAATCATTTAACTCACCTATTTCAACATCGTAAAAATAAATCAAATTTATATAGCATAAGATCTAATTTCCAAGATTAATATTATAAAGAACTCAGAGAAAAACAAAATGACCCAATATTTCATGGACACAATTTCTGTGATCCATAATTTCATGAAACGAAATGACCGCAATTTTTCATGGACGTCCGTTAAGACGTTGACAATGTATCCAGTTTGCCTCCCGGGGAAAACATACGCATTTTCATTTTCAAACGAGCGCAACATCAAGTAAACACATATTTTGCCGCTTTTCGTGTACTATAGTCCATGAAATTTGTGCAATCTACAACTCTCGAAAAGAAATGGCCGAAATTTGTCATGGACGCCCGTTAAGATGTTGACAATGTATTCAGTTCGTACCGCGGGAAAAACAGGCTCATTTTCAAGTTCAAACGAGCCCCAAAGCAGGTAAATAAATTTTTTTCCAATTTTTGTGTGCATAGTCCATGAAAGTTTTGTGATCGGAAATTCGTGAAACGAAATGGCTGAAATTTTTCATGGACGTTCGTTAAGATGTTGGTAATGTATCCAGCGTGGAGAAAAACGAGCGCATTTTCAAGTTCAAACGATCACCAAAGCAAGTAATCACATATTTTACCAATTTTTGTGTGTTATAGAAATGAGTTTTTTTTTATCCAAAATTACAAAATGAAATGGCCAAAATTTTCATGGACATCCGTTAAGACACTGACAATGTATCTAGTTCGTCCCACAGGGAAAACGGGCGCATTTTAAAATACAAACGATCCCCAAAGTAGGTAAACACAGATTTTGTTAATTTTCATGTGCTATAGTACAATGAATTTTTGTGATTCGGAATTCCCGAAATGAAATGGCCAAAAAATTTCATGGACGTCCTTTAAGACGTTCGCAAAAAAATGGTGCGCTATAGCACACGAAAATCATCGAAATGTGGGGTATGCGCTCTTCGGGGATCGTTTGACCTTGAAAATGGGTCGGACCTACCTTGAGGGCCAACCGGCTGCATAGCCAAGGTCTTGATGGACGTTCACAAAAAGTTTCGGTATTTTTAACGTCAGAATCAGAATCACCAAAAAGATGGTGGTATTTAGCACACAAAAATTATTGAAATGGGGGTATGGGCGCTTCGGAGCTCGTTTGACACTGAAAATGGGTTGGACGATCCGTGAGGGCCAACCGACTGCATAGCCAAGGTCTTGACTGACGTCCACAAAAAATTTCGATATTTTTGACGTCAGAATCCGGACCACCAAAAAAATGGTGTGCTATAGCACACGAAAATTGTCAAAATAAAGGGGGGTATGCGCTTCGGGGCTCGTTTGACCTTGAAAATGGATCGGACTGGCCGTGAGGGCCAACCGGATGCATAACCAAGGTCTTGACGGACGTCCAATAAAAATTTTGGCTTTTTAGACATCGGAATCCGGATCACCAAAAAAATGATGTGCTATAGCAAACGAAAATCATCGAAATAGGGGGTATGCGCGCTTCGGGGATCGTTTGACCTTGAAAATTGGTCAGAGTGGCCGGGAGGGCCAACCGGTTGCATAGACAAAGTCTTCACGGACGTTCACAAAAAATTTTGGCAGTTTTTACGTCGGAATCCGGATCATCCAAAAAATGGTGTGCTATATCACACGAAAATCGTCGAAATGGGCGATATGCGCGCTTCGAGGCTCGTTTGACCTTGAAAATGGGTCGGAATGGCCGTGAGGGCCTACCGGCTACATAGCCAAGGTCTTGACGGACGTCCACAAAAATTTTTGGCATTTTTGACGTCGGAATCCGGATCACCCAAAAAATGGTGTGCTATAGCACATGAAAATCGCTGAAATGGAGGGTATGCGCACTTCAGAGCTTGTTTGACCTTGCAAATGGGTCGAACTGGCCATGAGTGCCAACCGGATGCATAGACAAGGTCTTGACGGACGTCCACAAATTTTTTTTGACATTTTTGACGTCGGAATCCAGATCACCCAAAAAATTATGTGCTATAGCACACGAAAATCGTCAAAATGGTGGTATGCGCACTTTAGGGCTCGTTTGACCTTGAAAATTGGTCGGACTGGCCGTGAGGGCCAACCGGATTCATATCCAAGGTCTTGACGGACGTCCACAAGAAAATTCGGCATTTTTTATGTTGAAATCCGGATCTCCAAAAAAATAGTGTGCTATAGCACACGAAAATCATCGAAATGGCGGGTATGCGCGGTTCGGGGCTTGTTTGACCTTTAAAATAGGTCAGACTGGCCGTGAGGGACAATCGGATGCATAGCAAAGGTATTGACGGACGTCCACAAAAAATTTCGACATTTTGACGTCGGAATCCGGATCCCCCAAAAAATGATGTGCAGCACACGAAAATTGACGAAATGGGGGGTATGCGTGCTTCGGGGCTCGTTTGGCCTTTAATATAGGTCGGACTGACCGTTAAGGTCAATCGTATGCATAGCCAAGGTCTCGAAGGATGTCAACAAAAATTTTCGCCATTTTTGACGTCGGTATCCGGATCACCCAAAAAGTGGTGTGCTATAGCACATAAAAATCGTCGAAATAGGGGGTATGCGCGCTTTTCGGGTCTCGTTTGACCTTAAAAATGAGTTGGACTAGCCATGAGCGACAACCGGCTTCATAGCCAAGGTCTTGACGGACGTCCACAAAAAAATTCGGCATTTTTGATGTTGGAATCTGGATCTCCAAATAATTGTGTGCTATAAGCACACGAAAATCATCGAAATGGGGGGATTTGCGCGATTCGGGGCTCGTTTGACCTTTTAAATAGGTCAGACTGGCCGTGAGGGCCAACCGGCTGCATGTCCAAGGTCTTGACGGACGTCCACAAAAAATTTCGGCATTTTTGACGTCGGATTACGGATCACCCAAAAAATAGTGTGCTATAGCACACAAAAATAGTCGAAATAGGGCTTATGTGCACTTCGGGGCTCGTTTGATCTTGAAAGTGGGTCGGACTGGCCGTGAGGTCCAACTGTCTGCATAGCCAAGGTTTTAACGGACGTCCCCAAATAATTTCGGCTTTTAGACGTCGAAATACGGATCACCTAAAAAATTTTGTGTTGTAGAACATGAAAATCATCGAAATGGAGGGTATGCGCGCTTCAGGGCTCGTTTGATCTTGAAAATGGATCGGACTGGCCATGAGGGCCAACCAGCTGCAAAGCCAAGGTCTTAACGGACGTCCCCAAAAAAGTTCGGCATTTTTCACGTCGGAATCTGGATCACCCAAAAAATATTGTGCTATAACACATGAAAATCGTCAAAATAGGGGGTATGCGCGCTTCAAGACTCGTTTGACCTTGAAAATGGGTGGGATTGGCTGTGAGGGCCAACCGGCTGCATAGCCAAGGTCTTGACGGACGTCCACAAAAAATTTCAGCATTTTTGACGTCATAATCCGGATGACCAAAAAAATGGTGTGCTATAGCTCACAAAAATCGTCGAAATTGGGGGTATGCGCGCTTCATGGCTCGTTTGACCTTTAGAATGGGTCGGACTTTTCGTGAGAGATAACCGATTGCATAGACAACGTCTTCACGGACGTCCACAAAAAATGATGGCATTTTTGATGTTGGAATATGGATCACCCAAAAAATGGTGTGCTATAGCACACAAAAATCATCGAAATGGGGGTATGCGCGCTTCGGGGCTCGTTTGACCTTGAAATTGGGCCGGACTGGTTGTGAGGATCAACCGGCTGCATAGCCAAGGTCTTGACGGACGTCCACAAAAACTTTCGGCATTTTTGACGTCAGAATTCGGATCACCCAAAAAATGGTGTGCTATAGCACACGAAAATCGACAAATAGAGGGTATGCGCGCTTCGAGGCTCGTTTGTCCTTGAAAATGGGTCGGACTGGCTATGAGTGCCAACCGGCTGCATAGCCAAGGTCTTGAAGGACGTCCATAAAGAAATTCGGCATTTTTGTCGTTGGAATTCGGATCACCCAAAAAATGGTGTGCTATAGCACACGAAAATTGTTGAAATGGGGGGTATGCGCGCTTTGGGGCTCGTTTGACCTTAAAAGTTGGCTGGACTGGCCGTGAGGGCCAACCGGATGCATAGCCAACGTATTTACTGATGTCCACAAAAATATTTGGCATTTTTGACGTCGGAATCCGGATCACCCAAGAAATGGTGTGCTATAGCACACGAAAATCGTCTAAGTGGGGGTTATGCGCGCTTCGGGGCTCCTTTAACCTTTAAAATGGGTCAGACTTGCCGTTAGGGCCAACCGGCTGCATAGCCAAGGTATTGACGGACGTTCACAAAAAAATTCGATATTTTTGATATTGGAATCCTGATCTCCAAAAAAATGGTGTGCTATAGCACACAAAAATCATCGAAATGAGGGGTATGCGCGCTTCGGGGATCGTTTGACCTTTAAAATAAGTCATACTGGCCGTGAGGGCCAATCGGCTGCATATCAAAGGTCTTGACGAATATCCAAAAAAAAATTCAACATTTTTGACGTCGGAATCTGGATCACTCAAAAAGTGGTGTGATATAACACACAAAAATTATTGAAATGGGGGGTATGCGTGCTTTGGGGCTCGTTTGACCTTGAAAATGGGTTGGACTGGCCATGAGGGCTAACCGGCTGCATAACCAAGGTCTTGACGGACTTTCACAAAAAAATTCAGCATTTTTGACGTCGGAATCTAGATCTAAAAAAAAATGGTGTGCTATAGCACACGAAAATCATCGAAATAGGAAGTATACGCGCTTCGGGGCTCGTTTGACCTTGAAAATGGGCTGGACTAGCCGTGAGGGTCAACCAGCTTCATAGCCAAGGTCTTGACGGACGTCCACAAAAAATTTCGGCATTTTTGATGTCGGAATTCGGATCATCCAAAAAATGGTGTGCTATCACAAGAAAATCATCGAACAGGGGGTATGCGCGCTTTGGGGCTCATTCGACTTTAAAAAATGTGTCGGACTGGCCGTGATTTCCAAACGGTTGCATAGCCAAGGTCTTGATAGACGTCCACAAAAAATTTCAGCATTTTTGACGTCGGAATCCGTATCTCCAAAAAAATGATGCACACAAAAATCGTCAAAATTGGGGGTATGCGCGTTTCAGGGCTCGTTTGACCTTGAAAATGGGTAGGACTGGCGGCATTTATGACGTCAGAATCCGGATCACCCAAAAAATGGTGTGCAATAGCATACGAAAATTGACAAAATGGGGGGTATGCGCTCTTCAGGGCTCGTTTGACCTTTAAAATGGGTCAGGCTAGCGATGAGGGCCAATAGGCTGCATAGCAAAGGTCTTGACGAACGTCCACAAAACATTTCGGTATTTTTGACATCGCAATTCGGATCAACCAAAAAAAGGTGTGCTATAGCACATGAAAATTATCGAAATGGGGGGTATGCTCTTCGGGGCTCGTTTGACCTTGAAAATAGGTCGGACTATCTGTGAGGGCCTAACGACTGCATAGCCAAGGTCTTGACGGACGTAAACACAAACTTTTGACATTTTTGACGTCGGAATCTGGATCACCCAAAAAATGGTGTACTATAGCAAACGAAAAGCGACAAAAAGGGGGGGCATGCGCGCTTCAGGTCTCGTTTGACCTTGAAAATGGGTCACATTAGACGTGAGAGCCAAACGACTACATAGCCAAGGTCTTGACGGACGTCCTCAAAAAATTTCAGCATTTTTGACGTCGGAATCCATATCTCCAAAAAAATAGTGCACACAAAAACCGTCGAAATGGGGGTATGTGCACTTCGGGGCTCGTTTGACCTTGAAATTGGGTTAGACTGGCCGTGAGGACCAACCGGCTGCAAAGACAAGATTTTGACGGACGTCCACAAAAAATATTAGCATTTTGACGTTGGAATACGGATCACCCAAAAAATGGTGTTCTATAGCACACGAAAATCATCGAAATGGGAGATATGTGCGCTTCGGGGCTCGTTTAACCTTTTAAATGGGTCGGACTAGTCGTGAGGGCGAACATGATGCATAGCCAAGGTATTGAGGGACGTCTACAAAAAACTTTGGCATATTTGACATTGGAATTCGGGTCATCTAAAAATGGTGTGCTATAGCACATGAAAATCGTCGAATTGGAGGGTATGCGTGCTTCGGGGCTCGTTTTACCTTGAAAATGGGTCGGACTGGCCTTAAGGGCAAACTAGATTCATAGCCAAGGTCTTAGCGGATGTCCAAAAAAATTTCGGCATTTTTTATGTCAAAATACGGATCACCATAAAAATGGTGTGCTATAGCACACAAAAATCATCGAAATGGGGTGTATGAGCGCTTCGGGGCTCGTTTGACCTTGAAAATGGGTCGAACTAGCCGTGAGGGCCAACCGGATGCATAGTTAAGGTCTTAACGGACGTCCACAAAAACTTCCGGCTTTTTTTGACGTCGCAATCCAGTTCTTCAAAAAATGGTGTGTTATAGCACACGAAAATCATCAAAATGGGGGGTATGAGCGCTTCAGGGCTCGTTTGACCTTCAAAATAGGTCAGACTGGCCGTGAGGGCCAACCGGATGCATAGCCAAGGTCTTGACGGACATCCACAAAACTTTTCAGCATATTTGACATCGGAATACGAATCACTCACAAAATGGTGTGCTATAGCACACGAAAATTGTCTAATGGGGGGTATGTGAGCTCCGGGGCTCGTTTGACCTTGAAAATGGGCCGAACTAGCCGTGACGGACAACCATCTGCATAGACAAGGTCTTAACGGACGTCCACAAGAATTTTTGACTTTTTTACGTCGGAATCCGGATAATCCGAAAACTGGTGTGCTATAGCACACGAAAATTGTCGAAATGGGGGGTATGCGCGCTTCGGGGCTCGTTTGACCATGAAAATGGGTCGGACTGGACATGAAGGCCAACCGGCTGCATATCCAAGGTCTTGACGGACGTCCACAAAAATTTTTGGCATTTTTGACGTTGGAATCCGGATCGCTAAAAAAATAGTGTGTTATAGGGCATGAAAATCGTCGAAATGGGGGGTATGCGCGCTTTGGGGCTCGTGTGACGTTTAAAATAGGTCGAACTGGCCGTGAGGGCCAACCGGCTGCATATCCAAGGTCTTGACGGACTGCCACAATTTTTTTTGCAATTTTAACGTCGGAATTCGGAACACCCAAAAAATGGTGTGCTACGAAAATTGTCGAAATGGGGGGTATGCGTGCTTTGAGGCTTATTTGACCTTGAAAATGGATCGTACTAGCCGTGAGGCCAACCAGCTGTATTTCTAATTCTGTGACGGACTTTCACAAAAAAGTTTGGTATTTTTGACGTCGGAATTCGTATATCCAAAAAAATAGAGTGATATAGCACACGAAAATCGTCGAAATAGGGGGTATACGCACTTCGGGGATCGTTTGACCTTGAAAATGGATAGTACTGGTCGTAGGGACAACCGGTTGCATAGCCAAGGTCTTCACGGACGTCCACAATTGTTTTTGGCTTTTTTGACTTTGAAATCTGGATCACCCAAAAAATGGTGTGCTATAGCATATGAAAATCAACAAAATGGGGGGTATGCGATCTTCGGGGCTCGTTTGACCTTGAAATGGGCTGGACTAGCCGTGAGGGACAACCGGCTTCATAGCAGAGGTCTTGACGGACGTAGATAAAATTTTTTGGCATTTTTGACGTCGGAATCCGGGTCATCCAAAAAATGGTGTGCTATTGCACATGAAATCGTCGAACTGGGGGGTATGCGCACTTCGTGGCTCGTTTGACCTTGAAAATGGGTCGGACTGGCCTTGAGGGAAAACTAGATGCATAGCCAAGGTCTTGATGGACGTCCACAAAAACTTTCGGCATTTTTTGACGTCGGAATCCGGATCTTCAAAAAAATAGTGTTCTATAGCACACAAAAATCATCAAAATGGGGGGTATGCGCGCTTTGGGGCTCGTTTGACCTTCAAAATAGGCCGTACTGGCCGTGAGGGCGAACGGGCTGCATAGCCAAGGTCTTGACGAACGTCCACAAAACAATTTGGCATTTTTAACGTCGCAATCCGGATAATCCAAAAAAAGGTGTATTATAGCACACGAAAATCATCGAAATGCGGGGTATGCGAGCTTCGGGGATCGTTTATCCTTGAAAATGGGTCGGAATGGCCGTGAGGGCCAAATGGCTGCATATTCAAGGTGTTAACAGACATCCCCAAAAAGTTTCGGCATTTTTGACGTCAGAATTCTGATCACCCAAAAAATGGTGTGCTATAGGACACAAAAATCGTCGAAATGGGGATATGCGCGCTTCGGGGCTCGTTTGACCTTGAAAATGAGTCGGACTGGCCGTGAGGGCCAACCGGCTGCATAGCCAAGGTCTTGATGGACGTCTCCAAAAACTTTCAGCATTTTTGACGTCGGAATATGGACACCCAAAAAAGGGTGTGCTATAGCACACGAAAATCATCAAAATGGGGGATATGCGCGCTTCGGGGCTTGTTTAACCTTTAAAATAGGTCAGACTGGCCGTGAGGGATAACCGGCTGCATAGCCAAGGTTTTGACGGACATCCACAAAATAATTCGGCATTTTTTATTTTGTAATCCGAATCTCCAAAAAAAATAGTGTGCTATAGCACACGAAAATCGTCGAAATTGGGGTTATGTGCACTTCGGGCTCGTTTAAACTTTAAAATGGGTCGGACTGGCCGTGAGGGATAACCGGCTGCATAGCCAAGGTCTTGACGAAAGTCCACAAAAAAATTCAGCATTTTTGATGTCGGAATCAGGATCTCCAAAAAAATGGTGTGCGATAGCACACGAAAATCAACGAAATGGGGGTATGCGGGCTTCGGGGATCGTTTGACCTATAAAATGGATCGGACTGGCCATGAGTGCCAACCGGCTGAATAGTCAAGGCCTTGGAGGAAGTCCACAAAACATTTGACATTTTTGACCTCGGAATCCGGATCACCCATAAAGTTGTGTGCTATAACACACGAAAATCATCGAAATGGGAGGTATGCGCACTTCGGGGCTTGTTTGACCTTGACAATGGGTTGGACTGGCCGTGTGGGCCAATTGGATGTATAGCCAAGGTCTTGACGGACTTCCACAAAAAATTTCATCATTTTTGACGTCAGAATTCGGATCACCCAAAAAATGGTGTGCTATAGCACGCGAAAATCATCGAAATGAGGAGTATGCGCGCTTCGGGGCTCGTTTGACCTTAAAAATGGGTCATACTGGCAATAACCGACTGCATATCGAAGGTTTTGACGGACGTACACAAAAATTTTTGGCATTTTTGACGTTGGAATTTGGATCATCCAAAAAATAGTGTGCTATAGCACACGAAAATCGTCGAAATTGGGGTTATGCGCGCTTTGGGGCTCGTTTAACCTTTAAAATGGGTCGGACTGGATGTGAGGTCCAACCGGCTGCATAGCCAAGGTCTTGAAGGACGTCCACAAAAAATTACGGCATTTTTGACGTCGGAATCCAGATCACCCAAAATATGGTGTTCTATAGCACACGAAAATCATCGAAATAGTGGGTTTGCGCGCTTCGATGCTCGTTTGACCTTAAAAATAGGTTGGACTAGCCGTGAGGGCCTAGCGGCTGCATATCTAAGTTCTTGATGGACGTCCACAAAAACTTTTGGTATTTTTGACGTCAGAATTCGGATCACCTAAAAAATGGTGTGCTATAACATACGAAAAGCAACAAAATGGGGGGGTATGGGTCGAACTAGCTGTGATTGCCAAACGGATGCATAGACAAGGTCTTGATGGGCTTCACAAAATTTTTTAGCATTTTTGACGTCGAAATCCGTATCTCCAAAAAAATGGTGCACTCTAAAATCGTTGAAATGGGGGGGTATGCGCGTTTCGGTGCTCGTTTGACCTTGAAAATGGGTCGGATTGGCCGTGAGGGCCAACCGTCTGCATAGACATGATTTTGACGGACGTCCACAAAATTGTTTGGCATTTATGATGTCGAAATCCGGATCACCCAAAAATGGTGTGTATAAGCACACGAAAATTGACAAAATGGGGGGTATGCGCGCTTCACGGCTCGTTTGACCTTTAAAATGGGTCGGACTAGCCGTGAGGGCCAACAGAATGCATAGCAAAGGTCTTGACGAACGTCCACAAAATATTTCAGTATTTTTGACATCGGAATTCGGATCATCCAAAAAAAGGTGTGCTAGCACATGAAAATTGTCGAAATGGGGGGTATGCGCTCGGGGCTCGTTTAACCTTGAAAATAGGTCGGACAAACCGTGAGGGCCTAACGTCTGCATAGCCAAGGTCTTGACGGATGTCAACAAAAACTTTTGTCATTTTTGACGTCGGAATCTGGATCACCCAAAAAATGGTGTGCTATAGCACACGAAAAGCGACGAAATAGGGGGCATGCGCGCTTCGGGGCTCGTTTGACCTTGAAAATGGGTCACACTGGACGTGAGGGCCAAACGGATGCATAGCCAAAGGTCTTGACGGACATCCACAAAAACTTTCAGCTTTTTTGACGTCGGACTCCGTATCTCCAAAAGAATGGTGCACACAAAAATCGTCGAAATGGTGGGTATGCGCGCTTCGGGGCTCGTTTGACCTTAAAAATGGGTTGGACTGGCCGTGAGGGCCAACCGGCTATATAGTCAAGGTTTTGACGGACGTCCACAAAACATATCGGCATTTTTGACGTTGGAATCCGGATCACCCATAAAATGGTGTGCTATAGCACACGAAAAAAAAGAAGAAATGGGGGTTATGGGCACTTCAGGGCTCGTTTGACCTTTAAAATGGGTCGGACTGGCCGTGAGGGCCAACAGGATGCATAGCCAAGGTCTTGATGGACGTCCACAAAAAATTTCGACATTTATGACGTCAGAATCCGGTTCACCCAAAAAATGGAAAATTTTTGTGGCCGTCTGTCAAGACCTTGGCTACAGTCAAGACCTTGGCTATGCATCCGGTTGGCCCTCACGGCCATTCGGACCCATTTTCAAGGTCAAAATAGCCCCGAAGGATGTATACACCCATTTCAATGATTATTCGTGTGCTATAGCACACCATTTTTTGGGTGATCCGGATCCCGACGTCAAAAGTGCCAAACAATTTTGTGGACGTCCGTCAAGTCCTTGTCTATGCATCCGGTTGGCCCTCACAACCATTCGGACCCATTTTCAAGGTCAAAATAGCCCCGAAGCGCGCATACTCCCATTTCGACGATTTTTCGTGTGTTATAGCACACTATTTTTTGGGTGATCCGGATTCCGATGTCAGAAGTGCCAAAAAATTTTGTGGACGTCCTTCAAGACCTTGGCTTTGCATCCGGTTGGCCCTCACGTCCATTTCGATCCATTTTCAAGGTCAAAATAGCCCCGAAGCGCGCATACCCTCATTTCAACGATTTTTCGTGTGCTATATTTTTGGGTGATCCGGATGCCGACGTCAAAAGTGCCAACATTTTTTGTGGACGTCCATCAAGACCTTTGCTATGCATCTGGTTGGCCCTCACGGCCATTCCGACCCATTTTCAAGGTCAAAATAGCCCCGAAGCGCGCATACCCCATTTCGACGATTTTTCGTGTGCTATAGCACACTATTTTTTGGGTGATTCGGATCCCAACGTCAAAAGTGCCAAATATTTTTGTGGACGTCCGTCAAGACGTTGGCTATGCATCCGATTGACCCTCACGGCCATTCCGACCCATTTTCAAGGTCAAAATAACCCCGAAGCGCGCATACCCCATTTCGACGATTTTTCGTGTGCTATAGCACACCATTTTTTGGTGATCCGGATCCTGACGTCAAAAGTGCAAAACGTTTTTGTGGACGTCCGTCAAGACCTTGGCTATGCATCCGGTTGGCCCTCACATCCATTCCGACCCATTTTCAAGGTCAAAATAGCCCCGAAGGATGCGTACTCCCATTTCGACGATTTTTCGTGTGGTATAGCACACCATTTTTTGGGTGATCCGGATCCCGACGTCAAAAGTGCCAAAAAATTTGTGGACTTCCGTCAAGACCTCGGCTATGCATTCGGTTGGCCCTCACGGCCATTCCAACCCATTGTCAAGGTCAAAATAGCCCCGAAGCGCGCATACCCCCATTTCTATGATTTATCGTGTGCTATAGCACACCATATTTTGGGTGATCCGGATCCCGACGTCAAAAGTGCCAAAATTTTTTGTGGACGTCCGTCAAGACCTTGGCTATGCATCCGGTTGGCCCTCACGGCCATTCCGACCCATTTTCAAGGTCAAAATAGTCTCGAAGCGCGCATACCCCTATTTCGATGATTTTTTGTCTCCTATAGCACACCATTTTTTGGGTGATCCGGATCCGGACGTCAAAAGTGCCAAAAAATTTTGTGGACGTCCGTCAAGACCTTGGCTATGCATCCGGTTGTCCCTCACGGCCATTCCGATCCATTTTCAAGGTCAATATAGCCCCGAACCGCGCATACCTCCATTTCGACGATTTTTCATGTGCTATAGCACACCATTTTTTTGGGTGATCCGGATCCTGACGTCAAAAGTGCCAAATATTTTTGTGGACGTCCGTCAAGACCTTGGCTATGCATCCGATTGGCCTGACGTCCATTCCGAGCCATTTTGAAAGTCAAAATAGCCCCAAAGCGTGCATACCCCCATTTCAACGATTTTCGTGTGCTATAGCACACTATTTTTGGGTGATCCGGATCCCGACGTCAAAAGTGCCAAAAATTTTTGTGGACGTCCGTCAGGACCTTGGCTATGCATCCGGTTGCCCTCACGGCCATTCCGACCCATTTTCAAGGTCAAAATAGCCCCGAAGCGCGCATACCCCCATTTCGACAATTTTTCGTATGCTATAGCACACCATTTTTTGGGTGATCCGGATCCCGACGTCAAAAGTGCCAAAAGTTTTGTGGACGTCCGTCAAGACCTTGGTTATGTATTCGGTTGGCCGTCACGGCCATTCCGACCCATTTTCGAGGTCAAAATAGCCCCGAAGGATGCATACTCCCATTTCGACGATTTTTGGGTGATCCGAATTCCGACGTCAAAAGTGCCAAAAACTTTTGTGGACGTCCGTCAAGACTTTGGCTATGCATTCGGTTGGACCTCACGGCCATTTCGACCCATTTTCAAGGTCAAAATAGCCTCGAAGCGCGCATACCCCAATTCGATGATTCACCATTTTTGGGTGATTCGGATCCCGACGTCAAAAGTGCCAAAAATTTTGTGGACGTCCGTCAAGACTTTGTCTATGCATCCGGTTGGACCTCACGGCCATTTCGACCCATTTTCAAGGTCAAAATAGCCCCGAAGCGTCTATACCCTCATTTCGATGATTTTTCGTATGCTATAACACACCATTTTTTGGGTGATCCGGATCCCAATGTCAAAAGTGCCAAAAAGTTTTGTGGACGTCCGTCAAGACCTTGGTTATGTATTCGGTTGGCAGTCACGGCTATTCCGACCCATTTTCGAGGTCAAAATAGCCCCGAAGGATGCAAACTCCCATTTCGACGATTTTTGGGTGATCCGGATTCCGACGTCAAAACTGCCAAAAACTTTTGTGGATGTCCGTCAAGACCTTGGCTATGCATCCGGTTGGCCCTCACGGCCATTACAACCCATTTTCAAGGTCAAAATAGCCCAGAAGCGTCTATACCCCCATTTCGATGATTTTTCGTATGCTATAACACACCGTTTTTTGGGTGATCCGGATCCCAATGTCAAAAGTGCCAAAAAGTTTTGTGGACGTCCGTCAAGACCTTGGTTATGTATTCGGTTGGCAGTCACGGCCATTCCGACCCATTTTCGAGGTCAAAATAGCCCCGAAGGATGCATACTCCCATTTCGACGATTTTTGGGTGATCCGGATTCCGACGTCAAAAGTGCCAAAAACTTTTGTGGACGTCCGTCAAGACTTTGGCTATGAATCCGGTTGGACCTCACGGCCATTTCGACCCATTTTCAAGGTCAAAATAGCCCCGAAGCGCGCATACCCCCATTTCGATGATTCACCATTTTTGGTGATCCGGATCCCGACGTCAAAAGTGCCAAAAAATTTTTTGGACGTCCGTCAAGACCTTGGCTATGCATCCAGTTGGCCCTCACGGCCATTCCGACCCATTTTCAAGGTCAAAATAGCCCGAAGCGCGCATACCCCCATTTCGACGATTTTTCGTGTGCTATAGCACACCATTTTTTGGGTGATCCGGATCCTGACGTCAAAAGTGCCAAAAATTTTTGTGGACGTCCGTCAAAACTTGGCTATGCATCTGGTTGGCCTCACGGACATTCCGATCCTTTTCAAGGTCAAAATAGCCCCGAAGCGCGCATACCCCTATTTCGATGATTTGTCGTGTGCTATAGCACACCATTTTTTTGGTGATCCGGATCTCGACTTTAAAAGTGCCAAAAAATTTNAAATAGCCCCGAAGGGCGCATACCCCAATTTTGACAATTTTTTCGTGTGCTATAGCATACCATTCTTTAGGTGATCCGGATTCCGACGTCAAAAGTGCCAAAATTTTTTGTGGACATCCGTCAAGACCTTGGCTATGCATCCAGTTGGCCCTCACGTCCATTCTGACTCATTTTCAAGGTCAAAATAGCACGAAGCGCGCATACACTCATTTTGATGATTTTTCGTGTGTTATATAGAACACCATTTTTTGGGTGATCCGAATCCGACGTCAAAAGTGCCAAAAAATTTTTATGGACGTTCATCAAGATCTTGGCTATGCATCCAATTTGCCCTCAAGGCCATT
Source organism: Solanum lycopersicoides (assembly GCA_022817965.1). Taxonomy (NCBI): domain Eukaryota; kingdom Viridiplantae; phylum Streptophyta; class Magnoliopsida; order Solanales; family Solanaceae; genus Solanum; species Solanum lycopersicoides. Next base: position 1,396,493 of record CM040618.1, read on the forward strand.
CCGACCCATTTTCAAAGTCAAAATAGCCCCGAAGCGCGTATACCCCCATTTCGACGATTTTCGTGTGCTATAGCACACCATTTTTTTGGTGATCCGGATCCCGACGGCAAAAGTGCCAAAAAAATTTTGTGGACGTCCGTCAAGACTTTGATATGCATCCGGTTGGCCCTCACGGCCATTCCGACCCTTTTTAAAGGTCAAAATAGCCCCGAAGCGCGCATACGCCCATTTCGACGATTTTTCGTGTGCTATAGCACACTATTTTTTGGGAAATCCGGATCCCGACGTCAAAAGTGCCAAAAGTTTTTGTGGACGTTGTCAAGACCTTGGCTATGCATCCGGTTGGCCCTCACGGCCATTTCGACCCATTTTCAAGGTCAAAATATCCCCGAAGCACGCATACCCCCATTTCGACGATTTTTCATATGCTATACCACACCATTTTTTGGGTGATTCGGATCCCAACGTCAAAGTGCCAAAAATTTTGTAGACGTCCGTCGAGACCTTGGCTATGCATACGGTTGGCCCTTCACGGCCATTCCGACCCATTTTATAGGTCAAAATAGCCCCGAAGCGCGCAGATCCCTATTTCAACGATTTTTCGTGTGCTATAGCACACCATTTTTTGGGTGATCCGGATCCCGGCGTCAAAAGTTTCAAAAAAATTTGTGGACGTCCGTCAAGACCTTATCTATGCATCCGGTTGGCCCTCATGGCCATTCCGACCCATTTTCAAGGTCAAAATAGCCCTGAGCACGCATACCCCCATTTCGACGATTTTCGTGTGCTATAGCACACCATTTTTTGGGTGATCCGGATCCCGACGTTAAAAGTGCCAAAAAATTTTATGGACGTCCGTCAAGACCTTGGCTATGCATCCAGTTAGACCTCATGGCCATTCCGACCCATTTTCAAGGTCAAAATAGCCCCAAAGCGCGCATACCCCCATTTCGACTATTTTTCGTGTGCTATAGCACACCATTTTTTGGGTGATCCGGATCCCGACGTCAAAAGTGCCAAAAAAATTTATGGGCGTCCGTCAAGACCTTGGCTATGCATCCGGTTGTCCCTCACGGCCATTCCGACCCATTTTAAAGGTCAAAATAGCCCCGAAGCGCATACCCCCATTTCGACGATTTTTCACACCAACTTTTGGGTGATCCGGATCCCGACGTCAAAAGTGCCAAAACCTTTTGTGGACGTCCGTCAAGACTTTGGCTATGCATCCGGTTGGCCCTCACGGCCATTCCGACCCATTTTCAAGGTCAAAATAGCCCCGAAGCGCGCATACCCCCATTTCGATGATTTTTCGTGTGCTATATAGCACACCATTTTTTGGGTGATCCGATCCCGACGTCAAAAGTGCCAAAAAATTTGTAGACGTCCGTCAAGACCTTGGCTATGCATCTGGTTGGACCTCAAGGCCATTCCAACCCATTTTCAAAATCAAAATAGCCCCGAAGCGCGCATACCCCTATTTCGATGATTTTTCGTGTGCTATAGCACACCATTTTTTGGGTGATCCGGATCCCGACATCAAAAGTGCCGAAAAAATAGGGGGTATGCGCTTTCGGGACTCGTTTGACCTTGAAAATTGGTCTGAATAGTCGTGAGGGCCAACCGGCTGCATAGCCAAGGTCTTGATGGATGTCCACAAAAAATTTCGGCATTTTTTACGTCGGAATCCGGATTTCCAAAAAAATAGTGTGCTATAGCACATGAAAATCGTCGAAATGAGGGGGGTATGTGCGCTTCGGGGCTCGTTTGACCTTGAAAATGGGTTGGACTGGCCGTGAGCACCAACCAGCTGTATAGCCAAGGTCTTGACGGATGTCCAAAAAAATATTCGGCATTTTTGACGTCGGAATCCGGATCACCCAAAAATGGTGTGTTATAGCACATTAAAATCATCGAAATGAGGGGTATGCGCGCTTCGGGGCTCGTTTGACCTTGAAAATGGGTCGGATTGGCCGTGAGGGCCAACCGGCTGCATAGCCAAGGTCATGACGAAAGTCCACAAAATATTTTGACAGTTTTTACGTCGTAATACGAATCACCCAAAAAATGGTGTGCTATAGCACACGAATATCGTCGAAATGGGAGGTATTCGCGATTCGGAGCTTTTTTGACCTTAAAAATGGGTCGAACTGGGTTGGGGAGTGAACCGGCTGAATAGCCAAGGTCTTTACGGACGTCTACAAAAACTTTCGATATTTTTGACGTCGAAATCCGGATGACCCAAAAAATGGTGTGCTATAGCACACAAAAATCGATGAAATTGAGGGTATGCGCTTCGGGGCTCGTTTGACCTTGAAAATGGGTCGTACTGGCCGTGAGGGGCAACGGTCTGCATAGCCAAGGTCATGACGGACGTCCACAAAATATTTTGGCAGTTTTTACGTTGTAATTTGGATCACCCAAAAAATGGTGTGCTATAGCACACGAAAATCATTAAAATGGGAGGGTATGCGCGCTTCGGAGCTCGTTTGACCTTGAAAATGGGTCAGACTGGCCATGAGTTCCAATTGGCTACATAGCCAATGTCTTGAAGGACGTCCACAAAAAAATTCAGCATTTTTGACGTCAAAATCCGGATCACCCAAAAAATGGTGTGCTATAACACACGAAAATCGTCGAAATGGAAGGTATGCGCGCTTTGGGGCTCGTTTAACCTTTAAAATTGATCGAAATGTCAGTGAGGGCCAACTGGATGCATAGCCAAGGTCTTGACGGACGTCCACAAGAAAATTCAGATTTTTTGATGTAAGAATCCGGACCTCAAAAAAAATGTTGTGCTATAGCACACAAAAATCATCGAAATGGGGGGTTTGCATGCTTCGGGGCTCGTGTGCCCTTTAAAATAGGTCGAACTGGTCGTGAGGGCCAATCGATTACATAGCCAAGTTCTTGATGGACTTCCACAAATAAATTCAGCGTTTTTTATGTTGGAAATCCAAATCAACCAAAAAATAGGGTATGAGCGCTTCGAGGCTCGTTTGACCTTGAAAATGGGTCGGACTGGCTTTGAGGGCCAACCGGCTGCCTATCCAAGATCTTGAAGGACGTCTACAAATCATTTCGGCATTTTTGACGTCGGAATCCGGATCACCCAAAATATGGTGTGCTATAGCACACGAAAATCATCGAAAAGGGGGGGTATGCGCGCTTCGGGGCTCATTGACCTTGAAAATAGGTCGTAATATTTGTCAGGGCCAACCGGATGCATAGCCAAGGTCTTGACGGACTTTCACAAAAAAATTCTATATTTTTGACGTTGGAATCCGGATCTCCAAAAAAATGTTGTGATATAGCGCACAAAAATCGTTGAAATGGGGTGTATCCATGCTTCGAGGCTCGTTTGACCTTGAAAATGGATCGGATTGGCCGTGAGGGCCAATCGACTGCATAGACAAGGTCTTGACGGACGTCCACAAAAACTTTCGGCATTTTATGACGTTGGAATCTGGATCTTCAAAAAAATGGTGTTCTATAGCTTCCGAAAATCATTAGAATGGGGGGTATGCGCTTCGGGGCTAGTTTGACCTTTAAAATAGGTCGTACTGGCCGTGAGGGCAACCGGATGCATAGCCAAGGTCTTCACGGACGTCCACAAATCTTTTTGGTATTTTTGACGTCGGAATCCAGATCACCCAAAATATGGTGTGCTATAGCACACGAAAATCGTCGAAAAAGGGGTTATGCCCGCTTTGGGGCACGTTTAACCTTTAAAATTAGTCAAACTGGCCGTGAAGGCATAACGTCTGCATATTCAAGGTCTTCACAGACGTCCACAAAAATAATTCGGCATTTTTTATGTTGGAATTTGGATCTCAAAAAAAGTGGTGTGTTATAGCACACGAAAATCGTCGAAATAGGGGGTATGCGCGCTTCAGGGCTCGTTTGACCTTTAAAATAGGTCAGACTGGCCGTGAGGGCCAACCGACTGCCTATCCAAGGTCTTGACGGACGTCTACAAAAAATTTTGGCATTTTTGACGTCGGAATCTGGATCACCCAAAAAATGGAAATCATCGAAATGGGGGTATGCGCGCTTCGGAGCTCGTTTGACCTTGAAAATGATTAGGACTTGCCATGAGTGCCAACCGGCTGCATAGCCAAGGTCTTGACGTACGTCCACAAAAACTTTTGGCACTTTTGACTTCGGAATCCGGATCACCCAAAAAATAGTGTGCTATAGCACATGAAAATCATCGAAATGGAGGTATGCGCGCTTCAAAGCTTTTTGACCTTGAAAATGTGTAGGACTTGCCGTGAGGGACAACTGGCTGCATAGTCAAGGTCTTGACGGACATCCACTAAAACTTTCGACATTTTTGACGTCGAAATCCGGATCACCCAAAAAATAGTGTGCTATAGCACACGAAAATTGTTGAAATGGGAGTATGCGTTTCGGAGCCTGTTTGACCTTGAAAATGGGTCGGACAGAGTGCCAACCGGCTGCATAGCCAAGGTCTTGACGGACGTCCACAAAAAATTCAGACATTTTTAACATCGGAATCCGCATCATCCAAAAAATCGAAATGGGGTGTGTGCACGCTTCGAGGCTCGTTTGACCTTGAAAATGGGTCGGACTGGCCGTGAGGGACAACCGGCTGCATAGACAAGGTCATGACAGACGTCCACAAAAACTTTTAGCAATTTTTACGTCGGAATCCGAATCACCCTAAAAATGGTGTGCTATAGCACACGAAAATGGTCGACATGGGGGGAATGCACGCTTCGGGGCTCGTTTGACCTTGAAAATGGGTCGTACTGTCCATGTGTGCCAACCAGCTGCATAGCCAAGGTCTTGATGGATGTCCACAAAATATTTCGGCATTTTTGACATCGGAATTCGTATTACCCAAAAAATGGTGCGATATAGCACACAAAAATCGTCGAAATAAGGGGTATGCGTGCTTCGGGGTTTGTTTGACCTTGAAAATGGGTTGGACTAGCCGATAGGACCAATCGGATGCATATCCAAGGTCTTGACGGACTTCCACAAAAAAATTTGGGATTTTTGACTTCAGAATACGGATCGCCCGAAAAATGGTGTGCTATAAGCACACAAAAATCATCGAAATGGAGGGTATGCGCGCTTCGGGGGTCGTTTGACCTTGAAATTGGGTCGGACTGGCTGTGAGGGCCAACTGTCTACCTATCCAAGTCTTGAAGGACGTCTACAAAAAAATTTGGTATTTTTGACGTCGGAATCTGGATCACCCAAAAAATAGTGTGTTATAGCCCATGAAAATCATCGAAATGAGAGGTATGCACGCTACGAGGCTCAATTGACCTTGAAAATGGAACGGACTGAACGTGAGGGCCAACCGGCTGCATAGCCAAGGTCTTGATTGACATCCACAAAAACTTTAAGCTTATTTGACGTCGGAATCCGGATGTCCAATAAAATGGTGCATACGAAAATCATTGAAAAGGGGTATGCGCGCGTCGGAGCTTGTTTGACCTTGAAAATGGGTCAGATTGGCCGTGAGGGCCAACCGGCTGCAAAGAAAATGTCTTGATGGACGTCGATAAAAAATTTTGGCATTTTTTACGTCGGAATCAAGATCATCCAAAAAATGGTGTGCTATATCACACGAAAATCGTCGAAATTGGGGGGTATGCGCACTTCGGGGCTTGTTTGACCTTGAAAATGGGTCGGACTGGCCAAGAGTGCCAATCGCTGCATATAGAGATCTTGACGGACGTCCACAAAAAAATTCGGCATTTTTGACATCGGAATTCGGATCACCCAAAAAATGGTGTGTTATAGAATACGAAAATATTCAAAATAGGGGGTATGCACGCTTCGGGGCTTGTTTGACCTTTAAAATAGGTCGTACTGGCCATAAGATCCAACCAGATGCATAGCCAAGGTCTTGGCAGACGTTCACAAAAAATATCGGCATTTTTTATGTCAGAATCCAGATCACCCAAAAAAGGGTGTGCTATAGCACACGAAAATCGTCGAAATGGGGGGTATGCACGTTTCAGAGCTCGAATGACCTTGAAAATAGGTCGGATTGTCCGTGAGGGCCAACCAGCTACATAGACAAGGTCTTGAAGGATGTGCACAAAAAAATTTGGCATTTTTGACGTCGAAATCTGGATCACCCAAAAAATTGTGTGCTATAGGACACGAAAATCATCGAAATGGGGGGTATGCGTGCTTCAGGGCTCGTTTGACCTTGAAAATGTGTAGGACTGGCCGTGAGGGCCAATCGGCTGCATAGCCAAGGTCTTGATGAACGTCCACAAAAACTTTTGGCATTTTTGACGTCGGAATGCGGATCACCCAAAAAATAGTGTGCTATAGCACACGAAAATCGTCGAAATAGGGGGTATGCGCGCTTTGGGGCCTGTTTGACCTTGAAAATGGGTCGGACTGGCCAAGAGGGCCAATCGGCTGCATAGACAAGGACTTGACGGACGTCGATAAAAAAATTCGACATTTTTTACGTCGGAATCCGGATCACCCAAAAAATGGTTTGTTGTACCACACGAAAATCGTCAAAATGGGGGGTTTGCGCGATTCAAGGCTCATTTGACCTTGAAAATGGGTCGGACTGGACGTGAGGGCAAATCGGCTGCTTAGCCAACTCTTTGATGGACTTCCACAAAAAATTTCTGCATTTTTGACGTCGAAATTCGAATCTCCAAAAAATGGTGAAAATCATCGAAATGGGGGATATGCGCGCTTCGAGGCTTGTTTGACCTTGAAAATGGGTTGGACTGGCCGTGAGGGTCAACCGGCTGCATAGACAATGTCTTGACGGATGTCCACAAAAAACCTTGGCATTTTTTATGTTGGAATCCGGATCTTCAAAAAAATGGTGTGCTATAGCACATGAAAATCGTCGAAATGGGGGGTATGCACGCTTCGGTGCTCTTTGACGTTTAAAATAGGTCAGACTGGCCGTGAGGGTCAACCGGCTGCATACCCAAGGTCGTGACGGACTTCCACAAAAAAAATTTAACATTTTTGACATGTATATACGGATCGCCAAAAATAGTGTGCTATACCACACGAAAATCGTCGAAATAGGGGGTTTGCGCGCTTTAGGGCTCGTTTGACCTTTAAAATAGGTCGGACTGGCCGTGAGGGTCAACCGGCAGCATATCCAAGGTCTTAACGGACTTCCACTAAAAAAATTTGCATTTTTGACTTCAAAATACGGATTGCCCAAAAAATGATGTGTTATAGCACACGAAAATCGTCGAAATGGAGGTACGCGCGCTTCGGGGCTCGTTTGACCTTGCAATTCGGTCGGACTGGCTATGAGGGCCAATCGGCTGCCTATCCAAGGTCTTGAAGGACGTCTACAAAACATTTTGACATTTTTGACGTCGAAATCCGGATCTCCAAAAAAATGGCGTGATATAGCACATGAAAGTCGTCGAAATGGGGGTATGCACGCTTCGAGGATCGTTTGACCTTGAAAATGGGTCGGACTGGCCGTGAGGGACAACCGGCTGCATATCCAAGGTCTTGATGGACGTCCACAAAAATATTCGGCATTTTTGACGTCGTAATCCGGATCACCAAAAATATGGTGTGCGATAGCACACGAAAATCGTCGAAATGGGGGTTATGCGCGCTTTGGGGCATATTTAACCTTTAAAATTGGTCAGACTGGCCGTGAAGACCAATCGGCTGCATAGCCAAGGTCTTGACGTACATCCACTAAAAAATTCAGCATTTTTTATGTTGGAACCCGAATCTCCAAAAAATGGTGTGTTATAGCACACGAAAATCATCGAAATGGGGGTATGTGCGTTTCGGGGATCGTTTGACCTTTAAAATAGGTAGGACTGGCCGTGAGGGCCAACCGGCTGCATAACCAAGGTCTTGATGGACGTATACAAAAAAATTTGACATTTTTGACTTCAGAATACGGATCGCCCAAAAAATGGTGTTCTATAGCACACGAAAATCATCAAAATCGGGGGTATGCGCGCTTCGGGGTTCGTTTGACCCTGAAAATAGGTCGGAATAGCCGTGAGGGCCAACCGGCTGCATATCTAAGGTCTTGATAGACGTCCACAAGAAAATTTGGAATTTTTTATGTCGGAATTCGGATCTCCAAAAAAATGGTGTGCTATAGCACACGAAAATCGTTGAAATGGGGGAATCCACGCTTCAGGGCTCTTTTGACCTTTAAAATAGGTCGGACTGGCCGTGAGGGCCTGCCGGATACATAGCCAAGGTCTTGACGGACGTCCACAAAACATTTTGGCATATTTGACGTCGGAATCTGTATCACCCAAAAAATAGTGTGCTATAGCACACGAAAATCATCATAATGGGAGTATGCGTACTTCGGAGCTCGTTTGACCTTGAAATTGGGTCAGACTGGCTGTTAGGGCCAACCGACTGCCTATCCAAGGTCTTAAAGGACATCTAAAAAATATTTCGGCATTTTTTACGTCAGAATACGGATCACCCAAAAAATGGTGTGATATAGCACACGAAAATCATCAAAATGGGCGGTATGCGCGCTTCGGGGCTTGTTTGACCTTGAAAATAGGTCGAAATAGACGTGAGGGCTAACCGTCTGCATATCCAAGGTCTTGAAGGACTTCCATAAAAAAATTCTCCATTTTTGATGTCAGAATCTGGATCTCCATTCTTGAAGGACTAAAAAAATTTGCATTTTTGACTTCAAAATACGGATCGCCCAAAAAATGATGTGTTATAGCACACGAAAATCGTCGAAATGGAGGTACGCGCGCTTCGAGGCTCGTTTTACCTTGCAATTCGGTCGGACTGGCTATGAGGGCCAACCGACTGCCTATCCAAGGTCTTGAAGGACGTCTACAAAACATTTTGGCATTTTTGACGTCGAAATCCGGATCTCCAAAAAAATGGTGTGATATAGCACATGAAAGTCGTCGAAATGGGGGGTATGCACGCTTCGAGGATCGTTTGACCTTGAAAATGGGTCGGACTGGCCGTGAGGGCCAACCGGCTGCACATCCAAGGTCTTGACGGACGTCCACAAAAATATTCGGCATTTTTGACGTCGTAATCCGGATCACCAAAAATATGGTGTGCGATAGCACACGAAAATCGTCGAAATGGGGGTTATGCGCGCTTCGGGGCACATTTAACCTTTAAAATTGGTCAGACTGGCCGTGAAGACCAATCGGCTGCATAGCCAAGGTCTTGACGTACATCCACTAAGAAATTCAGCATTTTTTATGTTGGAACCCGAATCTCCAAAAAATAGTGTGTTATAGCACACGAAAATCATCGAAATGGGGGTATGTGCATTTCGGAGATCGTTTGACCTTTAAAATAGGTAGGACTGGCCGTGAGGGCCAACCGGATGCATAACCAAGGTCTTGACGGACGTATATAAAAAGATTTGACATTTTTGACTTCAGAATACGGATCGCCCAAAAAATGGTGTTCTATAGCACACGAAAATCATCAAAATCGGGGGTATGCGCGCTTCGGGGCTCATTTGACCCTGAAAATAGGTCGGAATAGCCGTGAGGGCCAATCGGCTGCATAGCCAAGTTATTGATGGACTTCCACAAAAACTTTTGGCATTTTTGACGACGGAATCCGGATCACCCAAAAAATGGTGTGCTAGCACACGAAAATCATCGAAATGGGGAATATGCGCGCTTCGGGACTCGTTTAACCTTGAAAATGGATTGAAATGGCCGTGAGGGACAACCGGATACATAGCCAAGGTCTTGACGGATTTCCACAAAAAATTTTGGCATTTTAGACATCGAAATCCGGATCATCCAAAAAATGGTGTGCTACGCATGAAAATTGTCGAAATAGGGGGTATGCGCGCTTCGAGGCTCGTTTGACCTTGAAATTTGGTCGGAATGTCTGTGAGGGTCAACCGGCTGCAAAGCCAAGGTCATGACGGACGTCTACAAAAAAATTCGGCAATTTTTACGTCGAAATCCGGATCATCCAAAAAATGATGTGCTATAGCACACGAAAATCATCGAAATGGGAGGTATGCGCGCTTCGGGGCTCGTTTGACCTTGAAAATAGGGCAAAATATCAGTGAGGGTCAACCGGCTGCATAGACAAGGTCTTGACGAACTTCCACAAAAAAATTCTGCATTTTAATGTTGGAATCCGGATCTCCAAAAAATTGGTGTGCTATAGCACACGAAAATCGTTGAAATAGGGGGAATGCATGCTTCGGGGCTTGTTTGACCTTGAAAATTGGTTGGACTGGCTGTGAGGGCCAATCGGATGCATAGCCAAGGTTTTGACGGATGTCCACAAAAAAGTTCGGCATTTTTGACGTCGGAATCCGGATCACCCAAAAATGGTGTGCTATAACACACGAAAATCATCGAAATACGGGGTATGCGCGCTTCGAGACTCGTTTGACCTTGAAAATAGGGCAAAATAGCCGTGAGGGTCAACTGGCTGCATAGCCAAGGTCTTGGCGGACTTCCACAAAAAAATTCTGCATTTTAAATGTCGGAATCCGAATCTCCAAAAAAATGGTGTGCTATAGCACACGAAAATCGTCGAAATAGGGGGAATGCACGCTTCGGGGCTCGTTTGACCTTGAAAATTGGTTGGACTGGCTGTGAGGGCCAATCGGATGCATAGCCAAGATCTTGACGGATGTCCACAAAAAATTTCGGCATTTTTGACGTCGGAATCTGGATCACCCAAAAAATGGTGTGCTATAACACACGAAAATCATCGAAATATGGGGTATGCACGCTTTGGGATTCGTTTGACCTTGAAAATGTGTAGGACTTGCCGTGAGGGCCAACTGGATGCATAGACAAGGTCTTGACGGACGTCCACAAAGACTATAAGCATTTTTGACGTCGGAATCTGGATCACCCAAAAAATGGTGTGCTACACGAAAATCGTCGAAATGGGGGGTATGCGTGCTTTGGGGCCTTTTTGACCTTGAAAATGGGTCGAAATGGCCGAGAGGGCTAACCGGCTGCATAGCCAAGGTCTTGACGGACGTCGACAAAAAATTTCAAGATTTTTGACATCGGAATCGGATAATCCTAAAAATGGTGTGTTGTAGCACATGAAAATCGTCGAAATAAGAGGTGTGCGCGCTTCGAGGCTCGTTTGACCTTGAAAATGGGTCGGACTGGCCGTGAGGGACAACCAGCTGCATAGTTAAGGTCTTGACGGACGTCCACAAGAAAATTTGGAATTTTTTATGTCGGAATTCGGATCTCCAAAAAAATGGTGTACTATAGCACACGAAAATCGTTGAAATGGGGGAATCCACGCTTCAGGGCTCTTTTGACCTTTAAAATAGGTCGGACTGGCCGTGAGGGCCTGCCGGATACATAGCCAAGGTCTTGACGGACGTCCACAAAAATTTTTGGCATATTTGACGTCGGAATCTGTATCACCCAAAAATTAGTGTGCTATAGCACACGAAAATCATCGAAATGGGAGTATGCGCACTTCGAAGCTCGTTTGACCTTGAAATTGGGTCGGACTGGCTGTTAGTTGACTGCCTATCCAAGGTCTTAAAGGACATCTAAAAAACATTTCGGCATTTTTGACGTCGGAATACGGATCACCCAAAAAATGGTGTGATATAGCACACGAAAATCATCAAAATGGGGGGTATGCGCGCTTCGGGGCTTGTTTGACCTTGAAAATAGGTCGAAATAGACGTGAGGGCTAACCGTCTGCATAGCCAAGGTCTTGAAGGACTTCCATAAAAAAATTCTCCATTTTTTATGTCAGAATCTGGATCTCCAAAAAAATAGTGTGCTATAGCACACGAAAATCGTCGAAATGGGGGGTATGCGCGCTCGGGGCTCGTTTGACCTTGAAATTGGGTCGGACTGGCTGTTAGGGCCAACCGGCTGCCTATCCAAGGTCTTAAAGGATGTCTACAAAAAAATTCAGCATTTTTGACGTCAGAATCTGGATCACCCAAAAAATGGTGTGCTATAGCACACGAAAATCATCAAAATGGGGGGTATGCGTGCTTCGGGGCTTGTTTGACCTTAAAAATAGGTCGAAATAGCCGTGAGGGCCAACCATCTGCATAGCCAAAGTCTTGAAGGACTTCCACAAAAAATTTCTGCATTTTTTATGTCAGAATCCGGATCTCCAAAAAAATAGTGTGCTATAGCACACGAAAATCGTCGAAATGGGGGGTATGCGCGCTTCGGGGCTCGTTTGACCTTGAAAATGGGTTGGACTGGCCGTGAGGGCCAATCGGCTGCATAGCCAAGGTTATGACGGATGTCCACAAAAAAATTCGACATTTTTGACGTCGGAATCTGGATCACCCAAAAAATAGTGTGCTATAGCACACGAAAATCATCAAAATGGGAGGTATGCGCGTTTCGGGGCTCGTTTGACCTTGAAAATGTTTAGGACTTGCCGTGAGGGCCAACCGGCTGCATAGCCAAGGTCTTGACGGACGTCCACAAAAACTTTTGGCACTTTTGACGTCGAAATCCGGATTACCCAAAAAATGGTGTGCTATAGCACACGAAAATCGTCGAAATGGGGGGTATGCACGCTTCGGAGCCTGTTTGACCTTGAAAATTGGTCGAACTGGACGAGAGGGCCAATCGGTTGCATAGCCAAGGTCCTAAGGACATCGACAAAAAATTTAGACATTTTGACATCGAAATCTGGATCATCCAAAAAATGGTGTGTTGTAGCACACGAAAATCGTCGAAATAAGGGGGGTGTGCGCTTTGGGGGTTGTTTGACCTTAAAATTGGGTCGGACTTGCTGTGAGGGCCAACCGGCTGCATATCCAAGGTCTTAACGGACGTTCCCAAACAATTTCGGCATTATTAACGTCAGAATCTGGATCACCCAAAAAATGGTGTGCTATAGCACATGAAAATCGTCGAAATGGGCCGGACTGACCTTGAAAAGGCAGATTTTATCAATTTTCATGTTTTATAACCCATGAATTTTTTTGATACAGAAATCTCGAAACAAAATGGCCAAAATTTTTCATGGACGTCCGTTAAACTCATAGAAATAAAACTAGTTCTTGATGAGGGGAAAATGCTGCATTTTCAAGTTCAAACAACCCACCAAGCAGACATAGATAGATTTTACCAATTTTTGTGTTATACAGCAAATAAAATGAGCGATTTTTCAAGTCCAAACGAACCTAAAACATGCAAAAGCAGATGTCGTCAATTTTCGTGCGTTATAATCTATTATATTTTTGTGATTTGAAATTTCCAAAACGAAATGACGAAAATTTTCCATAGACATCCATTAAAATGTTTGCAATGTATCCAATTCGTCCCAAGCAAAAAACAAACGCATTTTCATGTTCAAACGAGCTTCAAAGCAGGTAAACGCAAGTTGTTATGTCATTTGTACTGGACCCGCTGACTCTTAGGCATATCGAAGTTCGTAGGTTGAAATTTAGAACGGACTGATAAGTATGCTAGACAGAACACATACAAACAATAAATCTTTGATAATTTGTTGAGAACATAGGATATAAAAATAAGATCCAAATTCTTCCTCTCTTTTTTTTCTCCAACTGATTTAGTACAAACAATAATGTTCAGTGCAATAATAATGAGGATCATGTAGAGTCAAAATTATGATTTTACATATCTGAAAACTATACATTAACAGATTTTACAATAATTACTAATAACATAAAGTACTCTACTAAAGGCTCCTAAAATTGATAGAACAATATGAACTACTCTTACTCTGTACAAGATCAGAGGAAGATGAAGAGAGACTATAAACCAGTGTTTGGATTGTTTCCAGCAAGGATAAGAGAGATCTCCAGCCCTCTACTGAACGCTTGGTTGAACATAAGCCGGGTTTGAAATGTTGAAATGAAGGGGAACCAAGAAAAGAGCGCGATTGGGATGAAAATGAGCACACCCATACCAGCATCAAACAGACGAGCAACTGAACGGAAAGACTTCCACATCCCCATTTTCTTGATTAGAGGCTTCCATGCTGCAGCAATCTGTCGAATGATGAAACATGCATATTTGCGGGAGATTAATACAGTCCAAAAGGGATAAAGAAAGACAAGATTTGTGTAAAATGTTTTCAGTGAACACTGTTGTAGATTGTTCACTACTTGGCAGGGGAACTTGAATTTATCCTACTTATAACTAGTATGATAGTTTCTTCGCGAGAGTACAGGATGTCCCGTATTGCAATCAGTAGAGATGCTAAACCTATCAAACTACAGTACAAAAGACTCAACTTTATCGAGTCTACCTCAAAACATCTCCACCAAGAGAGAAGCAATCAATATACAATGCTCTACACTCGCCAAAATACACATAGAAAACCTCAGCACAGGTACTTATCATGTAAATGATGCCAACTCAGTTATCAAAACTGAAACAAAGGGAAAGTTACTGATCCAGGCTTTAGAATTTGAACTTTATATTTGCTTCTTTGATAGTTCGAGAAATTCTAATATTAGTGAACTTTCCTGTCCTTTTCTAATAATTATATTACGCAAATGTTATCAATGTAATTAGTGTACCATAAGATATTTAATAAGCAAGAAGCAGCAGAAGACAGGACTTGAAGGAAAAGAGGACGTACTGAGAGAATTCCCCAACCAGTGGGTATGAATGCTAAGATGCATGCGAAGACATCCGTCACAGTAAGTTCTGTCAACACAACAGCAGCAGCTAAACCAGCAACGGCAAGCAAAAACGATAGGCCTTGGATAAAACGCAACAGCAACTGGAAATTAACTGATATTTTCTGGCTGAAAGTGAACACCTGTAGCATCGCAAAATAATGGATCTCATTTTGACATCCTTGAACTCAATATGATAAAACTTTAAACAGGTCACAGAACTTGGTTCGAACCTTGAAGAGGAGTAAGATGACAGCAAATGCTACCCATGAAAAACCATACACCTGATAAACAATAAAGCCACAAGCACCAGCAGTCAGCCATCACTCGATAGACAGTTAATGATAGTCACATCAACATTGATTGTACAGGAAGACAAAGCAGTGAGAGTAAACTGTATGTGGTTTCTAATGAACTGTACATGGTTCGCAGTTGAAACTGTATAGATACATATCTGGTGCTTAATTAGATTGTAAGAACTAAAAAAGAACTTTGTTCTCTCATCACTGACTAAGTGGTAGTGAAACTTGCCACACAACATCAAATTTTATGAGCAGAAACTTCTCCTAAGAATTTCTTTGGTTCTTCAGACATGTGGTAGATACAAAATCTGTGTATACTGAACATTTTACAATTTGATGACAACTAGGCCTTTCAAAAATAGATAATGGTTGGAATAAACTGGATCCCTCAGTAAAGCAGGTATGTTTTAAAATATAGTCCCCCAAAAATACATATCACTTATCAAGTCTTGAAATTCCAAATTAAGACAGAAGGGAAAAAATTATAACAGAAACAAATAAAATTTAGGCAAAGAGTGACAGTAATACCGTTAAAGATGTATTTGCTCCTTGAACATCTAACTTATAGACAATGCCGTATTGGAAAATAAAAAATCGTAAACTAAGAATGGTCTCCATCACCCTTCCTCC
The DNA here is from genome assembly GCA_022817965.1 of Solanum lycopersicoides. Lineage (NCBI taxonomy): Eukaryota > Viridiplantae > Streptophyta > Magnoliopsida > Solanales > Solanaceae > Solanum > Solanum lycopersicoides. Next base: position 1,412,018 of record CM040618.1, read on the forward strand.
AAAGGTTCGAATATGAGCCTGTCAAAAAACACGAAGGTGTCATCAAATTTTTTTAGAAAAGAATGAATGATATAAGGAATTGCCAATAGACTAAAGCTACTAAACATCGACAGTTGAGGAAAAAAGCAGTCAATGTACTCAATTCAAAACGAAGAAATTATAAAGAACAATTCAACGAATTAATGCCTTGAGCACATATATGTATATATTCTTAAACGTTACAAGAATTCCCATATCTAGTTCTGAAAATTTATATGCAGGGTCAAAAGCAAGAAAGGCAGATATAAATACAATCACAAAGGGGTTAAATGAATCCACTATAAGTTCGGCATTAATTAGGAAAAGCAAAAAATAAAATGAAAGAGAAGAGTCATGACACAACACTACCCATTTGAAGCTCTTACAATCAGTTGTTTATCTTAACACTTTCACCAACTCATAATAAACCAATACATATTCTTGAAATATTCTTTGGAAACCTTGGGGATAATTTAATGAAGCATTCTGATTGCTAAATCAAGTCATCAATTGAATTTAAATTACTGACAGGGACTTGACATAGGTGGCAATGCCCTATTTAAAACATCTACTATCAGTAGTTTTGCACAATACTAGACTATCTATCATTACCCCTAATTCATTATTCCTTAGAGAACTGATGGAGAATAATAGTTAAGAAGGTCAATAACCACATTCGTATCAAAATATAGTTCATACCAGTTCTTCATCCCACCAAGCCTCCCAACTTTCTTCTCCTTTAACACCAATTCCACCTCTATAAAGAAGCCAGTTGGTCCAATCACGGAAGTCTTCTACCGTCCTATAGAGGAACACAAGAATGATGAAATCAAACGTACAACTAAATATGAACCTCCAAACATAATAAAACATTACTTACTTCTGCCATTCAAATCCTGCTGGGTTAAACAAATATGGAGCAAAAAGCCAAGAAATAGCCAAGAACCAACTGCTAACAGTGAGAAGTATGTAGGATAAGGCACCACCCTCGTTGTAGCCGTAAGCAGCATATACCACCAACAAAAGCACAATTTCCATGCTGAAGGTCGAAGATTGGTATAACTTCCATTAGGACAGAAAAGAGCTATGATAAAAGATGACCATATAGAAGTGTGCACATGTGCATGCATGCAATCACACCAACACACACTCACACACACAAGGGCGTGACATTTCTGTACGCCGTATGCCTTACAGAGAGAGATAGAGAGAGAAATACCCCTTAACGAAATGACTGCGGGAGTAGAGCCTATAATTCTCTGTAAACTTGATGTGTTTAACGACGAATCCCCTACCGGTTGCATGATACTGTTAACAAATACGATTTTCTGATTACATTTACGCAGAGAAATAAGAAATGAGTAGCATAAGAGATGGACCTACCTTTGCACCACCATGTAGGATGGTTCGACCAAAGTAATGTGTCCTAGTGCCAAGGGAGAACGTGAAGAAGACAGTGCAAAGCTGAAACTGCATAGTGACAAAACCAACAACAGCCTGCGACGACAAGAATGATGCCAGTGAGAATAGAAAATGGACAGGCAGAGAGAGCCATGAAAAATGTCATAAAATATAGCACTAGATTTTAAATGTTAAAGACAACAAAACAGAATTAGCAGAAGCAATTGATGAATTCTTCATAGAGATCAGTTGCATTCTCCATGACATTTTTCTTGAACTATTGCAAAAAGTTTTAGCATGAGACCTCTTTGATTAGATCAATTAGTTTCTTTTTAATTTTTAAAGCAGTTATGTGAAGAACAAGTGGGTTCAAGGCATTTCTCAAGAAAAATTCTTTCCACTCACAAAACACTAAGAAATCATCAAGAACACTACAGACACCAAAACACATTTTCCTTTTACATAAACTTTTTTTAAAAAAGATAATTGAAGTTGTCAAAACAGCATTGCTTTTGAGAGGATATTGATGGACCGATTAGTGGGAATAAGACAATAAGCAGAAAAACATATCAACTTATAGCTAGGAAGGTAAAGTAGGTGCAGTAAACTAAGAGATGTTTTAAAATGAAAGATAAGAAGCTAAGAAAATACTCAATGGTCACTGAAATAAATTTTTAACCATATCAAGACTCAAGTAATCAATCAATATTAGTCAATCATGAACATTTGGTAAACTAATAGAACTTCTTTAGGCATAATAGATCAAACTATGGCACGAGGACCTAAGAAACATACCCTTAGGAAACCTTGTTCCAGAATGAAACCCAGAATCATAGGAACAGCTGTGAAAACACCAATCTGAAAAAGGAATTGTGCATTGAGAGCAGCACTAAGAGCAGTATTCTGTAATATATTAGCTCTATCCTGAATAGTTGCACCAACGCCAGATAATGCCTGGAGAAAAAATTGACAGCTTCAGAAAGAGGCAGAACATGTATATTAAATAAACATAAATCATATATATCTAACAAAAGGTTCACATAATTTGGAAGAACAAGTTTATTTGCTCCAGAATTATCAAAATGCTAACTGCACCATGACAATAACACTATTGCAAAGAAATAGGTCGACTAAATGAGTAACCTTAACTTACTCGGGAAGGCTAAACTGTGCAACCCTATCTTAATAGCATAAACATCTAGAGTTATAACTTGTACAAAATGTACCTCAAAAGCTAAAAATCGTGCAGTACTTACCAGATATGCCTTGCCATAGAGAAAAGCATAAAGACTAAGAACTGTCAACTGCACAAAAGTTTAAAGGGTCTGTCAGAGATACCATGCAATAAAGTCTAAGAGATCATAACAAACAATAGAGACTTATGGATTTAAAATGTGAATTCGTACCATTGTGCAGAAGTAATATCCGACAGTTGTAAAGTAGAACGATAACATTCTGAAGAAATCAAAGAGCTGGCCAAGCCTGTAAACGTCTCTGCTTAGAACTTGTTCACCATTACCACCAGCAACTTTGCCTTCAAACAACGCAATCTGATTGAGTCCAACATCTCGTCCCTTGCCAACCTGCATGGTCATAGTTTAGGCACTGCAATCATCTGTATTCGAAGACAGAAAGGTTGGAAAAAATATACCTGGATGTACTCATGGTGAGTAATATTTCCCTGCCGTAGCGTTGAATTAAACCCTGCATTTATACTTGCAAGTATTTAGACTGTTTGGCCAAACATAAAGAATCTGTTTATTTTGAGGTGTTTTTTGGCCGATCTTTCTAAATAGTGCTTCTGAGTGTCACGTTAAGAAAAAGACTTGTAAAGATTTACTTTATAATTATATTTAAATACACTACTAACATGTAGCTGGTAAAAGATTTAAGAGAAATGAACCAAAAGTACGGACGCAGTCCAAACAAGACGACGCAAGCTGAGAATAAGTAAGCTAGGAGCAGAGAAGAATCATTGATTTACACTAATCCAGGAGATATCCTCTTCTGTGAGGAAGATTCTAACCAAGAGGATGTAAAATGGAGATGCACAAGGTGCATGCCAGTGGAGTGTTCAGGAGCAAAGCGGTTACCTGCAAAGATGTCTTCACTGATATTAATCACACGTGAGGCTTTGCTGATACCACCTCGAGTAATATGGAAAATTCTGTCAAAGACGTCTGGATGTCCATAGTGCATACGAACTCTGAAGAATTTCACAATCTGTCACAAATTGACTCCCTGTGCAATAAAAATATCATCATTATAAATGCCTACTCACTTCAAAGGATTTGCCAGAACACGTTGGCCCATTGTCACAAAGCTAGCTTCTTGGTTAGACATGAAGGACGCCAATGAAGAAACACTGAAACATAAAACCCATATAAGATGGCTGTTCAGAAAACACAATGACAAGCATATTTCATCAGATTCAAAATTACCTGCCAGTGAACACATGCTCCCTAACACCGAGAATTGTAGGAAGATGAACGCCATAATCTTGGAAGAACTCCTCAAGAAGATTTCTCACCTTCAGAGCCTCTTCAAAATAATTATCCTGTGGTAGATCAAAACATAGTGAGAGGTCGAAGTAAGATTGGGTACATCAAATGAAATGGAGTCTCACTTGTTCTGTTAGTGGTAATATAAATATGTAACTCGCCTCCGACAATCAAAGATGAAAGGTTGGTTTGTTAATCTGTGTGACTGAAAATCTATGAAGGCTAAGAGAAGCAACTAGAACATACAAAATAATAAAAACAATAAAGAGAGAAGAAACTAGAAAGCTTGCTCGCAAAATTTGCAACATCGCAGTATCAATGTGCAATCAAATTGCAAAACAAAATACAATAAAGCAAGATAAAACTATAACACTAAAAAGATACTATGAATGAAAAAATACGTGCGAATATCATTTGACAAATAACAAGATAGAGAGACTATTTGAAGAGGTGTACAACAAGCTGATACAATTAATACATTCATAAACAAAGATGTTATAATCACAATAAATTACTCAAATAGTCGTCAAAAAAGATAAGTTTCTAATTACGACTGTACAGAGTAATTAGAAGTGACTAAATAAAAACATCCGGTTGAAGATAGTTGGGGTCAGTTAGATTACTCATTAATATATAAAAGGTAAAAATACGAATAAATAACTGGCCCAAGGTGCTGAAGTACTGAGGGCACACTAGAAGACTAAGAAATGGGATGTGGAGAGGTAAGCAGAGGGTAAGGGGGGAAGGATCTGTGGTCAAAGGGTGAAATTACAAGTACTAAAGCAAGGAAATTAGTGCGTAGGGCTGTTGGGAAGAAGTTGTTGTTGTAGGATAAATCAGCAAGATCTAAGCTGTGAGTTGTGTATTGTATGTGCTCAAATTTTAGGTGAAAACTAGTCATCAACAAGCATCTCCAGCAAATACGGGACATGGAAGCAAAGACCAAAAGTTCTCCATGTTTTATGTTGTACTTAAGATCACAACCTCCCACCCCACCCCACCCCACCCCAGAAAAGATCCAAATTGGAGGTAAGATAATTTTACAAAACATTTTTAGGACCAAAAGTAGTCTTCAATTTAGGTAAAAGTTCGAATTGTTCTAATTTTCTCCCTCAAATGTAATAAGATTCACAACAGAATGTGCACGATTTGATAAAGTTTCCAGTGCTGGTCAGGGGAAGAACAATTAGCAACCATGTTACAAAAGACATGTTCAAGGACTAGGAAGGCAGCTCGCATGGTGAGTTTACGAGAATTTGATTCTACGAGACACTAACATGACCTAAGAGAGCTCACTGGTGAACTCCCCACCTTCCACCAGGTAGGTGGAAAGTTCGATATCATAGTAATCCCCTTCAATATTTCCCTCCCCCTCCCCTGTGAGGTAATAAAATATTTGGCAAAAAAAAAGGGACACGATCAGAGTATGTAGCACAAAACATTGTATACTTCTACAGGTTTAGAGATTGAAACTAGAGAACTGGCAGAATACAAGTTCTGAAAATTATTAGCAATAATTTTAGGTTTCAAACCTTTACTAACCACTTTGATAAGCCTAACATATGGATTGGGAAGGGAATTAAGTTAGCCAAGTGTTTTGGAGCATCAAAAGCAATAGTGTCAGCTTATCCTGTAGTTTCTTATAAAATTACCAAATGTTTGACCAGATGTCATGTTTGTGTACAAATTCTACGATATTTTGAGATTAATTCTTCAGAAAAAATTAGCAGCAAAGTATCAACTGACAAGAAGTTCAGCCTTATAACAAAAGTTAAAACATAGGTATGTTGCCCATCAGCCATAACTTCTAACTTTTGCCCATAACACAGACGTCCAGGACATTTTATGACAGTGTACTTGCTCAATTGACTAGAAGTTCTGCCTTATAGGAAAAAGTTAGAACTTAGGTATGTTTCTCATTAAGCATAAGTTCTATATTTTTCCGTAAGGCAAATATTCAGGATATTTACTGAGAACTTATGCCTGATGGGCAACATAAATTCTTCCAAACAATTTTTTTCAAGTTAAGGTCATATCTTAAAGATTTTACTAAGCAGGGACAAAAATTCAAGGTCGAACACGTAATTTCCTCAGCGGAAAGCTCAAGAAGCAAGTTACATGCACCAGAAGTTAACTAAAGTACTGCCAAAAGTTTCCATGATAACAGATACCACTCATGTATTCGCAAATAACCTAGACCATCACATAACAAAATCGTCGGGGAATCCTAGCATTTATCGCTGTTGATTAGACCCCTCCTTGCCCTTGGAAGGGAATAGGAAATGTGCTAGATTCCAACATAAGTGAGTGGATGAGGACTTGATATAACTACTATAATTTGTAGGCGAGAAAATTACTTATTGTGCAGCTACCAGCAACATATTTATTAGAGAGAAGCATCGCTTTCACACAATTTTCCTGTCAGTGTGTCACTCTATCAGCATTGTGCACAAACCAGTACCACTCGGACACACCTCACAATTGTGTGAATCAGCTCAAGAAAGCCAACTACCGGAAAGTGCTTCACACACCTCATGCGCTGCCACCTGCACCTACCTTTTGATGTCATGAGGCCACACCTGTGGTTTTTTATGACCACTCTCTTCACACAGTTGAGTCACATTCCGACATCACCCATTCAGGTTTCTCTAAATACAACTTTCCAACCAGGCAGTCACCTTTCATGGAGAGGTTTCACTGTTTCTGGAGAGTTTCCTATTTCTGATTGATTTTGTTGTATTGTTGGGACTCAATATCAAGAATCAGATCCAACCCAATTCTTTGCTCACCGGATGTTGGGCTCTATATTATGTTGTTCATGCTCTAGTTGCTAACACTGGCGTGCGAGGGTGGTAGATTCCCACATCAGTATGGGATGGCGAACTTTGTCTCCTTATATGGTCTTAGGCAATACTCACCTCATGAGCTCGCTTTTGGGGTTGTGTTATGTCAAAGGTTCATTTCTTATAAATATGTACTAATTTTAAAGAAAAAAGAAAGGTAGAAAATTAAATGATTATCAGATTTTGATGAAGGGCTGAACTAGGTACTTCAAAGAGTTGATAACAAAATTATTCTGTATTCCGCACTTCATTTCACCACTATACTCACTGTGGAAGGGTTTTCTTCAACATATCACTTAATAATTGGAGCATATCTCCCTTCCCTGCTCGGTCTGTTTTTATTCGGAACCCAGTTTCACCACTCTATCTCACTATGGCCACCCTGCTGGAGAAGATTAGGCTCTAGTTAGGACTTAGGCTCTAGTTAGGACTTACATATGAACCCCCCCCCCCCTTTGTTAGAATCCACCCTAGAGTTTCTTTAGTAAATTGGGATCATCACCCATTTATTGGAAGCCAAAAAAACTCAAGAGGGCAAAAATGGTCATATACAAGAGGTATACCAAAAGGTACAGACTAACAGTCAACAAAACATTAAATGCTTGGCTACCTGGTTCATGTCAATTGTTTGCACTGCATTTCCACGCGTAAAGACAATGGCATGATTTTGATTTTCAGGTTTTCCTTCACCAAGTTTAGGATTTCCAGGCAATTTAATTGAGTAGATTTCCTGTACTCATGTAGAAAAGAACAAGCAAGTACAAGCGTTACAATTTTGAATGTACAAGGCAAAAGTCCGAACACTGAAAATGATATCTTATCAAATACAAATTCAGAATATTATACTACCTCTTTTTTTTTATAATCAAAACAGTTCCAGAAAAAAAAATTATATTACTCTACATAAAATTCCTGCAAATGGCTGAGCAAAGCACCAATCAGAAAACAGCACCTCTCATCTTACTCATTGCCTCTCATCCTACCTCTAATCCTACTTTTGGTTGTGTTATTACCAGAATTAAGAAGACAACAGTTGTAGCAAACTCTTACAACTGCAATTCACATTCTTAAGTTATTGTTTATGACCATTTATCATTACTTTATGACCATTTATCATAGCCAACACTTGTGCCAAAAAGACAGACTTTTATGCATAAGTGCCAATGACCATGCAAGTGATTCATTTTGCTTTCCTTTTCCTACTAGCATCAAATTTGTCTAATTTAGAACCCGAAATTCACCCTCAAAGGAGGAATATCCTCGTTGGAGATCCAATAGGTGATGGAGAACCTGTAGATGTAAGCTTCTGTGGTGTCTATGGGAGGCTTCCATTTAATTCTTTGCAAATGTATAACTTAAACCATGAGATTTCATTTAGCCCACTTATGTTGCCCCTTGACATCCAAAACGATTAGAGACCACAAGCACCGAGACAACATATTTTGCTTGTACACTTCCAACAAACTCCAACTATTGTTACCGTTTGGAATAGCTTGAGTTGAAAAGGTCCAAGGCAATACTTAAAAGACCTTTTTTTTCATTACACAATTTAAAGAACTGAACAGATACAGGCTGAGATATACTCATTCTAATTTCTTGGGGTGCAGAAAGTTGTAATAACCCAAAAAGGACTTCTAGGACTATCAACCCTAGGACCCAACTTATAAAACCACTTACTTCCCATGTATGTAGGACATTTTTAGTTTGAGATGCAACACAGCTCCATTTCCCCATGTTGACATTTTAGAACCTCAACACAAGGAAGGGTAATTGCAAATATAGCAAAAGTCTAACAGGACTAAACAGCACTAGTAAGAGAAGACCCAGCCTCATTCAGATTATGCTTCAAATTCTGAAAAGCTGATGCAATTTTTTGAATAATTTACTTGAATTACAAAGCAGAAACAGTTGCATATTTTGTACCACTATTTACGTATATTACATGCGGAAAAAAAAAACAGAACAAATTTTTAAGTGACGACTAAATAGAAAAAGCATAATGGAAATGAATAAATGCCCTTAAGCCGATTTTAGAGCAGAAAAAGAATGGCACCTTATCTTTGCCGTTGATGTCAGCCTTTACAAGCTTTGAGATATATTCCTTATTCACCTTCCCTTCTTTAAGAGTTTCAACCTCATCAATGAAAGCAACTCGAAGAGCCTCATTTCTACAATGAAAGTCGATCCCAAAGTCAGCTAAGCGATTTTGACATCAGCTCTGAAACAGAATATACTCTTCTTCTTTTTTCTGAATTAAGGTAAAAATAGAATCTATCATTTACATTCATTAAAAACTAAATGTACAAATATCACCTTTGCATTAGTAACGCAATATCTGCAGCCTCGGGTTTTTGCTCTTCTTTCTGTTTCCCATATATCTGGCATGTGACAACATACGTAAACTTCAGATCTGCCTGTGCTCTTGATTCAGGAGACAAGTCAAATCCTTGAGTATCCGTAATTTCATTTGGTGTAGTTCCTGCTTCAGTATCTAACAAAGTACAGAAGATGAGAACTGGTGAAGGAAGAGAAAATCAACCAAATAATTTGTTATTTTGGGTTTTCAGAAAAGCAAACCTCCAGTAATCATCCCTTCCAAATACGATTGAAGCATTAGTGCTTTCCTGTAGTACATCATTCCACGAACTGCAAAACTCCAGAAAGGTTGTGTAAGGGAAAGAAATTTATACGAAAAACAAGCAGGTATCCAACATTATCCAGGAAAGAAACATGAGAACCTACCTTGCACAAGCATGCACACAGGATATGCCCAGTAAGTACCTGTAAGCATTTTTTGGTTATTTTTTACCATTTTTAGGGATTTTGTCTTTTCTAATACACTGAACATCCTAAACTTCCACTCCTAAAAGTTCGCCCCAGCAGCCTATCGTTAACTTTTCCATCACAAGAGACAGAAAATTCAACTTCAACTTCTTCTAAAGCAGCCCTCTCCCTTGACATACTTTATCAGAAATTTAAGTGGGGGTTTGGCCATGAAAATTGAATATCCTTCACTTCATTTGAAGTTTAAAAAGTTGAAGTTGCGTTAAGCCATACTTTTTGCGAAGAATATTTAGAATTTGAATGTACTTCTTCTAATATAGTTTACATCCCACCCACCCATTTCTAAAAGCTAGCAAAATCACCCGACTTGAAAAATTTACCTGAAACATACATTTAAATCTTTTCTATAAGAGTAATATCTCAAAATAGATAGTCACATAAGGTCATAGATTGCTACTACATAATATTACAAATATTTTCCTTTTATCTGGATTTTTGAAACTGGAATAGTGTGTAGTTATAATTTTTTCAAATAATATTTGGTGTTCGAAGTTGTCCTAAAAAACATGAAATATAATTTAAATAGAGCCATTTTTATAGAAAATAAAAGATTTAGGTAAAATTTCAAATACAACATCAAGTTAGATTGTCATGGCCAAGTCTTCCATTTTACATTATAAATATATTTTCAATATTTCTCTGGTCCTAATCATGTCATAGTCATTCATCTCTTAAGTAAGATCACTTTTGATTTCCATATAAATTCAAACAGTATTATATTATGCTCACCCTTTGTTGAACACCTTCAATTTATCCTTTCTTTTATTTTAAATAATTTGTTCTAATCTTCTTTTTTCTTTCTTCTTTTTCTCGATGAAACTGGAAATGTTAACAATTTGTTCAAATCATCCAGAACGTCTAGTATAATTTGCATAATTTGTATCATCCATGCTTTTGCAGAAAGATTTAAGTAAAAAGACTTCCATCTAAAATCAACTGAAATTTCTTCATATATTTATTTTCGTCTCTAGTAGCATAGTATAGGCCAATGATTCCTTCCTTTCATTTTACTGGGTGTCAAGTTTTGTTTTTTACTCGGAATAGCGCAATAAGAGAAATACCGGCAATGACGTCCCTACTTTCATTTTTCTCTCTTTCTTCCATTCCAGTTGTGACTACGAAAAACTTTCTACCAAAACTGATGGATGTAATCATCTTTTTGGCCAAAGTATTGAATTGAATGATAGTGTCCTAACACTGAGAAAGGAGAATAATTGCTGAAAGTGGGCTGGCGGGGAGAGGCAGGGTGGTTTTTGAAAATCTTTCATGAATTTGAGTTCTGGACACTTGCCTGAGTAATAAAGGATACTGGTATTTTATCTTATGTATCGAACTACAAGTGAGCTTGGGATTTTCAGCTCGCTCTGTGTGTGCTTGCTTACATTGGGGGTCTCAAGCCTGAATAAAGGCCCTATACAGTGGATGGAATCCTCCTAAAAGAGGTTAGAGTGGAAGTTCCCACCCCTTGAGTGGTGCCAAATAAATGACTACTCAAATCCGAGTTTTGAGCAAAAAGATTCCATTGACCGGTAAAAAGCCAGCAAACGTAAACTTGTCAATCCATGGTGAATCCACATAATACACTAGCTTGGAATTGACGTGTAGTTATTGTAGTAGTAGCATCAAAGTAGAAGTCTCGCAAAGAGTAAGACAGAGCAAGTAGACAGCTTGATCCTTGATATTTTAAGTCCAAAGTAAAAATAGATAATCTGTCCCAAACCTTAAACAGGTAAGAATAAATTTGATGTAACATCTAAACGTCATTCCTCAGGTACAGGATGCAGTCACAGGTGTAGTATTAAAGATTGAAGGATACAGCATATACTACAAATTTTAGAAGAGAGCAGAGAAATAAGTACCAGTTCTGGCCAATGTTTGCCCACGGTATGAAGCCCAGAACCTAAGTTCAAGAATGTCATTTGGATTATCATTAAGTTCTTTCTCTGAGATGTTTTCATCGCGACCTATTCGTGCAAGAAAGTTTTTCCATTCATCTGCATCCAACAATTTCTTTTTCCTCTCAGTGAAACGACAACAAGGAGACTATCATTCAAATGTAACTTCTACAGACTATGAGTCAACTAAATCAAGAAACAGTCATAACTGCAGCAAAAATGTGGTATTCAAACAAAGGAATGCCTACAATGAAATCATCCTGAAGACACTTAAAAGAATCCTGAAGACAACATTCTAACTACATGTCACCAACTAATCAGAGATTGACCAACAATTAGCTGTAGATTATTAGTTGAAGATGTATGCTTACAACACTCTAAATACATATCACCAACGAGCATTGTTCGTCTTCTTCTCTGTTTCCAGAGATGATTATAAGGGATACTAAAGTTTCATAGAGCTAACAACCAAGGAGGGTATGTCAGGAAGGACATAGGCAAAACACCACAACAATAACAAAATGCCCAGTGTGACCCCACGAGTGGGTCTGCGGAGGATGGGGTGTATGTGTACCTTAGCCACCTTGTGTGAGGTAGAGAGGTTGTTCCCGACCCTCGGCTCAAGGAAATCTATTTTTAAAACAGAATTGACAAATACAAGAGTAAAAGCTATGGTGAAAATACTGCAGAATTTAAGAATATTTGACAGCAAGAATAGTAAATATAACCAATGTAAAAGAAATAACAGTAGTAATACAATTGAAGAATAAGATAATAATAAAATAATATTGATGATAATGCTAAGTAGAAGAGGGAACGGACAAGGTGCTCTATGCTAGACCCATGTTCTCCGACAGGAAGAGAGAAATCGCCCGACTACCTACTAACCCTCAACCCTAATCCTCGATCTCTATGTTTTCCTATCTACGGTCATGTCCTTGGTGAGCTGAAGATGTTTCATGTCATGTCTAATCACCTCTCCCCAATTCTGCGTTGCCTTGACATAGGCAAACACCGAATGAGCTAATATAAGTGTTCCTTAGACAGTGTCACACAGTATTCCCTGCCAGAAACCCTTGTTTATGGCTAGATCTTCAATGGAAAGAGAATAGAATCAATGACACATATTATGGATATTAGATTTTATATTTTTTGGTAAGGATATTAGGTTGAATGTCAATTTCCATTACTCAGGCATTTCCTTTACAAAATCTGTTGTCATTGTTGTTGTAGACATTTCCTCTATACTGACATATCAGAAAAAAAAAGGGAGAGTCATCTAATAAAATGCATATCCTTCACAGCAAAGGATACAGAAACCAGAGTCATGGACCATGTAGGTTCAAACATGACCCAAAGATTCAACAAAGAAAATTACTCGGATAAAAGACCATCAGGACATGCTTTTATCCTTCAATATGGTTTCAACATGGCCTAAAATATAACACTAGAAGTGTTTATCCAGACAAACAAAAGTTATCAAAATACCAACTAATATAGTTTCAATCCAACATAACATTGCAGGATATGAAAGAACTGTAAAATAAGCATTTTCCTAGGAAAGGATGCAAGTCAATTTATTCTTAACATCTTGGAGCTCGATACAATTTGCATTTTCATCTCAGAATTAGCGATTTTAAAGTTGACTTTGAAATACTCTACGAAGACACGTGAGATGAACACTAAGAACAAAATTCACCAAAAGAGAAAAGAAAATTTAGGACACTAAGAACAAAAATTGATAAAACCAATCAGTTAAGCAGTGTCAATTAACTAGAAAAAGGAAAAGGGAAACTTTTGGGATCAAAAGAAATGAGTTCTATTAATAGTTTAAAATCTCAGCACAAAATTTTTTTTCAATCAGTTAAATGAACAGCAGAGAAATAAGATCAAGTGATGTGAGTGGATAATACCATCTATTTCTGCCTAATGCTTTGCAGTTTGCACAAAGAAACAATGATTACCTGGATATATTTTCTGGAGGTAAAACAGAATAGAAATTCCATCTTCATTTTTCTTAAGGAGTTCTGACATGCTGTAAAGAACAGTTTCTGAATAATATGGGGTGAACACGCTGCAAGAGTAAAAATTTATCACACAAAGGGTCTGAAGATAGTTAAATAAACAGTGACAATGTGAAAGAACAGACCTGAAGGATAGCATCTCACGGACAGGTCGTGCTACAGGCATCTCCATGAAAAGGGAATTGGTGAAGAACTCTAACCGACGCCTTGCTTCAAGATTCTTGGGTATGTTGGCAGCAGATTCTTTAATAGTTAGGAGAGAATAAAGTCTTTTAATCAGTTCCTTCTGCATATATTTAGTGCATTTTTAGGAAACTTAGTGAGCTCAAAGGAAAAGGAGCAGAGAGGTGACAGAAAAAAAACTAATGGAATAGAAAAGGAAACCAGATGCAAGCCTACCAACTCAGCATCTCTCGGCCACTTTAACTTTGAGAACAACCGGCCTTCATTCCTTGCTTTTGACAAAGTGTTCCATGTTTCAATGTGGTCTCTGAAATGACATCATAGTAATTATGCACCACACTCAAGAGTATAATAATCCCAGAAATATGATATGAAATACCTCATGTTGAAGCGAAGGACATCAAGTCGCAGAACATCATACAGATCTTGAATAGCTTTAACAGCCCCAGTTTCAAGCTCTGGTGTATGCTCCTTTTTCTACGTGAGAGTATTTCAACAGATCATAAACAAAATGGCAGGATGATAAATATTCATTCAGTCCTTTTAAAAACCGACAATGAAAGAGAAATCCTCTCAACTGAAATAAGAGGTCACCGAACAATGGATGCAAAAGAAGACAGTAAAGAAAACAAAATGCATGTGACCAATGCAGTTTTCTGATATGGAATTGGAAAAAGAAGTATGCATCACCTATTGAAAGGTCTCTGTGTATGACAAGACGTACCATGAACATGTGGATATGAGAGCGTTCAAATTCATTAATTTCATCTTAAATACAATGAAGAAAGAGGATGCAAGTGAGGGGATGAGAAGCCTGGCGTGCAGCGGTAGAAGACTTGATGAGAGCAGCAGACACTCGGAAGTCACAGAACATGCACAAGGGGAGACCCTAGATTCCAGTCTTTTGACCATTCTAAGGGAACATGTTTGCTAAATCTGTCAACAAGAGCTTCGACTGCCTCTTAGATAGCGCTAAAGCAGATCACTGATTTTCAAACTTTGTCCCAACAGAAGTTCAATACTATCTAGTCTCCAGTGTTAGTGATGGTAAGGATACCGGGAAATAGAAAATTTCAAAGGAACGAAGCAGACCTTATGTTCTTAAGTATAAAAGTTATCAAACTTGAAAAGAACAAGTACCAGTATTCCCATCAGTGCAGTTACTTTCTGAATCACCAGTGGCAACTTATTCATATCAACGTCCACATTAATACTCCTTTTAGATATGCTCCCACGAATATCCTCATATATACGTTCAACCCTAACATAGTAGACAAAACAAAGAATATAAACTGACTATGCATAACTCTAGATAACAGTTAATTGTGAGTTCATAAAAAACAGAGCGACTCGGAAGGGTTTGAAATCTTACCACTTCTTTCCTTCATCATTTCCTTCATCATCTAATATGGATGTAAGAACAAACTTGATGGCGTAATAGCACTCTTCAACCGCATATATCATGTAATCATCCCTTGAAATCCTATCCCATAACTCATCTTGTGAGTCTTTACTCTCCACAGCTATATCTTTTGCAAGAAATATCTGCACATTCAGCATAAATGTAAAGATATATAGCCTTCAACATGACAGTTGACCGCATAGATTACATTTTGCATCAGGAAAAATGGAAACACAAAAAATTGTCTGCACTCTAACAACTGCTCAACCTTGCTAGCTAAGAGGAAAAGAGGCCACTGAACCAAGGGCAGACTCCCAGAATTCTTAGGCATCAAAAGCTGTTCCATCTCCCTGTAGGTTGAAAATCAATCCATCAAAATTAAGAGGTTGAAGGCCATCAATCTAGTAGAAGCAAACTGAAACTGGGTTAGCAAAATAACAAAAACAGTCACTCACAAATTAGTAATGTAATCTTCTTCCCTCAAATTCTTGATGATTTCATTCCAGAAAGGTGCAAATCGAGCAGCATCAGCTTTGTTTCTCTCCAAAACCTGTTTTTACAACAATATGATATTAAAAGAAACAAAATACAAACTTCTGAATAAACTAGCACGGAAGATGGTTAACTAGAAAAGCTCCAAGGTTTTTTTTCAAAATAACCCAGAAATCATTTTTGAGTTGGCTAAGCCAACCCCAACTGTGCTCACCAGTTTGTAACTCAGGGGAGTATTGACCTGCCCCTTTACCCTAATCCCACAAAAATATCAGGCTTCACTCAACGAGAATCCCAGGAGGACCTTATGAAAGTTTAGAAATCCAACATTTTGACAGATTCAAAGATCCTGAATGGAATGATTCGAATATCTGTTCATTAGTAAAGCCCACTTCACGCACTACTTACTACTTAACCACACTGGGGAAAACTCCATAATACATATTTCTAAGCGTAACATTTTGATTTGGTGATGGCTAACTTGAGTTTTCAGAAGGAGGAGCACTTGATCAGCTTTTGTAGTATGGTGGCTAGGACTCAAATCCATTACCTATTTCCTAGGAAAAGTGATAGAGGTTTATGTAAGGATGGTAAGGTCATCCCAAGTGATACAACCCAACATAAGCTCTTGGTAGTGAATCTAGAGATAGAAAGAAGAGGAGGATGAGGCTTTATATGACAGCAATTCAAGGATTAAGGGGAGGGATTGACAAATGATAAAATTCAAGAGTTGCGGAGAAGTTGATGGCTATGGGGGGCTTGGGAAATTAGTAGGGACGCAGATAGGATGTGGACTAGGACAGCTAATTGTATTAGGAAAGCAACTAGAGATCGATAATCCAAGAAAATAGGGAGATCGATGATGATGTCATACATCGTATTGGAGTGAGGTGAATGAAATGGAGGCTTGCATCCAATGTACTATGTGATAAGAATGTGTCACCGAGTCCTAAAGGTAAGTTCTATAGAGTGGTTGTTAGACAAACTATGGTGTACAGGCAAAGTGTTGGCTAGTCAAGAATTCATACGTTCAGAAGATGAATGTAGCAGTGATGAAGATGCAAAGAAAGATGTGTGGCACACTAGGAGATATGAGATTAGGATTGAAGATGTACGGGGCAAGGAGAGAGTGGTCTAAATAGTGGACTAGATGCAAGTGAGGTTAAGATGATTCGAGCATGTAAAGAGGAGATGCACAAATGCCCCAATGAGGAGGTGGAGAGATTAGCAATGATAGGCCCAAGGAGAATTAAAGGTAGACCGAGAAAGAATTGGAGAGAGGCGATTAGACATGACATGACATATCATCATCTCACCGGTGAAGACATGACCCTAGATAGAAAAGCAAGAATGTAGAGGAAAAGCAAGAATGTAGAGGATTACGTTAGAGGGTTAGTAGATAGTCGAGCGATTTCTCTCTTTCCTTTGGGGGAGCATGATTCTAGCTTAGAGCACCTTGTTTGCTCCCTCATCTACTTATCAGTATAGTTATTATTATTCTATTATCATCATATTCTTCAATAGTACTAATATTGTTGTTTCTTTTACTTGGGTTATCTTAACTAATTTGTTGTCAATACTTTTCTTTTTTGTAGAATTTTCCATAACTTTTAGCCTTTAAATATTGTATTTGTCAAACCAATTTTAGGAACATCTTACTTGAGCCTTACCGGAAACAACCTCTCTACCGCACACAAAGTAGGGATAAGGTTATACACCCTAACCTCTCACTCCACTTGTGGGATCACACAGGGTACGTTGTGGTACAAGATGAAGTATAAAGTAATATCATAACCATAAATATAAGACAGAATAATCCAGAAATAGAAATTGTCTATGTATTTTGCACAATATCAGAAAAGTACGTTATAGAAGTAGTTGTATACGTCAAATGATCAAAAGGAAGAAAGAAGCTTCCATCTGTGACATAAAAACAAACCTTACCCTCTTATATGATGTCAGTCTTCCCTATGCCTGCCAATGTATCTAAATAGCATTGATGCTCTTAGAAGAAATTTCTTATGGCAAGGCAGTGAAGATAAGAAGAAGTTTCATCTTGTTAAATGGAAAGAACTGATTGTGAGTAAAAATACAGGAGAGAGAGTATTTTGTTGTTCTGTTTTTGGTGTACAAATGTCTACTCCAATGAGACTGAGTCAATCATAGATGTTTTAGGGTGCATCTAGTTCCTGGTTTAGCATTGGAAAGACTAATCTTTTTCTTCTTGGTCATAAATATGGTTTTTTTGTACTACCTAAGTACTGAGTGAAATACAGATGTTACTAGTGTCAAGTAAAAATACAGGAGGCCTAGGCATAAGAAATCTGAGGAAACAAAACCAGAGCCTAACGATCAAGTGGTTGTGGAAGTTTGCAAATGAAGATAACATGCTCTCGGAACTCGGAAGAGGTCATCATAGCAAAATATGGCATGGAAGATAAATGGATGACTAAAATGATAAGTACTCCATATAAATGCACTGTATGGAGGGCAATCAGAAATCTATGGCCAGTGCTATAGCACAGAACCAACATAGAAGTGGGAGATGGGTCAAAGACATCCTTCTGGGAGGATAAGTGGAATGGGTATGTCCTTGTGAAATAGTTGCATTCTGAATTGTTCACTTTATGCCAACATCAACAGGCCTCTGTGGCTACAATGTGGACTGGACAAGGATGGAATTTTTTCTTAAGGAGGAACCTTCAGGATTGGGAGATAGACAAAGTGGCAGAATTTCAAGATTCAGTAGGCTCTTTCAGCAACCTCACTGAAAAGGACTTATTAGTTTGGCAGAATGATACCAAAGGTCAATTCTCAGTAAATTCAGTTTATAAGGAACTCAACAAGAATGCTGGACAGGAGATGGAATGGCCATGGAAGACCATCTAGAAACCAAAAGTACCCTACAGAGTAAACTGCTTCATGTGGTTATTGACAAAAGAAGCAGTTTTGACTCATGAAAATCTAAAGAAAAAGAGGCTATCAGTTGGCTTCGAGATTTACTTTATGTGGAGAACATGCTGAGACAATTAACCATCTTTTTTTGCATTGTATATGAACAGAACAATTATGGAGAATGTTCATCTGTCTAAAGGGGATAAGATGGGTGAAACCAGGGAGCATTAAAGGAGTCCTGAGCAGCTGGACTAGAGATGGCAATGCTTCTGACAAGGAGAAGAGATGGAAACTTGTCCCGGCATGTATTTGGTGGACAATCTGGAAAGAGAGAAACAGCAGGAGTTTTGAAAATTGGCAGAATAGCTTACAGAAGATCAAGATGGACTGCTTAGCTCTTTTCTATTTTTGGTGTAAACAAGATATATTAACTAGGACAGAAGATATCTTTGATGTGCTAGATTGTTTATAGGTAGCAGTTTAGACTAAGACTATTTTATTCTGTAAGTTGTAAAACTTTTGAAGGGGAACTACACTTTTGTTGTAGTATACCTGTGGATATATAGACTAAAGTTACCAGTTTCAAAAAAAAAAATGTTAAGTTTCACTAATTAATTGATTAGAAGGATAAGGAGCTTTGGCAAAAGCCCAATTAAAATGTCAAATATTTGGTGAGATTTCCACATGGCAGGATAATCAGTTTTTTTTGGGACCATCCCTGTAAATCTTGATCAAAACTCTTGGAGAGAGTGAGGAGAGTATACTTTAACCTTATCAAAGCATACAGTGCAAGTACCAATAAAATGGTGAGCAAAGCGAACAGGATACTAATTGCAACTGTTGCAAATTCAGCACATGAACAGTTATTCATTTAATAAACAGTAACTTAACCAAGTGTCAGCATCAGACATCAGTAAAGACAAAGTTCAATGCGGAACGGAAAATCAACAAACTCACCAAACCAGAAGACAGGAGTGACACCCTACAAAACAGATATGGCATTTAGACCCAATGAAGAGAACATATGCGAATCAATTAACTTGGTCATTCATAAATGATTAATTGGGGAAAATAAATGGAGATACCTGGTTCGAAGAGGCACATGAAGACTATTCATAAAAGCCTCGGGAAACCTCTCAAAACGTTTATGCATAGCATCCAATGATCTTATCTGAATATCATTGTCAAAATATAGTTAAGAGGCTGACATCTAGAATGCATCCACAAATGGTCTTACAATAAACCAAGGATTTGAATTGTTCCATTCATTACTGATAAAGAAATGGAGTTTGGGCCTAACTCAACCCCAAAAACTAGCTCATGAGGGAAGGATTGCCCAAGACCATACAAGGAGCAAAATTTGCCTCCCCACCCACCGATGTGGGACTCATCACCCACCACACGCCCAGGACTGTACATATGGAGTGTGGACAAAATAAGATGGGCACAAACATCGGGTGAAACAAGAACTGGGTGCGCATGGCTCCAATACCATGATAAAGAATTGGGCCTTGGCCTAATTAAACCTAAAAGGCTAGCTTATGAGGACGATTGCCTAAGACCATATAAGGAAACAAATTTGCCTCCCACCCACCAGTGTGGGAATCAACAATTACAAAAGAGGACAATGAGCACAAATAAATAGATTTAAAAATTGCTTGCCTCCCCAAGGCGATCTCGTGCTCCCAGAAGAAAGCCCCATACAGCCGATATAACCGTGTAAAATAGATGAGTATCAAACAGGTATATCTGCATTAAAAAAATAGCAACAATAAGATGGTGATTGAAAAAGGCAAAAACTATTCAACAAGCACCTTTTGTACCCGAAACGTTATCTGGTTGATCACCAATTGGCAATTATCAGTGACTCAATCGCAAGTGTAAAGAAGTCAGATGACCAATAGACAGGCCATATATGTCATAAAAGCTCAATAATCTTTAGCTCAAACACTCCGTGAATTACTAGACGGAAAGTGATGGTTACCAATATATATCATTTGGACATCTAGTTTACAAACATGGACGAGGTATACACTACATATGCACTAGGTTGCATATGGTGTGTATATGTCGTGTACACATGTATATTATTTGTATAGATATGTATATTACATGGACCTATATGTAGATATGTATATTATATGTATGTTCTTATACATTATACACTAACTATACACGGTGTACATATATTGTAAACTAGATGGCCCAAAGGTATTAGGCATTGATTTTCTCAAGATTACATTTTGGTAGTACGTTTATTCATCTAATTTTTTTGCAGGTATATCCCCTTAACAAGCATTCCTAGCCAGTGAAGTGATATATCCAAAACATAGAATTCATCCGAGGATACAAATTCCACTAATCAACCACAGAAAACCTAGTGCGTCCTATTCGCGAACAATCCAAATATACCACCCGCACAATCCAAATATACCGCGCGCAACTTCACCCAGCATTGGCAGGATGCAATTTTACCCATTATGAAGTCCATGATTTGAATAAGTACCTATACCATATCATTATTTTTTTCGAAACTATACCCCTATACAGTGCTATTATTTTTTAAATTATTTTATGACCCTGGTGTCTGGGCCAGCTTTTTCGCACCTCGACTAATTTTACGGGATACCTGCCACCTCCCACCAGGTAACTCTGTCCACCAAGGCTAAGACGGATGGGAAGAATCACCTAGTGTTTTTTAGGTCTCCACTGAGTTCTGAACCTGTGACCTCAGGATTCTCAACCACTTCATTGACCACTAGGCCACACCCTTGGGTGCCTATACCATGCCATTATTGAAGGCATAGGGTTCAGCACAACAGGAAAAAGCACTTGAGGGTTGACAATCAAGCTGAAAGATTAGCACCTTATGCTTTATTCACCAAAGGTATACAAATATTTTTTTCAATTATTGGCATACTTACCTATTAACATGCCAAAAGAAGATACTACTTTTTTTATTGGTGGCCAAAACCAGTGAGCCAATGAAAAACCCCACAAATGTCGAAACTACAGTACAAACTAGCACTGTTTACCCATTTCTAACAAGTATAAGACAAAGCATAATTGTGGAAAATCTCCTTACCTAAATTTCTTAAGGCTAACTTGCCTAGTTGATTCAGATAGTTGCTATTGGTCCTCCATAGGATTTTTCATTAACACCCTCTTATCATGAAGATACTACTACCCTTTAGGTGCCCAAAAATAAAAGACCAGTCAGATGAATCATCAGAGACAAACAAGCATACGTCCAAACTCCCTGAAATGAATCGTCTGAGGCAAACAAGCATACGTCCAATCTCCCTTTTTTAACTTTAATAAGCTACCAACCTTGTTTTCACAAGTTGAATGAAAAGAAACACACTAAGCAATATCCAAAGAAGCAGAGAAAAGGTAAACAAGATAATCCCACTTTTATATCATCGGGATTCCACTGCTTGGTGCAGAAATACCTATTCTATTGCCTAAGAAAAATATTCAGTTATAAGTACACCAAATGTTATAACACCAACAATGAGAAAGCATGAAAGGTGTCTGATCTGCATTTACACATCAGAAGAGATTAAAACTTACAATAAAAACTGGTGCCCATAAGCTCGCAACTGTCAGTGCATTATGGTTATCTGCCAAAAGAGTAACTTGCATTTAATGGAAACTGAGATCCAGATATTATACTCACAATAAACCTTGACCATAACACCAAGATGGCAAAGGATGTAAGGATATACAGAAATACTTCTATCAACAGATAGTCTTAAAGAATTTCAGTTCAATCATAGAAGCCTGCTACAACAGAGTGACCTACTTTTAGAAACAAAATCGTGCCAAGAGTACTGCCGAATATCCATTGCCACTATCTGTCTTGTTGGCTTCACCAACGGCTTAATCTGCAACATAAATCAAAGCTAAAACAATAAATCACCAATAAAAGCTATTGATCAAAGTCAAAATAAAAACTGACACATACCAGTAGAAAATAGGCAAAAGCAAATTTTGCTCCCAAGACAACAAGCCAAAAAAACATATACCTGCACCAATGAAATTCATCAGATGAGATTTCAGCACTAGCTGATTTAATTTTTCGATCAGGCAAAACAGTTTCATTAGTCACAAGGACAAAGCCAGCACTCAGCCGTATACAAGTAGTACGCCCAAAAAAAAAAAAGAGAACCTACAAAAAGACATGATCCTCTACTAAAGACACCCAATCCTCTAAACAACCCAGAACTACATGGATGCACCAAAAATAAATAAGGGATCAGAGGATATTCCTCAATTGACCAAAACTCGCTTCTACCCCTTTGAAAGCCCTCATGTTTCTTTCTCTCCAGAAGATCCACATCAATGCCATAGGAACAGCATTCCATCCCTTGCACCTTCTCCTGCTTTTCCCAGCTTACCAGCAAAACAATAGGTCCTTCACAGATCTCGGTATCACCCTACTAAGCCAGCTAAACATATCCCACCAAAGGAATGTAGAAAGCTATAAGCAGAAGATCAATATCCTCATCCGCCTCCTTGCATAAGTAACACTAGTTGATGCAAACAACCTTTTTTTCCTAAGATTTTCCGCCATCAGGATCACCCATCTCGCATCTAACCATGTGAAAAAACAGACCTTCCTCAGAACCTTTGGAATCCAAATCGGCTTTACAGGAAAACTCTCCTCTGCCCTCGCCAGAAGCATCACATAAAAGGACTTGACAGAAATTGTTCTCCACACTCCGCCTCATCGAATCGGGTCTATCAACTGGTTCACAATGCTGATGCAGAACAAATAGCATCCTCTGAAACTCGTCCACCTCCCAATCTTGGAAATCCCTCCTGAACCTCAAATTCCAAAATGTATCTTCCCTTGTGTCCCCCGTACCGCATCTCTTTGACAAGAAACCTTACACTACATGGGAACTCATTTTTTAGCAATATGTTTCCACACCATTTATCTTCCCAAAAACTGACTCTTCTACCATCTCATTAGCAGGATAAACCAGCTAAATAGTTATATCCACCAAACAACATGGAGAATAATAACTAGAGCTAAATCATTATAACGCTTCTCCTGTTCGTTGTTATATAGAAGAATGGGTGGATTTTGTAGAGAACCATATATTGTAGATTCTTTACCTTTTGGCGGTTCCCTTGTATAGGGATAGCTTGGCCATATTTATGAATGAAATACAAATACCCTATAAAAACATAATAACTAGAGCACAACATATTAACAGGGTAGTAGTCTTGGATAAATTTTGTTAAAAAAAAAAAAGACCACAGCATTCTGACTAACAACCAAGGTTCACATCAAAAAAGAGTCAACTTGCATAAATGAGAGGGTCGCCTGATCGTAACAAGTGCATCAAAAGGAATGGCATATAATTATACAAGCAAAAGTTCTCTGATACCGAATAACAAAAATATAACTCTCGCCCAGGGGATAGGAGTGGAAAAGAATGCATGCTTTAATTCTCAAGATACCACAAGAAAAAAAGGAACTAATTGGACACCAAGTTACATACAAAATTAGCTCATATAACCAAAGAACCAAAGGACCCCAAGTCAGATTCAAGGGCTAAATTAGCTAAAGTGAAACATGGAGATAATTTTACACTTCACTACTCTACATAAAAGCAGAAATCCAGAAGTGCTGGTTCCATTCAGATGGCCACACTGATTCAGAATTTTTTTACTTGATCACGTAAGCATATTTTCATTCATAAACATGGACAAAAAGTTGGCTATATATAAGGGGTATACCAAAAGGTAAGTAATCTACAATAATAAATAATTCTCTACAAACTTCCCCCAATCTCCTAAACAATTTGGAACTTTATGGGTGCACCAAAAGGAAATGCGGGACCAGAGGCTACTCCTCAATTCAGGATTGCTCACCTCTACCCCCTCAAAGCTCTCTCTCTCCATACCACCCACATCAACGTGAGTGGAACCACGTTCCATGTCATGCGTCTTCTCCTCCTTCTCCCACTCTTCCAACTAAACATCAATTTTTTCCTAGTTCTTGCCTTGCCCATTAAGTACCAAAGCACCTAAACATACTCCACCATAACCTCATGGTAAAATCACAATGAAGAAGAAGATGCTCAACGTCCTCACCCACTTCCTTGCACATAAAACACCAGCCGGTGCAAAGAGCCTTTTGCTTTCTAAGATTATCTGCCTTTAAGATCACCCCTCTAGTAGCTAGGCAAGTGAAAAAACACACCTTCCTCGGTAGCATTGGTATCCAAATAACGTTCCGAGGAAAAACATTCTCCTCTGTAACCAGAAGTTTCTTATATAAGACTTGACCGAGAACATACCATATTATTCCCTATATCCCAACAAAAGCATCAGGATTATCTACTATTGTGACTTATTTATGGAGTAAGTCCAGCAATCTTTGAAACTTAGTCACCTCCCAGTCATGGAAGACCCTCCTAAATCTCAAGTCCCAGAAGTCTCTCCACTTTGTGTCCCCCTAATTTGTTGTATTGTCAAGTCTCTTTGGCATGAAATTTTGTATGGGCTAGAGAAGTTATATTTCAATAAATTGTCTCCACGCCACCCATGACACAAAATTTTACTCTCCTCCAATCTCCTGCCTTAAATGAGATGTTCACTTTGAAATCATCCCTTCATGATATTCCTCCAAAAACCGCAACCAAAGGCATAGTCACATCTCTAGATCCCCATTCCCCTACCATAGCCCCGTATTTATTAACTACCACCCCTCTCCAGAGAGCACTAACCTCCAGCCTAAACCTCCAAAGCCACTTGTCCAGTAAAGCTTTGTTAAACACCTTTAAGCCTTTATTATCAAGCCCTCCCCATATTTTAGGAGAAGTGATTGTCTCCCACTTTAACAAGTGAAACTTCCTTGCCCTATCCGCAGCATCCCACAAAAAAAGTCTTGGGATCTTTTCCAACTTTCCAGAGTCCGAAGTTGGAGCATGAAACAAAGACATGTAATGAGTAGGAATGCTTGAAAGTGCAATCTTAAAGCGCACTTATTTTCCACCTTTGGACCAATAATTTCTTTTGACATCCTGCTAATTTCTTTTCAACCCTTTGGAGAATCGGGCTCCTCACTATAAATTCTTGGTCGAAGCACCTAACTGCAAACTGAGATAAGTAATCACTAGGGCCCCAACCCAGCAATTCAAAACCTGAGCCAGAGAGTCAACACACTTCCCTAGGTTGGAATACAACCATACTTCACCCATCTCCCACCCCACACACTTTGAATAATGCTATCTGACAGAAATTCCAATTTTTGTTTCTTGGATACATATCTCCATTCCCTAAGCCTTACTTTGATGATGGCCCTTCTGTTTGGATCATTCACCCCCCACCCCACCCCTTCCCCAAATTCCATCCACTAATTTGTCTCTCCCCCCCCCCCCGGCTCCCTAGCCCCTCCAACATCCCAACTCACCGTCTCGTTTCTTCTACCATACACCACAATTTTTTTTTGGAACTGGTAAGTTTGTCTTCTTCAGCATTAAAAATATGTTGGCCGCCACCAAAATGTTAAAATACAGACTCCCTATCAGATCTATGATCTGTTCAATATCTTCTATACATAGTTGTTTACACCAAAAAAAAGTAAAGATGCAATACAATTCCATTTGACTTTATGAATGGAATTGGACCTATCTTCGAAACATCTAGCATTTCTCTCCATCCATACTGACAACCATATACATGAGGGAATCAATCTCCACCATCTCTTTTGGCTCTTTCCCTCTTCCAATCCAGCAACTAAGAAGTCTGTTGTATGCTCAGGCATGGACCAGCCGACCAGCTATAGCCCGTGATGTTGAGAAACAAATTCCACAGCTAGGCAGTGTACTTAGAATGCCAAAAAAGGTGCTTGTTTGTCTCCTTAGTCGCCATACACAGAAAACACCTAGGAAACAGTTGTCTTCCCTTCCTCTGTAGCACTTCTTGAGTTAGGCAGGCCCTTTTGATAACCAACCAAGTGAAGCACTTAACTTTGGTAGGAATGCTGCTTTTCCAGAAATAGTTCCACTTGGATTGAGAATTTGTACTGGTCACCTGGAGACCTCTTGTATAGGCACTCTTTACAGAAAATATCCCACAATTCGTTGCTCCGATTTCTGTACCTCCACCATTGACTTATTTTCCATCAAGTCCTCAGTCACCAACTCTGCATCCCCACTAGCCTCTAGCTCGATGCTATTCAAGAGCTCAATAACTTTCTCCTCATCCCTAAAAAAAGACTTCCCCAAAAACTTCCCAAAACATACAACTTTCCCCTTCTATGAAGGCCAAAGGGATCAACCACCGTTCCTTCTGAACAGTACTTACCCCCTTGACAGTCAAAGTAGGTGTCAAGACTTGAGGCAAGTCGAAAGGGAAAAGAGATCCCTGATTCAGAAACATAAAGTTTGTCTTGCTTAAGGTAAAACTACATTCAGCATAAAAAAGTAAGTAACAAATGACAGAGTGATCCCAGGAACTTCTTTTTTTCGTCATTTCTCTCTGTATCTCTTGAGACTCGTTGTTGTGGGAAAATGAAAGACCCGCATCATTAAAAGTACATAACACAACATAGGATTTATACAGAAGGCAGCAAAGATAAAAGAATTACTTGATGAAGTCAGTAGTTTTCTCATACATGCCCCGACCAACGTAATAGTGTTCCTTCAGACAAGAAATTACAATAGAAAATTATTAATAGAACATCTCAAACCAAGGGCACAAAAGAGTGATCATCCTTCAAAAAAATCTGATAAAAAATGTGAGACCTGGTGCATCCACTTGATGAAACGGACCACAGACCAATTGTCACATCGACTTGTCAAACTATGACAAGCTGGAATCTGCAGCAGAAAGCTGACAAAAAACTTAACTCCAGCATAGATTGCAAGAACAACAATATAAATTCTGAAGACAGTAGAGTTGGAATTTTGGCTGCTATTATCTTCAAGCGCTTTCCTGTCACAGGAAACATGACCAAATGTTATTCCACAATACAAAAGGGGTGGGGTTGCCACAAAAAGAAGAAAAGAACAAAAAAGGCGAAGGAAGAATCAAAGTAAAAAACTTTGTGAAGCCCATAAAGAAAAAGAAGCTACATACACATAAAGGAAACATATGAACACAGAAGCTATGCTGAACCAAACAAAACGAAGGAAAATCCGACTGACAGCTAAACGCCTTGATGTAGAGTATGCACCATACATCATGATAACATCCAGAACACCTACAATAAGTAAATGATTCAACTACAATTAGAGTTCTATACTGGTAATGAGGAGCAACTTTAGAGAAAAGAGAAGCCAGAGAAACATACTCTCAAGAAACTTCATCACAACATACGTAGGTCCAAGACTCAAAACTTCCCTCAGTGTTTTTGAGTCGAGTCGCTCATTATTGAAAGCAAGGATGGTCAATCCCTGTGGATATGGGAAAGGAGCGGCAAACAAACTGAAGATAATTTCTTGAAAACAAAGAAATGACAAGAAACAAACACCCCTCAAGCAATTAAACTGATTTAGAGCAAACTTAAATTCTTTGCTCTCATATATCAAGCAAAGAGAGTAAGATAATTGCTCACAACATGACAAAAAGATGCAAAAGAAAAAATTAATTGAAGAAAATGATAAAATGTATTCTTAATCCTCCAACATATGAAGGATGAGACGAAAAATCACAAGAAACAGCAGATTAAGAGAAAAGGGAAATATCATCACTATCAGTGACGAGTACCAGACCTGAAAAAACATGAAAAGAAACATCCAAAGGCGATGAAAACTGTGATAAAGATGGAGAAAAGTCCTGTGCTCAACAAAGGAAGTTTTTCCTCTGCGCTTGCCACCTCCAGATTTAAGAATGTTCTGCAGCAGGTAGAAAAAGGTAATCACAAGCCAAAAATTTTAAAACCTAGAAAATTGTAAAAAGAAATTAGCACGATAGAAGAGAACTATGTTTCTAAGTATATTAATAACGAAAAAATGTTTCACACTAGAGCATATGAAAATCAGTAATGAACACATGCTTTAAGTCAACCAGCTGGTACAATCTAAGAAATTCATGATGTCTAAATTGAAACTACATTATCCCTGGCCACCTAGATATAAAACCAACTAATGCTGAGTACCTATAAATCTAAGAGGATAATGAAAAATTATGCGAACACCCCGCACATCTGAAGATTGCAGTCAAATATTTCCCCACACAAGCTAAAAGATACCAGAACAATCTTAAAAAAGGGGTTTAGGTTAAAATCCCAACAGAGGCGAAAAATACTATTCTCTGTCCAATCCTTGGCGGACAAAGTTACCCGGTACCTGTGTTGATGGAAGGTAGCAGGTACTTCGTGTTTTTTAGTCGAGCAAGCTGGCCACTATGGTTAACCAAAAAACAAAAGAAGGGGGTTAAGAATATTTCCTTTTCAGTGAAAGGTTGTAAATCTAACTCCCTAGTACAAATATTCTTGTGGAGCAATCTTACTTCCTTTCAAGAAGGACAAACTATATTCTTTACGGCAGAAGGGACACCAAAATTTTAAATGGTGGACAGGAAGCTCTTTATTTTGGGTAAGAATATTTGCTTTTCAGTGGAAGGTTGTAAATCTACCTCCCTAGTATAAATATTCTTGTGGAGCAATCTTACTTCCTTTCAAGAAGGACAAACTATATTTCTTTATGACAGAAGGGACACTACAATTTTAAATGGTGGACAGGAAGCTCTTTATTTTCATGTTATAACCTGCAAAATGATACAAGTATACCTACAGCAATATCTGATAAAAATAGATATCATTGCATAACATTCATAATGCTACCAAGAGCAAGTCTCAAACCTTTGATCTGGGTGTTGGCTTTAGAAAGAAAGAAGAATTTGTCCGCCATGGCCAGCTAAGCTTGAAGCAATGACGGGACCTGCAGAGCAGTGGGACGGTCGATGAGAAAATTGTAACAATGGGAGTCCTACACCCTTGCGAAAAAAGCTTACCAGAAATACTCATTAAAATCATCATAGTTTCTCCATGCAGAATGAGGTGCTCGGCCATTCTCATTGTTTCCAGCCTCCTGTAAGCTAACAAATCAATAAGCATCCCAAAAGGAATGGATATTGCATTTCATTATTTCAGCCCTTTCACACACCCAATGCCAGCAATTCCAGCAGAATAAAAAGGAAAACAAGACTAAGATTGTGAATATTGAAGGTTAATAGTTAATACTTAACTGGTTATGGGTTGTTAATCTACACGAGGGAAGATTTAAGCCTTAAGAATTTCATAGTAATACGAAGCTTACAAACATGACATGTCTGCAATAGATCTGTTATTCCGGGAGGTGCTTCATGATAATAATCTTCAACATACAGCTAGAAAGCGTAAAAAGGAAACTGAACATGGCGAAAGATCAAATCTGAAGATTTATAGATTGTTTCACTTCCAACAGCATCTTCTAATAGCGAAAAAAAAAAGGAAAAAGAAACCAGTGGAAGTGAAAGGGACTGCAAGAGATTTTTGTAGTAAAGTAGGTGATAGTTTTAACCAATTTGCAACAATGATTAAAAACGAGTAGGGATAATAAAACTTCACACAGTCACGAATACTGAGAGGCCTTAATATGTATACTGACAATAATGTCACCACATATTATAATAGTAATCCCAAAATAAAAAGCAGATTTGACAAGTACGAATATGCAGACACATATTTAGAAATATTTTACATATGTAAGTGTTTCAATCAATGATCTTTAGAGACAGAAAACTAGGCTACAGCAGGGAAAGAAACAAAAACATACCGCCGCAATGGCATCATAAACAGGACATATAACTTGATCAAGAAATGACACGCCATTATCAGACATGCAGCTCTTAGCCGGCTGTGCAACCTGTTGTCGTAGTAACTCCTCCAGCTCCCTTCCCATCTGTCATGAAATTAATTGTTCCAAGCAAAGCACAAGTAAGAAACCAAAACTTGGAATGACGTAATCACAATAATAGCTTCTCTCCTTTCACCTTTCACCTTTCATTTTAAAAATGTATAGCTCACCCTCATAGCCCACAGTCCCACATACCCTCCCACCA
Organism: Solanum lycopersicoides; assembly: GCA_022817965.1. Lineage (NCBI taxonomy): Eukaryota > Viridiplantae > Streptophyta > Magnoliopsida > Solanales > Solanaceae > Solanum > Solanum lycopersicoides. The sequence continues at coordinate 1,442,582 of CM040618.1, forward strand.
AAGTTAACACCCTTGAGACAGAGGAAATTACACTAATGGAACTAAATTGAAATATTGATAGGCCAACCTGAGTGTACTCAATTATCACAAGAAGAAAACACAGGAGAAATGGAGATCATAAAATCAAAAGGATGTACTCTCTCTGGAATTTATAAGTACGTGAGTAAATAACTTCGCAACAAGACTTCCCAAATGGTAAAGAGACAAAAGGCACACAAAATTAACCTACATGATGAAATATGTAGCACAGGCATTCTGGAATGAATCGGATGTTAGCGGCTTCACCCCAGATTAAAAAATACAAAGAAATGAATAACAACTTCTTCTCCTTGCTAACTACATCCAAACTGCAAAAACAGAAATTAAGTATGAGAAACTCAAGAGCACAAAACCAACAGTGTCAATGATAATTATTGACTATGCTGAGATGAAAGGATTTTTGCAAGTAGAAAATTTCTAGCAGTTCTCACTGCATTAGACGAAATGATTTTATGGTTCAAGCTCAAAACACACTGGACATAAAATCTTACTTGCTCCACACAGGTGGGATGCCCAAATAGCTGCACCACTTGATATAGTTATCAAGGGACTTTGAGAAGACCTTCTGTACAGCAGCCTCATCCAATATCTAGAAGTCAAAGATATAAGAATATGGGCTTAGAAATGAACTAATGAAGGTAATCGATAAGAGACAGAAGATATTCTTATTTCTACAATCATTTGCAAAGAGACAGAAATAATTGACAAGATTTCTACACAAGGCCAGTTGAAGGTATCTTCTTTTTTTTTATCAAGTAAAAGTATTTTCATTCATCTTGAATAAAAATTTAACCCAGATATCGTGGTCTGTTAGAGTGCCAACATTTGGTAACAGCAGCTGAACCAAGACAGTAAAACTACCAAGTCTCACAGTATCTGTGTTTCAAGTTCTTCAAATAAGATGAAAGTGCATAAGCTGGGAAAAGAAGGCCTAAACTGAATGAAAGTAAATTAATGGAACAAAAATTAACCAATCTCATAGGATCATCAAGGAAACAACTTTTAAGAAACAAATAACTAGCACCTCGTTAATGTTAGCTAGAAAAATGCACAGATGTCCCATCTATGATATGCAAAAAGTGGATGATCAAATGTTCTTGAGCTACACTACAAGCAAACAACACTTTGATTTCCACAGCTATAACTCATTGACCAAATACAACAATCAAGATTTCTCAACTAAGCTAAAAGAAGTATAAGCAACATAGGATAGGATAGAAGCTCCCATTTCCGAAAGTGCATTACATCTAGACAAATGATTTTCTTTAATGGATGGAGAATAAAACTGCTTGCTGATATAAGGTTGTACAACAAGAGAAAGCAAAAACACTAGCTGCACGTTCAATATAACATCTACTTGAAGGTAAAAGACAATATAAAACCTACCGGTTCAGGTTCTTCAGGAATACGAAGCCGGGTCTGCTCATTTGCGAGGAGGTGGACAATATGTTCTCGCTGATTGGAAACATTGCCTTGCTGCCAAATCAACAGTAATATGATCACCAAAGCCATAATAGAAACTGGTGAAAATGAAAAAAGCAACAGACAGAAATTGCAGGATAAAAGATGAGACAAAAGAAAAACAAAGATTAACATGTTTGTATTTTGAAATGCAAGAAAACAAAGAGAAAGCAGAAGCAAGAAAGTCCGCACCACAAAATCAAGCGCGCACATCATGAGCTCAAAGAAATTATTGTTGAGTAAATAAGTATATTTTCTTCAATATGAAAGGTTTAGTTGTCAAACAAAATAGCGAAGAAAAACTAAGACTTCTTCTTAAACTTGAGGCAAGAATTAAGAAGACATAAAACAACAACATACATAGAATTAAGAAGACATCAACTTGCTAAAATGATATAGTTAGCTTATACATTGCAATCCGATTCACAAAGCCCCTACAATATAATACTTTGTAGGGTATTTTTTTATTAAGGTAACATTGTATAGATGATAAAGCTCAGAACCAAAAAGTTTGTTTTGTTTTTTTCAAAACTGGCAATTTTGTATTCCTCAGCATTAAGGATATGCTGGCCACCACCAAAAAGTTAAACTATGGACTCCCTATCATATCTATAATATGTTCAGTATCTTCTATAAATGGCTGTTTACACCAAAAAAGTAGAGATACAATACAATTCCATTTGACTTTATGAATGAAATTGGACCTATCTTCAAAACATCTGGCATTTCTCTCACTCCATACCGACCACCATATACATGAGGGTATTAATCTCCACCATCTCTTTTGGCTCTTACTTCCCCCTCTTCTAAATCCAGTAACAAAGAAGGTCTGTTGTATGCTCAGGCATGGACCAGCAATAGCCAGTGGTGTTGAGAAACAAATTCCACAGCTGAGCTGTTACTTGCAATGCAAAAAAAGGTGGTTGTTTGTCTCCTCAGTCACCAAACACAGAAAAGACCTAGGAACCAATTGTCTTCCCTTCCTCTGTAGCACTTCTTGAGTTAGGCAGGCCCTTTTGATAACCAACCAAGTGAAGCACTTAACTTTGGTAGGAATGCTGCTTTTCCAGAAATAGTTCCACTTGCATTGAGTATTTGTATTAGTCATCTGGAGACCTCTTGTACTGAGCTGAGAATTTATACTCAAAAACTTAAAACTTATACATTTCCAATTGACTCTACCAAATCCCCCACTTCCACCGCCAAATTTTGTTTACACCAAAAAAGGAGAAGCTAAGACAGTTCGTCCTGATTTTCTAAATGCAGTTGCTAGTGCCTTCAAAAAATCTTGAGTTTCTTTCTTTCCATGTTGTCCGCCATACAACAGATGGAATGATCATCCTCCCCACACTCTTCCAAATTCCAAAAGTTTAAGAGTTCTAAAGTGGAACTGGGAATCGTCCAATTTATAGTATCCAGTCACTTTTTTTGGTGCACCCATAAAGTTACTTGTTGTATAAATAAAAGAATGGGTGAGTTTGTAAAGAATCATGTCTTTTGTATATTTTTTACTTTTGGTATAACCCTCGTAATGGCCAGATTTTTGGCCAGTTTATAAATGAAATATGTTTACTTGACCAAGAAAAAATCAAATATCACCTTCCACCTTGGGATAAACATCTCTAGTACCATCCTATGATCTCCTGTGTTCCATCCTACCATCTTGTATCGACCTGCTAATCTTTATTTAACTCTCTACGGGACGGATAATTTTAACACTATCCTACCTCTATACATTTTGTAAGTTTCAAGATTTCAAGAATCACTATTCAATAATAATTGTCACTACATACATTTCTTCTCTCAAACTAGAATTAATGACTAACCCTTTAACTTTAACCATCCCCATTGAAGCAACTTCAATCTAGATATTGAAAAAATTAATTGCTCATTTTCTATGCCAGTAACATTTCAAATTAGAAAGAACATTTTCATTGATAAGGAAGGAGGAGTAAAATCCATCATGGTTCAAAACTCAAGAGAATAATGGCCCCACCCCTTCTACCATTTTCCACTTAAATAACAGGTTTTTGTCTGCAGTATCATTCAGACTCATGACGTGTTCATAACCAAACATCACAAGTTGTGTTGTTACCAGTACCACTAGACCAAAGCCCTGTTGGCCGATGCCAATCAGTTGGAATTATGTTTTACTTATTAGTAACTTTGCTTAGTAATCTTGTTTGAGGTTTTATATACCAATAGTAATGTGAGAAATATTGAAAAAGAATATTATTGAATTGTTGTTGTCTACTGTGAGAAATATAGCAAAATAATATTATTGAATTTTTGTTGTATCTACATTATTACATGAGACCCTATTTATAGACCATAGAATACAATCCTTTACCAAATAGGATACTATTTAGTAGTCCTATTCCTATTCTAATAGAATTATATAAACCTATTCCTATATTAATAGTATTGTATAAACTATTCCTATTCTAATAGGATTGTATAAACCTATTCATATTCTAACACTCCCCCTCAAGCTAGTGCGTACAATTCATGCATCTAGCTTGTTACAAATGTAATTAACACGGGGACCGATGAGGGACTTGGTGAGATATTTGCAGACTTCACAAAATTGACGGTCAATCTTAATGTTCTTGTCTTCTCATTAAATACTGGATTTGATGGATTTGATGCATAATGCCAGTAAATCTCAATGTGCTTAATCTTCGCATGAAATACTGAATTTGATTCATAATGTTGGTGTTGAACTTCCCAACCCAAGCTTGAGAAAAATTGTTCTAGACCATAGAGTGATCTGCACAATCGATGACACAACACAATCGACATACAAGGCTACTAAACTCCCCCGAGCAACGAAGTGCTCAAATCTAATATAAAGTATATGGATCATGTTGGCATCAATGGATGAGTTAATATTAAATAAGAAAGTCACCAAAAAATTATTGGAACATGCTCATATGCCGTAGTATTAGATTTGATGGCTAAAAATGGTCGCAATCTAAGAAATAAAATTATATAGGTAGGGTCGGAATGATGTCACGACCCAACTAGAAAATAGAAATTATATAGGATAGTTCAAATTGATGGAACGACACCATTGACAAAAAAAGAGAAATAATATGGATAGGGTCGGAATGATGGCACGACCCTAATGAAAAAGAGAAATTATATAGGTAGGATTGGAATGATGGCACAACCCTATGCAAATCAGATTTGAGGAGTCACCGAAAACAACGAATGGAACTATGCAAATCAAATCTAAGTTACTGAAAAGACACATGATGTTATGCAACTCAGATATGAGAAAATAGTTCGGAAAAATTCCACGGTACTACACAAATTCAATATGAAAAGTAGTCCGGGAGATGTACGGTGCTATGCAAATCAGATATGCAAAAAAAGGTAGTCACCGGAAAGATGGGACGGTGATACAAAATTAAATATGAAAAAGTAGTCACCGAAATGATGGTACAGTGCTACACAAATTTAATATGAAAAAGTAGTCACCGGAATGATGGGACGGTGCTACAAATTTAAATATAAGAAAGTAGTATCCGCAAATATACACGGTGACCCAACTTTTGACGATATTAGCAATCAAGATCCCAACTGTGATGACCAATTGGAAGAGAACATTGAATGTACCCTGTACTTGTAGGGAGCAATCTCAGATAAATAAATAGGAACTGATTGATTAGCAAATCCGACTCCAACTCTAAGAAGGATACGACCCAAGATGAGCATGCTAATGTGGACAACAACAGCATTAAGAAGGGCACCAAGCAAGAAGAAGAGACCTTCAAGGAACATTGTCACTTTTCTGCTATGTTTCTTAACAAAAGAAGCGACAAAGGGAAAAGAGTTTGAGAAAAGGATCCATAGAAGTAACTTTCCCTGAAATTTCAATGTCGTAACCAAAGATCAGGTCGGGGTTTGGTCGCCTGAGCCTCCCGAGCCTCGTGACGGTGTTGTCTTTTGCACAACACCTTTAGAACGAAAGATGACTGATTGACGGGCGGCATATATGAGTAATAGCCGCCCGCCGACAGCGGAAGCTCTTTGATTGTTTACCAAGATCGTAGAGGCTCTGATACCATGTGAGAAATATAGCAAAATAATATTATTGAATTTTTGTTGTATCTACATTATTACATGAGACCCTATTTATAGACCATAGAATACAATCCTTTACCAAATAGGATACTATTTAGTAGTCCTATTCCTATTCTAATAGGATTATATAAACCTATTCCTATATTAATAGTATTGTATAAACTATTCCTATTCTAATAGGATTGTATAAACCTATTCATATTCTAACACATTATTATATTGAGACCCTATTTATAGACACTAGAATACAATCATTTACCAAGTAGGATACTATTTACTATTCCTATTTCTATTTGTATTCCTATTCCTATTCCTATTCTAAATAGGATTGTATAAACTTATTCCTATTACTATTCTAATAGGATTGTATAAACCTATCCTACTCTAACACTCCCCCTCAAGCTAGTGCATACAATTCATGTACCTATCTTGTTACAAATGTAATTAAGACGAGGACCGATGAGGGGCTTGGTGATAACTGCAAGTTGATCACTCGACTTCTCAAAATTGACAATTAATCTCAATGTGCCCAATCTCAATGTGCTTGGTCTTCTCATGAAATACCGAATTAGATGCATAATGCCGATAAAACACGAAGTGATAAAACTAGTGTTGGAATTTCCCAAACCAAGCTTGCAAAGACTTTTTCAAACCATAGAGTGACTTACTTAATCAACATACAAGGCTACTGAACTCCCCTAGCAACAAAATTAGGTGGTTGATCCATATAAACTTCTTCACAATGCAACGGTCGTTGTAAGTGCTCAAAATCTAGTATAAAGAATATGGATCATGTTGGAATCAATAGACGAGTCGATATTAGACAAGAAAGTCACCGTGAAATTGGTCGGAACATGCTTATACGTTGGAGTATTAGATTTGATGGCTGAAAGTGGTCATAATCTAAAAAATAAAATTATATGGGTAGGGTCAAAATGATGGCACGACCGAACAAGAAAATAGAAATTATAAAGGAAAGGTCGGATTGGCAGCACGACCCTATTGAAGAAGAAAAATAATATGGCTAGGATCAAAATGATGGCACAACCCTACGCAAATCAGATTTGAGGAGTCACCGGAAAGACGAATTAAACTATGCAAATCAAATATGAGGAGTCACCGAAAAGACACACAGTGCTATGCAACTCAAATATGACAAAGTAATTCGGAAAAATCCACAGTACCACACAAATTAAATATAAAAAGTAGTCTGGAGAGACGCACGGTGCTACACAAATAAGATATGCAAAAAAAAGGTAGTCACCAAAAGAATGACACGGTGCTACACAAATTAAATATGAAAAAGTAGTCATAGAAGATATGGCATGGTGCTATACAAATTAGATATAAGAAAGCAGTCACTGAAATGATGGCACGGTGCTACGCAAATTAGATATGAGAAAATAGTCCACATGAAACATACATGGTGATTGCTAACATAATCATTGGCAAAACGGGGGAAGATATGGGTAGGTAATAGCCACCCGCCAACAGCGGAAGTTCTTTGATTCTCTACCAAGATCATAGGGATCTGATACCATGTGAGAATTATTGAAAAAGAATATTATTGAATTGTTGTTGTTTCTATATCATTACATTGAGACGACTCTATTTATAGAAACTAAAATACAATCCTACCGAGTAGGATATTATTTACTATTCCCATTTCTATTTGTATTCCTATTCTAAATAGGATTGTATAAACATATTCCTATTCTAATAGGATTGTATAAACCTATTCCTATTCTAACAAGAAATATAAAGTACTTCTACTTTATACAACATTGGTCTTGAGATGAGTTTAAATACACAACAAAATGAGAGAGGATACCACATAGCCTAACCAACTTATTTGAGATTGAGGCGCAATGTTCTTGTGATTGTATACAGTCAAGGAATATGATTAACAATGCCGCAATATGAAAATTTCAATTGTTAATCAAAAAGGAGTGTGTATTATGGAGCATACAGAAACACACTTTGAAACAACATATTGAAGTTCAAAAGCAGTCAGTATACGAACCTGAAATCCAAAAGAGTAATGCAGAAAATCAAACAAATCGATGCTCCTTGTTGATGGTAAAGAAAAATCTCCAGGCAATTTTGGTAAGCCTCTGAAGTACTTCAGAGCTGATACTGCTGCACGTACCTGACATTTTACTGAATCACATCAGAACAAATATGCAAAGAGCTTTTAAAAGTGATAGGGGAAAGATTATCAACCTCACTGAAAGACACGATAGCATTTGTAGTTGAAGTGGTATCAAGGGGAATAATATTGTAAGCAACGTCCTCAGTCATAGCAGCATCTGATTCCATCATTCGTTTTAGCTGCAAGCAACAACACAGCACCAAAAGAGCATTTCAGATGCACGTGGAAGAAAAAATGAATGACTGTGCATCAGGAGCAAGACCAAGTATTGAGACTATCAGAACACACATGCATGTGGAACTGCACCAGCACATAGAAACATTTCATGAACCGGCAAGGACATTTCATTTCATAAGTTTCAGCATGTGCTCTTTAGTCTTTCCCACGTCAATTGTCGTTCATGTACGGCAGGAATCTTTAAAAACTATGAACATTGACCAAAAATAACAAATAAGCTAGGAGATTTTTAATTTTACACCCGTTTGTAGAATGAGGACTGTTAGCAACTTTTTACTAGGAATAGGGAAAAAAAAAATGCCTGCACTAAACCTATCCAACTCAGAGGCATTAGAACAAACAGATAATATACAAGTAGCTGAAAAAGCTCAAAAAAACAACTTATGGTAGGGTTATAAAAAAAACAGCTTATGGTATGAGAACATCAAACTTATTAAATTGATTGCCATATCAGAAAACTAATACAATCTTTACTTACATTAAAAAATCAGTATTTCCCACACAAGCATGGAATGACTAATCTGTCTATGCTACTACAGAAGTGGGAAGCCCTAAACTAAAAGTTTGGACGGCCAAAATACCCTTTTAGTAATGTATTAATATTTAATAACAACTATAATCAAATAAAAATCTATATGTATATTATTATAAAAGTAGGAAGCCCTAAGTTAAAAGATAAAAGATCAAAATATCCTTATCATAATCTACAGTTTTATATTTAACAATACTCCCTCGATCTCAAATTGATTGACCTGTTATGACTTGGCACGGAGTTAAATTAAATAAAAAAGACTTTTGAATCTTGCTCCCAAGGGTGTGGCCTAGTGGTCAATGGAGTGGTTGAGAGTCATGAGGTCTCGGGTTCAAATCCTAGGGGAGACAAAAACACTAAGTGATTCTTCTCATCTGTCCTAGTCTTGGTGGACAGAGTTACCTGATACTAGTTGTTGATGGAAAATGGCAGGTTTCTATGGGATCAGTCAAGGTGCGCAAATATTGACCCTGGCACCATGGTTAACCAAAAAAAGGACTTTTGGATCTTGTTGTCTTAATTAAAGATATGTCAAATGTAGCAAAATGTTCTTTAATCTTGTGATTTTCAACATCCTAAGTGGAAAATTGGAATTAAAGAGTTGCTAAGAAAAGAAAATAGGACAAACAAACTGACACAGAGAGAGTATCAATTAAATAAAACCTGAAAAATATTGATTTTTGTTGTGCTTTCACTAAATGATTGTGTTCATTCATCATTAACTAATTATTTTTTATGACAAGGGAAACACGCAGCCGCTACCCTTTGGGTGCGCACAGGGTAAAAACCCCGTTCCTATGCAATAGCGTGCAAACCACATAGGAGAAGGTAAGTTGCACTAGGCAAGCCTGGTGCGACGCGCTCGACCCAGAAGGCAAAACTCTTGCTTTCGCTGGCAAGGGGTTTCGAACGTGAGACCTCCAACATGGAAGTCCCAAGCTCAAACCACTGGGCCACCCCGAAGGTTTAACTCATCATTAACTAATTTCAGATGAAGCTATTTGGCCATTAGGGAAGAACTTTTCAAAGGGCTAGTAGTTTGCGCTCTCAAAGTGTGCTTGTTCCCCCTTCTACCTCACCCTAAGCAAGTCTTTGTGAGTTAACTCTGCCCAACCCGAGACACTCTAAGATCCTTTAGTTTAATCTTAGCTTAGAAATATGAAAAATAAACACATTTTTCATAGTTAACTGCCTTCAACTTTGCCTTTGCTTTTTTCAAATTCTATCAAGATTTTCCTCCAAATCTTTTTTCTTTCAGAAAAAAACCTACAAGTAGGGCTGATTTGCGAATGAGGAATTAGCATACCGACTCTCTTGCACCCAAGGGTGTGGGCTAGTGGTCAATGAAGCGGTTGAGAGTCATAAAATATCAGGTTCAAATCTTAGCAGAGACAAAAATACTAGGTGATTCTTTCCATTTGCCCCCGGGTGGAAAGTGGCAGGTATCCCGTGGAATTAGTCGGAGTGTAGGAAAGCTAATCCAGACAGCACGGTCATCATATCTTGTGGTCCTAAATTAAAGATATATCAAATATACCAAAATATATTAAAGAGTTGCTAAAAAGGGAAAGGGACATTCTTTTTTAAACAGACTAAAAAAGAAAGTAGGTCAAGCAAATTGAAATAGAGGGAGTAACAATTAAATTGAAACTGAAAAATATTGATTTTAGTTGTGCCTTCCCTAAATAGTTGTGTTCTTTCATCATTGACTAATTCAAAGGGCTAATCATTTTATTGGAAGGATACAACTCTTTGATAGAGAAAGTTATCTTAAATATACAAATAGATATAGACTGTTTGAAAAAAAGATATACTCCCTCCCTCCAGATTTGTGGAATGCACTTTGACTGGACACAAAGTTGGAAAAAAAGGGTAAGGAAGACGTTTGGAACTTGTGGTCAACAACAAGCCATAGATATTTGTGTAGTTGTAAGTTATCTCGATTGCGGGTAAAAAGGAAAATTAAAGTTCGATTATATCAACAAAAAAAAAAGGCATTATTCTTTTTAGAGAGACAAAAATGGAAAGTGTCATACAAATTGGGACAAAAGAGTAAATTGATGGTAGCATCTATTTAAGTCATGTTTATTGATGAAGAGAGCTACTCAAGATTAAAAAGAACTCCAGAAAGGTTGCGTATTTTGGAAAAAAATTGTATTCAACTTCCTCTTAATAAAACAATAAAATTCCATGATTTTATCAGGCTTTCATCTCTAATAGTATTCTCCGTGGAAAGTCTTGTGTGTCATTTTCATCAAAATCATGGTCAACAAGAAACTGCTTTAATTAATATTTAAGCAATCAAGTAACAACAGCAATATCATGTGAGTTTTACGCAAATCATGTATTCTTTAATCTGAATTACACACATGTGTCCTCTCTTTCCCCCTCACAAAATATAATTCTTTGTTTGAGTTTTTTTGTCGTAAACTATGACTCGAGATGGTTTCAATTTTGATTTATTTAAACATCTTTTGAAATAAATTGTATTTTTTAAAATTAATTTTCCGCTTTACAAGTTAGTTATTGTTATTGTATTTATATCATGGAATATATAAAATAATACTTAAAACCTATCAGTCATTAAAACTAAAACACTATATTTTCTTAAATACAAGATTATGTAGTTACAAACATTAATAATGTAAAGGATAATGAAAATTATTACATCTTATCATTTATTTTTAAACACCTAAGCATAAGTTAACCAAAATTTGTAACATAAATAATGGTGTCGGTAAGTCACTCAACAAAAGCAAAGTACACAAATATTTATTTGTGAAAAAGAAGAGGAAGAAGAATTTTTTATGTTTTAAAATGTGAGGAAATTCTTCTATTTATAGAGGACAAAGAGTAATGTGAACAAATATTTGTTGTGCCTTATCGGAAATGTCACAATTATTTGGAAGTTGCTACCCTTCGGAAAGGTCACAACCTTTCATAAAGTCGCAACTTTTCATAAAAGTCGCAACTCTTCATTAAAGTCGCAACTCTCATAAAAGTCGCAACGCTTCATGAAAGTCGCAACTCTTCATGAAAGTCTCAACTCTTCGTGAAAGTCGCAACTTTTCAAAAGTCACATCTTTTCGTGAAAAAGGAAGGTTAGTTTTGAAAATAAACAAATTTAAAAGGAAATTTTGGCTTGTGGTGGCGCCACATAGGCGGGCCATATGATATATGATATAAAAGAATGATGATGATTGGATGATAAGAATATCATGCATGTCTTTTTCAATTTAGGTTTCACTAGATTAAGAGGGTGTATGGATTGGCTTTTCTTAAGAGGCTTATAAGTTAAAAGTCGAAAGTCATAAGTTAGGAATACCCACCTTTTGACTTTTGGCTTTTCTTTTCTTTTTTTTGTACTTTTTCAATTTTAAAAAGTGCTTAAAAACACTTTGTGTTATCCAAACACTTCCAAAACCAAAAAAAAAAGCTTAAAAGTCAAAAGCCATTAAATATATGTCCAATCCAAACACCTATTAACACCATATCTTTATAACAAATTATCAGCAACGGATGTTACTTGTTAGTATGAATTACGGTAGCAATATAGCATTTGTATGAGAATCTAGAATCAGATTAAGTAAAAAAAACATAAATGAAAGAAGTTACTCCATGGAATATATATTTCATATCCATATGCATAGAACTACCTTTATATATTTATTCGCGCACTCAAACTAATTGCTTAATTTTTCTCTATGTATTTATGTTTATATGATTATCCTAGAAATTTCTAACACTTAATCCGGAAGGAATACAACTGGGAATAGTGAATTAATGAAGTATCATTAGAGATTATTGGTGGAAACCAAGCGAAAGAAAAGAAACATAAAAATTGAATCTTATGAGGAAGCTTGAGGGAGCTTGAAACTTGAAATTTGTAATTGTTAACAGGTGATATAGGTGCAGCCCATGTAAGTTGTGACGAGTTAATATCAAAAAAAAGGTAACAGATTTGAGTTTAGGGGTGCTGGCTATGGATTATGCTATAAAGTAGATGTTCCCTTCTTTTTTTTTTTTTTTTCCTTTTTTTTGGTTACTTTTTTCTAGGGTTATATTGTTACAAATGTGTTAAGGAAATGTGGGCGTGAAGTTATCTAACAGACGATTGGGATGACCGTCATTTATTAACTGAAACAGAACACGTAAGGAAGCAGATGCACCCCCGATGTCTAGTCATCTAACATTTCTTGCTAACGTAACAGAAGTAGCTCCATCGATTGAGTGATTTTTCCTTTGATTGGTAACGATAAGGCTATTCATAGCAATTGCATGCTGCAAAATGTGACTTCTGTTTGAAGGAAGTTCTCTCACAAAACTCAAAAGGTTGGAAGACCTTTCAATGAAAAGGATCATAGCGAGAAATCAACAAATAAAAGAAGAGGACACAACCAGCTATTTACACATATAAAAGAATGCTCAAACATCAAAAGCAAGGACTTGCACACTTAAATAAGAAGTACAGGTAATAAGAGACCAAACCTCATCGGGTATTAAGCGATCCGCCTCTTCAGGGGAAACCTCCTTAGTCAACTGTTCAAGGACATTTCCCAAAACCTTAAGAGTCGCTAAAACCTTTTTCCTTTGGACAGTCTTACGCTCCAACCTATTTTTAAGAAAAAATAGAAATGCAACATATCAACCAACTAAAATAACATCTCAGCAAAAGGACAAATTTATTTATTTTTTAAAATAATAAGGTAAGTGATTTTATTAGAAACAGAAAAATCTCCAGTACACCAGAAGTTACAAAAAGACATTATTTCTAAGATCAACTAAAAGAACTAGTCAAATGGGTCCAAACACAAATCAATTGCACTCTTGGCCCCAGCCCCCTGCGCCCCTGTATCTAAGATGAGTTTGAATCTGTCCTCATTCTTGGCAATTATATCTGCCTGAAAAATTCATTCAAGAAGGACTATGACCTCCCATGAAACTACACGACATTGAAAGGCGGCTAACCAAGTGTCCTTTGACCACTCCCACACAGGTCCATTAATCCCCTTAAATTCCACCCAATTCTATAAGCAATTTTCTGAACCGCAACCCTGACATGAACTCCCGCTTGTTAACCTCCATAGACTCCAATTATCTATCATCCCAAAGTATAAGTACTCCTCCTGCACTTCTCTGAACCGGAATAGTCACACTTCACCCACTCCCCAGTATCCAACAATGTCTCCATTTTTGTTTCTTGAATACATATTACATTCATACACTATTTTTCCTACCCCAAACTTATTCCCCCTCCCTCCCTAAAATCAAGAACTTCTTGCACTCTACCCCTTTTGCATCGTTAACTATGTCTATAAGCAATTCTAACACCTTACACTCCTCCCTTTCAAGCAACACTCCCGAAAATTCCCCAGACCTAAGGAATTTCTCTCCCACCCATCTCATAAATTTTCTTCCATCTTCATTGTTGGCTAAATGCCTCACATTAGCTCCCTATGCGCCCAAAATGTCATTGTCATGCCAAGAATCAGTTGTGACCGGTCTGATCAGTGTTGTGGACGGCGAGAGGCGACAAAAGGCGACAAGGGCCTGCCTCGCCACGCGGCGAAGCGAGCGGCGAGGCGCTTGCCTTTTTGAATAAAGGCGCCAATTAATACCAAAAATTTAAAATATTTAATTGCATATTTTATCCAAAATCTTAATAGCAATAACACATATTAGCAAATATTCAATTCAAAAACCAATAGTAGATACTAAAATGTCTAAAACTTTAAAGACCAAACAATTCAAAATACAATAAACCAAAACTTTAAAAGTCTATTCTTCTTCAAAATTATCCAACTCTTGAAGATCAAAATCCTCTACATCATTATATTGCTCTTCAGCGAGAAGGAGAACAGAATCGACAGCGAGGGAGAACTGGAGAGAGGCTCGCGATGGAGAAGCTGACAGCGATGGAGAGCGAGGGAGAAGAGACAGTGATGGAGGAGAAGAGAAGAGAGTCAATCGAGAGAGAGAGAGTCGCAATGGAGTATGGAGTTTCAGAAATTTCAAAAGTAAAAAAAAAAAAAACTAATTTTGACTAATATTTTTAAGTCAAATATTTTTAATTAAAAAGGCGGCGCCTTTTCTGTCGCCATTGCATCGCCACACCTCGCCTTTTTACTATCGCCTCGCCTCGGCAGAGAATGGCGAGGACCCATCGCCTCGCCTCGCCTCTCGCCAAAGGCGAGGAGGCGCTCGCCTTTTGTAACACTGGGTCTGATTGCTGAAAATCAGCCCCTCTCCCCACAGTACAAATGAATTTGGAGTTGTTTGTGATCCCTGAAGCCTTTCCCAACCATGTATATCGATAGGGGGGAGGAGAAACAGAAATCATTTTGGTTTGATCAGACAGGAGAAAAGAGATCCTTGTGCTTCTATCACGGATTCTTATTCTTCGTTGAGTTTGGACAGACTACAGAAGATACAGGGAAACTATCACGACCTGTAAACTAAAAAATGTTCCGTTGCTTTTCAACCTAGAAGCAACAAACAGTATTTATGGGAAACAGAAATTTCATTTCTGAGCAAGAAGACAAGCACCAAGCAGACATGATAACATAGCAAACAATAAAGTGAAAAATGTAATTCAGGCAGCCATGCAATTGGTAGAATACAACCACAAAGATCTTCTTTTAAAATCATGTAAACATTTCATTAATCACAAGGCCAAAAAAAGGTCATATACAAGTGGTATACCAAAAGGTAAAGAACCTACAAAAAGAAAATCACAGAGGTCTTCTAGAGGATAACACAACTGAATAAGAGAACACTGAGAGTAACATCACTTACTCTCCCAGATTACCACTGAAGACACCAGATTCCCTCAATTTCAGTTCCTCCTCTCGTAATTTATCCACGTTATGCCTTTCTCTGTATTGTTTGTAGAATTCTTGTAAGAGAGTGATATCCTGGCTTCTATCAATTGTCCCACCCTCCCGCTTCGCAAGCTTTTGCTATAAGATTACGCAAGAGATGGGAAGGAAATCAGAACTGAACCAATATCCAAAACATTGTAAACACACCATAAAACATGCTAAAATTCAACTGTCAGAACTAATTTACAATGCATAGGCTAAGTGGAATTCCTGCACATCTGCAAGAATAGAAGTCTTGACACCAGAAATGATAACAATACAAAATGGAAGAAACAGGATTTCACATAACTCTAGATTTACCTGATACCAAAATCAGTGAATCTATCCAAATAGCGATACTGGCACTGAGAAGGACCAAATACTTCATATATAGAACACAAAAAATATTTGAATACTTCATGAAAATCCATTTTTCCTATTCCTCTAACAGAGTGATGCATATCATGAGTACACAAAGGAAAAAGTCACACACATACCTTGATTACAGACATCAGACCAGTCTTGAACTGCAAAACACCCCTCCCCTCACTGTTAGGATCCAAATTTTGAGCCAAGGAATAGGCATGCTCACATACTGCAGCAAATTCACCAAATTGCCCACAGATAGGCAAGTTTATTAGTCCAAGCATCGACAGACTGCATATCAGCTTTCTAAATTAATCAATCAACTATGTCTCAATCCAAATTTTCATGAGGTCAGCTATATTAACATTTGTAGTCATTCCCACCTAGTCATATTTCAATAATCAGAGAACTCGTCATATTTAGACAATTCTTACATTGGTTGACAAACCAACCATAACCCTCCTATCTGTGCTTCGACCCTCCTATGCTTTGTGAAGCTCACATAGACTGAGTTTGCATAAAGTTTTTCAAGAAAATGCATAAAAGGATCTTGTAAATTAGGTCTAGTTCCTAATTCACACCCCAAAAGGCTAACACAAAGGAAGGAGGATTGCCTAAGCCTTATAACGAAGACCACACATCTCATTCACCACCGATGTAGAACCTTTCATTCTTCAACACCCAACCTCACGCCCAGTGCTGGACATCTGGTACGTGGGCAAATTTGAATTGGGGGCCCAACATAGGGTGAAATGGGTCATTCTCAAATTCAACCCCAAAAGGTAGCTCAAAGGGAGGAGGATTGTCCAAGCCTTGTAAGGAGACCACCCAACTCTCTAAGCACAATGTGGAACTTTTTTCATTCTTCAATACCCCATCTCACGCCCAGGGACTGGTGCATGGGCAATTTTAATTTGAGGACCCAACATTGGGTGAGATGAGTCATACACCACAGAATGCTCCACTTTTTTGAGAAGAAATACACTATAGAAAACACATTGAATGACCTAAAATTTTACAATTCCTCCAACAACCAAACCATAAGGGGTCATTTGGTTGGGAACAAGTTATCCCATGATAAGGGATTAGTTATCCTGCGATAACTTATCCCACCATGTATATGGTATAACTTATCCCATAACTAAGACATAAATGGTGGGATAAGTTATCCCAAACATGACAACCAAATAAAGACACCAAAATTTTATCCCAAGACTATTTTTTTATACCAGGACTATTTATTCTTATCCCTCACACCAAACGACCCCTAAATGTTTCTTCATTTTCTAAAATGAGGAACTGGAACCCACTGCTACCATCTAACCACTGATGCAATGGGACTCAGTCAACATGAAAATAATTGACATAACCAACCGTTCACTTGTCAAACAGGGGAAAGCAGAAACATTTAGTCCTAATTACTTAGAAGCTTCTCATGCCACATTTTGCAATATCTTGAATCTCAATACCAAGATAACTGACAAAACTAAAACTATCTAAATTATAAATTCTACAGAAAAGAACAGTTCAAGCGGTCATATTTCGATGCCATTACAGAAGAGCGAATCTCAATCATGTTTCCCCCCTAAACTTACGTTATATAATACCTGTCATCTATGATCAAGATCTGGATATTTCTATTTCATTTCAACAGAGCAAACAAGAAATGAGCTCAGAACATACTTGTGTGCCCAGGCATGACTAGCCAATAAGAACCATAAGAAGAGATCACTTACGTATTCTGGACACATTAGGGGCCTCATCTTGAATCTCGTCCGCAGCTCTTAGAATGTCATCTATATCCCTGTTATTCGCAAGCGAGGATGGGACATTCGCAGCAATCCCTCCTGCCGATCTCCCAGCGGCAGCCCTATGACCACGCAGTGCTGCTCGCACCAACCGTTCCCATAAATCTTCCACTCGAGACATCTCCTACAAAATCTCAAAAGAAAATCAAGAAGAAAATCATTGGTACCAGTCAAAATCACGGGGGTACATAAAAGAAATTCCAGCATATTTCGCATACCAGAGAGAAAATGGAGAAGGAATCGAGTAAAATCCAACATCAAAATTTTCAAATAGGAAATCAAGTAAATTTAACACCCAAAATAATGAAAACTATGAACTTTGTCATCAAAATGTTTGTTAATGGAAATCCATCTTAATCCAAAACATCTTCAGATGCTTCAATTTGCCTTTGTCCAGCAACCAGATGAAAAGCTCAAATAAGAATATTTAACAATTAAGAAACGCAAAGCTAGATTAGACGGGAAAATGGTGAATAAAATAGCAAAAGTACAAAAACAAAAATAAACGGAAATAAAATTAAAAGGAGAATGTGAAGAACCAAAAGAACAAAACTAGGGAATTTTTAAATTAAAAAATGATCTGAAATTGCCAAGAGAAACCCATCATGAACCCAAGAAAGTGAACAGCTACAAATATAGAAACAGATAAACATAAACTCAAACATTACTATTCCATTTTCCCTCCACCTGAATTCTAATGATATTTCCTGTTTTGGAGCATCCAAAATGCTTGACATGTCCTCCCACCAATAACACTTATTATTCTGTACAACTTTCACAACATAGACTCATTTAACAAACTTGAATTAAAATTTTGATACAATTTTATTATCAACCACAGTTACATGCATCTCAAATACTAATTTAATGTTTTCTCTCGCGAAAATTTATCCAGCACACAAGTAAAGCTAATTCAGTATACAGTCCATACCCTAAAATATGATGATGGGGGTAAAAAAATTATCAAACAAAATTTATTTAAGAGAACTGTGTTGTTGTTTTATTCTGTTTTTTTTGGACTCTGCTCGATTAAGGACTGATCTCCATCCCCTTTATGTTATTATTAATGAAAACTTTACTTGATCAAAAAACAGTGCGAATTATATTTTTCTACATTATTGAAGTGAGTTGATAACTAAAATCTCCAAGTTCAAATCCAAAAGAAGACAAAAAACACTTGGTGATCTTTGTTCAATCCATGATAGACAGAGTTACTCGAGACTCAGAGTTGTGCTCAAACACCAGTGTTATAAAAAAAACAAAGACATCAACTTTTGTACATCGTCAAGTAAAATTAAGCATCAAATTTTCCTCTTTAACTGAAAAAAAAGTAATCTTTTTCCTAAATGACACTAGAACAAAAGAAAACAAAAGCATACATTGGCAAAAATAAATTAAATTCAACAATTAACTGTACAAAAACACAACTTTTTTTCCTTACACCATTAAAATCTAATCAAATTCAAAAAATTTAACTCTGCAAAAGCATAACTTTTTTCCTTACAGTATTATTACATTTAACAAACAAATTTCAAATACTACACACCATTAAAATTAAATTAAAATTTCATAAATTTAACTATTGCTGCGAAGTTAAATTTCATAAACATATAAACACTACGTACCAGCAATCTACACAGACGAAAATCCATGAAAACTAAACGCGTATGAAATCAAAATCAATAAGAACAAAAAATGAAAAAATGTAGGCAACTTACCTGATTGGAGATCTCGCCGGAGAATCACCGGAGAAGCAGAGATTAAACCCTAGAAAAAAAATTGAGCTGAAGAAAAATGGAGGAAAATGGGAAAAGGACTAATTGTGTAAATAATGAGATATTTGTGGGTGAATTTTTAAATGAAATTGAAAATAAGAGGAAATTACAAAGAAAATTGACCGGGTATAGCCGGTGGATTTTACCGGTCGCTTTGAATACTTAACGCGGAGAAGAAAATAAGACCATAATTAAGGAGATACTTTTCTTTACTTTTCTTCTACTTTTCTTTATTATAAATTTTAAAAAAAAAAACTTTTTTTTCGAAAATATTGCGGACGTTAAAATTATTCTATGAAAATATGACTCGTTAAGTTTAGATAAGGCGATAAGTTATTGATTATAAGTTTAATTCATTTTAAATTTTTTTAGAATAATTACATAATTGGACATATGTTCATACTTTATGTAGTATGATTCGTTTACGTTTGCAATTTCAAATAATTATCTATTATTCCTGTCTCGCCCTAAACTAGTAGAGGCGCAACTAGTGCTGAATACTTTATTCAATCAAGCTAGCCACTCTAACATAGCGAAAAAAAATTAGTGAGGGCCAAAAACATCGTCAAAAAAAAAACTTCTAAAACAAGATAACTAGATCAACGGGGTTACAAGAACATCAATGGCATAAAGAAAGGGTCGACATGGCCAACTTAAGTGGTAAAGAAAAAGCAAACCGACGAGGCTACAACTTAAATCACATATACAAGACTCGAGTATACACAATATACAGACAACCTACAGCTCCAAGAAGAATGGAGCTTACCAATCCTCAGCTTAGACAACACCCCTATTACAAGGACGATCAAGACCTATGTTTGAACCTGCAACACAAAATATAGCATCCTCAGGCAACGGGACGTCAGTATGAATAAAAATGTACTGGTATGTAAGGTGGAGAAATAGAATCCTAAAAGTTTGTGATAAAATGGGTAATAGAGATATCACCTGAAACTTAAACTCCAATAACCTCCATTGCTGAAATTTCAACTCATACTAAAATAATATGCATGGTATGATAGTGTAATCATATGTCGTGAATGCATATATATAGATGTAAATGCATGGCATACCCAACCAAATGCTAGCAATAGTGGTCTTTCATGTAGCTAACCGGTATCATATTCGCTAACTTGTGGTCATCTGCGTCTCATACGCATAAATATAAGCAATAGGCCTCATAACTCTCGATTATAGCTCGAGAGTAGAATGCATAGCATGTAATGCATGTCATAAGCTCGTAATACACATGTAACCATAATCATGTTGCCAATATTGTCCAATAGATGCTCTTGTTCTCATAATTCCGTAATCACTTTTGGGTAATATGTAAATATCTCGTAGAACCTCTCAATTATGCTTTTAGAATAAACCTGAACGCTTAACTCGATTCCGAGCGAATAATTTAATCGTTTAGGAACTCAAAAGTAGATTGATGACATGCCTGACT
This sequence comes from Solanum lycopersicoides, assembly GCA_022817965.1. NCBI lineage: Eukaryota > Viridiplantae > Streptophyta > Magnoliopsida > Solanales > Solanaceae > Solanum > Solanum lycopersicoides. The sequence goes on from CM040618.1 coordinate 1,463,351, forward strand.
TGATTTACTATAAATAACTCTGAGTTGATAATCGTATGATCTTGTTTAGAAACAAGATTATTTGACGAGTATGTAATCAAAAGAATGGTATATAAGATTTACGTGTTAATATCGATTTCAAATACACCCTCCGTTTCAAAAAGATTGGCATAGTTTGACTTGGAACAGAGTTTAAGAAAAGAAAGGAGACTTTTTAATCTTGTGGTTCTAATTTAAAGTTATGTTAAATGTACCAAAATGTCTTTTAATCTTGTGGTCTTAAACATGCCACGTGGAAAGTTAAAGTTAAAGTGTTGCCAAAAAATGAAAGGGGTCATTTTTTTTTAAACAGACTAAAAAAGAAATAGGGTCATTTTTTTTTAAATAGACTAAAAAAGAAATAGGGTCATTTTTTTAAAAACGAATAGAGTAATATCTTTGTAAAACCTTCTAATGAGGAAAGAATGGGTTAGCAACTCCTTTAGGTATAAAAACACTAATCCCCAATAGCTTGCTAACAAACATAATGGATAAGTAATTCGACGGAAAATAGTTTTAACTATCAAACATACTTCATGCTTCTACAAGTACACCCTTGATACGATATGCTGCTAAATTATTGTTTTTCAGTTTTATTTCATATTTAAATATACATAATTAGATGAAACTGATGATCATCATTTATTTGAGACACATATATTTAGTACTTGTATTTGAATATGCCAAATACATATATATGGTGTTTGAAATATGACAGTAATTATAATATCAAAAACTCAAAAGAAGACAAGTAATTAGTTCTTAAACTAGTGGAATTGATGTTTGTATTTTTTTTAAATTAATAAATGGTAAAAATAATAAACAAAATGACCTTCTCGTTCATAAATCCTTTCTCAAAATAACTCAATTATCATTTTTTTAAACCATAAATGGTCACTCAATACTTTTTAATCGCAAATACAAAGTACAATTCACATTTTCTTCTTAGTATTTCTTATTTCTTCGGTTTTTCTTTTTTTTCATGTTCAAAACTCAAACTTTAAAATTAATGTGCTTCAAAGGTGATTCATTTTGAGTGGATAATATATCAAAAGATTCAAAATATTGACATGAGCTTATATCTAAATTTTGAAATTGTTTAGAGGAGATTTGAATTGAAAAAAATCGTTTTGACAGGTATATTTTAGTGTATCAATGTATATATATATATATATATATATATATATATATGCATATACATTATCTATACACAAATATATACTTTTTATATATTGATACATTACATATGCATATGACCGTTTTTTGAAAACAATTGTTATTGCCTCCCAAGTGTGAAATGCAGACGACTGACTTTGAAAGCGGAACACGAACTAATTCCCTCGAATGACAAGTTCATCATTTCCTGTGAGATGCAATAGCTGCGTTTGTTGAACAAACAGAAGGCAACAATAACCATTTCCAGCCATCTTGTTCCATAATCCATACTTGACATTCTTCACCTTTCCCGCCATATAAACTAAGACAACCTTTTAGAGTAGTGAAATGAAAGTAATATTTCTCGCCTATGAAATTTGATACTGAATTTTTTTTTATTTCATTTGAAGTCACGTCGATGAAATTTGGTACTGAATTTCTTTTTATTTCATTTGAAGTCACGTCAAAGTATATGATGATACAAGTTGTATCCACCCGTCGATCAATTCGACCAATTATATTGTTCATACACCAAAATATACCATCTTGAGTGCTAATCCCATTATCACAATATGTATCGATGCAATATGATTGTACTAGATGAGGGGGACTTGTTTTCTTTGTCCAAGCATGTTTAGATAAAGAGTACATAAGACTTAAAGATTAAACTTGAATTCGAAGTGTATCATTTCATCTTGAAATCGACTCCAACCTTGTTAAATTTATTATTGCTACGACTATACTAAACTTGAATTCGAAGTGTAGGATTACACTGATCGCAAGTACTTTGACAAAGATATCTTGTGAGCAGGCAAAGCTATTACTTATACATGGTTAAAATAATTTATATATATATATAGTAAATGTCGAACCCCTTCGACTATCTATTTTTACAGATTTTGAACCCCCTCATTGAAAATTCTGGCTCCACCTCTGCTAAGTTGTGGGTCAAATCGAGTTACATATTTAGTTCAAATCTAATTTTATTATACATCCATATATCATATGCTAAGCTTTTCAGCCCATACTATATGTAACACTATGCAAAAGATTATAAAAATAACTAAAAAAGATCAAATGTTTTTAAAAAATGTAAGAGAATGATTCCATTAAGGAATTTTTACAAAAAAAAGTGATGGTATTTGCCCAAAAAAGCTGCTATTACCACTAGATAATTACAAAGGCAGCAGCTTACAATGTGAATGAACAACAATTACAAACATTGAAGGATGAATGTTAACAATGTAGCTCTATTCATGTCAAGAAACTCTAGTCCTTGTTTCGAGAGGAACGATCTTTACGTTGACCACCAAGAATACGAGAAATCTGAAGACCTCTACTGAATGCTTGGTTGAACAGCATACGTGTTTGAAACTCGGATACAAATGGAAACCAAGCCAGAAAAGCAACCGGAGTGAACAGAAGCAATCCCATCACAATCTCATAGCCACGAGCTAGAGTTCGAACTGATCCCCAGAATCCAGCTCTCCGAACAACAGGCTTCAATGCTTGAGCAATCTGAAAACAAACGCGGATTAGATCCCTTGCACTCCTTGTACATGGGATGTACTTGTCTCCATAATAGTACAGATAGCTGGGTTTGTGCAGTTGATAGTATTGACTACTAAAATTCTTATCGACAGGACGAGATATATAAGCAGCCAACAAAGAGGAGTACAAAAGGTACTACGACTTCCTAAAACACATGTTAATTACTGTTCATTGAAAGAAAATATCGTGTTTTAATCCTTTGTCTATGCTCACTATTCAGTTGTAATAAAGGAATCAACAATTCTAATATATACGCCGAGTATGGAAAATTTATAGCACCAACAATATGAGAACTTAATGTATAATGCTGGACAAGAAAATACAAGAAGAAGAGCATAATAAGGATGATGACTAACCAGAAGCATGCCCCAGCCAGTTGGCAAGAAAGCGAGAACACATACAACCATGTCTTTAGGAGTCATCTTGAGCAGTGTCATCAGAATCACCAGGGTTGCGACAAATGTTAAGAATATCAATCCCTTTATAAGACGGAACACGAGTTGGAGATTTGCGCTGAATTTTCGTCGACCAACAGATATTGTCTGAAAAAGATAGCAGCATAAATAATACTTGTCAGAGTATATTAAATTAAAGGGGTGGTTATTGACAATTCCAGTTGGTCATTTTTGAGTCAAAGCAACAGTAAAGAGAAGTCTGATGATCTGATCCCGTTTTATTTGAGCATTCCATATTTATCAGGTAAGCAATTTGAAAGCATCACATGATTCGGAAACAGCTTTGAAACGTATAGAGATCCATCGATTCCCTTTGGATATACATTGGATGAAGCAGGCAGAGAAACATGCTCTTTATATTTTCGTAACAGCATAATACATAAACGTGCCATTTAACTTGTCCTCAACTGACATCTATGCCCTCTTATTGTGCACAAGTAAACACTTATATAAAACTGAACTAGACACATTCTTCCTACGTGACAATTTTGTATCTTACATGGAATCCTACGTGTATTACACCACACATAACGCATGTTTCTACTTGTGCACACCCAACGTTGGAGGGATGGAGGACAGCAAGAACCAAGTTAAAAGACATATTTATGCATTATGCAATCTGTAATTTATCCTGTACAGATTCTTGTAACAAATTATATGAAGAATCTGGTCTTACCTTCATGACAAATAGTACCAGAATTATTACTAACCATGATGCACCATAAACCTGCGATCCATGCATAAATATTAGAATATAGCCTGATATCTATTTAAGAGCAAAGAGAGAAGGATCAAATACATGGCATACCAGAAAACTCTGATTTTTCAATGTGATCTTCAAGTGATAGACGAGCCCATACTGATAGATAAAGAAGCGCAAAGACAACAGAATTTCAGCAACAATACCGCGTATTCCAGAATGCCTAAGATGTTCTTGTTCCTCCTCCCACCATGATTCCCAACTTTTCTCAGGGGGGACACCAATACCTCCTCTGTTACTTATCCACTTATTCCAATCAGTCCAATCATCAACTATCTTTTGCCATTCAAAACCAGAGGGGTTGAAGAGGAAGGGAGCAAAGAGCCAGGTTCCCACCATGAACCACATTGAGACAGTGATTAAGATATATGCAACAGCTCCTCTGTATTCTTGACCAAAAATTTGATACACGAGTAATAATATCATTAGCTCAAGTCCCTTGACAAAGTGGCTACGGGAGTAGAAGCGATAGTTATCAGCAAACTTCGCATGAAAGACCACAAAACCACGACCAGTAGGCCTATACTTTGCACCTCCATGGAGTAATGTTCTTCCATAATAATGGGTCTTAGTCCCAAGTGAAAACGTGAAGAATACAGGTGCCAACTGCAGTTGCATCAGTATAAATTCACTGAGTGCAGTGCGGAATCCCTTTTCCAACCCAATCTCCATCATCATAGGGAGGGCCATCAGAAACCCAATTTGCACAAATGACTGAGAAGCAAGAGCCACTTGAAGAGGCTTGTTGTCTTTTATAGCTGGTTCATTGCTGAGCCCTTCCTCAAGTCCACTAAGGACAAGGTAAAGGCGGCCATAGAGAAACACATACACGGTGAGGACTGTAATCTGCAAGAAGCGAGCAGAAAAAAGTCAGGGGTAAACCATTTTCTTTGGAAACAATGCAACCATTACAACACAGCGAATTTTGAGCTACATACCAAGGTACTGAAATAGAAACCAATGGTAGTGAAATAACATGATAACATTCTGAAATAATCAAAACGATGTCCAAGCCTGTATAAATCCCGACTCAGGGTCTGTTCTCCATTGCCATTCGCTATTTTGGCTTCAAATAGAGATATTTGATTAAGTCCCACATCCCTCCCTTTACCAACTTGAATGTATTCATGGTGAGTAACATTGCCTTCACGAAGTGTAGAATTAAAGCCTAAACAAAAACCGTAAATGAAGAAATTAGGTTTCTCAAGTAAAATTACACAAGTAGATGATAAAGACAAACATTGAGGTAAAGATGTTCAAATTTCAAAAAGTTTGGACCTACCAGCAAATATGTCCTCACTTAAGTTGATAATCTTAGAAGCTTTGCTAATCCCACCCCTTGTAAGGTGAAAAAGTCTGTCAAAAATATCAGGGTGGCCATAATGAAATCGAACCCTGCAGAAATATAAAATGGAAGTTATTAAATAAGAGTGGAGATAGAGCCAACATTTGTATAGAACTTTGAACTTGGATGAATAGAGTCTAGTCTAAACAAATTTTAAATGAAAGAGAAGCACATAGTAAAGTAACTCTAGCACATCAAGGACAAATGGTGACTAGTATTTGAAGAGGGCTAGATCATCAAATGCCAATTTATTTCATAAAGCTGATGTATTCATTTGACCTCTAACTGTAAATAAGATAATCTACAATTCCACATAATTGCTTGTTATGAATGAACTACGTATACTCCAGTAGTCCTCAGTTTTAGGATGTCTTAGAACACTTTATAACAGCCCTGCATGGTCCCAAGTAAGTTTTAAGCTTTATGTTGCACAGCTTTGAGGTCTCAACAAGTTGGAATGAGGTAGGTTACTATAAGTTACCTTATATATAATAGGTAGCAACACCACAAAACAGATATCTAAATGATTGAATCCACCAAACTATCTCACTACATAAAAATCTAAGAAGACAACATTTAATATTTATATAAATGGATAACAAAGTTCTCTTGTTAAAGGGCTTACTATATAAGAAACAGAAACAAGGATGAACACTGGAAATTAAAATTCTTACTTCAGAGGATTTGCCAACAGTCTCTGGCCTATTGTCACAAAACTTGTCTCTTGATTTGACATAAACCAAGCGAGAGAAGAAACACTGCATCAGACCAAACAAGCGATAAGTATTACTAAACAATTTTATCTTATTTTAGAGAATGTAACATTTTTTGTATAACTATTTGCTGCATAAAAACTGCAGCTGTCCATACTTGCAACGGAATATAGGAAGATGTACTAAGCTATAGCCTACTTACAGAGATACTAATAATACAGTTACCAATTCAGAACAAGTGAAATAATATTGTAACAAGGGTTACCTTCCAGTAAATATGTGCTCTCTCAGCCCGAGTATAGTAGGGAACCTCACACCATCATGTTTCTTAAGAAATTCTTGGAGCAAATTCCTCACTTTTAAGGCTTCCTCCATGTAGTTATCCTAGAAATGGATATTAAATGTCAAGCTTGGAGAGATTGAAATCAACATCTTATATATTATTACAAGGACATACCTGATTCATATCTATAGTCTGCAGGCCCTCTCCACGAGTGAATATAATAGCATGATTCTGGTTTTCGGGCTTTCCCTCACCCAAGATAGCAGGACCTGGAAGTTTTATGCGGTAGATAACCTAACAGCAGAAGACAGGTTGAAATTAGAAGTTATTGTATTATACAAAAAACTGTACTGTTCTGGCTAGTGTTACTTCACAAGAATGTCTAGACTGCTTTTTAAATGGTATTCCAAAAAATGCCTACTATTTTCAAGAGACATTTAAACAAGTTCACATGCATTCAAGTTGTGATTAGTGATGCTAAGAACTACAAAGGAGGCCACTCTTGTGAAATAAAAGCATACTGACATCTCCCAAGAAGAGATTCTGGCATGGTAAGGGCTTCAAACAAGTGTAAATGGAATAGCTTTTAACAAGTAACTTCAAACAATAATACCATTGTTTAAAAAATATGCCTCAGTTGGGTAGCTATATGATCCCTCACTGACCATATAGCTCCATTTGAAGGGTAAGAAACTGAAAGAAATATATGTACTCCCTCCATTTTAATTTGTTTGTCCAGTTTTGACTTGACACGGAGTTTAAGAAAGTAAAAAAGATTTTTGAATCTCGTGGTCATAAATAAAAGAAATGCAGATATGCAGATCTAGTGATCTTAAACATGTCATGTGGAAAGTCAGAATTAAAAAGTTGTCAAAAAAGGAAAGATGCATTCTTTTGTAAACGGACTAAAAAAAAGTAGGACAAAAATTGAAACAAAGTGAGTAATAAATATGACAGATTATTTCACACTTCCTTCTTACCTGATCCAAGTTTTGACCAGGCTCAGTAGAATGTGAATTTGGCAGGGCAGCTTTGACAAGAGTGGAATAGTAGGCCTTTGGATTAACTTTCTTGGACCTATCTTTGCTCGGCTCTTCAATTTCATCAATATAAGCAACACGCATAGATGGGTACCTTTAACGAGAATATATAGAGGTTAGCAAATTGCCTTATCAGATGGACTATCTAAAAGTGTTTAAACATACGTAGTCATTAGCCGCAGAATATCTTGTGCACGTTGATCACCAGATCGCTTGTGAATACCATACAGCTGGCATGAAACAACATATGTAAATTTCATATCAGCAACTGCTTGACATTGTGCCCACAGAGACCGTTCTCCCTTCATCTGATCCTCATTTAATTCGATAGCCTTATACCCCTCCATCAAATCTATAAACGGAAATGTAAACAACTTCTCAATACCGGTGAATACAATGTTAGAAGGTAGTCAGGGATTCTTTGGTAGTTGTCAATTACCATCATCCTGGGCCATATCAAGGAAAGCTTGAAGCTCTAGAGCTCTGCGGTAATACATCATCCCTCTCACTAGAAATCAGACAATGCATCAATGTATCAGATGTGTCAACAAATTGAGAAGGAGTCTTACTATAGATTGCTGGAGCGCAAGTTTAGATGGAGTAAGAAGAGGATTTAAGAAGAGGAAAAGGATAAGCTAGAAAACATCAGCATAAAATTAACAGCAAGAACATTGCCTCGTATGCACCAAGCAAATATGAACTCCATACCAGTCCTTGTTAAAGTCTGTCCTCTATATGAAGCCCAATGACGGAGGTTTTCTTCTAACTCAGGAGACCATTTAAACCTAAGGTCATCCTCACTTATGCAGTCCGCACGCTCAAGAAAATTGTTCCATTCATCTGTATGCCATTATCAGTTTAGTGAAAAATGAGAAGGAATCAGAAAATTACATTTGAACATAACAAACAAAGAGGAAAAATCACTAACAGTAGAGCATGCAACAGACATCTTGAAATCCAAGGTGAACAAACAAACCTGGATAAATTTTCTGCAAATAGAACAGAATGGAAACACCATCTTCATTTTGTTTATCCAAATCATCTGATGAGAAAAGCACCTCCTCCGTGTAGTATGGGGTCAAGACACTAAAGTAAGGAAGTTCAAGAAACAAGTCAGACTGGTAAGCTAATCGCCTATGCTTCACGTCAGTTGAAGAAACACGAGAAGAACTACCCAAGGCAACATTTAAAGTATTTAGAATTTTCAATGGCGGTATGCAAATTAAGAAAAATGCTTTACATTACAACTTACTACCCATTTCCTCATTTTCCGCAATATTCAATATTCTCTAAGATTTGCTGGACAAGCAATTTTCCCCTTAAAACGCCCAGTATGTAAATATAAGGATGATCTGTCCACTATAGGACTATAGGCACATCATGATACCTCATTTACTCTGCCTTTTTTTCCCTAATGATGCATTCATGTTTAGTTGACTTCATATGCACTATAAGCGATGTTAAGAAATGCACATTGGCCCTAACTCAACCTCAAAAGCTAGCTAATGAAGCGAGTATTGCCTAAGATCATGTAAGGAGACAAACCAGCCCTGCCTTAACCAATGCAGGACAACGTAACACCTCCTCACACATCCGGGTCTTCCAAGTGAAGTGTAGACACAATATTATGGGGCATAACATTGGAAAATGCAATTGAAAAAAAAAAAACATTATCAATTATACCTATAATTTACCTCCATATTCAGCAACAATCACTAGCAAAAGTAATTTGTGCAAATTACCATAAAAACATGTTATCATTGCAATGCAACAATTGATGACAGGAAAGGCGAAAGACCATCAATAGACAAAGCCTGAGGACTTACGAGAAAGAAAGCATATTGCGGACTTTTGGTGCTGTGGGCATGTCCATGAACAATGAATTGGAGAAGAAGGATATTCGCCTCCTAGCTTCTAAGTTGGATGGTACATCCATTGCAGACTCCTTTACTGTAAGCAGCAAATACAATCTTTTGATCTGTGGAAAAATAACATTGTTTAGAAAAGGAACATGAACACTAACTGCAAATATATTTCCCTAACTTGACTTACCTTCTCTTTCCAAGCTTCTGATTCAGGAGGGGGGAATTTGATTGCTCCAGCAGAAGCAAATAACTGATATTGCTGATCAAGAGGGATCATTCCTTCATACCCTGGGGCTCCATGGATGGAATCTACCAAGCTGTTTGGTTAAAAAGAAAAATGCGCAAACAGAATTTATCACCATTCACCAAATTCATGAATAACCTGCATGATTAACGATTATAGGCCAAAGAAAAACCTTGATAGTTGATCTTCCATCATTATATCTCGCGTAACAACTTCTAGCATGTCTTGGAATAGAAGTACAACTTGATCCCTGTCCTCCTGCCTATTTTCTAGCTGTTAAATTTCAGAAAAATCAATTTCAGTTCAATATTTCCCAATTCATCAGCAACAAAAATTGGATGGGTAAAGATATCCATAAAGTGACAATGAAAAAAATTCAACAAGACTGGACATTGAAAACTTACCAAGTATTTTATGAGCTTAACAAACAGATCATACAGGCTGGGAAGCGCACTCATCTTGTACTCACTAATTAAATTACCAGCCTCAATATGCTTGTCAACTTCTGAGAAGATATACTCTATAACCCTAAATAACATCACAAATTGAGAGGTCACAACATGAGAAATATTCTGAGCAAAGGAAAAGCAGCATTAATCACTATATTCTTGCAGAAACTTACTCCTTCTCACGACGACCTGAAACCAAAACTTTTATCACATTGCGAAATGAAGCATAGCACTCACAAACAGCAGATGACATATATGGGTCAGCCTCAATCCTCTTTTTCAGCTCACGGTCCTTTCCGTTGCTATCCTTAGCCATATCCACTGCTATTGGAATCTATTCATACAATTTGAGTGCATCAGGAATCAAGTGAAACAGATATGTCATCAGCTACTGATTTTTGGATGAAGACAGGAATCATTCAAAATACACAATAATAGTAAACCCCACAATACATCAATATTAAAATGACCAAACAAATCCAGTCTAGTCAAATGGAATGCACAATCATTAACCAACACTGGGAAAATAAGTTTTTCTTTAAGTACAAAACTATTAAAGAAGTAAAATCTTTTAGATGCAGCAAGTATGAGACTACAAAAAAAAAAAGAAAAAAAAAGAGAAGAGAAGAACCTTGCTAGCAAGCAAAAATGGTGGCCATCGCACGAGATCCAACTCACGATCAGCCCAGTAAGGAACAAGCAAAAGATCCATCTCACTGGAAATCAATGCAAGCATAACAGTCATAAGTAAATGCATAATTTAGACTGACAAAGAAGGATGTTGGATCACTGGGTTGTTGTTGTTGTAACAAGGATGATGGAAGGGTCAAAATGATGAGTGACATTTCAGAACTTACCGATTGCTAATAAGATCTTCCTCTCTAAAACTTGTGATTATTTTATTCCACAATTGAGCAAACCTTGCAGCTTCCTTTTCCTTGTTGGATGGCACCTAATACATGATGACATTTTATAAAGTTCACAAGTTAAAACTTCCTTCTCACTTCCTTCTCACTATTTCTAAGCTTAAACAAATACAGCTATTAGAAGCCAATGACAAGGAAAAAGGAACCTAACCCTGGCGAAATTTCGAGAGAATGTTGCTTTTAGTCCTTTCTTTTTAGGTTGCTCACTCTTCTCCTCTGGTATCAAACAAGCATTAAAAGCACCGGGCAAAGACTGGAACCTGGACCTCAGCATGCCTAAAGTTCGAATCTGAAAGCAAGACAAGAAATTGAGGCCAATAAAGAAACCTAAAATGTTTGCTGGGAGCAATCAATCCATCAAAGTACGAGTCTGCAAATATAGCTGCTACTGAGGTTCAAATCACAATTTTTTCATAAACAGCAGCTGGATTAGCCACTAAACTTTACCATGATATGGCAGATAAGAACGAACACTGAAAAGATGCTAAGCTACTCAATACACATAGATTAAACCAAGCATATTTACATAAATTGGTGACATGTTCAGCATTTAAGTATGAATTTTTCTTACTGGCACTTAAGTTGATCAGGTTTCTAGAAAACACCAAGCTCATTACAAAGTCAGCCCAAAGCATAAAGATCACATCTAAATATATTAGCTTCTCATCTTCTTTTGTCAGAATTTGCAGAAACAGCTTATACTTAAAACTAAGCAATCTATAATATGTTCACTTTTCAATTAGAATTCAAGATTATTACCCATAAAAACAAAATCATTACCCATAAAATCCAAGGTTAAGACAGACAAAAAGACCACAAAAGTGAAGCAGTTAAACCACCAACCTCTCCAAGCCTGCGAAATGCTCCATAAATACCACCGAATATTGTGGAGAATATGGCATACCATATCTGAGCATCCATGAAATAAACCTACAATAAAAAAATATGACCAGTGTTTTAGCTAAACTGGAATAAACTCTAGTATTACACCACGCCTCTGTTAAAGATTATCCAAACAAGGAGGAGAATCCTACAAGGATAACTGGAGCCCAAAGAGCGATAACAACACCAATGTTGCTGCTTGCTGCAAATTAAAATAGCCACATTAGGACCATGAGGAGAGGAGCATAATATCAAATAGCATAAAGTTCAAGTCAAGCTCATTACCATGGGGGAAAAATTCATGCCACTGGTAAGTGGTAATGTGGACATTCATAATTTTTTTTGTTGGTTCCACTAAAGGCTTTATCTGCAGCAAACAACTCTTTAGTGTCAGTATAACACATAAAGCAGGCGACTTTTACGAAGATGTTATATTAATTTGTAGATAAGGAAAAAAATGTGAGGAACTGGGTCATTTTTCCCTTTTAGCATGTACTTCTTGTCAGTTGTCACATTCAGCAGCAACCCTGTTAATGCTTATCTTAATAAACCAGAAATCTGGTCTAACATTTCGAAAGAAAAAAAAAATGTAACTGTAAGTATTACACTACAACATTTCTGTTATTAGAAGAGCATGCTTAACTCATGAAGCCCTGCAAGACAACTGTAAATTTGGGGTACATGTTCTTTTGTATCCTTGGAGTGAACTGGACAATACCTAAATCAACTTTTGACTTTTGAGATGTGGAACAGTTGGAAAGGAGTGGGAAGAAGAGGGACAGAGGAGGATTGGTGAAAATACATCCCAGTATATGGTGGACTGTGTGGAAAGAAAGAAACTCAAAGCATTCTGAGATAGAAGCAATCACATCCAGAAAATCAAGATAAACTGTCTCGGTCTCTTTTGTTTTTGGTGTAAACAGGAACTATTGGGGGTTATAATAGAAGATTTAGCAGTTTCATAGTTTCATAGGAGAAGTGGTAACTTCTTTGTTTTTCAGCTTTTTACTCATCATAACGCCGTTTGGACTGTAAATCCCTCTCTAATCCTTTGGGTGATGGATTTTTGTGATATATTAAATAGTTACCTTTACCTCAAAAAAAATATTTCTATTATTTGCAAGAAATCCTTCAAAGAGAACAAATAATTTTCGAGAGAAATGCTTATTCTAATGAATCAAAGACTCGTCAAATTCATGTTCAAGTTAATGGTCATAAGAGCACACATAATTTTGCAATGTGAAGATATGACTATTGTGTTTGACTCAACCCAAAAATGAGATCATGAGGACAGGATTGCCCAAGACCATAGAAGAAGACCACAACTCATTTCATCAACCAATGTGGGATTTTACACTCCCCGGGACTAGACAACTCAAGTGTGAATAACAAAATATGGGGTCCAACATGGAAAAATACCAAAAAAAAAAAAACTAGCGGGTTTGGCTCTTGGGCCTAATCAATGTGGGACTTGACAACAGAAAAGTATATATTCGAACTTAGCATTGAAGTCACACATCGGGTGGGTTAAGGGTACTTGGTCACTTCATGTGTTATGGACCTTAGCCAAACTCAACCTCAAAAGCTAGCTCCTAGGGTGAGGATTTCCCAAGTCATACTAAAGAGACCACCCATCCTTAAAGGACCCATTTAGAACTCTTCACACACACCTATGTCCAAGGCTGACATTTGAAGCATGGGCATGTTAATATGGACCCAACATTGGAAATGAGAATTGGGATGGGCCCTACTTTGTATGTTATGGACCTTCGGCCTAACTTAACCTTAAAAGCTAGCTCAAGAGATGAGGATTGCCAAAGTCATATCAAAGAAGCCACTCATCCCTTAAAGGACAGATGTGGGACACTTTACAATATGGTCTTGACAATCCTTACCTCTTAAGCTAACATGGTATCATAGTCAAGCCCAACCCAATTCATTATTTACCCGACGTTAGGCCCCCATCTTATATAGTTCACACTCCAAATGTCTAGTCCTACGCGTGTGGGATGTTGGAGTCCACATTGGGTGGGATAACAGTACTTGGTCTCTGTATATGGTTTTGGGTTATCCTCACCTCTTGAGCTAGTTTTTTGGGTTGAGTAAGATTCAAGGTCTACTTCATTTACACTTGGTAAAAGAAATAGCAGCTTGATGCACAAAACATCCCGCGTTAGCCGGATACGGATACAGGGAAGGACAGCACCACAAAGGCATTACCAATTCATAGATCACTAGAGTAGGACAAAATGGCTCTAAAATAAGACGATAATAGCTATTGGCTAGCACGTTGAAAGTTGATGCATATTACAAGTCAGTCCCCTAATATGTAAGTGACATTGTCCTTCCAATACATCTAAACATAAATCAATGAACAAAACAATATGCTTCTAGATTATATGGCTTGCTTTGAAGACTAAAAGGTAAAAGTTGACATCAGAAAAGGCATTACCTCCACATAAAAACTGAATGCTAGTTTTGTCGCAATTAGAAGTACCCAGAACATAGTGTATCTGAAATTTAGAATAAAAAGTAATAAGATATAAAGTGGAACCATCAATATGAAAGTTTAAAAGCTTCGACTAAGTGTCTCGTACTTGAACAATGAAAAAGTGCTCTCATGCATTCCTCTACCAACATAAAGACGAGGCTGCCATTGATTAAAAAAAAATTATCAGATTTCTGAACAGACGAATAAGAGCTCTTACAAAAGCACAAACAAGTCAGAAAACATATACCTGTGACCACCACATCATCAGCATCACAATTTTGTAGTGTGATCTCTCTAGGAATCGGCGAACGAAGGGAAAAAGAAAGAGCAGAGCAGCAAGCATATTGGGTGACAAGTAGATTACCACAGCCAGTATAAACAGTGAAGGAGAATCTGAGTTGCTGCCAAACCAATTTCTAATGGCTTGGGCAAATGGAGGAGGATTTTCCCACGTGTAAGCATATGTAACAGGTAAAATGATCACCCAAGCAGCTGCAGATATGACCTTCAATATGTATCGCAGTTTAACATAGAATGACATGCTTAGCCTAGCTTTCCAATTAAGCATCACATCAAGAGTGGCTGCAACAGTTTAAATGTAAGATATCAAAATAGTATGGCAACACAAATCAAAGCACTGATGAAGGGATCACCAAAAATGATGCATGTCCATTCAAATAAAGTAACCTCTCCAGTATGCTTTTTGTCACTTGTGACTGCCTGTGTGCAATCAAACTGTATTTGTCTCAATGATTATGATTTCATTGAACTTCAAGGACATATATATTCTAATATTATGGAACATCAAATGCTAAATAACTTTTTCTTTGATGACAGTGGTCCGGACAGCTTTCCCACAGATTAATTTACTGGATGCCTTTTAACTCCCACTACCACAGCTAAGAGATTACGCTTAAGCAAATGGAAAGAATTTTCCTACACTCGCCTCTAAGTAACTTTTATCATAAATTCTGTTCAACAAATCGCTGTTAGTAGTTCATACTTCATAGTATTTTAGCTGTATCAAAAGGGACAGATGAAACATTTATCTCAAAAAGTAAAAAAGAAAAGAAAAATAATCCTTCATGTATATCCAATCACTTGCTAAAAACTATCAATTTCATGTATTATCCAATCACTCACTGAAAACTTCCAACATTGTCATCCATTAAAATTGCATCAACCATAACAAATAATTTAATAAAGAAGAGAATAATTTTACAAACCTTGCCCAAGCTTCAAAACTGCAGCTGTTATAAACACACTCAATACTTTCTTGAAAACATTTGAAGTGAAAACCATGCTCAGGTCTCCGGAACCATTCCAAGCAATAATTATCATTGCCTACACACAATCAACACTTCCTTGTCTAAATTATATCGTCAATTACATAAAGATAAAGGAAAATCCAAACATGGTTTCCCAAAGAAGAAAGTACCTGTAAACACAATATGAAGAAGCTCCACATTCTGTCAAAGCTCCTAAAGATGTGCAAATATGATCGTATCTCAACAAAATTAACTTTCCCCAGCCAGCGATCACTTAAAGCCTTGTTGTCCTAGATTTCATAATAACTTGATTTAATTAGTTCATGAGTTCATCAAGGATAAAGTTTCACTGAACATACAAAAAAACAGCAGATACTCTGATGCATTAATCACATAAGCTAATGAGAGAGAGCATATGGACATCAGTTCTGTAGCTTCATAAAATAAAGAAAACTACAGTTTCAAAGGGACGGAAGCATAAACGCTAACTCGATTGTCAGTGGCAGGCACACAGACAAATCCACATACCATGTCGCCAGGATTACAAACAGTATACCATGAATTAAATGGCTAGTATCAAAAGGAGAAGGTAGTTGATGTATATCAGAGAGTCACCGAAAGCAGAGTTTCTTTAACAAAGCTCACAATTTTGTTAGACCAAACACCAACTCTAAATAATTAGAAACAACACCCTTGTTATATGTGAGTTGTATAAATAATAAACACAGACAAATGGTGCAAATGGGCAGGAATGTAGCCAAACAACTAGGTAGTTGCAAGAAATTTCCCAGCTGCATTAAGACAGGGAACACGCGAAGTTAAAAATGTCTTCAGCTATAACTATGCCTATCGAACTAATAAAAGGTCCTCTTATTGCACGTTGAAGTTTAATTACGTGCATCAAAGGAAAAGGTTCTGAGCTGCATTTAGACAGAGAGCAGAAAAGATATGTTCCTTCATACTGTCAGTGCTATTGCCTAATACACCAAAAGCCTAGGTCCTCTGTATACCACATTTTAAGTTATCATCTATGCAGTGGATGGAGAAAGGGACCCTCATATTGTCAGTGCAATGCCCTATTTTCCTCAGAAAATAAATCCACATACTAACAAGTCAGAACCTTATATTTGTTCCATAGCTATATAATCCCTCTTAAAGCACTATTAGTCCTTTCAAACTAGAGGACCTGAAAGAGCAGACACAGCATTTATCCTCTCCTTCAAAACTTAATTCAAATTAAGAAACTCAAAGACTAGAGGAATCAACCAGTAGATAATGTGTAATTAAGAGGACTTCAGCATCTAAAAGTTTTACCCCATTTCTCTCAGCTTGCTCTACATCTACAGGAAGGCAAAAGAAATCAGCATCAGCACGCATGGGCCAACCTAATCTGAAGCAGTCCACTGACCTACAGTTTTACACAAAGTCAGAGACAAACAAAATATTGGATAAGTGAACCAGAATGAAGGTACAGAAAAGGGAAGGTTGACTACCAAAAGTATTCATTTAAATCATCATAGTTCCTCCACTGGGAATGCTTAGCTTTTCCTCTTCTGCTTCTTGCAGCTTCCTGAAATGAAGAGAAGGATGTAAGAAGTTTTTTTCTTCAAGTTCTAAAGAAAAATAAAAATTCAATACAATAGATTGGAGAAAACAGATAGTACTAGAATGCACACAATACCCGTGCAATCACTTCATAAATAGGAGTAACAACTTTTCTCAAGAAAGCCTCCTCTTCCCCTCCATAAGCTGGCTTAACATTTTCGCCTGTCATGGGACTAACATTGCCAGCTAGCATGCCATAGAGTTCAAATGCCATCTACATGAGAGACCAATGTGTGAGATCCAAATGATTTAAAACAAGATTTATCTGAAGCATATTAAAAAGGGCAAATTGTTAAAAATATAAATAATGCACCACAGCAGCTGAGTATCCCACAGATGATTGCGGCATATTCTCAGCTGAGAAGCGTATTTAATTCTCTCAAATAGGTAGACTCACAGCTAGTTTATGAAAATAAAACTTTTTTCTAGATTTACAATTATTATTTATACTCACTTTTTCTACAGCAGCTGAGTATCCCACAGCTGACTGCAGAATATTCTTAGCTGATAAGCGTATTTAATTCTCTCAGTAGGTAGAGTCACAGCTAGTTTATGAAAAAAAATCTTTTTTTCTAGATTTACAATTACTCCCTCCGTTTCAAAAAGAATGACCCTATTTTCTTTTTAGTCTGTTTAAAAAAGAATGACCCCTTTCCTTTTTTGGCAACACCTTAACTTTAATTTTCCACGTGGCATGTTTAAGACCACAAGATTAAAGGGCATTTTGGTACATTTGACATAACTTTAATTTAGAACCACAAGATCAAAAAGTCTTCTTTCTTTTCTTAAACTCCGTTCCAAGTCAAACTAGGCCATCCTTTTTCAAACGGAGGGAGCATTATTTAAACTTACTTTTTCTACTTTGAATATTTTCATATCACACTGCAGCAATCTTACACAATATCGAGGAATACGAAAAATTATTTCAACTGTCAGCCAAAGAAAGTTTTAACATGTCCGAGGACAATTTGATGAACCAAATCACCATGTAACTAAAAACAATTTACAGGTTTGCTCTCATCCAAGAAATCCAGCAACAAAGAATCCCACTATTACATCAATGTTGACTTTGTCAATTTGTGGTCATAAATACAAAAGATAAGATAATAATATGTTCAAAACATTATTTCAGACATCCATCAAGTTCGTAAAACATAAACATTTTAAAACCTTACATGATGGTAAATATAGCAAAGGCATTCCGGCATGAATCTTAAATTTGCAGCTTCCCCCCATATGAGAAGATATAATCCCATATATAATAACTTACGCTGCTGCACTTCCTGTTGTATCGTTGGCAGCCTGCAGATTTTGACAATCAGAAAAATCAACATATACAAGCGAAACATGAGCTTAAATTGCAACATATCCGGTTCTTTCCTACAGAAAAACACATCCACAAGAGATACTAAGGGAATCCATAGGCACTTATTATACTCTTCTGAAGTACAAAGCACCAAAGCAGAGACTTCTATTCTATCTACTTTTACAGATAACTATCAAGAAAAGATCTTCGATGAGTGTTTGAGGTAAATTAGTTGTTTCCTTATAAAGCCAAATTCCATTTCAAGCAGTAATATCTGAAGGCAGCAGGACATAACTATTTAAAACTTAAAGAGAAGCCGCTTACCATAAACTGCTTTTCCTGTCCAAGTACTTGCACCATTTCTTGTAGTTTTTGAAAAGCTTCTTCATGACTTCATTCAAAGCACGCTCATCCAACTACATGAAACAACACAATGAACAAGGAAAACCACATCATTGAAAGCTTAACCCACACACCAATCAAAGCAGACCGATCAATCAAAAATTTCAAACCAAAGATACTTATGCATATTCTTGTTATATAATTAGTCCTTTAATTCATCATATTAAATGTATCATCTCAGCGTCTGCATTAATAGAAACACTAAACAATTCCATTTTGCTGGGTATAAAGGATTTATTTATTTATTTTTATAAGGTCACATGTGTATAAAGGATTTACTACACACTCGAATTATGCATTACAGTTCTCATTCACTTCAACGAAGACTAGCATAACTGCAGCAACCAACTATTGTTGTTTTAGGGCCCAAATGAGGATATACTGGCCTTCTAGAGAAGATAACTCCTCCAAAAGTTTGAAAGATATTTACTAAAATTCGAAGTCAAAAATCTGATAGTCAAGGTACTATGGGCACTAAGAAACTGAGAGCAAGGAGATAACTATACAGTACATATCTACTTTCAATGAACTTACTTTTTCAATATGAAAAAGACAGTTCTCTTCTCGTTTTTTAAGCAAGTACATATTTCTTCAGAAAAACTAGAATCAGAACGACAAAGAACACATGTTGAAAAATAAGAATATACTAACAAACATCAACCAAGTAGAAATACACTCTTTGAGCTTTAGTGAGAGTAGGAACTCAAAAATACAATATCTTTTTAACAGTCTCAAGGGCCTCATTGAGAGTTACTTTGCCAAACATCAAGTAGTCCCCAACTATCAGCTAGCCAGCATATTCAAAAATTCAACCAATCCTATGAAATATTGAATAATGACATTCATTTTTTTCACAGTATGACAAACCTTTCAACTAAAAACATGTTTTAGCAGTTGAGGGAAAATATTGATCACTCATTAATAACAAAAAGCAGTATCATGTCTCACACCTTGGGTTGTTGGTCAGGCTTTGGATACTGGCGTATGTGTACATTGGCTAGCAGCAAAATGAGATGTTCCCTTTGATTTGCAACACTATCTTTCTGAGAAGCAATTGACAAAAGAAATGAGCTCAACAGCGCATATTGATTTTCATCCTAATCGAAATAAACTTTCTTCTAACCTCAGAAGAAGTACAAAATAGCATGTCAAAATTAACAGTGTATCAAAAATGAATTACTCTACCTGAAACCCAAACATAGCTTGAAGCCAGTCAAGAATATCTTCATCTTTCTTCTTCTTGTAATCCTTGGGCCATGGAAGACCTCTAGTATTTCGGAGAGCGGAAACAGCAGCCTGAACCTGTAAATGGAGGAAACAGGAGAATTTATTAAAGCAATAAATGTGAAAAAGAAATGCAAAGGTAAAGAAATGCCTAAAGTTGGAAGCCTGTGTGCGAAAATACAAACCTCAGGAAATCTCATAATTGCCTGATTTACACTATCAGGATCCAGAGGAAGAATATTATAAGGGACTAAGATCTGTGTCTTCTCGGCAACTTTATCATGAGCTTCCAAAATCTGGTTAATGGACAACCAATAATCCATCACACACAAAGAAAACAATGTTATAAACAAGGATAGACAGTAGAGTTATTGCAAGTCAAAGCTGGAGCCTGAAAAGCCAGCAGAAAAAGAAGGGTTTGAAATGACTTGTCAATGAAAAATACTTCACCTCACGATCAACTTCTACTGCTTGAGTCTGATTAACTGCTTTCAAAACCTCAAAGAGTACATTTGCAGTTTGGTATGCCTTGGTAAGTTGTGCACTGGAAATTTAAAAAATATGAGATTACGTATGTTCAGTTTAAACTGAAAGCAAGAAAAAGACCACTATACCCACCGATCTGCTTTCTCAGCAGCATTTTGCAAAGCTTGAATGTACTTCTTGTAGTAATGCTGGTAAAAGCTCTGCATTTCACGTGCATCACTTTTTTTAACCCTTCCAATCAAAGTTGGATCATTTTCCTGAAAATAAATTTGTTACACACTTACACGAATTACAATTGTGCACAAACATATCTTAGATCTTCAATCAATCTTGATTGATGACCACACCCAAAGATGAAAGCACGAAAGAGAACTGGGAAAAAAGAAAACGAAAATCAGTAGATAGATAAGAAATATTGGACAACTTAAGGACATCACAGGCACATGACCTTTTTAGTTGGATTCTCAAGTATAATCTTAAGGACCTTCTGAAAAAAAGTGTCTACAGGAATGAACTGTTAACTCATGAGAACTATAAGGACATGGAACAAATGGACATCGCAAAGGAAATGTCACTAAGAAACACGTTTAACAGAACATTTTGAGCCAACCATCCTTTGAGCATGTCATTGACATATTATTAGGGAGAGAAAAATCCATGATTTGCCACTTACCCTTTCAAGTCGCTGCAGGAGGGAAGTTTTAAATTGTCGAACACCACGTCCACTTGAAGTGGGATCTAACCGATGAGCTTTCTCAAAAGCATAAAACCGACCTACAAAAGGAATGATGTCTGAATGTTAGAACAGAAAACTAGAAAGGATGTTTATATCAGGAAACTGTCAATAACAAGATAACAGAACCAATCTTAGAAAGTTCACATTGTCCAAATCCACTAAACCCATTTTCCTTTTTAGTTGTTTGCAATTTGTAAGCCTTCACTCAAATCAAATCTTCTACCTACTAAATTATAATCACCTTCATACCTCACTTCATTGTATTTCAGATATTATTTATATGTATTATGCAACTCCAGAACTCCCGATTAACACCAATAGAAGGTGGTTGCCTAATTCGGAGGGAAGTAAAAGCAAAACCATGATGCCCTCCTAGTCTAATTTGATGCTTGGTTAGTCCAAATACTCCTAGTCTAACTTCAAGCTTGACTAGTCCACATACTCCTAATCTAATTGAAGCTTGGTTAGTCCAAACACTCACAAGGTAGGGTTGACGCTGTCTCCTGCACGACCAAATCTACCAATTGAAGGCCAAAAATTCCATTCTTATGACATGATAAGTGACACAAAATAAAAGGTGCGATCTCTAATAGCTTCAACTTTTAAGATGAGATGGTTACACAAATTTATTTTGGTATCAAAGCAAACACAGATTTTGGGTTTGAGTCTCCCCGCCACCTGTTATCAAAAAGTACTTCCCCGTGCTGGCTGAAGAAAAAGAATTAAGCCCGCACGTTAGGGGGACATAGTGAAGATATAATTAATAAACTAAAAAGTGTGTTCCCTCTAAGCTTAAGCTTTAGCTTTTAGATGAGATGGACACAAAATTTCATCTAGATGAGGGCATATAATTAGACATCAAAAGATCTCATCAAATCCGAGAGTAAAACTCAGCAGTTCCATAGCAGACTATCTCAAACAAAACTGTAAGAAAGCTTTCGTCCATCTTGATGACCTAGACACTGAAACACATTTGTTCATCTGTAAGTTCAATTTTTTGATAAAGAAATCTGTGAGTTCTAAACTTTAAAAGCATTGTAATTGATCCAAAGAATGTCTCTTTGTTAGTTGAACCGTTAAATTGGATAGGAAGAAATCTAATCTTAAAATTATTTTTTCAGATCAACTTATAATGAGTAATAAAGGGAGCATGACTGCTGCTACTTGATTATCCCCCAGTTATCACGTTAGCTGGTTAGCAAAACGACTGAACTTTCTAGATTACAAGGTTCAAGTTCAACAATGAATAACTACAGAGATGGGCACAGCAACTCACATAGATATGCGACACGGGGGTTACTGGGCTCAACTTCATTCGCAACACGAAGAATCGGAGCAATCTCCGCCAGAGACGATGGCACCACTTCACTGTCAATCATCGACTCCCCAATGTTCCCCATTGTTTGGGTCCGTGTAATCCGCCGCTGCAGCGACGGCTCCGGGCCCCCTCTTGACGCCATTATATTTAACTTTCACACCTTTATATCTTCACTTTAAAAGTCTGAATATAAACATAATTGTGCAATCACATTAGCATCAGGCAAATAAGATTAAAACCTAAAAGAAACATCAAGTGATCTTCACGTGCATTGAGCGAAAATGAGAAAAGTTAAACAAAGAACAAATGTATTTAAGCAATGTTAAGCAAGCAAAAGAGATGCATTAACCATTGATATGGTGATCAAGATATTAAATAAATGAAAAAAAAATACATTTTACCACACATATGCATCAAACCAACAAAATGTATAACAGAACAAACCCACAGAACATAAAAGTGTGATTTTGCATAAGAATTGAAGAATGATAGATAAAAGAGGACAGTACATAGAGAGAGCAAGATGAGCATCTAGTGTCAAGCAAAGAAAAAAGATCAAATGGATTTAGCAAAGTTAGGTAAGCAGAAGAGCTGCATTTACCATTGATATGGTGATCATGATTTTAAATAAATGGAAGAAAAAAAAAAAACATTTTACAGCACATAAGCATAAAACTGACAAAATGTACAAAAAGACAAACAAACACACACATAACATTAAAGTGTGAATTTGCATAAGGATTCAAGAAAGATGGAAAAAGAGAGCAGTACATAGAGAGAGCAAGATACGCATAGCAAAGCTAAGCAAGCAAAAGAGCTGCATTTTCCATTGATATGATGATCAAGATTTTAAATAAATAAAAAAGATTACATTTTTACCAGCACATTAGTATAAAACCAACTAAATGTACAAAAAACAAACACACCCACATAACAAAAAAGGTAAAATTTTGCATAAAGATTCAAGAATGACAGACAAAAAAGACAGTTCATAGAGAGAGCAAGATGTGCATCTACATTCAGCAAAGTAACAAACAAAAAAAGGGATTCAAGCAAAGTTAACCAAGCAAAAGAACTGCATTTACCACTGATATGATGATCAAAATTTCAAATAGATAAATAAGATTACATTTTTACCAGCACATTAGCATAAAACCAACTAAATGTACAAAAAACAAACACACCCACATACCAAAAAAGGTGAAACTTTGCATAGAGAGAGCAAGATGTGCATCTACATTCAGCAAAGTAACAAACAAAAAAAGGGATTCAAGCAAAGTTAACCAAGCAAAAGAGCTGCATTTACCACTGATATGATGATCAAAATTTTTTTTAGATAAATAAGATTACATTTTTACCAGCACATTAGCATAAAACCAACTAAATGTACAAAAAACAAACACACCCACATACCAAAAAAAGTTGAAACTTTGCATAGAGAGAGCAAGATGTGCATCTACATTCAGCAAAGTAACAAACAAAAAAAAGGGATTCAAGCAAAGTTAACCAAGCAAAAGAGCTGCATTTACCACTGATATGATGATCAAAATTTCAAATAGATAAAAAAGATTACATTTTTACCAGCACATTAGCATAAAACCAACTACATGTACAAAAACCAAACACACCCACATACCAAAAAAGGTTAAACTTTGCACAGAGAGAGCAAGATGTGCATCTACATTCAGCAAAGAAACAAACAACAATAGGGATTTAAGCAAAGTTAACCAAGCAAAAGAGCTGCATTTACCACTGATATGATGATCAAGATTTCGTATAAATAAAAAAGATTACATTTTTACCAGCACATTAGCATAAAACTAACTGAAATGTACAAAAACCAAACACACCCACATAACCAAAAAGGTGAAATTTTGCACAAAAGATTCAAGAATGATAAAAAAAAAAAAGACAATCCATAGAAAAAGCAAGATGTGCATCTACATTCAGCAAACAAACAAACAACAAAAAGGGGATTTTAGCAAAGTTAAACAAGCAAACGAGCTGCATTTTACCATTAATTGTTAGTTCAAGAATGGTGTATAAGCAAAAGGTGGAAAGTGGAAGAGCAACCAGCAAAACAAACCCTAGTAGAGAGAGAAGGGAGTTTTTGGGGAGGCTGCAACTTTAAGCTACTTAGCAAGAAAGAAAGCAAAAATGGTGATAAAGTGAATTTAGTGGGGGTGGGGTGGGGTGACGTGGGGGTGGGGGTAGTGGGGGGGGCAAATCAAAATTTGGAATTTAACTATGAAAAAGGGGGGACATGAGGTTAGAGTGGGGGGCCCCCTTTCAAATATCGAGGTATGTTTATGGAAATGCCCATGTTTTTTTGGTTATATTACTAATATACCATTATCTTTGAATTATTTACCCAAAAGGTGAATTAAGGATTCAAAATATTTGAAAATTATTTTAAAAAATAAGTGCTTATTTATTTATTTTTAAAAAACAAAATTCATGTCAAATATTAATTTTTTTAAAAAAAGTTTTAGATTTTAATATTTTATTTATGTTGTTTGTGCTTTGTCTTCTTTTTCACTCTGTTCATAAATTTTATCCTTAAAATTAATAACTTATTTTGAATGATCGTTTTTTCATCATAAATAATTCAACTATTACAAATAATTTATTGATTCCTCAAAGTGAGCAAAGGTACTCGTATCCTTATTAATTAAATTTCCGCCATTTTTATAAATGTTTATTATAAATTCATTACGTGTAAATCTAAGATATGTTTATCGCTCTTTAACATATATTCTGAAATTTAGGTCGAAAATTTAATATAAGCTTTAAGTTTCAAGTTAAAATTAATACTACTATTTAAATTTCCCTATCATATATTAATAATTACATGCACAGTTTACCTTTTAAGCTTTAAGGAACCACTTGTTAAAAAGTGGAGTTTCATAGGAAACAAAATGACAAAGAATTAGAGGTGAAATGAACTATTTAAAAAAATATATATATTAATATGAACAACTTTATTTATTTTAATTCACTTTATTAAAATCTTGGTTCAAAAAGGAAAAAAGAAAAAATACTTTATTGTTTACAACTTTTTTTTAAAGTCAAAAGTTTAGCCATATCTTTTGCTTATATGAATGTATGTATATGTAAGTTGTTTACTAAGTCTTTGCTATGTCATTGTATATATCTTTAAAATTAAAGTGTTTTACAAATTAAAGTCTTAATCACTATTAGAATCTTCATTCAAACTTTAATCACATGGTTAACATATATTATTCTTATCCTAGTCATTTGGATGGATTACTTATATATCTACCACTATATAATTGTTATTTGATGATATAACTAACAAGTATAATTATGATTATCTTTTTTTATCATCTGGTATTTGTTATCTGCTTAAAAGTTAACTAATGCAAATTAATGTTCGAAAGTTCACTTTGAGTTGAGGTGAAGATTTAATTTTCAATACTTGAACACGAAATATGTGATTAAAGATGAAAGAATAGTACCATCATAATCTTTATAACAATTGTTCACTCGATTATTATATTTACACTTGATACTCGACTAAATAAAGTACACATCTTAAATCTCATTTTAAAATTAAAATATATTTTTTTTATGAAAGACAATTACATACAAATTTAATTAACAAAATTTGGCCCAAAAAAAAACATCCTACTTCCAAAGCCTCTATTTGGCAATTTTAGTACTTTATGGCTATAAAATTATTTTATAATGTACATATTATATAACATATAGCTCTTAATATTAATTTTATTATGGCAACGCTATAAGTACCAATAATATTAACATGTAATGATCTTTTAGATTGTACTCGTAACACAAAATTATTTATAATATCAGTATATATAACTCAAGTTCTTTACGAGGTGTTAATGTTTCATCTTGTATTCATATATTTATATTTATTTAAACATTAATTATTATTAAAAAAAATGAGGATAACGTAAGAAATAATAATTAAATAGCCCAATAAAAAGATAAATAGAAAGAAGAAAAAACAATTGTTGAGGCTATTTATGTAATAAAGTGGAAAAGTGTGGTTCTCAATAAACCTTCTATTATTCAAAATTTAAAAAGGTAATTAGTTTTTTTAATCATAACAAATAGGTAGATTAGTAAATAAAATATTTAGACCATTATGCCCTCACTTTATCACATAATTTCACCCACCTTTTCCCCCTCGAAATAAATAAATTCAAATTATAAATCAAACTTAAAATATTGAAAAATAGAAAATAAATTTATTAATTGAGATTGAAAAGAAATTAAAATCAAGTCGTTAAAGAAAACATTTGAAAGTTGAAGTCATATTTAGATATGAAAAATAAATAAACTAAAATTTACGAGCGAAAAAATGAAAAACAAATTTGAAATATGTTTATAATCCGTAGCTAAAAATTGAAGTTTAAATAATGAGTTAAACTTATAAATACATATTTACTTTAAAATTAACTATTTCAAATCAATTTATGGCCAAATTTTTTTAATTAAAATTTATTGCAACAAAAAGTTATAGATGGATATATATGTGAATATAAGATAAGTATGGGGTAATTTAGTCATTTACACGTTAGATCCTAGGATAATTGTCGGTTTTATGTTATTTTCGAGGTGCTTTTTTTTGCATGTTATATTGTGGGGCCTACAAATACAGCATTTAGTGCTAACTTAAGGACAAAATTTACTCTCATTAAGGTTCAAATTCAAAATAATAAATTCCGTTACGAAGCAGAGTGTTGATTAATTAAAAATTTACATGTTCAAAGATATAAGTAGCGGAAATAAGTATGTTAAGATGAATATGTAGCATATTAGGAAAAATAGGATTATGAACGAAGTTATTCAGAATAAGATGAGAATAGCCTTTGTGATGGATAAAATGAGAAAAACGATGATTGAGATACTTTAGATATTTGAATTGCGGAAGATGCATAAATGTCTTAGTGAGGAGCCGTAAGCACAAGAAGAGGTAGACATAGATTAAAGTAGTCTTGACACATTAATAGCTTACTGAGCATATTACTCTAGGTAAAAAGACAAGGTTATCGAGAATTAAGGTAGAATGTTGTTAGCAAGTAGTCGAACGTTGTTTAGTTTTCTTAACAAAGTACTGATATTATTATCTCCCTACTGTATTGTTATGTGTTGTTTTAGTTGCTTCTCAATTATCGTATAATTTATTATTGCTATTCTTCTTTCTACTTTATTGGTTTGGTTCCAACATGGTTTATTTGCTATTATATTTGCTTTACCTGTCTGATTTTTTATATGATATTATTTGAGTCGATGATCTATAGAAATAACTTTTCTATTTTCACAAAGTACTGATAAAACCTATATATCCAAAGTTAATTTTGAGGCAGCTAAATTTTGGTTGTTTTTTAAATATATGTCCTCAAAACGGGCCATTTACAAGAATAACCTTAAAGGTGGATAATTTTTCAACTTTTGACCTCGTTTGATGTATGGACAAAATTTTCAATATAACAAATTTTCGACTTTCAAAATAATTTCCTTTACGAAACAAGTGAAGATAAAAAATTCAAGACCATCCATTTTTCGAAATAATGACTATTTTGTGCACTTGATCCTTTAAATATTAGTCTGGCCCATCACAATAATTTGAACAAAAACCCAAAGAAATTGATATACAACTAGTATTTCCTCTCAAAAGGCATTTTCTATATACAAAAAATTGAATGTAACAACGTATTACCAGATTTGTGTTGGATAGATTCACTAAGAAAGGTAAGTCGCTTTGAATAAAAAAGTATGAGGAATTGAATAAGAGATATGTAATTAAAGATGGATAAATTTCAATCGTCGTAGTATAGATTGTCTAACTTGATATCTTATTTTTCGTGTTAGAATTGTTTATTTTAAAATTTTATTACTTATTTGGATGTTGGAGTGAGTTCCTCTTTGCTTCCGTGAATTGTAATAAATACTAACACGTTGTTATCTTTGATGGTTTTACAAGGTTTTAAGAAGCTAAAGGATGAATAGATTCCTCGATCCTAACATGCTAAGTATGATAAGAGGACACTCACATAATAAATGAACTGAACATGTAAACTAAGACGTGTCGTTAACTTTCGAACAACTTAAAAACGCTCTTAAAAGACATGAATTTCATAAGCACGCACAAGTAAAAATCGAACAACAATTTTTTCACATGTTTGGATGACTCGTGCTCTAATGTCATTGGCTCGAAGTCATATGTGAAGCTTAAGTCGTTTGGAGTTCACACATTTTATACATTGCTAAATCAAAAATTCGCGATTCATATATTTATACATGATCAATGAATCTTTTTCTCTCGATTAACATGTATAAACTTGTGATTTAAATACTAATGTATTAAGAGGAGTATCACAAAAACTCAAAAAATTAAATATTTAAAGTTTTAGACTTTATTCAAACGCCAAACAATTTTTTTAATAGAAGTAATTGTTTGAAAGCAATGGAGGCCAACCGGCCGTTGAAACAGTTAAAGCTTTTGGCCTGCCAAAACAAATAAACAAATATATCTTCAGCTTCATACCCCTTCGACGGAAAATCATACTATTTATACATGATTAAAATAATGTTTTATGTATATATATATAAAAGATGTCGAACCCCTTTTGATTACTCCATATATCTATTTTTATGAATTTTAAACCTCCTTATCGAAAATGAAAATTTTGACTCCGCGCTGTTAATTGGTGTAGTACAAAGGGCTAATATTGTTGTAACTTTTAGACTGAAAGTGACTTATTTGTTAGCTTCTATTTGTCTTTCTCTTCATTCACTCCTTTCTCTCCATTTGCTGCCTATTAACTCCATGGCATCTGAGTTTTTCTTGGTTTTATATGGGAAAATTTTATTCCCTTTGTTTGTATTCCTGAATCCAAAGTTCTTTATCATCAAAAATCAAAGAAAATTAGAGATTCTTAGTGGGTTTTGTGTGTTTTGCTTGTTTGGTTTATGGGGTGTTTTGATGGAACACAAAAAATGCTGAAAGGTACTTCATTTTTCACAGTTATATTCTAAGGTTTTGCTCATATTTGTGTTTCTTGATTATGTATTTGGTGAGTTTTATGTATTTTTCTTATTTGGTTTATGGGGTGGAAGATAAAACAAGTTGATAGGTACTTTCTTTTACTGTTGTTAATTAAGATTTTGTTCATATTTGTGTGTCTAATGATGTTCTTGGTGGATTTCATGTAACTTTTTGTTTGGTTTATGGGGTGGAGGATTTAAAAAATGCTAAAATGTACTACTTTTTTCATAGTTATTCTTTAGAGGGTCGTTTGGTATGTGGGATAAGGATAATCACGCGATAAAATTTGGGATGAACTTAATGTCATGTTTGGTTTGAGGTATTAGCTAATCGCGGGATTATTTTATTCCTCCATTTCTACTCATATAATCCCATGGGATATCCTTGCTTATCTCATCTCGCGTACCAAATGGTTTATAAGATTTGATCATATTTGTGTTTTTTTATTATCTCCTTTTTGTTCTTGGAGTGTATGTTGCGTAGTTGGGAGTCATTTTTCTCTTTTTTGATAATCGTGATGTTTAGGCTAGTTTGCGCGATTTCCACTTGGGGCATCTGCGACCTCTAACTAGCATAGGTGCCAATTAACTATACACACAAGGCTTGGAAAGATTGGAAAAAATCACCTAGCGTATGAGAATTGAACTTGAGACCTCATAGTTTTCAACTCACGACACTGACCGCTAAACCACTAGGCCGCACTCTTGGGTGCGTTGCATAGTTGGAGTATTGACCTAGGATTATTGGGTTTTGGTTGGTAGAGATATATGATTTTACATTTTAGAAGTTTTTTCTATCCGACTTTCATCTATGAATATCAAAGATATTCATTGGTTCTTGGTGAGTTTTATGTGTTTCTCTTGTTTCATTTATGGTTCTCTTGTTTGAACATAAAACAAAATGAAAGGTACTTCCTTTTTCACAGTTGAACTTCATTTTCTGCTCATAACTGTGTTTCTTGATAATGTTCTTTTTGTTCTTGGAGAGAATGTTGCGTAGTTGAGGATATTCAACTCGGAATCTTGGAATTTGGTTAGAACATAGATCAAAGAACAAGCTGAAAAAAAAGTACTTCTTTTTTCATTTTTCTTGTTTATGGTCAGAGGCCGATCATGATTTGAAGTTTATGGGTTCCTATAACAAACTCAAGTTAATACATAATAATCGCTGGATTTACAGTAAAATATTTATAGATGATTAGTCGATTTCTTAGTACATATACAGGGTTTGTGCAAAAACTACTGAGTTCACGTGAACCCACGAATTTTAATGCAGATCTGCCTCTGTTGATGGTTTGCTTATGTTTCTGTTTTCTCGAGTACTTCTGTTTTTATTAGAGTATTTACTTTGAAAAGTCGTTTTTTTGTTGGAAGAATGATAAAGTTGATGTTTTTAATGTTCTAATGTTAACAGGTTCGTTTTTTTATATCGTTTTGCCTTGTGTTTGATCTCTTTTGATGGAGCAGATATTAAGTTGTCAATGCTCGTTTTGTGAAACTTAAGTTTTTATTCACGTATAACGTTCTGATCTCCTTTAGTTACCCTTTTTTTGTTGAAATACTTGATCGGAAGCTAGAACGTTGGTACACTCAAGGACCTAGGCAGTTACTAGTATATTAAGTTATGCAGTTTCCGTTTCCCCTATGTGTTCAGGATGTGTACGTTTGTTACTTATTGAGGATTCATATAGCTGACTCCAACTTAATTGAATCCGTGACGTAGTTATAATTGGTATGTGTTTGTTTGTTCTTTTTTCGGGAGCATGCAAAGTATTGGTTGTCGCAGAATTAGCACTTCTGATATTAATTGACATTGAACGATCTCTTTTCTTGGATTTCGTTTAGGTGATCTGATATTCTAATCTGAGAGAAGATGGCCATGTCACTGGAAGACCTCCTCGCGAAGGAAGGATTTAATAAGAGGATGTCAAAAACGATGCCTAGAGCTTCATCGGGAACAAAGGGAAGAAGTGGCCCTATTTACCGACTTCAAGATCCTCATACGTTTGTTGCTTCATCAGGCACAAAAAAGCCGGAGAGGACAAAATCTGATATTCCATGCCATGACTTGAAAAGTAAGCACAGAATGGGGTCTTGCGATATATCATCGGATGTTAAGAGAATAAGCATTACTTCTTTTGATGAGTTTTTATCTGCTGAGGGTTCTCAAAACAATGAGATAGTTGAGGTCGAAGAGAGAAATGATTCGAGATACAACCGTATATACTCAAATCGAACTTACAGAAATGAGAGTGGTGAAGGTAGGTCTTCTACCAGAAACGCTGAGGAAGCAGAATCAAAGAGACAATCCTTCGGAAAAGACACACAAGGTGCAGCTAAATGTCTCGATAAATCTAGTAAAGATGGTTATCAGAAACATATGGAACAACCCGAGACCTCAAACATCAGATCAACTAGAAGTTCAGTAACCAACAAAAGTTCCGATGCAACTACGAGCCTAAGGAAAGCTGAGATTGAGCACACCGCAGCTATTCCTGCTCTTGATGAACTTGCTATTCAGGCTGTAATCTCAATCTTGAGCGGACATATAAAACGTTTTCTCTTAGATGAGGATTTTAGGACATCACTTCGTCACAATAGCTTCGCTTCGTTAAATTTTATTGGATTTGAAGAAGGTCTGAATACTGAAAGCAAGATCATAGCTAATCTTGACAAGCTATAGAAACAGTAGAAAGAGCTGCAGAGGATTTTGCAAATGAGAAAGAGCTTAAGAAAGCCTCACTGCAGCTTAGTGTAATCACAGGGTTGAATTCAGATCGATTTACGTCCGGGATTCCCAATTCTAAATTGGCAGCTTGTGCACAATTGTATCTCAGTGTCATATATAAGATACAGAAGAAGGACCGTATCGCTGCAAAACACCTCCTGCAAGTTTTCTGCGATTCGCCTTTTCAAGCAAGGACTAGTTTGTTGCCTGATTTGTGGGATCGCATGTTTCTTCCTCAGCTCTCACATTTGAAGGTCTGGCATGATTCAGAAGCTAATTTTCTTCGTGATCTACGTAATAAGTCGAGGAAACTGAAACTGCTTGACAAATTGTACAGTGAAAATCTGGACAAAGGTACTTATCAGTTTGCAGTTTACTACAAGGATTGGCTAACCGAAGGGGCTGAGATTCCGTTAGTTCCTTCTATTCAAATTCCTTCAATATCTGTTTCGCGTGAAGGTTCCTTTAGCAACTCTTCCCACTTAAGTAGTGGTGTTGGCGGTTTCTCACCTCAGCCTGTTGTCAGCAAAAAGTTGTATGATGAAGTATTCCGTCGTTCACATAAACTGAGAGCTGAATCAGAAGAACATCAGGAAGAAAGCTATGAAGTTAGTGTGAGGAAGCCTGCTAGGTTTGCTGCTAAAAATCTGGTAGCGTTGACGTACTCTGCTGAAGTGATTAAGTGTACAGATCGAGATGCTGAGCCTGGTGCTACAGTTGATTCAGTAAGTGTCGATTACATAACTTCAAAGAACTTGGATCAGTATGTGTAAATTGTTGGTTAAAATCCTGGCTAAGTTTCTGCAACATTTTGGCTGGGGAAATTTGAAGCAAATGAAATTCTACATGGTCCATTTAAAAGACGATAAATGATGTAGATACTTTAGCTCCTGTATTCCAACTTACCCTTAGATTCTTCACAATCTTATTTGTAAAACAACTTGTACTTTTGTGAATACTTTTAAATTTCAGTCACTTGCATGTCATTGTTCTTTCAGCTATTGATGTTATTTCTTAAATGCTCCGTTTAGGTATGGCTGTAGCTCATAACTTAAGCTCTTATGGAGTCACTCCGACAATGTCATTTCAATTGAAATGGATGATAAACAGTCTTGTCAAAGGCACTTTTAAGCCCAAAAGATCAGGGAGGGCGCTTCGCCTTGCTTAAGCTGTGTTTCACGGCATGCAAGGCGTGTGCCTCATTGCCCATAAGTCCTACTTGAGTCGAGCCTGAACTATAAATATAGTCGACAAGAGATAAATTAATTATTGATATTTTGAATGAATTTGTTACTTTTTTTCTTGCATTACATATATATTTTTACTTCTTTTTTTCTCCGTTGGCCTTTTTTTCCCACTAAAAGCTCACACTTCATTTGTACCTTTTGCTTAAAGCCCCAGTAGATCTATACCACTATAAACTTTTCAGATTTTGCATTACATAAGACAAGTTACACCCTGGGGGCGTTGTGATGTGTAGTATGGTGCATCAACCTCTTGGGATGTGGCGGGGGTATTTGGAACTGATTCTCCAGAAGAAAATGTTTTCATAGAATTATTTGGAAACTCTGATATGAAGGAAACAAATCCATTAACGATCAACATGCTGGATTCATATGCACCTGCAGATCTGACCAAGTTTATATTCAGCAGGATAACAAAAGCAGCTCTTGAGCAAAAGACTGAGGAGGTATTGCTTCCTTCTCAAGGTCGGTGAAAGTCATCTTTGGGAGTGTTCCCTACTTCCCGTTTTGTTGAGTAATCAATTAGTTATGAATTATGATGATGTTTTGAAAATGTGTAGGAGTCGATTATGTGGGAATAACTTCCACAAACATCCCACGGGAATTTATCTGCCCTTTGACTGGATGTATTTTCGAAGATCCAGTTACCCTTGAGACTGGCCAAACCTTTGAGAGAGCATCTATTACAAGGTGGTTTTTAAAAGGAAACAGAACATGCCCAGTAACACGAAGATCGTTAGAATGTCAAAATGTGCCCCGTACTAACTTCATTTTGAAGCGTATCATCACCAATTGGAAGTCAGAACATTGGAGGCAACTACTGGCTTATTTCTCTAAGTTATCTGGAAATTCACGGGGGCACGATTGGTTGAAGAACGAAATAGCTGTTTCCGTGTTGGAACAACTACTTATTGCTTTAAATCAGGATCAAAGAAAAGCAGCTTTAGTGCAGCTTCTATCACTCGGAAGCTTACAGTTTCTCATCGAGAGATTTAATCGTGGAAATGCAAGGGAGAAGATATGTGTTTCTGTATTACTTTGCTCTTGCATTGAAGCTGACACTAATTGCAGAAATGTCGTTGCTAGAAATGTTGATAAGATATGTCTGCTTAATCTTCTTCAGAGAGAAGAGTTGGAATTAAGGAGAAACGCCTTTTTACTCCTGACTGAACTCATATGCCTTAACAGGTACTTGTTTTTTTCAAATGTATTCTCTATTACACACTGGATTCTCATTGATTCGCCTCGTGGCATTCAAAATGCAGTCGCTATATACACTTCACAAGAAAACTGTTACTTCTTTTTCGAAACATTGAATATTAGCGTAATTTGGATTCATGTATCCAAAGGAATCCATGTTACAGGTTCGTCACAGATGCTTGTGTCAGGGTAGGCTGTACACATTACACTCCCTCTGGGTGTGGCCTTTCCATAGACCCTGCGTGAACGTGGGATGCTTTGTGCACTGGACTGCCCTTTTTATATCGAGATGAAGCTTGCTTTGCAATTAAGATGCGGAAATATTCTATATTTGCTGGATTATGATGCAGTTTTAGGGGTTAATGATATTTACATTAACTCTGAGCCGTGTTCCCGTATTTCAGGAGAAAAGATGCAAAGTTCATTCTTAAAGGTCTTCATAAAGATAACATAGTCAAAGCGATGCATGATTTGCAGACGTATCTCCAGGACTGTCCGTGTGAACAGAAAATCATGGTTGCTGTGCTGCTCTTGCACTTCAATCTTCTGGTAGGTTTCGAATTTGAAGACTTCTCGAAAGAAAGTTCATGAACTTGACATCATGCCTTAATTTTATCATTAAGAAAAACGAATTATGTACCAGTACTGGACTGAAATTTTGTTCGAATAAAGTTGAATGGATATAGATTACAATTCGTTCTCAATAGCCACGTGGTGATATTCTTAGGGTGATGACACTCTTATTACACTCGTAGTCTCAAATGAACCACACTTTTTTGTATATGTCAGGAGTCCATTGATGAGAAGGGGTTCGGGAAATCTTGAACCTATTATCAAATAGACGATAACTAATTACTATGTTAGTGATCGATGAAATAGTTGTTTTAGCTTTTGTTACTTGCTTAAGAGGCATGCATACCATTTAAGGTCACTGTTATTTCAAGCAAGTTTATGACAGGATTTGAATCTTTCAGGCCGAAACAGATATGCCCAACGCATACGGAGATGATGCTGTTGATGCTATAACTTTGGCCTTAGAAAGAAGCTTATCAGATGAAAGGAGCAGAGAAATATGTTGCAAAGCACTCCTTATTCTGGGAGGGCATTTTTCGTTCTCGGGTAAGATTATGACGGAGGATTGGATCCTAAAGCAAGCAGGGTTTCTTGAAGGCTTTGGAGTAGAATATACTGTTGAGGAACAGAATGATGTGCTCGCGGATGCAACTGTTATGACAGTACGTGTTCTTTCTTTTGTCCTGACTGAATTCATATATTGGAATGCAAAATTATATAGACAATCCCAACTCGGTTGAGATTGAGGCGTGGTGGTTGTTGCGTATATGAACTTGATTTCCTAGAGGTTGGTTTGGGTGAGACCGTGAGACATG
Source organism: Solanum lycopersicoides (assembly GCA_022817965.1). Lineage (NCBI taxonomy): Eukaryota > Viridiplantae > Streptophyta > Magnoliopsida > Solanales > Solanaceae > Solanum > Solanum lycopersicoides. Next base: position 1,499,474 of record CM040618.1, read on the forward strand.
CCTCCCTAGCCACAGTCCACGAGACGCAAAAGACCTTAAAACTCAGTAGACCGAGCTCAAACCTGGATGTATATAGGAAATAAATTTCCGTTTTTCTTGGAAATGGAAGCAAAACTAGAGCTGTGACGCGAGAATGCAGACATAGTTATAGTCGTCACATATTCACTCATTCTGTAACCATTATGAACTTTACATGCTGAAGTTAACTACTGTTTTATCGATGTCTGTTAAGTGTACATGACTAAAACACAATAAAAATTATCAGATGGAGGATGATGAACAAGAAGCCAGGGAAAAGTGGTTGTTAGATGCATCAGCTTTACTCATTGGCAGTGGCAAGAAGTCATTTGTGGAGGCTCTCTCAAAGTGCTTAGGTTCAGGAAACTCGGAAATGGTCCGAATATGTCTAACAACAGTCGCGTGGCTGAGCTCAGCACTTGCTTCACTGAACGACTCGGAGTTTGAACTATCTGCATTTTTAGCTATTATCACTCAGCTGATAGAATGTTTACAACATGGTGATCTGATTGAGCATAAGGTTTTAGCTTCATTGTGTCTACTCAATTTCAGCAAAATTCAAGGTTAGTCCTCTTCGTTCCGAGCTTCTGTGTAATATCTTTCGATTGTTGCAAAATGTTGTTTAGATATCCCTTCGAGGACATCCAATAAAATTGGAACGATACAGAAAGCTAACAACTTTATTTCTACATTATACTATGGGAAAATCTTTTCAAGATTAGGTATGTTGTTTAGATATTCCATGAAAAATGTTTGTCAGTGTTTTGTTTGTGACTAGAAAATATTTTCTCGAAATATATATAGTATTAAAATTAATAACATTAACAATTGAAGAGATTTTGAGTACTAATGATTAATTTGTAATGTCTAAGAGTTAGTTAAAGTAAGTAATACAACAACTTGATGGGACTGACGGTTCGGTCGCCGGATCATTCATTTGAGTTTTGTGTAAGTTTTTGTGTTTTAGAGCCTTTGAAACTTGAACGGTTGACTTCATTCAAAAGTTAAGACAATAATATAACAAAGCACACACACTATAATCTCACAAGTGAAATCTGGGGAAGGTGCAGTCTTACCCCATACCTTTGTGAAGGTAGAAAAGTTATTTCGAAAGGTAGAAAAGTTATTTCCGATAAATCATTAGCTCAAGCAAATCATATCAAAATAAGAGTTAAAGTAATACAAAGTGAAAAGTTAAGACAATAATACAACACACACACTATAATCCCACAAGTGAAATCTGGGTAAGGTGATGTATAAGCAGTCGTACCCCATACCTTTGTGAAGGTAGAAAAGTTGTTTCCGATAAATCCTTAGCTCAAGCAAAACATATCAAAATAAGAGTTAAAGTAATACAAAGTGAAAAGTTAAGATCGTTGTAAAAAAAAAGATTTTCGCCCATATAAGCGAGGAAAGTTATTTTCCCCATTTTGATGAAAATTGTGTTATGATAATCAAACACCAGAATATGACTTTCGTCCTCCGAACAAACCTCAATATTTTTTTTTTTTTTTATGGCTATGCTGTCTGAATTAACTTTAGCGTACCTCAACTAGTTATATGGGATACCTGCCACCTCCCTATACCATAATTTTGTCAAGTATTTCCTCCCAAGCTGGCTTTTACCTAATATCACTTTCAATGTTTGAAATTATTAGGGCCATGTAATGTTAAAAAAAAAAAAAAGGCACATCAAAGACAACTTTTCTCAAGGGGTTTGGTATAGTGTGCAATAATGCTCTCAATTTTTTTTTGTTAAGAAGTAAGAGAATATGTGATTCTTAAAAATGGTTTCTAACCTATGTTACTCAGATTTTTCAAAAATGTCATTTGACGTGTTGGATTTTCGAAAAGTCATGTATTTTTAGAGAATTTGACACGACTCTTCATATATGTCGGTTTGGATGCTATATGCATGTCGAATCCTCAGAAGTAGTGCATTTTCGAAGGATTCTAACACGGATCTAATAGTTGACAATATTTTCGAAAAGTCTGAACCACATAGAACTTTTTTACTTCACATTTGTTGATTTCTATCAATTTGATTCTGAGATCTTTGCTCTTAGAATGTAGGGTCTTGTTGATGATGATAGCTGAGGATTTTGTTGGTCCACTAGAAAACCTTGTTGAAGTTACATGGACAGCAAAAGAGCTTTATGCTATTATTTACCGTGTCGTGGAGGAACGATAAAGTTGTTTCTGCTTAATTTATAGGTCACAGGTTGAAGTCGTTGAATCAATGACTAACGATTATCTTAGTGTAGCCTTTATACATTATACCTCCTTGCAGTGTGACCTCACATGAGCGCGAGATATTTTATCCACGAGACTGCTCTGTAAATCATGTGAATAAATAATATATCCATCTAAAGAGGAACCATTCCTTATCATATCTTTTTTCTATTTTTAGAACTCGAAACCTAATCACATGAATTTTCTGGATTACTAATTCTGAATCTAATTGTATGAATATTATAATCTTTTATAATATTAAATTGATTATATTGTCTTGTCAAAAGAAAAAAATACACATTTTCTTGTAGTTGTCAAGTATTAATGTCTAGTACCAGAAAACATATGGACTTTTTTTTCTATGAATCATCTTTTTATCTTATCTTATATTATAATAAGAAATAATAGAAAAAAAGAGTACACAGCATATGAGGAGGATGTGGACCTAACAATTATATCATAGTTAGAGTCACATCATTAAAAAAAATCACTTTTTTTAAAGAAAAAAACTAAAATTTTCACTAAAAAAGTGTTGGATGGTTATTTTCATATATATATTTTGATTAAATTGGTGAAAAATAAAAATACAATCGCAATATTTTTAAATGGAAAATTAGAAAATTTCTTATAATTTCAGTAAGAAACGGTTTTTCATTATGCATTTTTCCAACGATTGACTAGATGAAAAATAAATTAAAAAATCATGTTTTATAGCAGAATTTTTCATTGATTTGCCGTGAAACCCCCTTTGTTTTTAATATTATTCGATATTTTTGCTTTATGAGTTTTGAATCATAATTTTTTTTTTTAATTTATGAGTTCTCGATAGATTTTTTTATTATTATATCAACTTACTGTAATATTTTGTATTCATTGAACTTGCCAAGAAAATAACAATACATTATCTTGTGAAAAAGAAATTGTCTTCTTGTCCTTCTCAAGTATTATTGTGAAATAATCTTTTATTCGTTTTAATTATCAGTCTTGATTTTTAAATTCATTTTAAAAAGTTTTTTTTTTTTTTTGAATAATTTTTCAGTTATATTTTTTCCACACGTTATATTTAAAATTATAAGATTAAATGACATTTTAGTAAATTTTGCCCGGCCAGTCTCTCCTTTTCGGGCCAAGGCCCCCTCATGGTTGCCCAGATTTCTCGACTTGGTATCTTGCACCCTCGCGTTCATGATATTTACACTCAATTATTTCTTAGAGACATGATTGAAGCAGGTCCATTCGACGTGCTTCTTTCACTACGAGATTTAAAAATTTCTTAAATTTTGTGTCAAATTAAAATATACTTAAATAAACGAAGTAACAACTTTTTTTTTATTGTATGTTTTGTCCTTTTATTTTGAAATAGAAGTGAAAAAATAATGAAAAACCTATATGATCATTCGAGGGTGTGACGGTGACAGGAATCCTCTGAGGTCAGCTGAACAGGCTGACAGTCGGCAGAAAATGCTGAGCAAAGCTGCTGGTGAATATTATATTTATTCCTATTAATTTGTGATTTAATTTTTAATACAAAATTTAAGAAGAAAATAATATAAAACATTTCTCAATTCCATATTTTGATTAAGTACGAAGGAGTTTTTGAATAATATGTTATAATTTTTTTGATTATATTGTTCTTTTGAAATAAATTCATAAAGAAATAATATCACCTAAACTGAAATGAAGCAATATAATAATAGATTAAGACTTTTGACAGATATGCCAAATATATTAGTAGTACTAAAACCCAACATTACATTTAATTAGTGTACTCTTATAAAGAGTAATTACTAATTAGCATCAAATTATTTAGTACAAGATATGAAATTAAGCAACTTAATTAAACACTTCAATTTTACTTCTCCTTGGATAGCTTAATCACCTGAAATTGTGAATTAAAATAAATAAAAATTAGTATTAGGGGAATTTATAAATACAAGAATTTATTTCACAAATTCGAAAAAAAATAATTTTGATTAAAATTTCATAAAGAGAAATATATAAGAAAATTTATCAAAATGACTATCCAGATAATGTATTTATAAACTAGTGGTATATATATTTATATAAATAAATAGAAAAATCGATAACAATCATTCAATTGATATAAAGTCAATGATTAAGATTTAAGATTAACATCCCTAAATTTGTAAATAGGTCACATTATTTAGCTAAAAATTAAAATCGTTTCAAAATATTTGTCGTTTTAATAAACTTAAGAAACTAAATATATGATCACTCAAATAATAAATACACTTTATAGAAATGATTTTAGATAGTAAATTGTGAACGAGTTTATCATATCAAAATCTTTAACGATAAGTAGGTAAAAATGACGAATGAGTGTATCATGCACTTTTCCAATTTAAAGGAGATTGCATTTACTTGCTTCAAAACGTGTGTAGTTAAACACTTTTCAACTCAGCCATTTTAATGCCACGTAATTAGCTTAGAGGGGTGAGTTTAAGGGTTTAACTAACAATTCGTAAGTACAAGGGTTCAACAACTTACAAACGATGTCAAGTATAATGATCTTTCAGGTCCTTCCGTCAAATTTTAAATGATAGATATGTAAAAATGAAAACTTACTTGTACGCTCTTACAAGGGCTATCGATATCACAATAAGTATCAAGAGTGATCAAGACTTGATTATCCAAATCCTCAGCATAATTATAGCAAGGGCAACTAGTCCCTAGTGTACTCTTGAATATGGGACAACATTCATCAATTGAAGTTGTGTTAAACATGCATGTCTTTATCTTTTCTTGGTCACTAGCCAAGCAACTTGTTGGTGAGGGTGGAGGGGATGGGGGGGTGGGGGGGCGGTGGCGGACACCACGGCCATTCGATTGGCCAACATGGAATTAAATCGTTCATGTTAATGTTCACGTTCATAACTACTTCTCTTTCCATGACCACTTGATCGAGACTACAAAATAAAGTTGTAGCCACAATTAACATCATAAACATCTTCATAATTTTATTTATTTTTTAGTTATTAAATGATTTATGTCCTATAATAAAGAGATATGACCAATTTATATATATGTAATTTTTTTTGAAATTACTCATGAGGTAGGTGTGGCTTTAACAAAGGGGTAGTTGAGAAAAGTAGCATATAATTATCATTTTTTTTTACAATTTAAAGCGAATATATTTATCATTAAAAAGTGATGCATATATACTTATTTACCGTCTGATAAACAAAGTAAATTTACTCTTTTCATTAATTGACACATATAGTTACTAGATTAAAAAAAAATATTCCAAAAAAAAAGAGACTTTAATTTTATACATATCATATGACTTAAAAAAATTACTATCACTCATTTTTTTACTAGCTCCCCAAACCTAACCAACTAAAAAGAACTCGATCCTTCTTTTATTCAATCATTAAACCAGATGACTTAGATTTAGAACGCATGTTCAACTTTGATTATAATCTAACTGATCGAGTCCCGAGAGTAAAAAAAAAATGAGCGAAATAATTTTTAAGCCACATGATTTTTGGAATTAAAACATCAATTTTAATATTTATTAAAAATTCAATAAATATGAATTTGTCAAACAAAAATCATAAATAGCACAATTTATTCTCTCTCTCTCTCTCTCACACACACACACACACACACACATATATATATATATATATATATATATATATATATATATATATATATATATATATATATTATTTTTCATCCATTTTTTCTTAATTCAATATACACATATAGACATAAAAATAAGGGTACTTTTCAAAATCACATGATACACATGTAGAGACAGTTACTTTCTTGACTTCATTCAAAATACATGGTTAATTAGTTTGTTAGTTCATTAGTTTATCATTAATACAAATATTTCTATTTTGAGAAGTCATTAATTTATGTTCTCAAATTTGATTGTCTTAAAATCTTACTCTTAATAACTTTTAAATGAAAAATAAGTATCGAAATTATAATATAACGCTAATATAATAGTTTGCTTGACATTAATTTACACATGTTTGTATGATAATATAACACAAGCCATGCCTCTTAATTCATATGGAACTTATGTCGATCAGAACGGAAATTCATTTTACAATCCATAAATTATGTCGTGAAAGAGGATAATTTAATTTATATCAAACTTATAATGGATAAGGCAAAAGTCTTTAAATTTACGCGAAGCAAACGTATATCATAGATAAAAGTACTTTAATCAATAAATTTTTGTTAAATAAATAATAAATATAAAAATTAAAGAGCATCTCAAAATAAGAATTTTTTTTATTGTTCTTCAATATCCTCACATCTAATGTGTACATATAGCATTGTGTGTTTGAATTTAAATTTTTACTTTAGGAATAAAATGCTGTTTTATTAAAAGTAATTTTTATTCCTCAACCACAAAGATAAAGATAAAAATCATTGTCTGGTAAAAAAATAAATAAATTCATTTCTTACTTGTCATTGTCAAGTTACTGTTTTTTGATAGAAACTTTTTTTTCTTTCTTCTATGAGTTGTCTTTTTTATGGAAAAACAAAATAATATCTCAGGTTGTGAACAAAAATAAAATAGAGAATGATACGGTAATAAAATTATTTCACTCTTAATTAGAGTATATTGAATTTAAGCTTTTGATATGGAAATAATTATGTTAGGAGTGTTATTCTGAATCCTATCGTGTGCAAATCGGATTTAATCAAAATTTCAATATAGACTGTGAACATCAAATGAAAATATATAAGATAATTTTATTTTTTTATATACAAGAGCAGAGTCAAACAAATTTAAAATTCATCTTAAGGTTTTAATACTATATTAATTTCTTTTTAGTAAAAATCTAAGATTCGCCACTAAATAATACTTTCTTCGTCTATTATTAATTGTTATGTTTTTTATTTTTAAAGTCAAATTATAAAAACGTTGACTAACATTTTACGATATATTTTTTCATTATATTGATATGCAAAAAATTGCAAAGTATAGTACTTTTCGTATAGTTTTTGAATATCTAAATTAATATAATCTAATTTAATTTTAAACGTAAAATTATCTTTCGTAAAACGTAACATAAAAAAAAAAAGTGAAAGTAGGAAGTACTAGTGAATATTATAGTATATCTACCTAAATTCAATTAAGATTTCCAATTTTTATGTTCCAAAATTTTCTCATCCTTTCTCAAGATTATCAAGTCCATTTTGACACAAAAATGTCAAATTTTTATTGCTAAAAACACAATAATATTACAAGATCTGAAATTAATTAAGCATTAACTATAACACTTCCATCTTCATTCATCATGCTTGGATAGCTTAATCACCTGAAATTATTAATTAACATAATTCAATATCATTAGACATGTATAATATATTATGAATAATATAATTTTTTTTTTCTAATAAATATAAAAATGATAACTTACTTGTGCCCCATTGCAAGGATTATTAACATCACAATAAGATTCAAGTGTGATTAGGACTTGATTATCTAAATCCTCAGCATACTTATAACAAGGGCAACTAGTGCCAAGTATGCTATTAAATGTAGGGCAACATTCATCAATTGAAGTTGTGTTGAACATGCAAGTCTTCACTTTTTCTTGATCACTAGCAGGGCAACTCGGTTTCGGAGGTGGACCCTGTATTTATAAATAAAAGAGTAATTTTATTAATTCGATAAATAATTTTAAAAATATCTTCAATTTCATTCAGGAGTGTGCATTCGGTTTTTCGGTTCTTGATTTTGTAAAAGTGTAACCCAATCAGATCCAAAATAGTACCTATAAATATACCTATTATAAATGTTTAAGCATAAAACATAAACGTAATCATCGTGAAAAACAATAACCAAAAAGAAACAAAAGTAGTTAACTCCAAATTTGGCAAGAAAATTAAAATAACTATAATTTTCTTTTTACTTTAAAATAAACTGATGTTTTTTCCCATTCTCTAGTTAAAAGAGTAATTTTGTTTTAAAATGTAAAATAACATAGATAAAATATAATTTTGGCCAAATTTTCTGGCCAGAAAGTTTTTTCCTAAATATATATTTTTTTAAAATCTGAAACCAAACTAAAAAACCAAACAAAGTGATTTATTAATTCAAAACCAATAAGAAAAACCAAAATACTAATTTAAATATAAATTCGATTTGATTTGATGATTCGATTTAACCAGAATAATACACACCTCTAATTTCATCCTTACTACTGCAGGGGCGGAGCTACCCTTAATGAAGGGGTTCATCCGAACCACCTTCGGCAGAAAACTATATTACTTATACATGGTTAAAATAAGTTTATATCTATATATAGTAGATATCGACCCCCCTTCGTCTATCTATTTCTACAGATTTTGAACCCGTTATTGAAAATTCTGACTCTGCCTCTGCTTACTAGGAGTATTTAAAAAGGATATATAAAGATGATAACTTACCCTACAAGGTGTACTAACATCACAATAAGCTTCAAGAGTGATCAATACTTGATTGTCCAAATCCTCAGCATACTGATAACAAGGGCAACTAGTTCCAAGTATGCTTTGGAATGTTGGACAACATTCATCAATTAAAGTTGTGTTGAACATGCAAGTCTTCACCCTTGCTTTGTCACCGGGCGAACACGTCGTAGCCGGGGAGGGAGGGGGAGGGGGAGGGCTAGGTGGTGGAGGTGGTGGTGATCGTGGTGGAGGTGGTGGTGATCGTGGTGGTGGAGGTGGTGGACATGGTTGTGGTTGTGGTCGTGGTCGTGGTCGTGGAGGTGGAGGGCATGGATATGGTCGTGGAAAGGGAAATGGCCATGGTAAATAACACGGAATTTCCCATGGCCATAATTTTAAATTATTTCCATCCTCGACCACGTCCACAACGACTTCTCTAGCCACGACCACTTGGTGGTGGCTGCAAAACATGATTGCAGCCACCACTAACATCATAAACATCTTCATAGTTGACATATTGTGAGTGATTTGTGTTATACAGTAATGATACATATATATATAACACATATATATATACTCAGGGGCGGACCCACATTGGGTCCGGGGTGTTCACTCGACAAAAAGATACACGATATATATAAGGTAAATTTTCTGTATTTTTGTAGATGTATATGTTTTGAACCCCTCAATAACAATTAAAATTAGATGGCTCAATGGTAAGACCCCTGAATATTAAACTGTATGCTCAGGTTTGAATCCCATCAACAATATTTTTATTTTTCAAACCTGCTGAACAAAAATTCTGAGTCCGCCACGATATATACTATCAAATTATTAAGGTTAACATATGGTAGGTATGCTTTTTAATTTTTAATTTAATATAAAAAACAACCATCATTTATTGGTCTTGTTTGATAGTACCTTTTTAAAAAAAAAACAAAAAAAAACAATACTTTATTATTTTATGCACCACATTAAAGATAATAATATTATATTTCTTCTGTCCATTTTTCTTTTTTTCTTTATGCCTATTATTTTATGCAACTAGATTAAAGTTGTTCTATGATACTTCTTCGAATTAAAAAATTGAGAAATAATTTATCTTTCGACGTCTATTTTAACTTTTAATATGTAATATTGTTTTTCTGAAAATATTAAATATAATATATTTAAGTAATTTGACGAATATAACCCTATTAAGAATATCAAAAGTCTACCTAACTTTTCAATTGAACTACACTATCATTAAGGGCAAATTTGAAAAAATATGACTAATTGTTTCTTGATTATTTAAATTAACAATTAATCTTAAATATTTATTTTTAGTATACTTATTAAATAATTGTAGACGGCTGGAGTATTATTTATTATTTCTTTTAAGATGTAAGGCCGCCAAGAGTACTATAATAGGATGTGGATCTCAAAAAATTATGTCCCCTTAATTTTTAAATTTGGAAAATATCAAATGAACATTAATTAGTAAACTCTACGACTTGCATTATTGCATAGTAGTGCTAGTAGAGTTGTGTTTGAAATAAATTAGTTGGTATAGTAGGTAAACTCACATTAATTAATATCTAGAAAACAATAAATAAATTCTTTAAATGACACAATAATTTATGTGGCTAGAAAGAAAAACAATTAGATATTTTATTTTGTCCATATTATATTATGTTTTTAGTGTGGACATACTTTCTCCGTCCACGAGTGTTTGTTTGTTTCTATTTTTATAGTCAAATTATAAGAATTTTAACTAACATTTTAAGATGTTTTTTTTTATCATATTGATATGCAAAAAATTTTAATTTATAATATTTTTTATATACTTTTTAAATATCTAAATTTTTTGTTTAAAATATCGAATTAATATAATATAATTTAATTTTTAAAATTAATCAAATTGACTTTCAAAATATGCAACACAACAAATAAAAGTGGACGGAGAAAGTTGCTCTTAAGAAATACATCTATGCCTATAAAGTAAGATATATTTCACTAAATTACTCTAAATTAAATAGTTTGTTTGTTGAATAAAAAATCATTTATATAATAAGGATAAAAAATCTATATATTAAAAACACCATGTAAAAAATAATTATGTTGGATAAAATATAAAAGCTAAAAAAAGCATATAATAAAATTTTGAAAGAGTAATTATTTAAAATTATGGAGTATCTATAGACTATATATAATATTCTTTTTTACTTTAATTTATTTGTCTTACTTTTATTAATTTGTTTATGGAAGATTATCTCTTTCATTTTTTCACAAATTATTAATTTTAACTCTTTTATATGATATATCTAAAACTATAAAATTAATTTTTTTTTTTTTTTTGAAATTTTATGGTAGGTGTGGCTTTAATAAAACTGTAGTTGATAATTAATTTAGCATCATGATACACGTGCTTTGAAAAAAATAATTGTAATGATTTTTTTTTTAATTTCTGGCTTCTTATATGCTATCGACATAAAAGGTCATTATTTCATATTTAAATCATGTAGGACCCATTCATAAAAAATATAGTATCTTTTTTTATAATCAAGATTAAACTCAAAAAATTATTAATTCTTTTCTAAATGACCCAAGAACGTAACCAATATCCATTTTTTTTAGGATTTATAAACACTATTAAATGAGAGGTATTTGGCTAATTTATCTTCATTTATTTTAATTTTTTTTAAATATAAAAATTAAGTTAAATTATTAAATTAGATAGAACTCATACTGATATATTATTAGTTCAATTAAACTTAGTATTTTCAATACGAAATATATATGACTATTTGTGTGTCTATGTATTTACTAAATTTTTTTAATTGTAAATTTAAAATCTTCTATAAGCACCCAAATATTCTCTTTTACTGGTTTGAATTTTTTTTTTTGCTATTTAATTATGAGTGAATGTATCGAATCAAAATATGATCTTCAATATTAAAATTTTTAATGTCAAAATATATTGAATTTAAATCTTGATCTTCTACTATTTAAAAAATTCTTTTTACACTGTTAAGCGCATTATTTTTTTAATTATTTATTCTTATTATATTTATTATTATTATTCTATTATATCGTCTCATTTTCAATTCATGATTTATTTGTTAGGGACATTGTACTGTCCTCACATGCAAACGATTAGATATATTTATTTATTTATTTTATATTATATTATAAAAATTCTAACCTAACTTTTAGAGGTGAATTTGAATTAATAGAATTTTAAAAAAAATATGGATTAGAAGGCACAAATCCCATGACTAATGTCACATATTTCAAAGAAATATATAATCTCAATTGTCATGAACTATTTTTATTAATTGTGTTTGAACATATTATTTATATATTGTATCTAGAAATAGAAAGAAATCATTTTTGAGAAGATCAAATTTGGTAAGTTTGGTTTAGATTAAGTTTTGGGTCAATTTCATACGATAATAACTCTCAACACTTGATGAGTTAGGTGTGCTATAAGGTAATAAATGAAAGGTCTTTGAGTTACCTTTCCAATGCTATCGGGTTTCCTCATTTTCGAATTCGTATGATGGAGATATGCCCGTTCGAAGTTGGGATGTCTAGATAAGGAAAGTTAACCAAATTTTAAAGGGGTATTTTAGTCTTTTCCATACCCCATTAGTTTAGTTCGTTTTTAGTGAATTAATTAGGGTCTAAACTGATTTGGTTCAATTTAAACACGCTAGAATTTTAGAGAAAAAGAGCTCAAGAGGAGAAAAGAAGAGAAAGGTCAAGATTCGTGGATTTTTTGAGGAATTGATTGCCGATTTTGCCAAGGATTCGATCCTATGAGTTATGTGAGTTCACAGAGCGTTGGATTCGTTCACCCACGCGCCAAACATATTTATTTCATTGTAATTTTCGTCCTAAAAAATTTAGGATTTGACACTTGATTTTTTTAATTAAAGAATTAATAAGTTATTTATTTTAATCAAAAAATTCATTTTTGACTCTTTGTGATCCAAAATTAGGTCATGAAATTAAGACGTGGCGTGTTCATATTGCTAAAAGTTATTATTTGTTGATAGATAAAAAGAATTTGCTCAACATATTAATCATATTTTAAGGTATTTGTTTGATTTTAATTAAAATAAGTTTGATTTAATGTTTTACTAATTGAATGTATCACTTTTCGATATGAATAACCTTTTGGGTAAAATAACTACAAAAAAGTTACTTTTATTTTCTTAAGAAAGAAAAATTAATGTTTCGAGTGAAATCGCAAAATATAAATTATTTATCAACTTATTTTTAATAATTCAAATTTTTAATATTTTATCTTTTGTCATTCAAGTCAACAAAATAAAAACATCTTTATTATTAGTACAACTAAAATTGCTAATGCGCAATTACAAGAGTACCCCTATAAATTCAAAGTCGTATAACATAGTTATTTATTATTAATTAGCTTGAGACTTTTCAACATAAAGAGAAATTTAAAATAATCTATAACAAGATTTGAAATAATTAAGCATCAAACATTTCATCTTTACTCATCTTGGATAGCTTAATCACCTGAAATTAATTACATAATACAACATTAGGAACGTGTTTATAAATAAAAGAGTGGATTAAAATCTTAAACGAGAGATAAAAATGATTGACGACGATCGACTTACTTGCACACCCTTGCATGGGGTACTAACATCACAATAAGCTTCAAGAGTGATCAAGATTTGATTGTCCAAATCCTTAGCATATTTATAGCAAGGACAACTAGTTCCAAGTATCTTTTTGAATATTGGGCAACATGCATCGATCGAAGTTGTCTTGTACATGCATGTCTTCACTTGTTGTTGGTCACTAGACGAACAAGTCCTTGTTGGGGCGGGAGGTGGTAGCGATCTGGGTGGTGGAGGCGGTGGCGATCTCCGTGGTGGAGGAGGTCGTGGTCGTGGTTGTGGTTTTGGTCGTGGTCGTGGTTTTGGTCGTGGTCGTGGTCGTGGCCTTGGCCTTGGCCTGAGAGGATGGCATGGTTGTGGCCAGGGATACGACCACGACGAATGTTGACATAGAAAATCAAATGGGGATGAGCTTAATGACTCATTTCCCTCATTGACCAGGGCGACTTCTTTCGCCACGATCACTTGGTGGTGGCTGCAAAATAAAATTGCAGCCACCACTAACATCATGAGCATCTTCATAATTGCCATTTTTTCACTAATGAAGTATTTTTACTATGAAGAGATAATAAAATCTATGTATATAAAAAATAATTTATTAGAGTTAGTTGAGATATTATTTCTTCGAAAATAACTAATTAATTCATATAGATACACTTGCATAATTCAATGCCATATATATCCACTTGCATAAAATATTATTTCTTCGAAAAATGACTAATTAAATCCATTCCTAACGGATCATGTCTTATATTTTTTTCAATAAAGTACTTATTATTTTATATTATTTTTGAAATTATTAGGTTATGAAGGTATTAATCAGGACGTCATGTGAAAGCTTATAAATTGTAAATTATATGAAAAAAACTTTAACTAAAAGTATAATATTATTATATGAAGACGAATATAAAAGAAAAATATTATAAATCGTAGAAAGAATAAATCTCTTCATAAACTAAAGTCTTGAACGTCTACACTGTGGAAATTTTTGTGTTTATATGAGATCTCCAAACTTTTTCCTATAAGGAAATAATAAACCAAATATGGAAGAGAATAATATTTTCCTTTCAGAAAAGTTAAAGTATTTATGGTAATACTATAATTTTCCTTCAATGTAAAATTAAAATTCAAATATGAAAAGAAATCAGGATAAAACCCTAACAATAAAAACCATTATCCACAACAATTTCACTATATAGTTACGTCTTTTTAGGAATTGATTTTTCATGTTATATAGTATACTATATTTTTTATATTAGAAACATTTTGTTGTAACAATTAAAAATTACCCAGACAAATAATATTAAAACTTATATTTCCACAAAAGAAACCTTTTATTAATTAATTTAATTGTACAAACATCAATGAAAAATAAATTAGCCAAAGAATTAGGTAAATCTAACAAAAAAGTAGTAGTAAATGACACATTATTTTTACAAAGGTCAAATATTTAAAGTCAATTTAATCTATAGTTACATTATTTAATATGTAATACACATGAAAAATAATGAAATTTTATGAATGAAAATATAAAATACTTCTAATTCTTTTTTTCAAACTTTAATTATTTTTTTCAAGTTAAAATTGAAATTATAGAATAAATTAACAATAACAATGATTTTGCCTTAACCCTAATAAATTAGGACCGATTATTTTATCTTTCATTAAGTTTGCATCTATATAAATACAAATTATAAATTTTGAAAGAAAATATCCTTTCATACTATTTTAAATTTACACAATTTAAGACACCTATTCTTACTAGAAGTCTAATCTCTTTCAGATTCCGTTTCAATTTTTAACTGACTTACTTAATAGATCAGGCTGAAAAAATGTCAAATTCTTTAAGGAAATAAATTTATGTAAAAAATAATTTTTTTAACATCTTTAATTATTAAAATTTTATACTAAAAAACTCAATTTTAAATGATATAAAATATATCCAAATCATATCTTCTCGTATTTCAAAAAATTCTTTATATATAATATATAAAAGGTTTTATTGGTAGGTGGGGAATTAGAAGCAATATGGTAGTAGGTGGTGAAAATAAATAATTGATATTCCACGTGATAATAATTTAAATTTGTTCACAAAAAAGGACAATAAATGCATGTTATTTCAAATTTCCACTAGGTACAGTAATATTATTATTATAAAAAGTTTCACATTTTATTCACGTGGTACACAAAGACTTGGACTCTTGAAATATATATAAAAAAATGATATTCGTTTGTATCATTTTATGTTACATTTTTTTAATTTTAAAATGTAAATAAATCTATTTTATGCTATTGATAAGATCCTCAATGATGTCATAAAAATAACTTGATAAAAATTCACATTTAATTTCATTCGAAATTTCAATTCAAATATTGAACTTCTGATATGATAAATTAGCTTTAACTTATTTTCTTAATTTTTAACGCTTTCTTTTTCAACAAAGATATTATTAAACTCTTCACAATATTTAATTGTATATATGAATTTTCTTGGTTGTAACAAAGAATTTATGAAAATTCTCTAAGAGAAAACTTTAATTGATTGGTGCCAAACTAGGGTATGCATTTTATATTTTATATTTGAGATTTGATAAAAAAAATTAATTATTATTAGTATATATCGAATTTAAGAAAAGAGAAATTGTGAGGAGATTATAATATGGAGATTTAAACTCTAATGAATAAGATAAAAAATCAGATAATTAAACCTCTGAGTTATAAAGTTTATTACAAACACATTATTTCATGCTTGAGTGACATATAAATCAATCAAATCAGTAATAGGTTAATTTTTTTGAATAAATATCTCAATAAGCCATCGTAAGTTGTGGTGAAAAGTTTCATCCTTAACATAACGTCCAGAATTTAAATCACGAAAAAATATTTTTAGAAACTAAATCATGGAATATGTGAATCTGAATTAATCAAGTTTCAATACAGTATCAAACACCAAATAACAAACTAAAAAACATATTTCAAAAAATTCTAAAATTAAATACAAAAAATGAAATTGAAACATATCAATACAAATTAAATAAACATGTAAAAAGTGACCAATAAAGATCGTAATAAAGTGATAAATACTCCTTTATTTTGACAGTATAGAGTCATCTTTATTAGAAAACGCTGTACTTCAAATATAAAACTTTCTAATATGAATTTAAATTTTATCAAACTCTATAAAATATTCAAACATTGAGAAAAAAAAAAGTAAAAAGTGAGTTTTTTTTTATAGATAAAATGTGAGTTTGAATGGAAGAATAAGAAACTAATGACTCGATGACTTTATGACATTCAACTGCCTTACTATATTAAAAAGAAACAAAGGTAATTTAATATTTCTTTAGAATCATCATTCATTAATATTTAATTAGTAACAAATATCCCCCACATGATTTGGATCTATAATTATCATATTTTTAGTCAACGATGTCACGTCAAACTCCATAATTTGTTGTGTTTAATTTGTAGTATTAGAGATGAAATAATAATGTTTAAGAATATCGAAACAAGATTTTTCGGTAATATATAGCTCGAATACATTAAAGATTGATTTCAGATATATTAATATGTAGCTGGAATACATTAAAAAAATAAGAGATTTTAGAGGTTTTTGAAAATGAAAGGGGATATAAAAAAAATAAGAAAAACAAAAAACGTATATTTCAGTAATTTTTTACAATAATAATCTCAAAATTGTCTAATCTATTTAGTTTGCACAAACCCAAAGCATAAAATAGAAGCCCAAAAGAGTAAACCCAATCAACTCTGAGCCCAAGCCCAATAGGCCCATCAAACATTTGAAGATTATTAATTTCTAGAAATTTATATTTGAAAAAATCATCCATATCTATTTATGGCTTAGTATTACTGCCTTTAGATGTACTTTTTCTATATTACTACTTATAGCAATTTAATTACAAGTATTAACTGATTAGTTTTAATTTATAATTTAATTTATTTTATTTTATTAATTAGTTATTGTTTTTATAATTACATTATAATTAATAAGTAAGAGAAATAACATTAATATTAGAGAATCAATTGACATTATCTGTTATACCATCTTAGGGAGAACATTAATATTAGAGAATCGATTGTCATTATCTCTTACACCATTTCAACTTGGATATCAAGTGTATACAAATTGGATATAATATTAACTTGTTTTAGATTGTCTAATTTGGCTGAAATATCAATTACATTTTTTTTTCATTTTTCAGATGGATATTTGTTGGATATCAATCAGATACAACATTAACTTGTTTTAGGAATTGATTGCAAATTTCGCCAAAGATTATATCATACGAGGTATGTGAGTTCACATAGAGTTGGACTCGTTAACCCAAGCGCCAAACATGTTTATTCAAGTGTAATTTTCGTCCAAAAAGATGAAGGATAATTGATGTTCTTGAATTGCTTTTGTTCTTGAACTTATATGGGATTGATGAGTTTCTTGAGATGGTTTTATCGATTTTAAGAGTTGTTTTGAGTTGGATTTTTGTTTAGGGTACGTAAATCAAAAGAGATGTTGAGAAAAAGAATCTAATTTAATCGAATAAGAATCAGAGAAACGAGAAGAAAAAGTCAGCGCGTTTACTTGGGGAAAGTTGGCGCGGCGCGCCACTGATACTTAAGCAGGGCTGGCGTGGCTCGCCTTAAATGGGTTTCAATACTTTATGGGTTGGCGCCCCGCACCAGGGTCGTCTGCCTCCATCTAATTTTCGTCGTTTTGCTCGTCTAGGTCCTTTTTAAGTGCACTCAAACTTCCTATTGATTCCAACTGTTGTAAATAACTTCTAAACATCTAGAAATCATTCGCAAACATTAATCATAAACTTGATTCTATAAATTCAAATTCAAGAAAAGTGAAGACCCAAGTCTAGAGAGTTCTTCTTAGAGTCTTTTCAAAAGTCTTTTGCAAATATTTTAAAGTTGTTTTAAGACTTAAGTAAAGAGAAAGAGTAAAGAGTGAAGTCCAATTATTCAAAAGAGTATACCGGTTTCTAAAAGAGCATTTGAGCTAGTTTCAGTAAAGTGTAAATGCTTCACAATTAAGCAAGAGAGAGAAAACACGAATTTCCAAAGGAGCCTTTGGGCTTGTTTTTGAGTAATTATCTCAAATCACATAAGTTACGTTTTAAACATATGAGCTAGCTATATTTTTGAAGTAGTATTGAGCACCAATATGGAAAAAAGTCCTGACAACTCACATCTCCCATAAACCATGTCACCATCATAAGTAGAAATTGTTTAATGATTTTTAGCATAGACTAGTTGATCCTCTTAGTAGTTAGGTTCTATACTCCTGGCAAGGTATATGACGGCTCTTTCACTAACACTATGTTTGGATCATTGTTATTCATTGTATTGTATAGTATCGTTACTATACCTACAATGTTTGTTTTGATTGTTACTTAAAATGTATTGTAGTGTATTGTTAAATTTCGTTGTTACATAACAATAAAATCCCATATTTTATGGAACAACCAATTTGGTGTGTTCCCATTGTTACTTAATTTCTTTTTTCAATTATATCTTTACATAATATTTTAAAATACTATTTTACCCTTTACCTTAATTATTTAATCTAGTCAAACATCCTACCCTAGAATAATTAAGGATATTTGAGTAAATTTATAAATACAATACAATACGATACAATCAAACCAAACAATTAAAATGTTATTAAACAACAACAAACAATATAGTCTAGTCAAACATTGTATCTACCATATAATACAAAACAATAGAGTACAATACAATACATTACATTATGAAACAATGTGTAACAATGATTTAAACAAAGTATAAGAGTTAAGTCAGGCCATGGCCAACAATGATTCTCGAGTATCAATTCCGCTCAAGATGTAGGCTCGGGATGTAACATATATCTAATTCATCAAGAGTTCGTTGTTTAAATTGTTAATTCAATTAATGAAAATAGGTGAATGGAATTTGATTTTTCGTTTTTTTAATTGTATCAGAAAAGTGTCTTATTTGGTGCTATTAACTTAAAAAGTTATTATTCTTTTTCTAAAAAAACATTAAAAAAAATAAAAAATTTGAACAATCACTTATCTTTTATTATTTCACTCAAAAGGCCTCTCAAATCGAAAAAAAATAATACATCCAAATCCAATTAATGATAGTATTGACATTTGACACTTGATTTTTTTATTAAAGAATAAATAAGTTATTTATTTTAATTTTTAATTAAAAAATTTATTTCTGACTCATTATGATCCAAAATTAGGTCACAAAATTAAGACGTGGCGTGTTCATAGTGCTAAAAAATTATTATTTATTGATAGATAAAAAGAATTTGCTCAACATATTAACATATTTTAATTTTAATGATATAGAATTTGTTTGATTTTAATTAAAATAGGTTTGATTTAATGTTTTACTTAAAAATTAAATGTGCTTACCTCCTTAAAAAGCAATTGAATATATCATTTTTCAATATGAATGACCTTTTGGGTAAATTAACAATAAAAAAGTTAGTACTTTTATTTTCTTAAGAAAGAAAAACTAATATTTTGAGTGAAATAGCAAAATATAAATTATTTATTAACTGATTTATAATATTATAATCTTTACACTTTGTTTGGACCACTGTTACCTATTGTTTCATAATATATTGTATTGTATATTTGTATTGTACTTTATTGTACTGTATTGTATGGTAGATGCATACTGTTTGGCTAGATTGTATTGTTTGTTGTTGTTTAGTAACATTTTTATTGTTTGGTTTGATTGTATCGTACTGTATTGTAATTTATAAATTTATCAAAATATCCTTAATTATTTTAGGGTAAGAGGTTTGACTAGAATTAAATAATATAGGGTAAAGGGTAAAAAAGTACTATGAAATATTATGCCAAGATATATTTGAAAAAATAAATTAAGTAACAATGGAAACACACCAAATCAGTTGTTCCATAAAATAAGAATTTACATTGTTACGTAACAACGAAATTTAACAATACAATCAACAAACATTGTAAGTATGATAACGACACAATACATTATAATGGATACAATATAAAAACACCTTTATTAGTACTACTAAACTTGCTGATGTGCAATTACAAGAGTACTCCTAGAAATTCAAAGTCTTATAACATAGTTATTAATTATTTATTAGCTCGAGACTTTTCAACATAAAGAGAAATTAAAATAATCTACAACAAGATCTGAAATAATTAAGCATCAAACACTTCATATTTACTCATCCTTGGATAGCTTAATCACCTGAAATTAATTAACATAATACAACATTAGGAACGTGTTCATAAATAAAAGAGTGGATTAAAATCTTAAACGACAGATAAAAATGATTGACGACGATCGACTTACTCGCACACCCTTGCATGGGGTACTAACGTCACAATAAGCTTCAAGAGTGATCAAGATTTGATTGTCCAAATCCTCAGCATATTTATAACAAGGACAACTAGTTCCAAGTATCTTTTTGAATATAGGGCAACACGCATCGATTGAAGTTGTCTCGTACATGCATGTCTTCACTTGTTGTTGGTCACTAGCCGAGCAAGTCGTTGCGGGGGCGGGAGGTGGTGGTGATCTCGGTGGTGGAGGTGGTGGCGATCTCGGTGGTGGAGGTGGTGGTGAGCATGGTTGTGGTTGTGGTCGTGGTCGTGGTCGTGGTCGTGGCCTTGGCCTTGGCCTGGTAGGATGGCATGGTTGTGGCCAAGGATACGGCCACGACAAATGTTGACATAGAAAATCAAATAGGGATGAGCTTAATGGCTCATTTCCCTCATCGACCAGGACGACTTCTTTCGCTACGATCACTTGGTGGTGGCTGCAAAATAAAATTGCAACCACCACTAACATCATGAGCATCTTCATAATTGCCATTTTTTTTTACTAATGAAGTGTTTATACTATGAAGAGATAATAACCATCTATATATGTATATATATATATATATATATATATATATATATAAAAATACTTTATTAGAGTTAGTTGAGATATTATTTCTTCGAAATGATTAATTAATTTAAATAGATCCACTTGCATAATTCAATGCCATATAGATCCACGTGCATATATAAAATATTATTTCTTCGAAATTGACTAATTAAATCCATTCCTAACTCTTATATTTTATGTATTATTTTTAAAATTATAAGAACAATTATCCACTTAAATTAGGAATCTATTTTTCATGTTATTTAGTATAATATATTTTTTTATATTAGAAACATTTTGTAGTAACAATTAAAAATTATTCAACAAACAATGTTAGAACAAGTTATGTTTCCAAAAAAAAAAAAAAATTTCTTAATTAATTTAATTTTACAATCATCAATGAAAAATAAATTAGCCAAATAATTAGGTAAACGTAAATCTAACAAAAAAGTAGTTGTAAATGACAAATTATTTTTACAAAAGTTTAATATTTAAAGTCAATTTAATATATATTTACAGATTATAGCCGTGGAAAGAACATTAAAAATAATGAAATTTTATGAATGAAAACTTAAAATACTTATAAATCTGTTTTTCAAACTTTAATTATTATTTTTCAAGTTAAAATTGAATTATAGAATAAATTAACAATAACAATAATTTTGCCTTAACCCCAAATAAATTAGGACCAATATCTAAATCTATTTTTGCTTATAAATTTATTTCATATCATCATCATTTTACATAATATAAGTTATATATATATATATAATTGGAAAAAAAAATAACCATAAACTATGATAATCCATATAACTAGTTATTTTCAACTAGTAAATATTTCTAATTATATGAATCTTTTTCCAAGTATTTTATATTTCATTAACTTTGCATCTATATAAATACAAATTATAGATACCTTTCGTGCGATCTTAAATTTACACAATTTAAGGTCCACCTATTCGTACTAGAAGTCTAGTCTCTTTTATATCTTGTTTTGATTTCTAACTGACTTACTCGATAGGATAAAAATCCGGTCATATATACTTAGGTCAATTAATGTTCAATGGTCTTATAGATTCATGCCATGTGTACTGTTTAATAATTTATGGTTGAGATTCATTTAAATTATACACCCATTAATTATAATAATAAAAACAAAAAAGTTATCAACTTTTTTATTTTTTAAAACTATCAAATAAAGCAATTATGTGTACCCAAGCTAATATTTTCAAATTTTTTTTAAGATTGACGGAATATACAAACTTTCTGACTTTTTACCCGACAAACTTGTTCATGAGTAATTTCACACATGTTTTCTCCAAATTCTGAAGTAATCTCCAAGAATAGATCAAGTTTAAAAAACATAATTGAGTTCTAGAATAGATGTTTAAAAAACATAATTGAGTTCTAAATAATAATTTAACTAAAGAACATGATAATACATTTTTTTTTTAAAAAAACTTAATTGGAGATTTTCAAATAATTATAAAAATATATTTATTCAGATTTTTCAAAAATATCGGATTCTTTAAAATTAGTATAATATAAAAAATCCAATACAAGTACGAGGTTTGGCAGGTAAAAAAGTCGGAAAGTCCACATATTTCCGTCAGTCTTATTTTTTTCTTGAAAATATTAATTAGGATATACTTAATTGTTTTATTTGATAGTATTAAGAAATAAAAATAATTGCGCTTTTGTTGTTTTAATTATTAAAATAAATATATAATTTAAATGAATCCAACCATAAATTATTATACAATACACATTGCATGAATCTATAAGGTCATTGAACATTACTTGACCTAATTATACTTGACTGGATCTTTATCCTACTCGATAAGTTAGGCTAATTCTTTACAAAAATAAATAAACGGAAAAGGGCTTAAAATACCCTTCTTCCACCTCTTGGCTCCAAAATATCCTTGTCGTCCACCTTTGTGTTCAAAATTGACCACTTATTTAACGGTTTTAAATTTAAACCATTTGAATATTTTTTTAAATACACGGCGCTCAATTATTTGTTATAATTTAACTTATTAATATAATTTATAAATCGATCTACTATCCACCATTACTAATTAAACCCCACAAATGAATCAATCTGCCCATTACTATTGCAACAACAGAAAACTACTGCCAATTAGTGTTTCTAATAAATTGAGGCGAAAATGACTATAGAAGTAAATTATCACACATTCAAGTCCTCAATCAGAACATATTATAATTCAAGTGTCTAAATAAAAAATTACCGATAAACTTAAAAGTCTGACTATGTTCATCTTAATTATTCCTCGTCTGAGTTATGTGATTTTACTTAATAATAACTTTTTAAAAAATAATATATTAAAGGTTTGATATTTACAACAAATCGTAAATATTTATAAAATTATATTTAAAAAAGTGCATAAATTAATTCAAAATGTACTACTTCTTTAACTTTAATCATAAATTTCGAATTCAATCTTGAAAGAGAATTCTATTGAAAGTGTCCTCCTAAATAAACTGTTCAACCTAAATTTAATTGGGGCTTCGATTCGAACTAGGATAATTTTGAACGTCATTTTCAAGAATCCGTAATTTCATCGTGTTTTAGTAGTGTTTAGAAAATTTTGATATTATAATTGGTCTATTAATTGGGTGGGATTTAATTAGTAATGACTAATGAGTGGGTAGTGCGATGATTTATAAATTATATTATAATCAACAGTTGAGCGCCAAATATTTAAAAAAATATTTAAACAGTTAAATAAGTGATCAATTTTGAACCAAAGGTGAACGACAAGGATATTTTTGAGTCAATAGGTGGATGAAAAAGCATTTTCAAGCCAATAGGTGGATGGAGAGTAGTTCTGTACCATTTCTAAAACTTGAAGGTATTTTAAGCCCTTTTCTGATAAATAAAATTAAGCAACAAATATTTTTCTTTTAACATCTTTAATTAATAAAATTTTAAATTAACAAACTCAATTTTAAATCAATATAAAATATATCCAAATCAGATCTCAAACAATCTTCTCGTATTTCAAAAAATTATTTATATAATATATAAAAGGTTTGATTGGTAGGTGAGAAATTAAAATCAGTATGGTAGTAGGTGGTGCAAATAAATAATTGATATTCCACGTGATAATAATTTAAATTTGTTCAAACAAAAAGGACAATAAGTCAATAATGGATGTTATTCCACATTACCACTAGGTATAATAAATATTATTATTATTGTAAGGTGATACGAAATGATCAGAAAATTTAATTAAAATTTGATCTGAAATTTAAAAAATATTTTTTTAACATTTTAGTCAATATGTATTAAAATTAGAAAACTAAAAATATTTTAAAAATAAATAATATTAAAAAATATTATTCTAACCAAATTTCCTAACTAAAAGATTTTTTCTTATTATTATATAATTAAAAGTTGACATTTCATTCAAGTGGTCCACAAACACTACTCTTTGAAATATATATATATATATTTTTTTTAAAAAGGACATTCTAATACTGATAAGTAATTTATCTGTTTCAATTTATATAATATTTTTTTTAATTTTAAAATTTAAAGAAGTTATTTTTTTATAATAGTTTTTTTTATATATTTTTTAATTATTTTGAATTATTAATTATTATGACTTGTAGTACTTTTTACGTAGTTTATAAATATACAAGTTTCATGAGCGTGCGAGACTTCGAAGGAACATTGACACTTTAATTCGTGAGCAACTTCACGAGAACATTGTCAAAGGGGGAAATGGCAGCTGTCATAAATTTTTTTAAAAGTTTTACGCATAAATTTCCAGTTAAGCTTAAATTGTTCGATTCTCGAAAAATAAAAAATAATACATAAATTAGATCATATAACGTATAAATTATAAGTGAAATTTGAAAATAACAAAAGAAAGTATATTTTCTTTTTATCTTAATTAAAAATAAAAATCAAAGCGGTATGTGAAAAGAGAATAAAAAAGTGAAATGTGTGAATTAATGAGAAAAATAGTCCAAAGGCTATAATTAAAAAAAATAATAAGAAAAAAAAATACGATAGTAAAATGTGTCAATCAATCAAATGTCATAACTTAAAAGAAAATATACGTTTAAGAGGCGGAACTAGGCGGGGTTTATGAGTTTAAATAAATTCATTAGCTTTTTCATAAACCAAATACTTATATCAAAAATTTATTTTTTTATGTATATTAACTTGTGAACTCTCAAATAAAATGATTTAGAACCCCTAAATTTTTATTTTGGCTCCGCCTCTGTGACATGTTTTGTCGAAAATTGAATTATAACACAATTATTTACCAAGATTCTACTTTTATTGGCGACCTTCCTTCGTATCTAAAGTAATAATTTTGGTGTTTTAAAATCAAGCTATGTTGTGTCTAATCATTTCTTTGTTAAAATTTTATTTGATAAGCTACCATAGGTTATTGATAAGATTCTTAATAATATCATAAAAATTACATGATAAGATTTCACATTTAATTTTATTTGAAATCTCGATTCAAATATTGGAATTCTTGGATAGTGATATAAAACTCTTCACAATATTCAATAAAAGACATTATTAAACTCTTCATAATATTTAATTGTATATATGAATTTTTTTGGTTGTAACAAAAAATTTATGAAAATTCTCTAAGAGAAACCTTTAGTTGATTGGTGCAAAACTAGGATATGCATTATATATTTGAGATTTGAGGTTTGAAATCTTTTATTATTATTATATCGTATGTTATAAGTAGAGGCAGAGTCAGGATTTTCAAGAAGGGGTTCAAAATTTGTAGAAATAAATAGCCGAGGGGTTCGACATCTACTATATACATATAAACTTATTTTAACCATGTATAAATAATATAATTTTCCGTCGAAGGGGGTTCATATGAACTCCCTTCATAGAAGGTAGCTCCGCCCATGATTATAAGTGGAGTTGAACTCTAATCAACAAGATAAAATATCAGATAATTAAATCATCGAGCGATAAAATTTCGTAACAATAAAAACATCATTTATTGCTTTACTGGCATATAAATCGATTAAATTAGTAACCAAGTTAGGTTAATTTGTTGAATAAGTATCTCAGCAAATCAACGTGAATTGTGGTGGAATGAGCTTCATCCTTAACTAAAATGTCTAGAATTTAAGTTATGATAGAAAAAATATATTTAGAAACTAGGTATGTAATAGATGAATTTAAATTAATTAAATTTCAATACAATATCGAACACTAAATAACAAACTAAACAGAATATTTTTAAAAAATCTAAAATTAAATACGAAAAAATAGATTTAAACACGTCAAGACAAAATAAACAGGTAAAATGTGATCAACAAGAATTATAATGGAGTGGTAAGTACTTATTTATTTTTGACAGTCCAGAATCATTTTTATTACGAAGCATCTTATCTTTAATATAAGATTTCCTAACATAAATTTAAATTTTATCGAATTTTATTATAAATACGGAAAAGGGTCAAAATTGCCCCTGAACTATGTGAAATAGATCACTTATACCCTTCGTTACATTTTGGGATCAAAAATACCCCCGCTGTTATCCTAAGAGACCACAAATACCCTCAAGAGTTAACACCCCAATTTTTAGGTGACGTGGCATGCCACATAGGACTAATCCCTCCACCTAAGCGTTGCCAACTAGGATTCATTCAAAAGAACTAGACCTTTAGTGGCGACAATAGTTGCCACAAAAGCCCAAAAAATCGTCACTAAAGGTTATGAGTGATTTTTAGTGACGACTAATAGTAAAACCTATTTTTTCAAAAAAAATAATATGATAATTAATTTTCGATCGCAACCTAATTTTCTAAAATAAATAACTTGCAATATTAATATTAAAAGCACCCAATATTATCACGAAAAATCACGAAAATTACTTCTCGATTCACATCTCCTACTATATAATGCATCATTGTACATTTTATACATTTTCATACAACATAAAAATAAAATAGTGTTTCAAACTCCTACTTAATCGATATTATTTGCGTTTTTTTAAAAAAATAATGAAGAAAAAAATAAAAAATTAGAATTTAATGTTAAAAACTTTTAGTGACGATTTTTTGGGCTTTTGTGACAACTATTGTCGCCGCTAAAGGTCTAGTTCTTTTGAATGAATCCTAGTTGGCAACGCTTAGGTGGAGGGATTAGTCCTATGTGGCATGCCACGTCACTAAAAAATTGGGGTGTTAACTCTTGAGGGTATTTGTGGTCTCTTAGGATAACAGCGGGGGTATTTTTGATCCCAAAATATAACAAAGGGTATAAATGATCTATTTCACATAGTTTAGGGGCAATTTTAACCCTTTTCCGTTATAAATATTAAACATCAAACAATCGAGAAAAAAAAAGGGTAAAAAGTGAGTTTGAATGGAAGAATAAGAAACTTTGATCACATGACTCAAGTAACTTTATGACATTCAAGTGCCTTACTATATTAAAAAGAAATAAAGGTAATTTTGATATTTCTTTAGAATCATCATTCATTAATATTTAATTAGTAATATTAGAATGAAATAATAATGTTTTTTTTCTAGAAATAAGTGAAATAATGTTAAATAATTATTTTCTTAGATGCAAAAAGTGAAATATGTAATATGAGTTGAATAAAGGCTATTTCACTTAAGGTACATATATCAAAATATAATATTTATAAGTTTAAACTCCAAACATTATTTATGAAAGTAGGTTTTCAAGTAGCTAAATTTGCAAGAGTATATACTCTATAGTTATGGCTTTGAATGAGCTATTCATTCGAGCTCGTGTTGGATTCTCTCGATCATATCATGATGTTCTTAGTTTTCAGACATAAATTTTTTTATTTTTTTATTTATTGTGGTGTTTTTTATACTTGTATATGTCCTTGATGTGATGACTTTCTATTTTTGGGAATAATATGCAACAGACTCGAGTGGATTTTGTTTCTCATTAATAAGTTTTGTGCTTCCGCATTGTGGTTGTTTTTCGTAAGCTTAATATAAGTTAGGGTTGAATTTGTTGAGTTGTCCACCCAGAAGATTAAGTGTGGCTGTCATTCGAACTCGTTTTGAATCGTGACAAAATAATCCCAAAATTGTCTAATCTATTTAGTTTGCATAAAACCCCAAGCATGAAATAGAAGCCCATAGTAACCCAATAAACTGTAGACCAAGACCAATAGGCCCATCAGACATTTGAATTGAATCAATTTCTAGAAGTTTATATTTTGTGCAAAGACATAAATATCCCTATTTTAATAAAAAGACCAAAATGTCCTTGTTCTCCATAGTCATTAGTATTCCCTCCGTCTCAAAATAATTATCGTATTTATCATTACATATCCTTTAAAAAAATATTTATGTGTGTCTTATGATATAATCTCGAGTTGCTCGAATGTTAGGCACTCTTAATTTCCAATTTTAAGGTTAAGAGTTCGAGTCACCAAGAGATAAAAAAGGTGAGCTTTCGGGGCAGGGGTAAAAAAAAACTCTACATATTTATGTGTCATAATTGAGCTGATTATATGGTTTTCAAGAACAACTATTACTAAGGGTAAAATGGAGAAAAAATAATGAATTTTATTTTTAACTTTTATAATGACATATATTTTAGCAAGGATGACAAACATTTTGAGACGAATGAAGTACCAAACAAGCTCTTCAAGATGCGTTTCAAATTTATAAAGCGATTTAATCAGGCTTCGTACTACGACCCCACTTTGTGAGGAGTGCATTCCTTCCAGAGTTACGTGGATATTTTGTCGAGTTTTATAGAGAAAGTATTTTGGGTCTGTTTTGTTTCAAATGCTATTTAAGGAACTATCATCCTTGAAAACTTCCAACTTAATTACCACACAAAATATCTTCATTTTATTCCTAGAATGAGAGTGAGCTTGTTTTTTAAAATACAAAATACATGTCGTGTACTGCTTCAAATGCTACGTGTCTGCAAAACTATAGTTAAGGTACATGGGGTCTTATTGTCTAACCATTGGTACTCTGCATCTTCCCTGTTTTCAATCTATATCAAATCCTCCATTACTTCTTCGTCAATACCTTTTAGCTTTCCTCCATCTTTTACTTTTTCCCGATCCACACCCAATCAAAGTAGTCAGTATGCTTGCTCCGTCCTTCTTTGACGAAATGGATGTTGTAGAAAACGTTGGGAAGGAGGGACTTCGCTAAAAATAATCTGTCTGTGCGCGATTCTTTAAAAAATAATGTAATATTACAAAGTGAAATAGTGAATAAAATAAAAACCATGAAGACTGGATTTTGCAAAGGAAACTAGTGGTACTCATAACATTGTTGAACTTGCACTAGGTTCGAGCTGTAAAAACAATCACTAATAAATGAATTCTTCCTCATCGTGAACACGAAATATTTTGTGTATCAGACTTACATAAAAGAGGAAAAAATATGCTTCTAATCCAATTGTAGACACAAACACAAACACTTATATTAAAACTGGTAGTTCATTACATACTAAGAGGAGGTGGAGGATGCATTTTGATCCTCTTTACATTTTACTAAATTTTTTACCTTTTATTTATCAAAAATTTCATCAAACATAAACCTCCCCTTTACTAACAAAGAGAACACATTAGCTAAAGTAACTTAAATCCAAAATACTTGAGACACAGACAGACCAAACAGTACCAAAAGACCAATGCAAAGTAAGCTGAGTTTCTGTTCTGGTGTTTTCAGAGCTTGTTTTTGTACCAGAAGACACCTTTGCCTTGAGATGATTCGTCTTTCTCGACGTAGAGACACTCTTTAGCTTCCCTCCACATTGCCTTGAAAATTGGGGTTCCATCGAATTGGTAGTAGTCTCCGAGTAGTGGCTTGACTGCTTTGGTTGCCTCCATCGCGTTGTAGTGTGGCATGGTTGAGAACAGATGGTGCACCACGTGAGTGTCGGTGATGTTGTGGAAGACCTTGTTTAGAACACCATAGTCTCTGTCACAGGTTGCCAGAGCTCCCCTAAGCCAATCCCACTCGGTTGAGTCGTAGTGAGGCAGTGATGGGTGAGTGTGCTGCAAGTAGGTGATCAGGACAAGGAAGCCATTCACGACGAGGAGGGGTACACCGTAGATGCACACTAGCCAAGCTAGACCTTTCACTAAGGCAACACGGTATAGCAGATAACAAGCTCCGAGAACTCCAGCATCAGAAAGGAAGATCTGTAGCCTCTCGCGGTTGTTGTAGATTGGGCCATAAGGGTCATAGTGACATGCGAATCGGTCATACGGTCTGCCAGATACATTGAAGGCCAAGTATAACGGCCAGCCAAGAGTGAGGGTGATTGTGAGTGTGATAACTCTGCCTAGTGGATTGTTCAAGTACTGGGAATACCATCCGAGCTGGGATTTAGACTTAGGCACAAAGACTTCATCACGCTCGAGGGAGCCAGTGTTGGAGTGGTGACGACGATGACTATATTTCCAAGAGAAGTACGGCACCAATAGAGCAGAGTGAAGGACAAGTCCAACGGTGTCATCAACCCATTGGTAATCACTGAAGGCGTGATGGCCACATTCGTGGGCATTAACCCAAATTCCAGTGCAAACACAACCCTGGCAGATCCAGTAAATAGGCCATGCAATGTAGCAATATGGTGACGGAATGAGGTTGAAGTAAGTGTTTGCAACGTAGTACATGATGGATACGAGTATGAGGTCATACACAACATAGGAGAATGAGCGGATGAGAGACCTTTGAAAGCAGTGAGGTGGGATAGCCTTCTTGATATCACCAACTGTGAAAGGGGGCTTCGAGGTTGGTACCTTTTGAAGAGGATTCTTCTTTACTTCAGTCCCGCCATTTAGAGCAGACATACGACCACCAGCTCCCATTTTCGCTACGCTGCCTCTTCAATCCCAAACCTGCAAACTATATGTTAGGCTCGATTCCTAAACAAATGAATGCATCAAAGAATTGAGTTACTACTTTCTAATCTAGCCTGTCACTGACCGAACAAGGTGTGACCCCCCCAATCTACCTTTCATGTAAGGTCTTTATTTAGACATCAAACCATCATTGGCAGGGAAATTATACCAAATCAACAATTCAATCTACTGACAGAAACATGAGGACCATAGCGACGCGGTCCACATAAAATTCCAAAGCAAAAAATTGAGGCCATAAATGCAAGTAACATGCTAGGCCACATCATCCACATTGGACCACACAGTATGCAAGCAACAAACACTTTCAGCCCATAATAATAATACTAATAAATAGACATATCAAGTCACTGTCATGATAATTGAAGTCCAAAACTTGCAATATATTCCTTCAGCATTAGTTGTTGTTTTCAACATTTCTCACCAACAGCTTCCGTGCCATTGTGTTTGTCGGTACAAGTTATGATTATTATTCTATAACCGTGCTGATCAAGCAAGCGTTCGCGCTCCTCGACTGATTCTACGAAATACTTGTTACCTCCCCACCAGCAACATAAGCTAGGATAGATGGGAAAAAAATCACCAAGGCTAAGACCTCACCTACTTATATATTTTTTCTAGCCTCTGGTTAGTATAATGCAAAAAGCATTAGCTATAACCACTAATTTCCATGAATGAACAATGATATGATTATAATTGCATGAAAAGTCAGTTACTATAGCTTAGAAGAAGTGAAATTTCTAAATTTAAATTTCAAACTATATAGTGTCTTAACTATATGTTGAAAACAGATGCATAAACAGAGGCAAGTAATAGTTAAAAACCCTCAGTCTCACCTCCCGCTCCAACTCTATCGGATAGGGAGAAAGCGTGAATGAATTGAAATCCTTTCACATACACACACACAAACTGAAATCCTTTCACATACACACACACAAACGCGAACCTAAGTTATGTATGTGCAAGAAGAAAGTTGGCATCAACATTAAGTTTCGTCACGTCAACAGGAAGTAGATTGTACCTAACGCCTAAAGTATATTAGGCCAGTTTTCACAGCTAAATAATTGAAGATGAAGTTTATTGCATAATAAGAGTTCCTACACAAAAACATTTCTCAAATGCATAAATAAATAACTCAATGGACATCTCACCAAACTATTAGGCCCCTACAAAATAAAATCTTCTCACTGATCCATTATGCCAAAAAATAATGTTTTCTCACTAGCTGTAGACAAAGAATTAGACAAATAACATACTTCACACAATTAACATCTTGATCAAGCAACAATAATTAATATTAGAGTTGACTTAGAATAGGATAGAACAGATGAAAAGAAATCGCCTTTGTATATCTGTTACTTTCATTTCAACGCGTTATTGTACTATTTCTGATCCTTCAAATTCAACAAAGTACAACATTTATGAAACTAACCAAAAAAAGATATAATTCAACTCATCAACAATGAAGGTTACTTAAAGTAACTATATGCTATGATCATTAGACCCTCATATATTAATTGATTCATTATATAAGGAAAATTAGTTTTAATAACATCAACAAACAACCAATTAGACAGCAAAATTAAATTAAATTTCCACCAAAACTACAGTAATAAAATTTTATAGTGGTCCACTTGGATATTTTTTAGTACATAAAAGAAGAGAGAGAATGAAAAATATTTTGTTAGGTGGTAAGTAGAAAAAGAATAATCAAACAAGATTTCACAAAGTACAAAAATAACATAGCCTAAAATTCCTTCTTTTTAAAGAAGGAACATAAATTATACATCACAAATCCTAGCCAAGAGAAAATACTTGCTCCCATTGGCTCAATCTATGCACGGAGTTTAAGAAAGAACAGAAAACTTCTCGAAACTTAAGTAAGTCATAACTACTTGTACGGATAAAATAACCATTTTGAAGTTAAATTGTTACTCCCACGGTTGATGGTTGTTTGACTGAACACGAAGTTTTAGAAAGAAACATTTTTGAAACTTGTTTAAAATAAGTCACTAATGAACCCTTTAAAGTTGAATTATTACTAAATATAAAAAATAAGGTAAGAGTATCACATAAGTTGGGACGGTGGGGGTATGTGATTTCATCGCATACACCTAAGTTTTGGTGAAAGGAATTACTCGTTCAGTGTTGGTGCTAGAGAGTTCTTTTTCTCCTATAAGGCCAAGGCTTGGTGGGTCGTGGGCGAAATTACTCGGCTTTGTTGGTAAACGGTTATCATAACAATCGAGATACACACAAGTTAATCCGACCCCGTTGAAGGAACCATTCAAACTATAGGACCACTATAGTAAATTTTGACCACTCATAGGAGTAACACACTAATAATTCCTATGTACTTCAACAATTCATATGTCCCCATCCTAAAGTAACAAATAATTTCATAAAAAGGGGTACATTAAATCATCAAATATGACCAAGTACCAACTATTAAGTTGTCTTTCCATGTGAAATATATATACTACGAGTTCGAGCCATGGAAACAACTATTAATACTTATATTAGAGCAAACTATCTACATCATACCCCTTTAGATATGACCTTTTTTCGAACACTGCTAACACAAAATGTTTTGTGGACCGAATGTCTTTTTTTGTTTTTAACTCTTCAATCACTTTTTTTCCATTTTAGATTTTTTAATTAAAAAAATGTATCAAAATCACACCAACCAACATAAAGAATTCAAAAAAGCAAAACAAATCCAAATTAAATGATTTAAAGAAAATGAAATCCTTCTTTATCTAAGCAGACACATCATAAAAAAGTCAAATCTTTTTACATTTAGGGGTCGTTTGGTAGAGTGTATAAGAATAATGCAAAATAAGATGCATTAGTAATGCTTGCATTAGTAGTGTTTGCATTAGTAATGCCTGCATTAGTATGCAAGCATTATTTCTTATACATTGTTTGGTTTGATGTACTAAAAATAACAAAACTTGCATAATTTCTATTAAAAACATATATGTTTACAAAAATATCCTTCACACTTTATTATTTGTACACATCGTTTGCAACAAAGTTATTTGTTAAACATCAGAAACTATTCCTTTGCTAAAACATCATTAACTCTTCATTCTTTTTTTTTCAAAAATAATATTAACTAATTATACTATTGCGTTAAAATATTTTAATGAAAAATTGGCAAACAATTTCTTTTGTCTACATTGAAAACAAAGCATTTAGGTTGTCATCAAATACTAATAACATACAGGAAAGTGATGCAATCAACTCAAGAAAAAGAGAGTAATTTACTTTTTTCACATCTAATTATTACTTGACTATTAAGATAAATCAACTAAGATCAGATTCTTTTAAAACAAAAAAAAATTCTACCTTAATTTTTTATTCATATTTTAAGGATGAATTTATGTACTACTAATTAAGAAAATAACGGAGGTGAAAAAAGAATAAGTTTTGTTTTTTTGAGTTAATAAGTTGGGGTGAGGCAGTGGGTTGCTTAAAATTTTTCTAGCGTCACAACAATAAATTTTTTAATTAAATTATATTAATTTTTTTTTAAAAAAAAAATAGTTAAGAGGCCATAAAATCTATTAAGACACCAACAAATTAAAAGATAATGAAAAGCAAATAAAAATTTATGACAAAAAAAATGAAAAGACTTTAAGGGTGGTTTTGTAATTATTAAATCTAATGCAAGTGTTAAAATGCTATGTATTACTAATACCTAGAATTCCTTGGTATTAGTAATACACAACTTAATACACAATAGAGTGTATAACTAATGCTTGCATTAGTTATACATGGTATGAAAAAGTATACCAAACAAAGTATTGCTAATACACACATCTAATGCATGCATTATATTTTTAATACACTCTACCAAACGACCCCTTATTTCAATATATATATATAATAATGTAGATTTGGACTATAGTAGCCACCACAATAGATTTCAACTTTCATCTTTCTACCCCTAAAACTTTTCAAATTGAGAAAAAAATATCTCAATCAGACAAAAATACCAAACACCCAAAAAAATAAAAACCACAAGTGGCTCATGCATGCATAGTATCAAACAAAAGGACAATAAAATCAAAATTTAAAGATGCTTTACTCTTTTTTTTCAGATCTGGGCGATATAAACAACAATCAAACTCGTAGCGGAATTAGAATTTTCACTAAAAAAAAGCTCGAAATATAAAAAATAAAACACATAAACAAACTTTTTTTAACCATGTATAAACAATATAATTTTTCTGTCAAATTCATTCTTGCTAGCTCAGACCCTGTGAATGCAACTTATCATTCCACCAAAATCAATTTATAAAAAAATCTAATAAAAAACACACTAACATTAATGCAAATACATAAACACCAATACTTAGAGCTAAAAAATCAATTATTTCCACCATAAACACACAAAAATCAATCAAAATAATTCATCCCATAAAAACCCCACCATGAATCTAGCTAAAAAAACTGATTTTTCCACCAAATACATAGAAAAATCAATCAAAATAATTCATCCCATAAAAACCCCACTTTAAATCTAGCTAAAAAAAACTGATTTTTCCACCAAAAACATACAAAAATCAATCAAAATAATTCATCCCATAAAAACCCCACTTTGAATCTAGCTAAAAAAACTGATTTTTCCACCAAAAACATACAAAAATCAATCAAAACAACACATCCATAAGAAACCCATTTCAAATCAGCAAAAAAAACTAATTTTTTTTCAGCATAAAAACTACCCAAAGACTAGCGGCTGCGGATTTCGTCAACTCACCCTAGAAAAAACCCACATCAAATCCTTGAAGCTTTATCAAATCAATAATTTCTAAATGTAAATAAACAAAATCCTAAAAAAAAAAGTGATTTTTACACCATAAACACATATAAAATCAATAAATAAAAAAAACCCACTTCAAATCAAGCATCATAAGTCAAAATTTCTAATTAAAAAAAATCTTCAAAATCAAAAAAAAAAAAAAAAAAAAAAATTACCTCGAGAGAAGCAAAAGCACCCTCTTCCTCCTCCACCCACACACACCCTCTCTATCTCTTATGAAAAAAAAAGAGAGAATATTTTTATTTTATTATGAAAAGAAAATTTTGATTTTTTTGATAAAATAAAATATAATGTTTGGTGTTATATTTATAAGGAGGCTAAGGGCACTTTTTTTTTCTTTTTTTTTTTTAAAAAAAATTATTTTATACAAATCACATGCATGCTTTAAACGTAACAACCAATTAAGATGGTTACGTGTCATTATCTTATTGGTTGTTCAACACGTCATTCAAAAAATGTTGGTTTTTCAAATTAAAAAAAATAAAAATATTTTTTCCTCCCCTTTTCATTAATTATTATGAAATAAGATATTTTAAAATTAATTATCTAATAAATTATTTTACAATTGAGATAAATGTATTTTTTAAACTGACTTTGAGATTAGTTATGTGTTATATCTTGTACCAAACTAATTTTGAGATTAGTTATAAGTTATCTCTGTACCAAACTAGTTTCAAGGATAGTGTAGAAAAAATAATAAAATTGTATGATATGTTTTAATTGGTTATTATTAGTCTAACAAATCATTTAATAATATTTTTATTAGAGATTATTATTTACTTAATCTTATTAATCATATTTTTAGTTGTTATTATTTTATGTAGCTTTTGTCGGACAATAGTTATACACTATTGACTTGAAACGCCTCTTAAGAAACAATATATAATAGGAACGATATTATCATAGGATAATGCTAAATAGCCAGAAATTTGATAAAAAATTTAAAAAGTCTATAATATCCTTTCTATTTTAAAATAAACTGGTCTATTTTTTATTTTTTAATTAAAAGGTATTAAAGTTGAAAAGGTAAACATGTTCAAAAAGGCAAATAACATAGTACGAAATATGTTATTTTACCATTCTGATTTGAGATTAGTTATAAGTTATCTCTCGTACTAAACTAGTTTCGAGGATGGTGTAGAAAAAATAATAAAATTGTATGATATGTTTTAATTGGTTTTTATTGATCTGACATATTATTTAATAATATTTTTATTAGAGATTATTATTTACTTAATCTTATTAATCATATTTTTAGTTGTTATTATTTCATGTAGCTGTTTTTTTGTCCAACAATAGTTATACACTATTTACTTGGAACGCCTCTTAAGAAACAATATATAATAGGGACGATATTATTATAGGATAATGCTAAATAGCCAAAATTCGATAAAAAATTTAAAAAGTCTATAATATCCTTTCTATTTTAAAATAAACTGGTCTATTTTTTATTTTTTAATTAAAAGGTATATTAAAGTTGAAAGGGTAAAAATGTTCAAAAAAGCAAAATAACATAGTGCGAAATATGTTATTTTATCATTCTGATTCAAAAATTGACAAAAAAGATTTTTTCCATCATTATATTATCCTTTGACTTTATTAAATTTGATATTTTGAAAAATGTGTTAGATGATAAAATAATATTTAATAACAAGGATAAAATAGACACAAAAGGTAAATTATCTTATGATTTTCTAAATTGAACAAATATTGTCGGATAATTATTTTTTTTATAGTGGAGAACTATTGTTGGACGTAGAAAATATTTAAATGGGTGTTGTATGTTAGGTTGAGAAGAATGTTATTCATTGAAAGTGATACGGATATGACTCTCTTACTATCACGATTCAAAAGTCGAGGTCATAAGCATGAGAATTTCAAAATGGTGACAAGCTGAAAGTATCACACATACAAAACTCTTGAAGGGAAGTCATGTCACAAATCATTGAAAGAAATAACGAAGAAGTATGTTTCAAAGCCTATAGCATAAGTACAAAGAGCATTAAATACATTTCATATTAGCAGTGGCGGATTCAGAATTTTTTTTTAGAAGGTTCAAAAAATAAAAATATAGACGTGTAAATAAGTTTTTCAAAATGGGCCCTTTGATTTTTTTCCATTGAGCCATCTATTTTTATTTGTTATTGAGGTGGTTCAAAATATATGCATAGATAAAAATACAGAAAATTTATCTTATATATACCATGTATTATTTTGCCGAGGATATTCGGGTGAACACCCTAGACCCAACGTGGGTCTGCCCCTGCATATTAGTTGTCCATCTTACTAAATGAATAAAACATCAATATATTACCCTTGCAATTAATTTTGATTGAAAGTATTCACCACTGTTGTGAAGTTTTCGAGAATTTTTTAAGAAATGAATTAATAAAATTATCTCATTGCTTATGATTTCTTAAGCATTAAGCAAAATGATCGATCAATATAAAACGACAAGACGAACAGAATACCAATCAAATATCATATTAATTATATATACAAATAACTTATTTTTTTCCATATATCAAATATTATATAAATTATATAAAAAAATATATTAATATTTTTTTCTTATCCAGCTATCAAACGACTAACCGGTTCCAAATGAAACAAACTCAAATGTTAATGTAGACAAAAGTAGGTAGTGTATGAGTTGAAGTTTGCATGTGACTAAAGAAAAGACCAAATCTTGATGTGGTGAAAATGACCAAGTGGCAAGAGAAGTGTTTCATTTGAGTTATCTTGTAATTTGTGAAGCACTAGAAAATAGTTTGAATATTATTTAGAATATTTTTGTCCACAACAAATATTTTCTCTTTGGTTTTATCACCTCCAAACTTATTTTTAAGAAAAAATTGAAAATTTAGTGGTATTGTTTTATTATTTATTCACAACATTTGTCTACTTTGGTAGTTTGTTTGATTCCTCTGATCTCAAATATTTTTATTTATTTATTTATTTATTTAATGTTTTAGTAGATATTTGTCCTTTTCTTACATGTTGAAAATGGAAAATGAAATTATATTATTTATGCTAATGTAAGGGAGGGCATATTTATAAAATACTTTTTCCGTCCATATTTATTAAAATTAGTTTTTTAAAGAAAAAATCCTTAATTCGCCGGCTATTATTATATCTAATTTCGAAGGAAGCTATTTCTTCATGTTTTGCTCACAAATAAAATATAGAGTTATTAATATAAAATTATAATCTTCCTATCTCAACTTTATTTATTATAATAAGTCAATCTGACTTATTGAGAAATAAATTGAAAATAATAAAAAAAATGTAATAGATATAAGTTGATAAATTATTTCTTGAAATTTTAAATTAGATAACTAAAATAAATATTTATTTTCGAATAAAAAAGTCGACAAATATATTTATATCAAATTCACCGCACTAAATATTTATATCAAGCCAATATATGTATATCATGTATTTTAATTAATAGTTTATTTTACTCTATTAATTCATATACTAATGGAGATTGCATTGACATTTTTTACTGACTAACATATTGTGTATGTTAGCACGCATTTTGAGCGCGTGAGAATTTTATTTTTTGAGTTTTTTAATTTTTATTCCTTCTTCTTCTTTACTCTTTATCCCCACAGTTTATTCTACCATCTACAATGCAAAATCATGAGAAAAAAAACTATCGCACTAATTTCAAAAATAATTATAAGAACAAAATTATCAAAAATCATCACACTAATTTTGAAAAAAAAATTAAAACAAAACACACATTTTTCCCCAAAAAAGTAAAAGAAAAAATGTCATATATGATTCTCAAAATCTAATTCACAACAAAAAGAAAAAGAAAAAGAAACGAAAAAATCTAATGAATCTTTTAAAAGAAAAATAGAAGAAGAATCAAAATTTCGTGGGGCTGAGGTAAGGTGAGTGAGATGGTAGAAAATAAGTAATTTTATTTATTTATTTTTGCTGAGAAGTTAACTTTTTTTAAATTATTTTTTAAAAAAATTATTATTTTTACACTGAAATGTCATATATTAACTTTTAATTAGTCATCCCGACATGTCCCGCAAGTATACTATATACACTTTGTAATTTCAGCTGATTAACGACAAGGTGTCAAAATGACACATCAAACTCTTATTTGAGGTGTTTAAAATGAACAAAATTTACTTAAAAAATTTAAATGAAAATTAATACCAATTTTAAGAAGCTGCCGATGAATTTCGCATATATATAAAATTCAAACACCATGCATGAATGGTGCATTTTTAATTTTTCCATACAAGCCTCTAAAGACTAAATTTAAAATTTATATAATTAATATATATATATATATAATTTACGAGGGTATGTCTACATAATTTATTGCTATTTTCCATATTTGGTCCACATTTCAAAATGTTGACTTTAATTTGATTTGATGAACAATATTAATTGCATAGTAAATGAACAAAATAGATCCTCTAGGTTACAGTATCATTTCATTATTAGGCATTTTTTTTTTCACTTTTTATTTATTTCTTATTTGGGGTTCGAAATTTGTATTGCAATTTCGATTAAATTTAAATCGCGCATTATAAGACTTGTTTAGAAATGAGACTCTCAACATAATTTTTTTCATAACTAAAAACTCAAATTTGAAACCTTTAATTAAGGATAGAACAGTTTATCACCGCACCACAACTCGTATTATTTACTATTATACACTTGTTAGCCTATCAATCATAATACATATCATAATTGAAAGAGTCATTCATGACCTATTTTCAAAAATACATAAAATTTATGACAAAAGAATATGTAATACAATAATTTATCATACAAAAATTTACAACTCTTGATTTTTTATTTTTTATTTTCATTTTGAACCAACATTTTTTTCACATTACCCTTTTATCATCTATAAATTGAGAGATTTTTCCTCGAATTTAACGCATAATTTTTCAATTTTTCTCTCTCTTAATAAATTAATAATTTTATAATCGAATATTTATACACTTCGACCCCATCATCTTTAAGCAAGAGAAAATGGAAATATTGTTGAATATGGGCCAAAAAGATTGGGCTTCTTTGGTGGATTTCTCATATTGGGCTTTGATGGTAAATTGAACCTCAAAGCCCAACACATTACAAAGAGTATTAGATCTTAATTTATTACTATAATTTTCCTAATTATTAGGTATCGAAAAGTATAGTTCATTCAAAGAAAAAAACTTAAATATGTTATCGAACTTTAAGAAAAACTTATTTATGCCATTCGTTAAAAGTTTGACTCATTCATGTTGTTTCCATTTGAGAAAAGGCTTATTATGTCATTATTTGTAAACTAAGAATTTTTCGTTTTGCAGAACCATTTTTTACACTCGGTCATTTATGATTAAACCACATCATTTATTAAATCATTTTAAAGGAAAAATGTTCAAATATGTCATCAAACTTTGCTAAAAAAGTTCATCTATGTCTTAAAAGTTTGGCACATCTATGTCATTTCAGTTGATAAGTTATGATATAAATGAGTCTTTCCTCAAACGGAAATGACGTAGATGAGCCAAATTTTTTATAAATGACATAGTTATGTCTTTTCTAAAATTTGATGGTATATTTAAGTATTTTCCCTTTATTAAACAAGAAACTGCTCCGTAGCTTAGCTACCTGAAATTTCTTTATCATTAAAATAAACTCGAAACTAATAATTAGGGGTAGATACATTTCATGTGTCTCATCACATACAAAAACTTGTTAGTAGTTGGGAAGAAATTTTAGAAAACTAAATCATGTATAATTTGAATAAATAGGCAAGAACTATTAAATCTTCAACCAACACTTTATGGCAAGTAATAATAATTAAGGTAGAATTTTTACTAAGAACTTTATCATCTATTATGTAAAACATTATTTTCCTGTCTTTTAGCCCCACCTAAATTATTAAAAGACTCAAATATATTATCGAATTTTAAAAAAAGATTTATTTATGTCGTTCGTTAAAAAATTAAATTAATGTCATTTCATTCGAGAAAAGACTCATCCATGCCATTATTTGTTAATGAAAAATAGTTTTTATTTTTTATTTTACATAAGTGGTCAATTATGATATGACTGCGTCATTAATTAAATTATTTTTTAAAAGAATAAAAGTTCAAATACGTCACTGAATTTTGAGAAAAAACTCATCTATGCATATGTTAAAAGTTTGGCTCATCTAAGCCATTTCCATTAACAAATAATGACATGGATGCATCGTTTTTCAAACAAAAATGACATAGTTGAATTAAACATTTAACGAACGACATAAATTAAAAAAATTCTCGTATTTCAATGGCATATTTTAGTTTTTTCCCTATTACAATTAAAGCCCATTTATTAATGTGTGGCTGATAATTCTGCTTGACACAAAATAATTTTCATATATCATCATCACATATTAGTTGTAGAACAATTTTTACAATTTGAAAGTAAGAGAAATTTTCAAGAATTGTTTTTTTTTTAATTTTTTTTTTTGCACAATTTTAAATTAATTAAAATCTTAATAGCTATCAGATGTCAAATGAAAAATTAAAGAATAATGACTTTACATGATATGAAATGTTGATTGAGAAAAGTTGTAATTATTTAGCTAATGGACTTGACAAAAACTATGGTCCTTTTTGCAATTTTAGGTAGAAAATACTTTCTAATTTTTTGTCTTGTTAATATATGATTAAAAATAAATTATTCAATGAATAATGTCCTAATTAAATTTGAATTATACTTAAATCCTAAATTCCATATCATCTCTATGATCATCCTACCCAATAAGGGTTCTTTTTCACGAATCACAATTAATTTAAGTTAAAACCCTTTCCTAAGAGTAAACTCTAGATTCTAATGCTTTAGAATCAAAATACAAGTTGAAAGTAATTAACTTGTCTATACTGGAAAGATTAATAGAAAAACGAAAAGAAACTGTCCTAAATCGTTCTTTCCATAGCGGTGTCGTCATAGTGGCCCACCCCTTGTAGTGGGAATTAATTCATTCCTCTATAGCAGCTTGACACTCGCTATAGCAGCTTGCACGAAGACAAAGACTCTAAGTCCTTCCCCAAGCTATGATTTTGCAACTCACCTTCGAATCTTGACTTTCTAAACTAATCTCTACACGTCAAATTTGATATCAAGAGTTTTACTAGCCCAAATTCAATTCCAAAAGACTATATGAATTCTTTAGTGTTTTATCTACTAAAGAACACGATCCAAGCTAGACATGCCACCCCGTTCATTCCCTGATTGCTCTAGATCTCCCCTCACTCAAATTTCGTCTGAAATCCGCCTAACCCAATTCTTCTACCATTCTACTCCCCATAACGAATGAAACAGGTTGTTACAAGCCTAAATCAGTGCAACATAAATTATTTAAAAACGACATAAAAGTAATATAATAATTAAAAAATTAAAAGACATTAGAAAATTAAGTTGATCCTCAAAATTTTATTGGTGCCACATAAATTAGAAAAATGGAGATAACATATATTATTTTTTTAAAAAAGTAAAAAAAAAAACTAAAAATCACAGTAATAAATTGACATAAAAAACACATATATACATGAGAAACTACATTTTCTTAAACAAATAACTTCATAGGGAAACCCTAACATAAATAATTATTATAAAATAGAACACTAGAAGCAATCATGCCCACATTTAAGGGTCATGCTTCTTTTTTTCCCACTAAAATAAACCACATTACTCTAAATTCTTTAAAAAATAGCCACTCTAAACTTTTTCAAGAACTTGATCAATCTCTTTTTCTCCATGATTGCTATCTTCAATGTTGATCCCTTTGTACCACTTAGCAAAGAACACAAATGCAACCAAATCAACCAATGCCAAACCAAATAACAAGAAGTAAAACCTATCAATGTGGCCATTATTTAAATTTTCAGGTATCCAACCATGTCTAGTCCCTTTTGCTGTGAAATGCATAACCATGTTGACAAGCATACTACTAACATAATTTCCA
The DNA here is from genome assembly GCA_022817965.1 of Solanum lycopersicoides. Classification (NCBI taxonomy): domain Eukaryota; kingdom Viridiplantae; phylum Streptophyta; class Magnoliopsida; order Solanales; family Solanaceae; genus Solanum; species Solanum lycopersicoides. Next base: position 1,543,430 of record CM040618.1, read on the forward strand.
AGTGACATTGATGCCATACAAAGTGAACTTCCTAGGCTTTTTATCCCATCAGGTGCTTGTCCATTGAAAAATTCAAGTTGTCCAACATACATAAATACCTCTGAGGCACCAACAAGTATGTATTGTGGAATTTGCCAAAAATACTTAGTGAACTTGTTTCATTTCCGGGATAACACTTCTTAACCTAAAAATTTCTGTTACACCGGCTGCAACCATTGACAACATACCGATGATTAGTCCAACTCCCATCCTCTGGAGCTCATACTATCCTTTCGGATTACCACTTATCTTTCCGGCTAATGGAACCACCATGAACCTACACATATAGGGATCGTAAAATTAGTTCATGCAAAAATAGCCCTTTTAGGGTTAAATTACACAAATAGCCACTTTTCAACTATTGTCTTTTAAGTTTAAAATTTCACATGTGACAATTCTGGACATTCTCACGTGGAATTTGAAACTCTATGACAGTGGCTGTTTTTTCAATTTGAGACGTTATTTAGCTAAACATGCTCATGAACTTATATGTCATTAATTCAGTTTAACTCACTCATTTTGACACCCTTACCTGTAGAGAAACGTGCACGTTAGCACGCTACATATGTCGAATGCTGACATGCTAGCTGCTGGTAGGTGGAAATTCCCAATTGTGGCATCCATGACTTCACCTTGCTCAACAAATAAAGAGGCCATTTGTGTAAAGATGACAGAGTACATTATGGTGCATAGCCAAATTGGAAACATTCTTAGTATGCACTTTGCTTCTTCAACTTGTGTTATTGTGCATAGCCTCCATGGGTTAATCACTGGCCTTTGCCTATCTTCATCTGTCACTATTGCTGCCTTGTCTAGTTTCCTGGCCATTTTTTAAATAATGTGATTAGAAATTAAATAGTAAAACTTCATATCATAGTCAAATCAAGAATTTTGAGTCAGAAAGTTCACTATATAGGCGAATAAAGTATCGAAAGTCAATATATTCATTACATAGGTGAATCAAGAATCTAAGCCCTTCATTATATAAAAAATCAAGAATCTTTATTCAATAGGAACGCTATACTATAAACAAATTAATAATATAGATTCGATAGGTTCATCATATCATAGATGTTCATTAAATAGGTGAATCGAGAATAATCGAGTGTCCATAGGTTCATAAAAAGTGCGAACCGAAAATCTTGACTTAGTAAGTTCAGAATAAGTGCGATCTAATTATATGTATAAATAATTGACATATCTCAAGCTAGGCCCACCAGTGGCGGACCAGAATTTTCAATAAGGGGTGCAAAATCTGAAGAAATAGACACACGAAATAGTTGAAGGGGTTCGACATCTACTATATATACCTAAAAAATTATTTTAACCATGTATAAATAGTACTAATTTTCCGACGAACGGGGTTCAGATGAACCCCCTGAGAACAAGGTGGTTCCGCCACTGAGGCCCACTAGGGAATTAGTTTCAATGACGTTGTACATATAAATATACGTATCTCAAAGTAGAGTATTTATTAAGTGAATCACTCAAAAGACAGATAATACGAATCGAAAACTACTTACCTGAAATCACTACTATGAAGTATCTTCCTTGTTCCTTTAATGGATGATTCTGTCCCATTCAATTCATACAACTCTGTCTCATCAACATTAGGCACTCTCCATTTTCGGAACGCGGCAACGAATACCTGACCGACACGTGGCAACGGGTTCCCAAATGACTTAACATATCTATATCCAGGAGTACCCAACAAGAAAACAAATAGGCCCGAAAGCCCAGAAGCAGTAGAGGCCCAAAAACCAAGTGTCCATTTACCACCATCTTCATAATATACCAAAATTGTATTTGAAATTAAAGATCCAGCATTTAATGCAAAGTAAAAATAGCCAAAATAGGCAGCCTTTGATATTTTTCCTTTAGGATTTGCTTCATCAAATTGGTCTGATCCAAATGTTGCAATTGTAGGTTGATGACCACCATAGCCTAAAGCCACTAAGTATATGGCTAAGTAAAATAATGAAGTGCCAATAGTTGATGGGGGTACACAATTTTGTATACCATCTCCACATCCATTTGGTTTAATCAAGAAGAGCCAAGATGTCAATGATATGATCACAAGTCCCTAGTTAAATTCACAAAAAAAAAATCAAATCAGAGTTAACTTATATACACTGACAATATAAAGAACTGTAACGCTACTGGTGTAATGTAATAACATGTTCTACTTGTTATGAACGACTACTTGTAGTTATACTTTAGTGACACCATCGATCCATTCCTTTAAGTGAGATATTTGATAACATAAAAATTCTTTTATACTGTTAATGTAAGAAGCTTAAAACTCATTACAATAGTCAAAACTAGTATGATATTGATATCCTCTACTCAAAAGAGAAAAAAAGCAAAACTAAATTTCTCATTAACTAAAGGTCAAAGTAGTCATTCACGTCTCGTTTTATATGACATTTTTTTTGGCTAATTAAACATATAATTTAAGAAAGAAAGAATGACTTTTACCGCATAACAAAAACACTCTTACTACTTGCAATAGTAAATATGTCATGATATTTTTATAATTATTATACAATCAGTAGTGATCATGTGATCAGAACTTTTAGTGAGAAAATTCAAAATATGAAAAAATAAACAGATGAAAAAGTCATAGGATTAATCTAAACGTATACTATATCTACATGACTTTGACCTAATATATTTTTCTTAAAATTCGAATAAACCTCTTACGCCTCCTGAGCTTTGTCTTGGTTATAACAATAATCAATATGTTAGAATGCACGTATTTATTCTTTTCGAAACAGACTAAAAAAATGAACGAGTAGGATGATATAGTAATAATTACCAGGATGAGAATAAGTTGAAAAATGGCACATGTGATGAACCTTCCCCAATAAGAATCACTTATAAAAGCTCCCAAAAGTGAACACAAATAAACAGTTCCAGTCCATTTGCTAACATTATTAGCAGCAGTAGCATTATCTTGTCCCAAAACTCTTGTTAAAAATAACACCAAATTCACACCAACACCAAAAAATGATAGTGTTACAAGTCCTTGGTTTACTGCATCAAAAAATAAAAATAAAAATATTATTTCACATACATATTTAATAACAATATATATGTGACTTTAAACTTTTTTTATTGACATATGGGATGCACGTACAACGCATGAGATACACATATGACACATGTAGAAGCTAGTTTATTGAATATACTACATACGTTAGGCCACAAATTCTATTAAGCTTAACCTGTCGGGGGCTGAATTCAAAATTTAAAGTCATCATACTTTATTTAAAATATTATAAAAAAGATAATCAGATGCATGAATTCGAGAAAAAAATAATATGTTCAATTAACCTCCTTACAAAATTTAGAGTTATGTGGGCAAAATATTATAATTACACTTCAATCTATTTTAATTTATATGATATAGTGTGACACAATACAAAATTAATGGTGTGGTTATAAAAGCTACTCGTTAGAGTAAAACAAGAAGTTTATTCTAGTTAGATGTATATAAATATAAAAATATGTCGCTTTTTTTAGTAAAAATAATACGAAAATAGTATCATGTAAACTGAAACAGAATGATAAAATTATAAATACCTAAACAAAGAAATGCTGAATACCATCCACCAGTTTTTTTGCTTCTAAAGACTTTAAGCTTGTTCACAACTCCCTGCTTGATGTCTTTGTTTACTCCATCTGAATTATTCTCTTCATTTATCTGTACAAAAATGAAAAAATAAAAAAAATAAAAATATGAACAAGTAATTATGTAAAAATAATCTCTTTTTTTTATATTATAAGTGTATTTTAATTTGTTATAACAAGTTAATTACATAATTTGTAAGGTGATTTTGACTTAATATCGTTAATAAAAATTTATATATTGTCAGTGCACAAAACGTCAATTATAATATAATAAGCTAACCTTTGGCATGACTTGAGTTGTGTCCATTGTAGCCATTTGGGACATTCTCTGCAAAAATTAAATGCAAAAGAAATTATTTTACTGATCGTGTATATAACTTAAACTTTAATATATGAGAAATACTAAAAAAAAAAAAAAAGTATCATTATAGCTAGGTTTGGTTTCTTAATTTTAGTATGTATTAATGTTTGTGAATTTCTTTGAATTTGACTAGTCGATAACATTTCTAATGGTTTTAATCATCGAGAAACTCCTCAATGAACTAAATTCTGACAGGACGTTCATACAAAACGATAATTTGCTATATATAGTGTCACACAAATGTATTTTTTTTTATGTATGAAGAACTAGATTGTATGCACTTTGAGGGAGAAGAAAACTTACTTAAAAGTACTTGAATATTATGAATATATTTATGCATGCAATAATAGAAAGGTTTGATGAAAATTGATTGAAGAAATAGCTCAATATATAGACAAGTATAAATAAAGAGTCATTTTCAAAAAATATGTTTCAATAGGAGCAAATAATAATAATATATCTAATATATTTTTCATAAAGAATAAATTCAATAAAAAAATTGTGCCACAAAATTTCTCTAGTTTCATTGGAAACCCTTAAAAGTGGATTTTGATTTGATGACAAGGTTGAAAATGGTTTATTTTTTTTAATTTTAATTCGGTATTCGATATTTATATATGTTAGAGTGACTCAATAAGGATTCACGTCTTACAAGAAACTCTATTTCTAGATGCAATACTCCCCATTATGATTTTTTCATTTTGAAACTCGAACACAAGATCTCAGATTAAGAATAGAGAGACTTCAACCCTCTATGTTACGTCTTTTCATGGTATTTAATTTCTTTAAATTCATGACTCACTAACAGTATAAAAAAATCAATAGTTTCTAACAGTCCTTTCATAACAATGAAATAAAAATAAAAATAAAAGGAATAACTTTGGCAAAATTATGATGCAATATATAAATAATTTACAATTAATTTTATTTCTTTACCTAAAAAAAAAGGATAAGTGTTCCACTTCATTTCAAATACAAAATTCAGTAACTCAAAAAAAAACTAAAACTCATATTAATAAAATTTTAAATTTTGAATCTGCCTGGTAACCCTACTTAACAAGAATATTAAGGGTTAATAGACAATGTCATCTTTTAGTAAAATTAGTATAAATGATATACACATAACATTTTTCGATGTGACAAAAAAACGCTAAATATAAAGAATTTAAGTTATATATACAGATAAATGCAACATTATATTAATATAAGAAATTTGAATTACCTTTTTCGGAACTTAGTAGCTGAGAAATTAACCGAAAACTTTGTGATAGTATATGATTCTGGTGAAGGTGAAGAACTTGTATCAATGAGAACAATAATATAATTACTAGTAATTTTTTTTGTCATTTATGGTGGAAAAAAAATTAAGAAGAAAAAAAATTGAATTTTTTACTCTTAATCTTCTCCAAAATATAAAAACTTTTTTTTCCTTCTAAAATAATATCAATGGATCAAGAAATCTCTAAAACAAAAAAAATAATTATAAGACATGCAAGAACAAGAATTACTCCTAAATTAATTTTGAAGATTATGAAGAATGGAGATGATTAAAGAAGTGATTAGTGAAATTATGATTAATTAAGTTTAGGTTTTTTATAAAGATTTGAAGTTAATAAATTATAGAATTCTGTTGAGCAACAAACTCCTAATAAAATTCTAAATAACTATTAACTCTAATTCTACGCAAATATAATTGGTAGATTAATTAATTAATTAATTAATTTAGTTTTTTTCTATTTTTTTCAATTTACAGTGACATAAGTCAAACAAATTAATAAAAAAGTATTTGAGCAAGTTGAAATATTCAAATTTAAAAAGGGTAAATTTCAACTCGAAAATCTATCAACATTTCTAATAGAATAATGTTTTTTCGAACGAAAATATCTATCGCAATTTTTTGTTTATTTTAAGTAATTTAAACTTTTTTTCTTCATTCTCATATTATTAGTCTCAAGTCTAATTTATCTTCGTACGGTACATAATGATATTATAAGTGATGATTCGATTCCAGTTTGTTTGAAATTAGATATTTATTAATTTCTAGTAGATAGTGTAGAATTTTTATATAAAATTATAGTGAAATATAATTTAATTAAATTCCTTCAATATTACATGTAAATTATACTTAATCCTAATTTAGAGGCTAATTAATAGAGAATACTAACAACAAAGATAAACCAACCCACCTATAATAAGTCAACTTTTTTATAATTTTATATTCAACTAATTAATTATATTAGAAAAAATTATGAAGTCTAACAGATTTTTTTTAAAAAGTGATAAGGACAAGTCCATATATTATACTGTTGAAATTTTAATGACTTATCAAATCACATTTATTTTTTATAAAAAAAATGTCATTTTCAAAATTAAGATAAAGTTGATAAGTTGTTCCCCACTCATATATATTACCAAACAAAATTACTATGCACTATTTATAGGGAAAACTGTCTTCCACTTCTTGACTATAAGGAAAAAAAAAGAAATAAATTCTAAATAAATAAATAAATTTTGGTTGAATTTTAGGTGAATTTATGGGTGAGAAATGTTAGAGATTGATTTTTTATGTCCACATCTTTTGAATCGATTTCGTCGTTCATTTGATCTGATTATATAATTTATATTTTTTTGTGTGATAAATTGTGAATTATTTCATTAAAATGAATTTACCTAATAAAAATTCAAATTTCGTATCACATCAAGTTTTTACATTCAAATATATTAATTTACCAAGGTTAATGATGGATAAAGTTGAGGTGAGAATCTATATAATTTATGTTATCACTATAAATATTATATATGAATTAATGACCAATAATTCATGTCACTAAACAAAAAAATAAATTGCGGTTATTTATATTCACAATATATACTAATTAATAAATTATCAAAAAATTATGTTAGCTATATAGATACTAATTAATAAATTATCAAAAAATTATGTTAGCTATATAGATACTAATTAATAAATTATCAAAAAATTATGTTAGTTATATAGGTTATCCCCCAGTCCCCTTCAGAAAAAGGGAGAGATTTTTTGATATATTTATTGGATCCGTCGGGATTGACGGGGCTCGAACCCGCAGCTTCCGCCTAGAGTCGACATCGAGGTGCCAAACCTTCCCATCGATGTGAGCTCTTGGGGAAGATTAGCATGTTATCCCTAGAGTAACTTTTATCCGTTGAGCGACGGCCCTTCCACTCGGCACCGTCGGATCACTAAGGCCGACTTTCGTCCCTGCTCGACGGCAGTCAAACGGGGGCGTGAATGCGAGATGCCAGCGGAATGATCGTCCGGAGCGATAAATTAACAATAAATTTCGTTACTAATTCATGTACTTTTTGTAACGTGAAGACACGTGTCATATAGCTCATACAAGATATATTCTTTTACGCATATTCAAAATCTACAAAAAAAAGTCATATACACAACTTCTTAAATTTGTTAGTAAACTTTATTCATATACGTAAAAAGAAATACTCCGATTTATGTCAATAAACCCTCGAACACGTAATAAATTGTTTCTATTTAAACATTTTCAATTCAAACTTTTTTTACGTGTATTCTCAAGCGTTGTAATTTTACACAGTTAAGTTACAACAATAATTAAATATGTTTCTCTATAATCATACACATCAACCTCAATCGTGACAACTTCGAGCTTTTACATCATACTAAGAAAATAACATATTTTAAGTGGTTAATTTATTTACGTAATGTGCACTTAAGAACATGCATATTTTTTTCCTTAAAATTTGAAGCAAAAGTGTCTAATAAAAACATTATATATTTATGTGCTCAATTGAAATAAACTATCGTTCCAATATTTAAGTGAAATTTACTGATAAATTTGAGGGCTATATATGTATTAATCCAATCCTATACAATTCCTTGTTTTCTAGAAAGTCATATATCAAGTATGTTAGAATTACTTTCAGTCATCGTAATCGATGGAAAATAAAAAGAAATATTCTTTCGAAATATGTATTACAAGTACCTATCGAGACGAAAATTAAAGACGAATTTCGTAAGTAAACGTGTCGAATAGAAATAAGATCTCAATTTTTATTGGTGAAGATATACACATTTACTAGCTTGTAACATCTTTTCTAATAGAGTAAATGTTATCTTATCAAACCAAAAATAAAATTAGAAAAAAGCAATGGCATTCATTGATTGGATAATTACTAAAGTCAATTAATCCATCTTTGTAGAATTAGGTCATGGTCGGATATTAAGTAAAATTTATTAATTTCAATTATGATTTATATGACACATAATTAAGAGAATAATAGGCATATAGTTACTTTCAAGACCACTAATTATTTCTTATTATTATTTCAAATTAAACTTCTTGATATACAGTCATATTAGACAAAGAAGACGATTTAATTCTCAAAATAAATTTTCAATTCGAATTCAGATGAATCAAAACGATATGACCATTATATGAAAAAGAAAGTTATACCAGTAATTGTCAATCTTGAATTAACAAACCATATGGCATATTTAATGTTTCTTATTGCACCAACATGTTTCCATTTTTTTTCATATTATATATGTGATTATGACATATATTTTATACCAAATCTATTTTATTATTTTGAGACAAACAAATAGCTTTATAAATTATCAAAGTGAAAGTCCTTATGGTGAGTCCATCCATTATAAAGAGACATAAAATAAAGACATACACTCTAAACGTCAGAGTGCTTACTTGTTAGCTGAAATTAACTTTAAATATCTATTTACGAATTATGTATTTTATTAACTTTTAATATTATAAAACTTTGTTCAAAACACCAATAACATGAAAATAGCATCTATTGGTTTTCATGTGGGAAATAAGTGTAAATGAATGGTGCCAAGAAACATGTCATGATCAAAGTCTTTAGTGACATTATATTATTCCCTCTATTTTCTTCTTTAAACTATTTAACTCCTTGTGATGATTTGCCACTAAGAAAATAGTGAAATTAAAGAAGTTATGCTCAAGAATTGTTAATGAATATTATACCATCCACATAATATTATAATTGTACTATAGCTTATAAACAAAAGTAGGTGACAACTATGCATATTTTGAGGCTTTTGATGAAAGGAGAGAGGGGATTGTCAATGTCACATAGTGGATTTTCATAAGTCTCGAGTTCGAGCTTTGTAATAGTCAAATTTTGATACAGAATGTTTTATCATTGTAATGAGATTTTTTGATAGAGACATTAAGATTCAAGATTTGAGCTCTGTGAATTTTCACACATGAACTACTTCTTGGCATGAATTTGACACGTCTACGTACTTAAGAATAACTTTAGACATGCCGTGTAATTTTCTTATCGTCAAAACTGAAGCAAAAGTAATTGAATTCAATTTAACTACATATGATTGAAATTCACGCAAATTGGCTGAACTTCAGACACATGTACCTAAATTTCAACCATATGAAACTTCCGTCACACTTCGGTTATGACATAAATAGTAGTCCTAAGATTAGGTATATGTACATATCATCCCAAAAACAACAATGAAATAAGCCCAATATCATTCTATAGGCCCAAAAGTAGGCCCAACAATTTCATCACCTTTTCATATCCCTCTTTAAAGCCCAAATGAGAAAAATAGAACCATAAAGGGTTTGTTTAATTTGGTTGATAAACATGTTATCCCAAGATTGTTATCGCATCACACCCTCAACATGGGATAAAAACAACAGTACAATCTTAAAATAACTTATCTCGTAATTTTATCCAAACCATTCGTGATATAAACTCATTCTAAATTTAATTTTGAGAATGAGTATCCCTCATCTATCGTACCAAACAATTCCTAAGTACTTACTCCCAACAATTTCATCAACAAAAGGCCCAATAATGAGCTTAAAGCCCAATAACTTATGTAGTAGAAGTTTCTTATCGTTGAAGTTGAGGAAAAAATGATTGAATTCAAGTAAAAGTTAGCTGAACTTTGATCATTCAAAACTTTCGACACGACATGTTTGAAGTTGTTCCTGTATATACTAGATTTCGTAAAAATTTTACACACTACATGTGTGACTTAAATGATGACTCCAAACTCGGGTGTCGCTACACTTGGGCCAAAAAAGGAGCTAAGCCCAATAACATTCTTTAGGCCCAGAAGTACCAGGCCCAATCAAATCTTCATTTCCATCTTTAAGGCCCAATAACAACACTACAATCTCGAAACACGATTTTATCCCAACTAAACATGGAATAAACTCATCCTAAAGTAAATATCAAAGATTAGTTATTCCTTATCTATTGTACCAAACGATACCTAAGTACTTAGGCCCATCAATTTCATCAACAAGAGGCCCAATAATGAGCTAAAGCCCAATAACATTTTGTAGGCCCATAAATATTAGGCCCAATAATTTCTCTCTTTAAAGACTCCCAACAGAGACAACAACTAGCTATTACTACTGCTGTTAATGCTGACACCAAATTTGTTTTCTTTAAAAAGATAGCAGAAAAAAAAAAAAAAAAAACCCCAAAACCCCTTTGTACCCAAAATTCTACTTTGTCACTTCAAGGTATTCATATCTTTCTCTTTTTATTTTAATACTGTAATTCAAATGTGATACAAGTTTCAGTTTTTACTGTTTTGTGTTTTTTTGGGGGTTTGTTTTTCTTGAAATTGTGTTTAGTTTTGGCTACATTTTGCTATAATTTATAAAACATGAGATTAAATTGTGTGTTATGTTTAGAGTTTTGATCTTTGAGGTTTTTCGTGTTGTGGGGGTTGGATTCTTGAAATTATGCTTATTTTTGGCTACATTTGGAAGAAATATTAGCCTAAATTGTGTGCTTTGTTTAAAGTTTTTATCTTGTGCTATAGACATTAGCTTAAATTGTGTGTTATGTTTAAAGTTTTGATCTTTGAGTTTTGAGGTTTTTGTTTTTATGGGTGTTGGATTCTTGAAATTATGCTTATTTTTGGTTATATTTGCAAGAAATATTAGCTTAAATTGTGTTTTTTGTTTAAAGTTATTATCTTGTGCTATAAACATCAAGCCTAAATTGTGTGCTATGTTTAAAGTTTTGATCTTTGAGTTTGAGGTTTTTGTTTTTATGGGTGTTGGATTCTTGAAATTATGCTTATTCTTGTCTACATTTGCTATTAACATTAGCCTAAATTGTGTGTTATGTGTAAAGGTTATCTTTGAGTTTGAGGTTTTTCTTTTTATGGCTGTTGGATTCTTGAAATTATGCTTATTTTTAGCTACATTTGCAATAAACACTAGGCTAAATTGTGTGCTATGAGTTAAGTTTTCATCTTTGAGGTTGAGGGTTTAACTCTATAGGTTTGTTTTGGATGAGACACTTTCTTTTTGCTATTTATCGTTTTGTTGGTATTTTTTTTTTCTTGAAATCATGCTTATTTTTGGCTACATTTGCTATATACATCAGCCTAAATTATGAGTTATATTTAAAGTTTTGATCTCTGAGTTTGAGGTTTTCTTTTTCTTTTTCTGGTTGTTTGTTTCTTGAGATTATGCTTTATTTTGGCTATATTTGCAATAAACATTAGCCTAAATTGTGTGATATGTTTAAAGTTTTTGAGTTTGAGGGTTTAACTGTATAGGTGTTATGAGTTTGTTATGGATGAGACACTTGTTTTTTTCTTTTTAATAATACTAATGTGATTCAAAAGTTTCAACTTTTTACTGCTCATCTTTTTTCAAGGTATCGGTTTCTTGAAATTATGCTATTTTTTGCTACATTTGCAATAAACATCAGCCTAAATTGTGTGTTATGTATAAAGTTTTGATCTTTGAGGAAAAGTGCAATCTGCTTTCATGTTGTTCATCTTTTTTCGTCAGTTTCTTTGGAAACCTGCATACCATTTGTATATTCCCGAATGTACTTATTGAAATGAGGTTTTTGGATTTCTGAATGTTCCTGTTTTAATTTGAAATCATTCTCAGGTTACAGTTTCTCTGCAAATTTTTCTATAGAAATGGCAGCATCTGCAGCTTCAAGCTTTCAAATAACAATAGCTAGGCCATCCATACTCTCTACTAAAAGAATTTCCAATTTCTGCTCAACAAAGTTTGGCGGTGAAACTCGAAAACTGTCCTGTAACAGACTTGCCAGTAGCTGTCATGTTTCATCCGTTCAACACTTTTGGCGCAGTTTCACATCTACGACTCAAAAGTTACAGAAAGTTGTCACCAAGGCAAAATCAGAAGCTGATGATAGCAAGCCTGCCTCTGTATTGCCAATTGATTTGAGAGGTTAGGTTATTCAGAATTTTTAGTTTTCTTAAGCTTTTCTCATGTGCGCTTTATGATCTGAGCAATGAGCGGAAAAGAAGGTGGATGTTGTCAACACATCTTCTTCCTCCCCCTTTTAAACTTGATTTTCCCTCATTGGCTGCACGAGTCAAGGAAAGCGAATATGTAATCGCAAATAGAGAAACAAAGTTGGAAACATTTAGAGTGCATGATATCTTTTTAGAATTCTTATCTTCTTTATGTTAGTATTTACTATAATGCATGATAAACTACTTGTGTTTGTGAACCAAAAGTAACATTAGAGAGGATGTTTTTCATCTTGACTCGCATTAGAAACATTATCTGCCAAAGTGGAGTTTTTGACAGCAAACACTGTGATAGCACATTATTTTGCTGCTGGAACTCGGACGATAGATGGAGTGTGTAATGTAATCGACAGAGATTTGCAATAGCATTCATGACATATATGTGTATGATATATAACTTTCTTTCATCTATTTGTTAACATGTTTTAATTTGGTATTTCTGTTTGTGTAGCCCCTCTGCCTTTTGAGAAAACTGTAAATGCTGTTTGCAGGTAAAAGGGCTTTTATAGCTGGTATAGCTGATGATAATGGATATGGGTGGGCTATTGCTAAGTCCCTGGCTGCTGCAGGTGCCGAAATTCTAGTTGGAACCTGGGTGCCAGTAAGTGAAGTTTTCAATTCGTTTGAACTCTCAGTTTATCTGCAAACCTTTTGATGTTTTTGCATTTCTTTACAGGCCTTAAACATTTTTGAAACAAGTCTTCGACGTGGGAAGTTTGATGAATCACGCGTGTTAGAGTCTAACTTGTGTTTCTGTTGTGCCACTATAAAAATGGCTTTATGACTAACCTCCTGCTAAATACATCTTTGTCAGTTTGCCAGATGGCTCTTTGATGGAGATTACTAAAGTATACCCCCTCGATGCTGTTTTTGATAGTCTTGAGGATGTACCTGAAGATGTAATTTCAAATCCTATGGTTGTGTGAAATTTTTCCTGTGTTTCATTTGCATTTTCCTAATACTATTTTTTTCTCACAATGCAGATAAAAACAAATAAGCGTTATGCTGGTTCTTCTAAGTGGACAGTTTCGGTATGTAGTTCTCCCCGTTCACACTTCTTTGTGCATGCTCAACAAAATGAGTAATTGCCAGAAAGTAAAATAAGTAAAACACGCATCGTGATTGTTCTTGGGGCACCTTTTCAGGGCTTGATTATGCATACTGAAAGCAATTGAATCAACATTTCTTAAAAGTCTCGTGTATCAATAGTATCTATCATATTTTCCTTATGTTGTGATCTTCAAATTCTGCTTGTACTTGAAACTGTAGGTATTCTCCCCCCCCCCAACCTCCCCCCCCCCCCCACCCCCTTTTAGAAACTACAGGCATTCATGATGGAAATATGCGCAACATGTTGTGCATGGCTGTCGAGTGAACTGATAGGTGACCAATAATATCAGTTTACCTCAATTTAAGCGTTCCAAGTTCATCTGCCTATTGCTTTTTTCTCTAGTATACACCGAACTTCTACTAATGGTTGCACTCTCACCCACCTTCTGCAGTGCCATGGTTGTTAGTTATTACTCCCTCCGTTTTAATTTGTTTGTCCTACATTCCTTTTTAGTGCATTTAAAAAAGAATTCTCTTTTCACTTTTTGACAACTCTGTAATTCTAACTTTCCATGTCATGTTTAAGACCACAAGATAAAAGGGCATTTGGTATGTTCTACGTATCTTTAGTTTAAGACCACAAGATTCAAAAGTCTTCTTTACTTTCTCTAACTCTGTGTCAATTCAAAGCTAGGCAAACAAATTGAATCGGAGGGAGTATTATACATGCATAAAGCAAATTCCAGTTATCCACTTTGCTTATCTCTGCTGCAGTTATTCTTTTGTTTGTGGTGGCTATCATATTAGGCTTGTATCAGGATGTCTTCTCTTCCTGATATTAGTTTTTCGACCTCCGACGTTTGTATCAGTGTTGCATTTTCTTCACACCTGATTTCTCTTGTTTATAGGAAGTTGCAGAATCCGTGAAGGAGGATTTTGGCAGCATCGACATTCTTGTCCATTCACTTGCTAATGGGCCTGAGGTATCATCTTTCGTTATTGTAAAACAGTGCTTCTTTATCAGTGATCCTTTTTCATGACATCATTCAACCATTAGGTGACTAAACCTCTTTTGGAGACATCAAGGAGAGGATACCTTGCAGCAATATCAGCATCAAGTTATTCCTACGTATCTTTGCTAAAGCATTTCCTTCCAATTATGAACCCAGGCATGTAATTACTTTCCATCTTATTGCCCCTTGTTTGTCGATTTTTACAGTTATGTAATTTCCCAAAATATTCCCTTTGAGATCAATAATGGTTTTATAACAGGTGGTTCTTCGATTTCTCTGACCTATATTGCGTCTGAGAGGATCATTCCAGGGTACACATTATTCTTTCGCCTTTTCTTGTTTTGTTGTTCATTACGACTTCAAATTTTAAATGTTGCCCCCCCATGAAGAATTATCGTTTGAAATGTGTCATGTACAGATATGGAGGGGGAATGAGTTCTGCCAAAGCAGCACTTGAGAGTGACACCAGAGTGAGTTTTTCTGTATGCTCTACCAGTCGAAAAAAGAAAATCAGACGAAAAGCCAAACAGTTTTCGCCCCTTGAATCTCTACTAGCCTTCATTTTATTGCATCTAATCATTGAAAGGGATCATTCTAATGATGTAGGTACTTGCTTTCGAGGCTGGAAGAAAACAGAAAGTTAGGGTGAACACAATATCTGCCGGTATGTTGTCTGTTAGATAATCCATAGTTACTATTGTTACCATAGTTACTACTGTTACCTATAAATTGTATATGATGGTTATTTTCCGTTGTCTAACAATATAATAAACCCCATTTGTTATCATCTCATACACCTATCTTCCTGTCAATAGTTGTTTATCTAGTCAAGCAGAACGTTTTCTCGTTCACGTTTGTCTCCATTGTGTGTGAGATCTTAATACAATTTAAACTTGATATTGTTTCGTATGTCGAGATGCCCGGATTCTAGTTTCTACATGAAAACACCTTAACCAACTGAGTTTAAGAAGATTTTTTATAGTCTTGTGGTCTTAAACTAAAGATGTGTGTAATGTACCAAAATACCCCTCCAATCTTATCGTCTTAAACATGCCTTTTAGAATGTTGAAATTTGAGTGTTACCAAATATAGAAAGTGGTATTGTATTTGGAACAGATTAAGAAGGAAAGTAAAATCGGAGGGAGTATACAATAAACTCGGAGGGATATAGTTCCAACTCATCTTTTCGTGCATAATCTTTTATTGACAAGAGAAGCATATCACTGTCCAGGTCCTTTACGAAGTCGAGCTGCAAAAGCAATTGGTTTCATAGATATGATGATTGACTACTCGATAGCCAACGCACCTCTGCAGAGAGAATTATCAGCAGGTAAAAATCATCCACACAAGTTATTTCTCACTAAAAATGTTTTCTTTACCGTCTCATACCTTATCCTACTTGTCTGTTAATATACCTTTCGGGGAAAAAAACTTGTCGTAGATGAAGTAGGAAATACAGCTGCATTCCTAGCATCGCCACTCGCTTCAGCAATTACTGGTGCTGTTATATATGTTGACAACGGTTTGAATGCAATGGGCGTGGGAGTCGACAGTCCTTTATTTAAAGACCTCAACATTCCCAAGAGCACGGAATAGAAGATATCTGAGTTTGTATTTGTGTTTTTTTCAACATTATTATGGTCAGAGCCAAGAGTTCTCGGCCATCGGCTTTGGTGAAATTATCTACTGCTGTATGATTGATATTTTTATAGAGTAAATAGAAGTAATGAGTTTCCAGTTATGAATATGTCCCTACCCATATTTGCTGAAATAGAAACCTGAACTCTACTTCTTCTGTGCTGATAAGTTTGACAAGGTGTCAGCAAACCACTGTCGTCTATTTAAAGAACGAAAACCCCTTAGCAGCCCGTTGGAGGCTGTAACGAGAACAGGGGATGGCCCTATGCACACACAACAACACTCGATCTATGAAGTCAAGAGTCAAGTTTTTTTGTTGGCTTTCTCAATTCATCTCTGTGTTATAACTCGAGGTGTGAAGCAAGTACTTCTAACTGTTTTGTTTGAAAACCCCTAGCCTGTTGGAGGCTGAGATGATTTGTGTTATGACTCAGGGTGTGAACCAAGTACTTCTAGCTGTTTTGTTTGAAAACCCCTAGCAGCCCGCTAGAGGCTGAGATGATCTGTGTTATAACTCGAGGTGTGAAGCAAAGTACTTCTAACTGTTTTGTTTGAAAATCCCTAGTAGCCCGTTGGAGGTTGACATGATCTGTGTTATAACTCGAGGTGTGAAGCAAGTACTTCTAGCTGTTTTGTTTGAAAACCCCTAGTAGCCCGTTGGAGGCTGAGATGATTTGTGTTATAACTCGAGGTGTGAAGCAAGTACTTCTAGCTGTTTTGTTTGAAAACCCCTTAGCAGCCCGTTGGAGGCTGAGACGCGAATGGTGGATGGCCCTATGTATAGATAACAACAACACCGTCTCTATGAAGTTAAGAGTCGAGTCCTACACACAAGCAACACTAGCCCAGGCTTTATGAAGTTAGAATCGAGTCTTTCTGTTGTTGACTTTCTCAGTTCATTCATTATTACTAATTCAGGGGCGTGGAGCGAGTAGGCATCTAGCAAACCTAGTTATTATGTTGGCTATGTTTTTCATCTCGAAAATGAACGTAAAGGGAGATGAGCGTGCCATTTTCAAAATTATAGATACATAGCATATCAAAATCCGGTATGAAAAACACGTATAAAAGTGAAAAAAGTCATATATTGTAAACAATGAAAGAAGAGAACAATAACAACAATAAATACTGCAATAATTGAAACAAAGAAAACTATAATTACACTACTAAGTTAACAAAAAGACAAATAAACAACGCTCGATTATGTACTAACTCGACAACAAAAAAATTGATCCTAAGACAGTAGAATGTATACAATTTCTTTATGTACACCAAAATGGCCCTATATATAGACAGTTTAAAGCACTATATGTTCATAGCAACTTCCTCTTCACTCTCCTCCCATTGCCAATTTCAGGTGAGTTATCGACATCTGAACCTTCACGTATAACCTCACCATGGTTCGTTGACAATGTTTTGACTCGAGTGATACGTAATCTGAGTCTAGAACCATCAACTGGAACTAGTTTATAAGCTTCAGTATAGACTGAATTCGTCGATATGTCCTTGTCTGGTTTAGTAGCTGCAGCAAAGACTGGACTCGCCGCTATTTCCCTGTTTGGCATCAACTCTTCTCCTTCTGCTACTGCTTTCTTCATCAGCTGTATGAACAATGCCATATGGTAAGTTCATCGAGTGCTCGTTTAACAAAGAAATCAATCTCGCGAACTGTTAAACTAGGTTGGCGTTTGGACATAGATTTGATTTTGAAACATGAAAATACGAGTTCTTAATGTACGTGTAAAAGAGAAACACGACACAGATGTAGAGATACCTTACCTCCCAATCAGCAAAATCCAATCTGAATACAAAGTGACTGTATTTAACTTCACCAGACTTAACTAAATTGGCAGCAGGACCATTCCTTGGAGCTGTAAAGAGCAGAGAACATTAGAAATGGAAAAAAAAAAAAACGTTACGCGTGGAGGTTTGGACTATTAAGAGTCTATTGTACGCAGCCTTACCCTGCATTTCTGCAAGAGGTTGTTTCCACAACAAAAGATTCGGAGAGGTATCTTACTAAGAAAATGAGCTCCATTTTCATCCACGTCTATGACAACTCGTCCATCTTTTACTAGAAAAGATAACGCGAATAAATTCTCTATACTTTGCGCGAAGGATGTTCTGTTCATTATGATTTTCTCAAGCTTAACTCTCTTCTTCTTCCTTAAGATCTGAAACATGGTTGATATGTTCTTGTCTGTGTCTGTTATCTCCTCCGCGTTAACATCAAGCTGCGATAGAGGCAGAACACGTAAATTACATCATACTGAATTATCAATTTCTCGCGAGTTTCATACCTCAACTGTACATTGTTCTCTTTACCTACCTAAACTATCACATCTCGATGCTGAGTTAGCCTAATATTTGTTCTCAATCGACAACAAGCACATGTAGGCAAACATAGCATCGAGATGTGTTTTAGTACAAAAAAAGGTGATAGTTGAGGAATGCAACTCGTGAAAAGGTGATAGTTTAGATAGGTAAACAGAACAATGAAACCATCAAGACGATAGCTAAGAATCCATATTGGACACTAAGGGAATTTGCTAAATGCACTCATACATCAATTGACACATGTAGGCCAACTCAGAATCGAGATGTGTTTTAGTACAAAACAAGTGATAGCTGAGGTTTGAAACTCGCGAAAAGGTGATAGTTTAGATAGGTAAGCATAACAATGAAACCATCAAGACGATAATTAGAATCCAAATTGGACACCAAGTTAGGGAATTTGCTAAATGCACTCATAACATCAATTGACAATAGGCCAACTCAGCATCGAGATGTGTTTTAGTACACAAGAAGTGATAGTTGAGGTAAACAACTTGCGAAAAGGTGATAGTTTAGATAGGTAAACAAAACAATGAAACCATCAAGACGATAGTTAAGAATCCAAATTGGACACCAAGTTAGGGAATTTGCTAAAAATGCACTCATAACATCAATTGACAATAGGCCAACTCAGCATCGAGATGTGTTTTAGTACACAAGAAGTGATAGTTGAGGTAAGCAACTCGGGAAAAGGTGGTAGTTTAGGTAAGTAAACAGAACAATGAAACCATCAAGACGATAACGAATCCAAAAATGGACACCAAGTAAGGGAATTTGCTAAGTGCACTCATACATGAGTACTACAAAACACACTTTTACAACACAAAAACACAGGAGAAACAACATACCTCCTTTGGTTGATCGCGCAAGTACAACTTTGAACGTGGTTTACGCGTATACTTACGTTGCTTAACTTCACGATTCATAGGTCCAATCCTTCAAGAACAAAGCAAAAAAACCATAAAAATGCAAGATCACAAGTGAAGCAAAAAGAAAAGCTGTGAATACAAAAACTTACATGGTGTGAAAACCTCTGATGCCGTTGCTAAAAACTGGCGAAATAGAACGCCCAATTTTCTTCCAATGTAACGTATTTTCTCCCCGAGAGTGTCTTTTGGGACTTCGCGTACCAAAGACCCCCAGCAACGAGGAGATGAACATATTCAGTGTAATTCCATAAGCAGAATGTGATCTAACAGAAGACACTAAAGTTTTGGCAAGATCAAACAATGTCTCTGCATCTGCAATTTGCTCTCTTGGATTTTTAACTAACAATCAAACACAACAATAAATAAGTTAATATACACTTCCCCGTTCGTCTGGTTTTGAATTGACACGGATTTCAATAAAGTAAACAAACTATTTAATCTTATGACCTTAAACTAAAGATATTTATCAAAATGTCATTTAATTTTGTTTGTATTCTGAACAGTTGAAATTAAAGTGTTGCCAACCGGAGAGTAAGACAAACAAATTGAAACAGTAAACGCTTTAAAACTTTTTTTGGAGCCTACATTAGAGTCCCGACTAAATTCGGATTCGAATGGTGACACTCCCAACAATATTTTTGAAAACAAGATTTTTTCCAATGCTTGAGACCTCTGGTTAAGAGTGAACGTTTCCACCACTGCATCACAACCCACATTGGTTATAAAACGGCCAAAATCGATTGTATACCAAAAGTGAGATGACAACAACACCAGTATGTCATGTAAGACGCGTGTATACTTGTTCATAGCTAAATTTTGCCAGCTAAGATCAAGTTAAATAACTCGTTTATATATATATCACAAAAAAAAAAAGTTTAGAAAAATAGGAAAAATAAAAAAAAAAACAGAAAAAGTACCTTCATTATGAGAGCTTTCAATTTCCTTCATAATTTTCTTAAACTTCTGAGAATTAACACTTCCAATATCATCTTTTCCCTCTGTATAACACATCAAAAACAAATTAAAAACTTATTTACAAAATAATAATTTTAATTAATTAAAAAAAGGGACCTAATTAGCTTATTTTAACATAATTATCAATAACTGTTTCCATGATTCAAACTCATAACATATAAGTCACACGCTAAGCTGCATACAACTTCAATTCTATAAAATATCGAGAAAAATAACACAACAAAAGAATACGAAAAAATTACCAGAAATACTATTTTGAATTGCAGAATATTTGCAACGAACACTTCTTGTTTGAGATTTTGTTTCATCAATTAAATCATCAAATTCAATTTTTGCCATTCTTTTCCTATTAATTTATTAAATTTTGTGGAAAAATAATGATGATCAAGAATATTATGTTTTTTTGTCTTCTTTTATAAGAGAGGAAAAATAAATAAATAAAATAAATTAACTTATCGTTTCATTATTCCTTGTTACGGAAGTTACGGACTTACAAAAAAAAAATTAAAAATCCTTATCCTAAATAAATTGAGTTTAGTACATCGAACTGTTATTTTTGTTTTTATTAATGTAATAATTTTTTATATTACTAAGACATGTATTATATAGTGCGTAATTTATTTATCCTTATCCTACGTATAAAAAATAAAATAAAATTGGAATATCATATATATGGGAAATTTGAGTAATTTGATGTTTTAACTTTTTTTTTCCTAGGTCAAAAAATAAAAGGAGTTGATTATCCTTATCCTACATATAATGGGAGTTTAGTATATCAGATTATTTCTTTATTTTTGTTTCTATAACGTAACTTAGATTATCTCCTACATATCTCTATTTTACTCTCCATTCTCTATAATTAGAGAGTAAAATAGGGAACGTCCTCTCCAACCCCTTATATAAATATGGCAAAAAGAAATAAATGTTTTTTTTCCTTTTTTGCTATCTATTCATTATATATGAAATTACTTTTTTTAATCAAATTTGATTGTTTATATTAATTAGATAAATTAATCAAAGTTTGAAATATTTGCTCATATTTAGAAAAAAATTATGGTCAAATGCCTCTTTTAAGTATTTTAATTTGAAGCATAAACACGTATGTGAATATATATTAAATATTAATTTATACCAAGTTTGAATTTATAATTCCAAAAGCATATGCAACAAGTACAATATTAAAAATTTTAAAGGTTAAATTCATCAAGTTCGAATTTTAAAGGTGCATTTATATACAATTCAGTGCACCTAATTTTTCCTCGCAAAAATAATAGAAAGAATTTAATCACAAAGTCTATAATACATAATATATTGTTTTTTATTTTTTTGTTCGTGTAATAAAATTTTATATTATTAAGACGTGTATTTTATGATTTATGTGTTATAGTACATAACTAATTCATCTTTCTGCTACATGTAATGAGAATTTAGTGCACCAGATTATTTTTTATTTTTATTTGTGTGATAAAATTTTATATTATTATGTGTTATAGTACGTAGCTTATATATTGTGAAGTATATATTTTCTTTTCCATCGACTGTTTAAGGAATTTTTTACCAAATTAAGCTATTATATAAAATAATTTATTAAAATAATACATTTCTTTTTAAAATTTTACAAAACTAGTATAAACGTATTTCACAGTTACGTTTTAGGGTGTATTTCATTTTTTAAAAACTAACATCGCTAGGTTGATATACATTACTATAAGTAACGTTTTACTCCTAAAATGTTATTTTGAGTAACGTTTTACTCCTAAAACGTCTATTCACAGTAACGTATATCAATCTAATGTGCCTTACTTTTAATCACTATTAAAAATATTATCCATTTTCCGTTAAAATCAACTCATGAATAAAAAGAAATTTACTATAATATTGAAAAGTTCCGTAATTTTTTTGGTATAAAATATATTATTATTATTATTTCTCACCGATTTAATTATATTATATTAACTAAAAGTTGACTACTTATTAGAAAGAGGCGTAGTTAAGCTTAGCAATCTAGCAGCTTAATTCTGCTTAATTACTAAGATTTGTATTGTCACAGTGTATTACTGAAAAATTACATCAATTGATACATTTTAATAAATAATTACTGATTTTAGTAATAATTTTTATTTATTATTATTTATAGCAATACTATATTAAATCTGCAATATGTATTAAAAGTGAATTATGTATGCAATATATATGAATTATAATTATTTTTTAAAATATATTATGTTTGTTTGGTAAAAATTTGACACATTATATTATAAGTGTATTAAAATGTGTGATAAATGAATTATATCATAAAATTTGTATTATATGTGAATAAAAAATTGTTCTTTGTAATATGAATTAAACTTGTATTATAAATGAATTAAAAATGATCAAGTGAAAAATAAATATTATTGCTATAAATAGTAAATATTTTTTTTTATTATAGTATATTTATGTAAGTTTTCTATTTTTTATTTTATTTTTTGTGATTTCATATATATATATATATATATATATATATATATATATATATATATTAAATGATATGATATTTTTTTTTTCTAGGTAAAAAACAAAAGAAGTTGATAAATTTTTTTTTTGGAAAAAGAACACTTTATTTTGTACTAATTAGAGAAAAACAAATGAATATTAGCTCATGAGCTCACACACCAAACTATTTTTCAAAGATTATCAATTGAATTATGCAAATTCAATTATGCAACAATTGTTTTGGTTCAAATTAAAACACACATAATTTAAGATAAAAAAGAAAAAGATAGTTTTGATCCGTACGGATAATAAACTGTGAAATATTATCGTACCAACAAAATAAAAGAAATTCGAAATACCTAACTAGCTAGATCTTCAATTTCGAAGCCTCACTTAACCCTCCTCTTGACACATATCTTACCATCAACTCGAGCAGGTAATGCAATCACAATTTCACGACGAAATAAGGGTTTCTTACCCATCTCTCTCACAACAATGGCTTTGAGCTTAAACGCGGCAGAGTATTGAAGAGTGTCTTTTGAATAGTAAACGATAGCATTGTTGAACATCAATAAGAGATCTCTGAAGAAGCTGGCAAATTTCATGTTTGAATAAACACCTTGTTCTATCTTGTTTTGAATAATTTGTAGATCCATATGCTGCTTAATTTGTTTGGTATAACGAGATTTTGGATTATTTTCCTTAAAAAAACAATAAATAATTAGCATTAATAATGATCTAATAACCTAAGTTTTATAATCTTAATATTGTACAATTGATAATTTCACATTTCACAATAAATTTTAATAAAGAAAAAAAGGCTTTTGGTATTAAATATGTTAGATATTCCTTTCATTCAGTTTATATAATATATTTTACTGTCAATTTAAAAAATGACATGGGTTTATAATAATCAAGCTTTAAACTTTTCATTTTATAATTAGTGAAAAATTTATAGTTACATAAATATTATAATACATTTAAGATTACAAGTTTCAGGATTCTTTTCTTCGTGACAAATCAAATTAATTAATAAACGGCTATAAAAAACATGTCCTTAGAGGTGAAAAGATGTGGAGTTCAAAGTTCAATTATTTTTAAAGTTCAAATAAAATATATTTTTCATAATAAATTAAAGAGAAAAGAATGTCACATGAAAGTTTAAATAAAATATATTTTTCATGATAAATTGAAGAGAAAAGAATGTCACATAATATAGAAGAAGAAAAATATTCCTTTTAAAAGAATATTTACTTTTGTGAATGAAATATATATGTATCCATCTTTTATAAATCAAACACTAAAAGAAATATAGACGATATAATTTTCGTTGCTAAAACACTAAGAATTTATTGCTCTACTAGATATGTAAAATTTAATGATAGATAACAATGAATTTACTTAACTGGGAAGTCGAGATACTAAACATTAAGAATGTATTACTCTACTAGATATGTAAAATTTAATCATAGATTAACAATGAATTTACCTGGCTGGGAAGTCGAGATTCAAAAAGCCAGCAATGCTTGTGAGATCTCAGCACATTAAGAACTCTTATAAAATCTGGATTAATATTATCCATTTTGTCATTAGATGTATCATCTCCTTTTTCCTCATCAACAATTCTTTTTTCTGCTTCTAATATGCAAAGATTGTGAAGTGTTTTCCTATATACACACAAAATAAATATAAAAATAAATAATCCAAAATAAATATAAAAATAAATTAATCAATCATCAAATTGTCTTTCTTTCTTGTTAATCTAGTAAAAAAATAAGGAGAATATATAATTTCAACCTCTTCTTATAATTGAAAGTTAAAAATACTTGTTAGAAATCATCGAAGAGAATAATATATGCATTTAAAGAGAGACGATAAATAATTAAACACAACAAAGAGTAGCTAGTTTAGAAAAGGCACTATTAAATATATGAAGTCTTTTATTTAAACAAATTAACTTATTAAAAATTTAATTTTTCCTTTTTAGCTTTTCACCTAAAAAAATAGATCTAGAAACATAAACTTGGACAATAAAAGAAGCCAAAACTAATGCATAATTATATTATTTAGGGCCAATTTTTTAAGCTAACAATTATTTAGTTTTTTTATAAGAAAAAAATTATGAGTTAATAATGAAATTTGTCTTCAAAAAAATCATAATTAATTCTACACTCAACAAGAAAGAAAAAATATTTTTTTAGTGGTAGATTGTACCAATTAATGATATTTTATTTGTGCTCTATAACTCCTAAGATCTAGAGAAGATATATACCTTAAATTTATGTCCCCTATTAATCAATTTATTTTTAAAAAAATCCATCATACAAATGAGGATCACATAAAAAATTAATAATGGAAAAACCACAATTCTCCAAGGATCATAAACAAAAATCAAATAAAAAAAGAAAAAAAAAGTTTTTTTTTTGATAGTTGCTATTTTTAAAAATAAAAAGATAGATCTTACTCGACCGAAGCCTCATGTAGTTTGAATTCCTCTTTCAAAATATTTTCATAAGTCTCTCCAAGCACATTTGCCATCAACTTTACGAATGCACTTTCATCGTCAACTTCCTCATTAAAATTTGTCTGATACAAATTCTGAAAACGTTTTTTGAGACTTTCGTACTTAATCTGACATTCAGTGGGCGATATATTCAGAACACATCCACGATAATTTAAAATGGCTTTGGAGAATTCATCAGCCACCATTTCCCACTTGTCTAATCCATGCCTTCTCATTGAACATGCAAGCCAAAGATCATCTTGGACTTGAAGTTTCTCCATTTTCTAAAGAATATTTTTTAGTTTTTTTTTTATAGAGAAATTAAATCAACTGATAAATAATGATTCAATTTTTTCTTCTTTTTAAAATGGTCACACTTTTTTAAGGAATATTTATTAGAATTTTGAATACACTTTTGTTCATATATGGATTTGAATGAAACAAAGCCATCTAATGTAAATGTGGCAAAAAGAATTAAATATTTTTTTGTTTTTTTTGCCATCTATTCATTATATTTTGGATAAAATTTGATTTTTTATTTTATGTAAGTTAATAAGTTTGAAAGATTTGCTATTTTTTTTTAAAAAAATTTAATATTTATGGTCAAATATCTTTTTAAGTATCTTAATTTAAAGCATGAATACATAAGTGAAAATTATATTAAATATTAATTAATACCAAGTTTGAATTTATGATTTTAAAGGTATATGCAATTTAAATTGTGATAATGCATTCACATATAATTCAGTGTACTTAATTTTAGCTAAGCGCAAAAATTATAGAAGAATTTAACCACAAGAGTTTATTACAAGCAGTCTTATCATGTATATTTTTTCAAGAAATTATTTTTCTACAATTTAAATCTATAACATCACGATTATAATTTTACTAATTACGTCAAGACTTCCAATATTATAAGACAACTAATTAATTAATTAGTGATATAAGACAACTATATGTGAATGAACCATATTATAACTTCTTTTTTTTTTCCCCCATATTTATAGCCATTTTTTCTTTTATAGATTTTCATAAAAACAAAAATAACATGGGAAAAAACATGGTTTTGTTGGGGGAATTCATTTATGATTCTAATTTTCATTTTGTTAATAATCAGTTTTAATGATTTTCAGTTGATTAAATTACTTAATTATAGGATAATCATAATTTTTCTAATTTCTAAACCTAATATTCCTAAAATTCTTTGCCATCTTTGCTTCATTTTTAGTATGAATGTTTGCACAACCATCATGTAAGACACAATATAAAACAAAATGTGTTTATTTATGTACGTATTATGGTCCTATATAACATACTATATATATTATGTCACGTAAAATATAAGTGTCTAATTATTTAATTTTTATGTAAATTTAAATATTCACTTATGTATATATAAAATTAAGGGAAACTTGTACAGAACTATATTTAGCCTATATTAAGTACTATAACTATTATTTAAGAAACTTGTAATTCGCGGCTATAATTTCTCCAATTTTTGCTATTCTTCAGATTTATATAATTTCAGAATTAGTATAATTCAGTTCCTGATTGTATAAATCCTGAATTTCGTATATGTTTAACGTAACTATTTATATACGATTTATGAAAAAATCATATTAAATTATCATGTTTGTATATTGGCAAACAAAACATACAAACGGAGTTCTTAAAAATTTGTGAATATATAAAATACAGAATTCTTGTATACTTACCTTATTCATATATTCGTACATAAAATATACAAACGAGCAGGAATATACAAACCTCAACCTCCATAGCAAACAAAATTATAACTATGAAGCGAAATTATCGAAAATATAATTGTAAAATATTATTATGACTATTATGTTAGCTATTTCTAAATTTTCTTTAGAAAACGCGCGTATATATATATATATATATATATATATATATATATTAGATGAAATCAAGTTAAAAGTAAGTTATAAAATTAGCAAAAATTGACCCTTAACTTTTCCAATTTGTCATTTTGACCCCCCAAAACCTAAACAGGCAATTGGCCTGTCCAATTCTTCCCCAAATCATCAAAAATGTCAAGAACTTCTACTATAGATTCTTGTATAGTGGAAACCAGTGATGGGGTTAAGCTCCATACCACAATTTTCAAACCAAACCCATATGAAGATGAAGAAGAAGAAGGATTAGGTGAAGAAATAAGCAAAAATAGCTCATGGGTTGTGGTTTTAGTTCATCCATATTCAATATTAGGTGGTTGTCAGAGTCTATTGAGAGGAATAGCAAGTGGGTTATCAAGAAAAGGGTATAAAGTTTTGACCTTTGATATGAGAGGTGTTGGAAGATCAACTGGGAAGCCTTCTATTACTGGGTTTAAAGAAATTAATGATGTGGTGGCTGTTTGTAAATGGGGTTGTGAAAATCTATCTGTAAACAAGATTTTGTTGGTGGGTTCTTCTGCAGGTGCACCAATAGCAGGCTCTGCTGTAGATCAGGTTGAACAGATTGTAGGCTATGTAAGTATTGGTTACCCTTTTGGTTTATTGTCATCAGTCCTCTTCGGGCGACATCACAAAAACGTATTGAAGTCGCCTAAACCAAAGCTCTTCATCATGGGGACACAAGACGGATTCACCACGGTGAAACAGCTGAACAATAAGCTTAAATCTGCAGCAGGACGTGTCGAGACTCATCTAATTGAAGGTATTGGCCACTTTGAGTTGGAAAGCTCTGCCTATGATTCCCAGATGGTTATTTTTATTGCAGAGTTCATCAACTCTTTGTAGTCCTCACGACGCTGGCGTTGCACGGTAAGAATTTACGACATAATGTGATCCCCTATCAACGACATCCAATTTTCTATACGCGATGCAGTAACGTAAACTGGTGCTTTCTAGCTGAATGACAAATGAGAATGATAGAGTTGAGGTTGGATAGAGAACATATATGGTAGGGATTCGATAGAACTCAATAGCTTTGGCCTTACCATGGTCGTTATCTCGTTGAATTGTTGATTTGTTTATAACTTTGCTTTTAGTTTAGGATTTTTTTTTGTGTTCAAAAACAGATTGATCGTTATATTAGATTTTGTTATAATTTTCATTATCAAGTCGAAAAAGAATAGTTAATAGCATTGCTTATGTGTTTCTTTTTTGTTCTTTGTATCTTTATATCATCTTTAAGAATGGATTTGATAGAATGATTATTTTTTTATTATTATTATTTAAAGTTGAAATATATAAAGTTAGATTAATGGTAGGTTCAATTAACATATCATCTTTGAGTTTCACTGAGGTGATTGCATCTCAATAACGAGTAAGTATTTAAACTAAATAAATTATCAAGTAATTCTTTCTCTTAACACTTAATATTTTATTTTTACTAAAATTATGATTTTGAAAGTGATAACATGTGCTTCCTCAGTGCTATTTTTGTATCTGTCTCATGCTCATGTGTAGTCCTTTTATTCTTTTTCTTGTTTTTTTCCCTCTTTGCCCCCCCCCCCCCCTTCTTTTTTGTAAGAGTGTCATGATCCATGTCTATACCCTAGTCGAGATATTTAGAATCAGTACGAGTGGTCTCAAGCTAATCCTTGCTAATGCAAAAACGGAAACATATGCGTAGTAAGTCTTAATGAATGACGCTGTCGAAAAGAACCCTTGTTATGCCAAGCACTCTAATTCGACTTATTTAAATTCAGGTTGCATAGAACTCACAAGAGGAAGATCAAAATTATACTATGTAAGATTGTGATGCGATTATACTAACACTAACACATTTCATAGGCTCATTTAAGAGAGAAACCTCAAAATTGAGATATCTGATTAAGAATAAGAGAATTTTGTTTCCATCGATCTCATCAAACCTTTTTATACTTATTATTACTTATATTATATGCTTTTTATAATAATATTTTACTTTTTTCAGCAAAATTGTACTAGAGGATCTCATCCTATATAGTAAAAAATACAATAATATATCTTTTCACTTCATTAAAATTAAAAAAAAAAGAAAAAAGAGGAAAGGAACTCAATAACAATATAAGTATATATTTGCATATTCATCAATGTTATACATTAATAAAAAAAATGTCATTCCTACCTTAATCAATTGATTCACAATTTTAAAATTTCATAAAAAACAAATAAGAATAAATGAATATAACACTCACATATGACACAATCATATCAACTTCTTTGTTGAAAAAGTTACCCTCCAAGCTCATAATACGTATTGTTTGCTTTAGCCCAACAAATCTTACGAATTTGTTCATTGGATTCCGCTCCAAAAATATGCATACCGTGTGAACTCCTGTTATGCCTTGTAAAATCTTTTACCTTTCTCTTCCATTCTGAAATGGAATTCTTCTTAAATGTCACGTGCATATATCCTTCTTCAAAAACGATTATCAGCTAAACTAGAAGTCTGTAAGTCCTTCTCCATAAGCGTCATAAAAATAAAAATACATGAAAAAGACTAATTTACAAAAAAAAAAAATCAAAAAAAGGAAAAAATGTTAAATTCTCTTTTTTCATTGTATCCTAAATTGTTAAGAATGAAAATAAAAGAAACCAAGAACAAAAAAAAAAAAGATAAAAAATAAATAAAAATATCAATGATGTATTTTATTTTGAATTGGATTTGAAGAACTTCTAGGTTTTCTTCTTAAATCATTTTTCAAAGCTTTTTTCTCATTCACTTTGCCAATATTTGTAGAAATTGAATTGAAAGAAACCATTAATCTTCTTGAATATTGGGATTTTATTTTTTCAAGAATTAATGTGTCTTCAAATGAAAAAACAATGATGAATAAATGAGAGAAAAATAAAATAAAAGTGAGAAGAAATAATGTTCTATGATTATTTTCCATTGTGTGGAGAACTTTAATTTCAAATGAAAAATGGAGAAGTATATTTGTTTTTTTTATATAAAAAAAAGAGGAATCCATTCTTGATATATAGTTAAGTTATAGCTTGTGATTAATCTGACAAAACATGTGTAAATGGATGAAATATTAAGAAAATAAATGATAGTAATGTTTAAAGTATATAGTTCAGATTCGTGCCGAAAACTTTCACAGTTTTTTAAAAAAATACTATTAAAAGATTAACGGAGAAAAGTTTCATAAATGAAGTACTCTTTAATATTGAAATTATGCCTAGAAGGACATAAATTCGTTAAAAATGAAATTATATCTGAATATAATTTATGATATATGATACGAAAATATAAATTTATATCGAAACAAAACTTTAAGACCACCACATGAATATAGGGGCAAAATGTAAATTGACTCCATAGAAGTAACAAAGACATGTGAGACCTAATTTGACTAATATTAAGTAGATCTCTTTGATTCAAATAATTTTTTTTTGTCTAATTTTAGGACTATATTATATAAAATTAAAGAACATGTTCATGTGACTTTTCACAAAATACCAAATTAGTCCACTTTTTTTATGTGTACTTTTTCTTTTATTATATTTTAAGTATTTGAATCTATGTTTTTTCAAGATCAAACAAGCACAGCTAAGGTTAGTTGGGAAAGAAAATATGATGTATGCTTTTAATTAAACAATAATAATATAATATAAAACTATATTATTCGAACTTTTCAAAAATATCGATGAGTGTGTTGGATCCTCTTAAAAATAGTATATTTATTCGAAGAATTCGACATGAGTGTGACAATATTTTTGCTAAGTTCAAGCAACTTAAATATGCAGTCAGACTTGATCAACAATCGATTTATGTAACAAACTTTGACTATAACAAATAACGGCAAAGAAGATAAGGATACTCGTTAAATGTATAAATATACCAGAAAAGATAGGAATAAAAACAAAGTTATACAAGATAATTAGGTGAAAATGATCTCTATACGTACTCGTGCGATACGCGGTTATTAAAACAAACAAAATAGTTATGGAAAATTATTATCTTACCTATTTCAGCATCTTAAATCTTATTTTGTTTTAATAAAACTGTAACTATGATTTTACTTCCGATGCAATGTATGTCAATTATAAAATTTTCACTAAATAAATCATGCTTTGATTTATTTTTTCTGTTTGCGTACATTCTATCCTCTTTAAATTTCACTTATAAAATTATAATAGATATGTTATTGTTATGAGCATATACTATAACGTGTAAAGCTTTGTTGTATATGGTAGCGGTATTAATAATCAAAATATGGTCGAAAGAAAAAATCTCAATTTATTGAATAATTGAGGTTACAAGAATAAATTTAGTTTTCTAATTGTGAAACATTTAATTATTGGGATGTATCAAAATTCTTTTATTATTATTATTATAGCATACACATTTTGGAAATGATGTGTTTGCATGTAACAACTAAATAAAATCTAAACGTCAAATATCGATATAGGTTTGTAACAACCACTCACACTAAAATAGGCACAAAAAGAAGTTAGGAAAAAACAATTGGAAGAGAGAGAGAGCAAGGAGAAAGAACATTTTTTTTAAGTACGATAATCAATCACTATAACGTTCGTTCAAATCACGAATTCGTATCCGCACAATGCATAAAGTGCATGTAGGTATAAGAGAGTTATTCCAATCTCTAATGAAGGAGATCCGCAACTTAATAAGACACATGAGAATCAAACTCCTTTAATGTCAAAATCGTGAGATCTTCACTTCTAAGACACACGAGAATCTAGACTATCTCTTCCCCTTTCTAGGTTTATAATGCCGCAATCATGACTTATTGATCTTCACTTCTAAAACACACGACAATCGAGACCATCTCCACTCCTTTCTAGGTTTGTAATGTCACAATCGCAACCTCTTTATCTTCACTTCTAAAACACACGAGAATCGAGACCATCTTCACTCCTCTCTGGGTTTGTAATATCACAATCGCGACCTATTAATCTTCACTTCTAAAACACACGAGAATCGAGACCATCTCTACTCCTTTCTAGGTTTGTATTGTCACGACCATCAACCACAACCTATTTTGATCTTCACTTCTAAGACACACGAGAATCAAGAAAATCTCTACTTTTTTCTAGGTTTGTAATATTACAATCGCAACCTATTGATCTTCACTTCTGAAACACACAAGAATCGAGACCATCTCTACTCCTTTCTAGGTTTGTAATGTCACAATCACGACCTATTGATCCACTTCTAGTACTTTTCAATGAGTTCAAATCTACCTTCTCGAATAAGAAATTAAGGACCTAAAAGTAGATCATCGAGCTTGCGACTCTATCACTCTTACCTTTCGATCGATACATAGTTTCTTACGCGATGCCTTTCAAGAGGAAATGATTGATCAATGCTCAAAACAAACAAGATAATTGAATTTATATTGGTATGGAACTCGCGAAAAAATGCATTTCTCACACAAAATACGCGTAGAAATGCTATAAACCCACCCCCATCCTTACCCGCACCCCACCCTCCGAAAAAAAAGGCGATATAAAAAGAGAATAGCTATACCTTTTATACATTACTACAAGAACTTTAAGCTAAAATTTCTAATGCATATACAAGTTAATATCTTGTATCATATAGTAGAGAGAATTTATGAAGAACAAGAAAGCATGCCTACACCAGGACGATAAGCCCAAGCTGGAGGCAGACGCGCATACTTCTCCATGCCAGGTTGTTCGTCAAATGGACGTTGCATAACTTTCAGTAGTCGTCGGACCTCCCCAAAATCGTCTTGTTCAGCTGCATCTATTGCACTTTGGCATAAATAGTTTCTAAGGATGTACTTTGGATTAACAGAATTCATCGAGGCCTTCCTCTCATGGTCTGATACACCGCTAGTAGAGAGCTGTAGAGTAGAATAGTGACTAGTTAAGAATCTTGCATTACAGAGAAGGAGAAGGGGCGGAGCCAGATAGGGCCAAGGTTTCATCCAAGCCCCCTTCGGCAGAAAATTATATTGTTTATACGTGGTTACAAATTTGTCATTCGAACCACAGAGATGGTTTCACACCAGAATTATCATCGTCAACACAAAAATATAAATTACAATCACAGTCGCAATAAAATGAAGTTAGAAATGGAACTTAACTTGCAAAGATGATATGACTTAGTCGATATGATTTACGATGCACTACGAGTCTACGACTGAGATCGAGAAATAGATGACTCCTAATTCAAAGAAAATAAGATAATTATACATACCTCCTGTATGTAGGATTTCACCCAGCTTGTCCAAGCTTCCTTGCGCTCCTGACCAATATCCAATAGCGCAGCTTTCAGAGGAATCAGTAACTGGTTATCTGGAATTGTAGGATCGGCTTTGATGTTTGATAGTAATCGGAAGAAGTTTGTGTAATCAACTTTATCGACAGCCATATTCTTAAGTAGTTCACCAATCATGAGTTTATTGTACTTAACCAAACCAAGCTTTTTGGTCATGATAACTTGATAGTCATCCATAAATTTGATGCCATACCTAAAAAAGTGGATAGACGAAACGTCACTCAACAGTATAAAGATGAAGACCAGCAACAGAAAGAATACAATCCAGCAAATGGTAGTGTTTTTCGTCACCTCTCCATGGCATAATTTGCCTCCTTATCGTTTAGCAACTGCGCTGTAGATAGAGAAGTAGCAAACTGAGCAACATTCCATAAACCTATATCCGGCTGATTCGCAAAGCAGTATCTTCTGCCAGGTAGATCAGTGGTATTTGGTGTGAAACTGGGATCAAACGCGTCTAAAAATCCAAAAGGGCCATAATCAATGGTGAGGCCTAACACACTCATGTTATCAGTATTCATCACTCCGTGTGTGAAACCAACACCTTGCCACCTCGCAATCGTGGAAGCAGTCCGCTCGGCAACTTCCACTGCCCATGCTGAACAAATGGACCCATATAGTAACACATGTGAGAAAAGTAATTTGTCAAAATATGCAAATAAAAATATTTTTTCTTCAGTTCCATAACAAAAATGCACAACAAATAGCACAAAATGTAATGAAAATGAAGTTAGAACTATGTTACAAGAATACATGTAAACTCCAAGCCCATTTTTCCCGGTGTCAGATGAATGAAAAATACTTACAAACAGAAACTAAAACGTATGATTCTTCTCTCTTCTAAGACCAAAAGGTAGCATCTTATTACGACAGTAAGGCACTTCTTTTCCGACAACAACAACAACATACCCAGTGTAGTCCCACAAGCGGGGTCGGGGAGGGTAGAGTGTACTGTTTCCAATAGACCTTCAGCTCAAGGAAAATCATTAAGACTTCGCCGATAAAGGAAATACTGAGACAGGTACTATCCACAAGAGGCAATTACTATCACTGACATTTAGCGCATAAACAATCCATCCGTACATCCACTTCAAGATAATCAATATTACCACATTGTATGGACACCCAAAAGTAGAATCTTTTAATGACAATAAATTCCTTCCTTTTCTCGACACTAAGTGTTTTAGATTCTGACAATAGAGGTTTGCCTCAAACTAACCACCAGATGGATGTTAGAAGCCTGACAAATCACTACCAAGCCCGTAGAAGTGGCTGGTAAAACACATTATATCATATACCTTCCACTTAGACGTGGGAGGACATACAGGACCACTAGCCGAGGCATATAAAAACATTAAGAGTCATGCTGACAACTGGAATGTTGAGACAAGAACTACCCATCAAGAGGCAATACCATCACTCTCTTTGGCCACACCCAATTCAGCATTGAAAAGGAGAACAAATTCCACCCAGGCATAAACAATCCACCCCTATTATCCACTTAAAGAACCCAATATATTACCTGCATATTTGTTTGAAGTTAAATCCACAACCGAATCATCTTCCTCGCCTATGCTGAATGATATGCTTTCGCTCTTACTCATGTTCTCTAGATGGGGGAAGTGATGTCTAATTGTGTAATCTGCTAAAGTACGCACAATCTCAAGGTCCTCTTTACCCCTAGAGGCATGTAGTTGGTAAGAGCCAAAGCGAAGAAAGGATTCAGCAACTCTGCAGACAATGGCACCAGGCTCATCCTTTGGATTCCCGCTGCATGAATATGAATATAGTCATGCATAGAAAGAACAAAAAACAGACTTGAATGGATAAAAAAATAGCTTTACAAGCATAATCCTATAACATGGCTCCCTATACATACTCCAAGTATACAGTGAAGATACTATATAGTTGGATAGGTGGTTTTCCACCAATTTTAGCGAATAGATTGCAAGTATCCTTGCTGATTAAATGTCACAAAAACTATACGGAGTAACATACTCGTAAAACATGTCCCTGCTGACATCTTTTCCCGTCATTACAAGACAGAGTGCTCTTGTAGTTGGGATTCCAAGACTATGCATTGCTTCACTGCAGAGGAACTCCCGGATACTACTCCGAAGAACTGCAAGACCATCAGCAAAACGGCTATATGGGGTCTTCCCCGCACCCTTTAGCTGCAGCTCCCATCTTTCAGACTTTGAATTCAAAACCTCTCCAAGAGTTATTGCTCGACCATCACCTAGCTGACCAGCCCACGTCCCGAACTGATGTCCTCCATAGTTCTGGGCATAAGGCACACTGCAGAAGCAAATTCAACTTAACATGCTGTCGGACTACTAATAGTTTAAGCAGATCCAAACTAGAAAAGTGACACTTACGCTCCGACTAAAGGTGATGCCCCTGAGAACAGAAGTGGAAAATCAGGCCTCTCAAATCTGAAAGGTTAAAAGAACTCAGCGTCACTTCCATCACAATACATTAGAAAGGACAATCTTCAGCAAGCATTAAAACCTCACTCTTTAGGATCCAACTCAAGTAACTCAGCTACTGAGTCTGACCACACAACGAGCTGAGGATTCTCCACCTCAACAGAAGGCAACATTTTCGTATAGCATGCATGCAATACCTACATAAGTACAATAATTGACTCCAATAAATAGCTAGCGACATAATTCCACACCTCAAGGCAACAATATCAACGTCATCACATTATCTTTGAAGTCAAAGGGAACTGCAGCACTTACTAAATATGTAAAACCAGGATTTCAATTTTCTTGCTATGCAGACACTACTAGCAGAAAGAAAAAAAAGACTTGTAATAATAAATCAAATAAATAAAGGCAGTGGCATTAATCGGGTAAATGGGGTGACTCTTTTCATATACCAGTACAATCTTTATTATGATATTATCTAAAATATATCTTTTCACATACTAAACATTTAATTATTTGCTTAGTTCTTTGAATTTCTTCTGTTAATATCATTTATGGATAATGTTTAATTTATAATTACTTCATATAGAAAAAGCAAGTAAACCTAGAAATAGGGCTGTTGAACTTCTAACGTAATCTCCCTAAAACGAGTAATTAAGTCTTCAAACATTTAAAATTTTACTATAAACCCTTGAAGTAATTTTTATTTTACTATTAAATTAATTAGATGTTTGATTATTAACTCATCCTAGAACTGTATTTAGTCTTAGTTAATTTAAATTTTACTATATATTATTTAATTAATTAAATATTATTTGATTTAGTGTAGGGGTAAAATGATAATCTAACTTTCACTTTTAAAGCTTCTCACTTATAATAATATATGATGATATGATATATGATAAAGGTTGTAAATCATTCCAATATTTCCAAATGGGAATTGAATTCATAGAACTTACCTAGTACCTAAAACGTGGGATTGAAGAAAGCGAACTTCAACTAAAACGTATTTTAATCTATCAAGACAATTGGTGGAAGCACAACTTCTACACATTAAATTTGAAAGGGACTACAGCACTTATTACATATACAACATCAAGATTTCAACTTTTTTGCTTTACGACCAAAGAAACCGTCTCATAAACTATCAGAAGATAGAGTGATGAACCCTTTCCACAAGTAAGAGCGTTAGAAGTCCCAACATGATTTGATACAACCCAGGGAGAACCACACCCAAAATCTATCTGTTAGAGCTCAAAGCTGATAGAGCTCAACGCTGTACAAGGCTACAAGCTCCCCATCAGCTCCCCATCTAACCGATATGGGACACAAGTCTCATACCTTGCTATAGGATCATAACAAACCATCACGCTCCGCATCCATCGTCCTCGACAACTCCACACTAGGTAGCTTTCACTCTACCACAAGTAGGTATCTCTTTCCCAGGTACCCCTTTTCGAGTCAGGTGCGGCCAGGCACGAAGGGTGGTAGATGGTTTTGATACCATTGATACTACTCAGGGAGGACCACACCCCAAAAGCTAGCTATTAAGGTGGGAGAGCCTAAGGCTATATAATATCCACATCAGCCCCCATTTAACCCATGTGAGACTCAAGTCCTATACCTTACAATAATGTCATAACACATACTCAAAATCAGCAAGAATTCATGAAATTACAACTACTCACTCCAAAACAACCATTTCGAGAAAGATGATAACTTCAATAAAAATCCAATTTTAATTCAACAGAAAAAACACATATGTTCTTCAGTCAGTAGGCAAATCACAAACAAAAGTATGATGGTAGGAAAGTAATAATATTCATACTGATAAGGGAACTAGACAACACTCGACCTTCTACCATAATCCTCGACCTCCATATCTAGTTCTCGGTAAGCTATACGAGTATCATTCATTTCTAATAACCTCTTCCCAAGACTTTTCTAGCCTACCTCTACCTCTCCTTATACCCACTCTAGCTAACCTCTCATACCTCAGACATTTTTGCATCTTCTCTTCATATGCGCAAAGCATCTCACCCTCAAATCCCTCATCTTGCCCATCACAGAGGCCACTCCTACCTCACCCCAACTTGAAATCACACTCCTCAAACAATTCATGAAATTCCAACTATTCAATTTACAACAACAATCCAATAAAGATCATAAATTTAATCAAAACCCAATCTCATACAACATAAAAAAAAAACACAAATACTAACAGAAACAGAAAAGGGGGAATTTAAAAAAAAAAAAAACCTCTCTTGGAATGGTATCTGTTCTTGGATCAGCAGGCAGTTCACGAACAAATGAATGATCCCAATTGAGCTCTTCAAGTTTCAACATACGTTTACTGTTACTTCCATCATTTCCCAAACTCTGCTTCTTCAATTTGTCAGCAACTGAATCAACCGTCACAGCAGCTGATTCCATTGACGGTGAAGAAGAAAACAACGCACGGCGGCGATTGGGCTGAATTGGGTATGAAAAAGGGTTCTTTGGGTGATGAAAAAAATTGGGTCGAAGAGATTTGGAGAAGAGAAGAGCGGCAGATGAAGAAGAAGAAGTATGAGAGAGTGAAACTGATATTTTAGAAAGTATTTGCATACTTTTTTGTATGTTTTAAATTTTATGAGGACTGAAATGAAATAATACTAAAGTATGTTTTATTATATTTTGAGAAAATTGAAACTTTGGTCTCTCAACTATGTTAAAAATACACTTTGTCCCTATTTAACTTGTAAATCGAAGTATTTATTTGTTCGGAATATATTTTAATCGTTAAGATATTGAATAAAGTAGTAAATATTTTTGTAAATAATTTTTGACTTTTCGTCGACACTTTGTGCATAACTGCCAACTATCACTACTAACTACTTTTGTAATCACAATCGATGTCAACCATGACAAGCATCGTCTATATCCGTCACCATACCAATTATCTACATCATCACAACTATCATAGATGACAACGACTGTTGTTGATCGCTATTATATTTACCTGCTCCGTCATTATGATTATGTTCATTGTCGCAATCATCACCATCATCATTATCAATTACTAGGTTTACTGTGATCAATTCCTACCAACTATTTCTACAATCACAATCAGCACCATTATCAACTACCACAAATAGAATCGTCAATCACTGCACATTTTTTGATCACCATCAACATTGTCAACCGCTAACATCAACCAACTCCATCGTTATAAACCACATCTATCATCACAACTATCATCATAAACCACCTTTGTTATCACAATCATCATAGACAATGACCATCTACCAGTCACACACTTATTATCTGTATTATTATAATTGTATACACAATCACTGTCGTTGCTGCCACCTTCGTCATCACCCTCAGTCACTACCACTACTATGGTCAATCTTTACTACAAATCATTTCCACGACTGCTAACTTCCACCAACACCTTATAATTCACCACGTAGTTTTCAGTCACCACCATCAATATCGTCAATTATTAATGTCAGCCAACTCCACCACCACAATTATCATCACAAATCACCTCTGTCATCACAACAACCATAAAATCTAAATCAATTGTATTTGTTACCTCCTCATTATTAGGTTGTCCAATTAAGGACTTCCTTTGTCTCTTTTGAACACATTAGCATTTTATCATTACATTGATTTGATTAAAAAAATATGACCAATAAAAATATTTATAATCGATCCTAACTTCTTCGATATTAAAGCTTAAATCACAAAACAACTACTACAAGAAGAAAAGGTATTGTGTCATTGTGTGTTCAATCTATAAGATGAGGACCAAAATTGCAATTAATTACTCTTTTATGTTTTCTTGGAATTTACTAGTTTTTTAGAGTCATAGTATTTATTTATTTTTATATAATTTTCTTTTTGTGTTTGAGACCTTGACTTTTCATTAATTTTTGTCATTGTCTTACTTATTGTCTTGGCAATACTAACTTTTGGAATTTGAAAAAATGATTTTGGGATTATGTGATCCATTGGTTCCTTATTAGTTATTATCTTTCTTTTTCTCTCATTTTTTTGTCTTCTTTGACTATTTGATAAAATTATAGCTAATACAAAGAAATTTAACACACAATTTATTGTCAATCTCTAAATCATTATCTAATATGGATAAAAATGTATTGATATCCTATCTTTATTATGTCTAATCAAAGAACGATATATTTATTTGAAAATACTCAAAGTATATATTTACCATCTAGCCTATCATTCAATGTTGGTAGATAAATAGAGTTTAGGGGGTTCCTCTAATAAGATTAGAATTTTGATATGTTTCTAAATGATCTAGATATTATTATTTTTATGTCAACTTGCTCATATTGTCGATCTCAAATTCGAATGAAAGAAAGGACTATGATAGATTAACGAGAAAAAATCACTTAGTGTTTTTGCGTTTTCCTGAAGTCAAAAACGAAATATTGATCCATATGATGTTGAACAATATACAACTTTAGAGCTATGTTATTCGAACTTTTCAAAGAATGTCATCGACATGCTCATCTTGCTAATCTCAAATTCGAATGAAAGAAAGGACTGTGATAGACGAACGAGAAGAAATCAATTGGTGTTTTCTCAGTTTCCTAAAGTCAAATCTTTATATTTGGTAGTGATATATGTTTAATTTAGTTTAGGGGTAAATCGGTAATCCAACTTTTCATCTTTGGAGTTTCCCACTTTTAGTAATCCTTTGATTTGATATGATATGATAATCCTTTGATTGCTGTCCAAGAGCTGCAACTTCAATTGAGCTTCAAGATACTGTAAAGCCAGAGTTTGTGAAATCATTGACTACTCGTCTCCACCGCGGTCCAATTTCAACTGAAAAGAGCAAGAAATCCCGTTTTAGAGATATCGAAACACTGTCAAACGTTAAATTCTATCTCGGAGAAGAAGAAAACGAGTCGCTTACATGAAAACCAAGACAAATAATCAGCAGATGCACAATGCGTTATTATCTCAATATAGTGAAATACCAAGGATGTTTTGCAAATATCGTGTTTAAAAGAGCTAGTGGAAATTCATACATTTCGAGATAATAAGTTAATAAGGGAAGTTCTCGTTAGATGATGTACAACAGAACTGGTTGCATATCAAAGCACGTTAAAAATTTACCTGATCGTTTTCGTTGGTGATGTTTGCTGACAGCATCCGGTTCAATGTTAAGGTCACCAAGAGCAATGTCTTTCAACCATTTCTCAAGCCACTTACAACAGTGCCTCAGAAGTTATCTGACCAACGAACTCGTGATGCACAAAGTTATGTTTTGGCTCATTGCTATTGCTCGTCTTTGAACTATGAAGCTATCGTGCCTTCTCCAACGAGGCAAGTGTGTTTCGGAGCTCTGATGCTTTGTTAGTCATTCCATTTACTGAATATGCTTTAATCATACTTCTGTATGTTATCTTATCTGGCTTACATCCACTTTGTTCCATCATCTCGAGCACCCCTTTCAACTCTGTGAAGCATCCCATCATCCCATATGCATCCACTAGGCAGTTAAAAAACACGGTGTCAAGTGCCACGTCAGAATTCTCAATAAACCGCAAAACAGCTCCAAGTTTTTCAGCTTTGCCAGCTTTCCCATAAGCTCTTACGAGAGAACAAAGAGTAACACAGTTTGGTTTTATCCTCTCAGACTGCATCAGCCTAAAAAGAAATTCCATTTGCTTTAAATCTCCAGCCCTTCCAAATGCATCTATTACGATATTGTAAGTAACTATGGTCCATGAAAAATGATATTTCTGCATAAACTCCATCACAGCACCCATTTTCTCGTAATTTTCTGTTTTCCCGTATGAATCTAAGAGTATGTTGAATGTCTTGATACTAGGTTCAATTCCAGCACTCTGAAACTTCTCATAGCATTTTTCCATCATTTCTATTTGCCCGCTGCCACCAAATGCTCTCAATGTTGAGTTCATGGTCCACACATCTGGCTTACAGTCTCTTCGCCGCAGCATTTC
Source organism: Solanum lycopersicoides (assembly GCA_022817965.1). Taxonomy (NCBI): domain Eukaryota; kingdom Viridiplantae; phylum Streptophyta; class Magnoliopsida; order Solanales; family Solanaceae; genus Solanum; species Solanum lycopersicoides. Next base: position 1,585,369 of record CM040618.1, read on the forward strand.
AACAAGTACGGATTGCATCTCTTTGAACCTTTGCCGATCAAAGAAAAGAATCAATTTCCCTATCATTGAAACTAATGGCAGGCACCCTCGAGAAAATGATAATCAAAGGATATAAAAACATTTTCTCAGCAAAGATGTCACAAAACCCAAGTTAGATATGATTGTGATTTCTGCAGCTTAAGGTTTTCGATCTGATAATCTACATAATGTGTTTCAGTTGTTTCAACTCCCATTTTTGATTTCGTAAGTTGATAGAAACTCATTTCTAGTTGTGTTGTAATTAGAACTTTCAATGAATAGAACCATAACAATGAATAGCAATCAAACCTTTTCGCTTTGCCATAGGAATCAATGAGAGTATTATATGTTACTGTATTGGCCTTGATCCCCATACATTCCATGTCGGAAAGCAGGATTTGCACTTTGTCGAAGTCATAAACCTGCAAGCAGGATTTTATCAGGATGGAATATGTGAAGACATCCGGGAGGCAGTTCGGAATGTTCTTCATCTCTTCCAGGATAGAGAAAGCTTCGTGAAAGCGACCACTACGGCTATAGGCAGACAGAAGAGCAGTGTAAGCTTCTTGATTCACGACACAGCCTTCCTCCACCATCATCTCGAATAAAGATTGAGCTTTCTCAGGTTCCTTACATTTCCCAAGCATGACAATTAATTTGATATAAATACCCACATTGGGCCTGTACCACAACTGCTCCTGGAGGAGTTCAAAGACCTGACGGACAAAAAAAATCACGATAATATTGGACGGTCAGGTTCTAGCGAGTCTCTAAAGAATTTAGTAACACCGCCAAAACAAAAGCTAATGTTTCTGAACTATCAAAATGAATTTAGAACACATTGTTTTATTTGCAATCTAGAAAACGTTTCCTCTAACACATGAACATACACCATCAACAACAACATATCCAGTGTAAACCTTACCTCTACCCTAGTGGTCGAGAGGTTGTTTCCAATAGACCCTTGGCTCGAGAAAAACAGATCAAAGGTTGGACCCATGCTTATTAATTCCCGGAAAAACTCCAACTTAGGTTCTTCACATGCGTTGGAAAACGTGCAGTTACGATAGTACTTTCCTTAGTGCAGACAAAAGATTGCACTATGACTATCAATTCCCATAAAGATTCCAACTTGGGTTCCAAAATTAAGAAACAAAGAGCACAAAAACTCAATATTTGCTTCAAAGGTGCTGTACAATATGCAGTTACACTAGTACCTTCTCAGTACATACAAGAAATCGTACTAAGCTCAACGCACTAAGCTCCCACTATGTGCGTTATCCGAGGGAGGGCTGGACCAACAGGGTCAATTGTACACAACATTACCCTCATACAAGAGGTTTTTTTTTTCTTCCACAGCTCAAAACCGTGAGCTCGTGATCACGTGACAACAACTTTACTCGCTGGGCTGGACCACCAGGGTCAATTGTACACAACATTACCCTCATACAAGAGTTTTTTATTTATTCTACAGCTCAAAAACGTGAGCTCGTGATCACGTGACAACAACTTTACTAGCTGGGCTGGACCACCAGGGTCAATTGTACACAACATTACCCTCATACAAGAGCTTTTTTTTCTTCCACAGCTCAAAACCGTGAGCTCGTGATCACGTGACAACAACTTTACTAGCTGCATCAAGCTCCCCTTCCAAAAATTCAAACTTGGGTTCCAAAACAACAATCAAAAAGAGCAAAAAAACACAATATGCAGTAAGAAACTACACCCTGATTATCAATTCCCAGAACAATGGGTTCCAATACTAAGAACCAAAAACAGACAAAAAAACTCAAAATCCCCATTTGGGTTCCAAAATTAACAACCAAAAAGAGTGAAAAAAACTCAAAATCCCCATTTGGGGTTTCAAAATTAACAATCAAAAGAGTGAAAAAACTCAAAATTTCCATTTGGGGTTTCAAAATTAACAATGAAAAACACGAACCTTAAGAGCAGATTCCCAACGCAAAGCAGTAATACGTTCATGAAGAGCTTCAAGAACAGTACGAGGCAATAATTTCTTCGAATTCCCTTTCTTCTTCTTATACTCAATCACTGCTTTAGTAGCTTCTCTTCGAAGAATAATCGATACAGCTTTCTGTGAAGCTATCTTTTTGTTCGTTTCCTCTTTCCTTTCCTTTGCTTCCTTCACCTTCAGCTTCTCAAACTCCATTGAAGAAGAATCCGGTATGGGTTCCGGTACGCTAACTTTCCGGTGGGTTAACGGGTCATTCCGGCGGGTTAACGGGTCGGTTCTTGGTGGTCCGAATGATGATGGAGGAATTGGATTACAGGGTCCGAAGAAGGAAGCCATGGCTGAAGATATGAGGCAGAATTTTTTTTCATATCATTAGTCACTAAAAAAAGATATTATAATTAAGTGAGTCGAGTCGGGTTTGAATCAGTCGTAATAAATTGGAATGAATCGAAAAATGAGATCACTTTTTTGTTTACGCGGTTAAGATGGGTTGGAATTTTTGCGTATTTATATGGCTATTGTATCATTCCAAAATGTTAATTGTCGAGTTTTAGGTTAAATTCATCCTTCAAATATAACTTAAATTTAAATACATCTTTATAGTATAATTGTGAATGAATCGAAATCTCTTGCCAACGAAACCAAGGAATGCCTTCTGGATAGAGTTCGTCAGGTTTGGTGCGGGTTACCTCTCCTATGTGATTTGCGAGCTATTGTATAGGGAAGTTTACCCTGTGCGTACCCAAAGAATAGCGGTTGCAGGTTTTTCTTATCTTCTTTTTATAGTATAATTGTGAACGAATCGAAACTCCTTACCAGCAAAAGCAAGGAACGCCTTCTGCATCGAGTTCGTCAAGCCTGGTGCGTGTTACCTCTCTTATGTAATAGCGAGCTATTGTATAGGAGCGTGACTTTTACCCCGTGCGTCCCCAAAAAATAGCGACTGCGAGCTTTTCTTATCATCAATAAAAATTGTGAACGAAAAATATCTATTCGAGAGTGATATTTCTAATAAAATTATTTTATACCAAAACTCAAATTTAAATCTTTTCAAATAAAACAATCTCATCATTACACCGACTCTTGGCCACTTCGAAACTTAACTTGAGTGGCATCAATTGGAAAAAAAAATGGCACTAAACTAAAGACAAAAAACCAATCTTTATCTAAACAAAAAACCATTTTAGTAATGCCCACTGAATTGATTTTCACAAACTTTGAGTATTTTCTTCTTATCCACATTCAATAATATTCACCAAAAAACTACACAAATTCACCCAAAAATTGAAATCAACAAAAAAAATCAAATCTTGAAAACCCCCTTTAGATAGAAGAGCAAAAAAATCAAATCTTGATTTGCCCCTTTTTGTGGTGTTGTTTAGATAAAAGAGAAAAAAAAAAAAAAACTTGAAACCCCCTTTTTTGTTCTAATGGGTAAAGGAGGTAGTGATGAAAATATGGCTGCTTGGCTTCTTGGTGTTAACACCCTCAAGATTCAGCCTTTCAATCTCCCTGCTTTGGGTATTTTTTTAAACCTACTCTTTCTTGAACTTATATTTGTTGTAATTGTTAATTTTATCGTAGGTTCTATGTATACTCTATTCTATTGTGTAAAATTATATTGAGTGTGTTATTGTTGTTGTAATGATAAATTATATTGCAAAGATTTGACTTTGGGAGCTTAGGGTTGACTTTTTAGTTCACTATGATTAGATGTTTTGGTCTGGTTGGCGAGTTGAGTTATGACCCGTATTATTAAATGGGTCAAACCCCATTTTGATGGGATGGAGTTTATAAGTTTCTATAACGATCTCAAGTTAATATATTATTATAACGGGTTCATAATCACTTATTGAGTTCGAGTATGTCTCGAGTATAGCTCTCTTGTTTGATAATTTGTCCAAATATAGCTCCTACATTATGCTTTCTACAGTAATGTTATCAAAAGCAAAAAGCGCAGAAAAACTTAAAAAGGTTTGTTGGGGGCTTTAAGTGCAAAGGCAGATAAAGTGTGAGCTTTAATGTAAAAGGCGCAAAGGGAGAAAAAAATGCAAATATGTATGTTTAGTCTAAGTCTAATAATTATAAGTATGAATGACTAATATACAAACAAAGAAATGAATAAACTTAATAGTGAAATGTCAATTGTGTACCGTCGACTCTTTAGGAGAGGCTCTCTTGAAAACAAAAAGTATGTCTTGGAATCTTGATGACGATACTGAAGTGCTCAACATATTCTGAGCCTCGTTTCATAAAGACACATAGTGAATAGTGTGGGATCAGAATGAATTTTGGTTTTAATTTTACTGGTTTTATTTCTGTTTAAGCATTAGTGTTTATGTACGGATTCTGGTTAAGAACACAGGGACTAACATTTGTTACTTCATAGGACCCCATGATGTTAGAGTTAGGATGAAGGCTGTCGGAATTTGTGGAAGTGATGTTCATTACCTCAAGGTAAAAGCTTTCTTCTGATTCTCTATTTTGATAGCTTGTCTTTATGATCAATAATTCTTGTCGGGATTTAACCTTGGTGGGTGCGGTGTGGTCTATATTTTGGTTATGTTTCCATTCACTCTACAACGATGGCATATGAATATGGTGTATACCTAGTGAAACGTGTAAAAAGAATGAAGAAACTAGCATGTTGGGACTTCCATTGTTCAAAATGTAGAAATTTATGTTATATGGATCCAAACGCTATTATGCTTCTTTATCGGTACGATCACCATCAATCTCTTTGGAACGATACAAAGAAGATTAGCATGGCCCCTGTGTAAGGATGACACGCACAAATCGAGAAATTGTCCAATTTTTTTTTTTTTAAATTGTTTTAAATAAATGCCCATACCTATATCATATACATGTTTGCTACGTTGCTCAAACTCTCCAAAAATATTGTGCACTCGTGTTGGTATTTTTGGAGGATCCTACATGCACCCAACGTCATTTTTGAGGATTCCTAGTAATGTAGCTGCTTGCGAAGAAAAATGAAGTATCTTTGTAACACGGGTGAAGTTCTGTTACATTTTCTTCGGCTATTTTGGTACATTGATTCTTGTCAAACAAAGAAGTAGGTTGGAGGTTCGAAGCATTGTTGAGGACAATGGCAAATGCACATACTCTGGCGGGTTGCTATACTCGATGAATTCATGTCTTCCTTCATTCATAACATATTATCGTAATGTGAATAGAGTCTCAAACTTGAGAAAAATCAGTTAAGCTTCTAATTGGAAATAAATATTTTGAACTTCAGACCATGAGGTGTGCGGATTTTGTGGTTAAAGAACCAATGGTGATTGGGCATGAATGTGCCGGGATCATAGAGGAAGTTGGCGGTGAAGTCAAGACATTGGTTCCTGGAGATCGTGTAGCACTAGAGCCCGGAATTAGTTGTTGGAGATGTAATCTTTGCAAAGAAGGGCGATATAATCTCTGCCCCGAGATGAAGTTCTTCGCTACTCCCCCTGTTCATGGTTCTCTCGCGAATCAGGTAAAAAGCTTCTCTACTTCTATTAATTTACTCACAGTTCAAAAATTTTCCCTACGTTGATTTCACATTTTATACAAAGGCACTCGTGGCATAAGTCATGCGACATGATGGAGTCTATCTATCAGTAGTTTTTAAAAATCTTGTACCTTTTGGACTTAAATATATTACATAAACGATAGAATTGATATTGAGCTCGTTCGTCCCTCAGAATATGCCTGTTAGTGTACTCCGAATAAGTTTTGACTATACTAAAAGCGAAACAACTGATTTCTTTTCGATCTTCAACAGGTAGTCCATCCTGCAGACCTATGTTTCAAGCTACCGGATGATATAAGTTTAGAGGAGGGAGCAATGTGTGAGCCACTTAGTGTTGGTGTTCATGCCTGTCGGCGTGCAAATGTTGGTCCCGAGACAAACATATTAGTGCTGGGAGCTGGACCAATCGGGCTTGTCACACTGCTCGCTGCTCGTGCTTTCGGTGCCCCAAGAATTGTTATTGTGGATGTAGATGACTATCGTCTTTCTGTTGCAAAGAAGTTAGGAGCAGATGACATCGTCAAGGTTTCAATCAATATTCAGGTGAGGATCCAAATTTCATAGTTGTCGCTTTTAATCTTCCATGTTTCATGTACACACTCTCGAGACTGAATACACAGAGTTTTTTTCATGTATGATCACTAACTTCGTCCGTTGTAACAATAAAGTCACAAAACTATTGTCTCATTAAAATTAATTTAACCAACTGAACTTTACCGACTATAACACTAATATAAATAGTGACTTTACCATTATATCAGTAAAGTTCTGTGACAAGATAGTATTGTGACTTTAATATTATAGTGAGTAAAGTTCGGTTGACCGTTACGTGAAATTTCGTGAATACACAAACATCAAAGTTGAAGATGTTGCGGATTTTCTTCCTATTTCCCTGACTGATACTTTTGAACAGGATGTAGCTACAGATATAGAAAACATTCAGAAAGCGATGGGAGGTGGAATCGACGTGAGTTTTGACTGTGCTGGCTTTAACAAAACTATGTCGACCGCCCTTGGTGCAACTCGTCCAGGTGGCAAAGTTTGCTTGGTTGGAATGGGACATCATGAGATGACTGTTCCTCTCACTCCAGCTGCTGCAAGGTACAACAACTATGCATCAATTTAACTAAGTTGGATTTAGTTATATGAATCCTCACTGACCATCTCGGTTTGTTTGAGTTCGTCGTACACCAGTATTATACAAAATAAAAAATAAGTAGTACTAGAAGTCCTTTATGTTTTCTGCTGGCATATAAATCTCAAACAAGACTAATAGACTACTAAAAATCATAGGATCTAAAGTTAACATACTAGCATGATTATAAAATATACTCGGACTCTTCAAAAATGTCACCAAGTGTGTATCAGATCCTCCAAAATAGTGTTTTTTTAAGGATCTGGCACGAGTGCGACTATTTTGTTGAGAATAACAAAGGCCTATATAGATCTTTTCCTGACTAAATCTTGTTACGTTACGGTTCACATGTTTTTGTATCCTTTTTCCCTTATATTAATTTTTGGGCAAATTGTGCTCACGGAGGCCGATGTCATTGGCTTATATCTTTACTTAGAATGCATGGCCTCGTATATCTCGAGTTCTTGAGAAGTGGAAAGTTGGGTATGAAACCTTCTAACTTAGAGTCGACTATATGAATCCTCATTGATCATGTTTCTCTATTTTAGTTCGTTGTAGACCGAAAAAAAAAGAAAAAGCACTTGAAGCTCTATTTATTTCCTAGTTGGTATTGGTCATATTTATTGTTTTTCGAGGCGTTGTACGGAAACAACCCTTCTACTCTATACAAAGGTAGTGGTAAGCTCTGTGTATACAACCTACCTTCTCTAGACTCCACTTATGGGAGCATACCGAGTACGTTGTTGTTTGTTTTCCCGATTAAACTTTGTTACTCTCACACTAATTTTCGGGGCGTAATGTCTTCAGGGAGGTCGACGTGATCGGCATATTTCGCTACAAGAATACATGGCCATTATGTCTTGAGTTCTTAAGAAGTGGTAAGATTGATGTGAAACCTTTGATCACACACAGGTTTGGATTCTCTCAAAAAGAAGTTGAAGAAGCTTTTGAAACAAGTGCTCGTGGTGGTGATGCTATTAAAGTCATGTTTAATTTGTAAAAATAAACTTTTTAAATTTGAGAAAATAAGTTTTTTTACCAAATATGTTTGAAAAATGTATATCTAAATTTTTTTTTTTTATGCTTTTGAAAACTACTATGTATTAATTAATAAAAAAAATGGTGAAATGAAGTAGATGGTTAACTTATTTATGATATTATGCTGCATATGACTCATGTGTTTACTTGTTTAATTTTATAAGTTTAAGTGTCTGTTTGTGCATATTAAAAATTAAAAGATATAAATATGAAACGAGATTGAATTAAAGGATATATTTATATATTTTAAAATTATTTTTGTATTCAAAGTGTGAATATAGAAATTTCAAAGTTAAGGTCACATCTACTTTTTCCAAGTTTGATGTTTGTGTCCATTATTAGTTTGGAGTGTATGAAGGGGGAGAAAATACCATAAATGGTCCCTTGTACTACTTTGGTCCTTCAAATTTAATAAAAATAAGCACTTCTAGTCTTCATGTAAAGATATAGACCTGGAAACCCAAACAAGTTATTAGAGCCAGGTCTATCTTTGTTTGGGTTTCGAGTTCACGTTTGACGTGAAGGAGGTGTTAGAGTGGAGTAGAACGTCACATTAGTTAGGGAAATGGACTGATGGTTTACTTGTATGGACTTGAGAAATCCTCTCCTCATGAGGTAGCTTTTGGAATCGGTAAATCTGACTTGTATTTCCAAAAGAAATCAATCGGAAGTTAGATCGGCAATGTATTCATACACACACACGAAAAATCTAAGAAAATCGCATAATTCTTGATAAATAATGGCGCTTAAATGCCAAATATATGCCGTGGATCATGGTGATACTAAACTGCTCTCCCAACTAGACACACATGTCATGTATGACATTTTACATGTAATTTTTTGTTCTACGTGGTGTGCTACATGTATTGCGTCACGTAGGACTAATGTGTCTAGTTGTTCGAGTTTATACAAGTTTAAGTGTTTACTTGTGCATATCCAAAGTTGAAGGGCATAAATGTGAAATGAGACAAAGTTAAAGGGCACGTTTATGTATTATTCCTATTTGTTATGCTTATAGATGGAGAAATATAGTTAGTGAAGATTCATACAGCTAACTCCAAATTGTTTGGAACTGAAGCGTAGTTGTTATTGTTATGTCTTAACACACAATCTAACGTGTGGTTTGATTCTTTTCCATGAGCCAAATAGTCAATTGTTAGAGATGAGAGTATGATTTTGATGATTTAATTATATTATGTTTCGATAGGTAGATTTTGTCTTCGAAAATCTATTTTTTTTCTTTTGTTTTTGATATTCGATGTCTGTATTAGAATTTGATTGTTTCAAATTTACCATTGTAATGAGTTTAGCTTCTTACATCAACGTTATAAAAAAGAATTTTTATGGTATGAATTCATTAAATATAAGGGAAATATCAAAGTCATTAGTGTTTAAACATGCAATTTTTTTTATTTTTTTTGAGTTCAACTTCGAATATATTTGGGCATAAACTTATGAAAAACTCTTCTTTCACTTTTAATTTTTCTTCTACAATTTCAAAAGAAAATGAATTTTTCTTTGAAAATTCAAAATGATAAAAAGTTTGTTTTCACTCCAAATTACTCATAAAAAATTAAAAACAACTCCAATTTATTTCATGACCAAGCACAGTTAGGCATTTGTCCTTGTTTCATTATGAAAATAGAAAAAAAATATTATTTATAAATATGTTTTTAAACTCGGTTTCATTTCACATTTATGCCCTTCAACTTCAGAGGGTGCACAAGTAAACACTGAAATTCGTATAAAGTTGAACAAATAGACACATACATGGTAATTTATGTCCTACATGGTGTCCTAAGTGTATTATGCTGCATATAACTCGTGTGTTTACTTGTTCAATTTTATACAAATTTAAATGGCTGCTTGTAAACACAAAAAATTAAAAACATAAATATGAAATATGATCAAATTAAAAGACATGTTTATGTATTCTAAAATTATTTTTGTTCTCAAAAAGTGAAAATAGAAATTTCAAAGTCAAGGTCACATCTACTTTTTCCATTTAAGTTTGATGTTTGTGTCCATTATTAGTTGGAGTGTATGAAGGGGAAGAAAATATCATAAATGGTCCCTTGTAAAAAAGACAGAAATATTCGAAATTATTGTAATAATATCCAACTTTAGAAATGACCGGTTATTACCTTTCCTTTCGTACAATTAAGTAATATATTTTAAAGGTATATATATGTTCACGTGGACATTATAAATACTGCATTATTATAAGTAATAATGTGTCCACGTGAGCACATATATCTTTAAAAGACATTATTAATTAGTGCATGGAATAAAATGTCTTTCATAAAACTTGGTATAGTAACAATAATATCGACCAAAGTTAAAGTATTTTTCAAACCCTTTTCTCAATAATTAAACAATTTTTTTATGTTCTGATTAAAGGTGAAAAAAAGGACTTAACATGTCCATTTGCTAGAGTTAACAAATCAAGAATGTAAATTGAATGATGTTTAATTTTAAAATCTCCTTTCTCACTTGGAAAATAAAAATAATTTTGTTTTCTACTTTACAAAGAAACATGGTCAAACGCCTACACACTTTCAATTTTTACATTTCTTGATTTGTTGACTCTAGTTAATTGAAACACTAAACTTCTGAACGATCAAGTCATAATGAGATTAAAAATCGATGCTTCCTTGGCCGTGCTTCGTGTGAAACACTTCTATATATAAAAAAAAGCAGCATCAAAGACTAAAAGTGCTCATTTTTGTCAAAAATAAAGGACTAAACTAATAAAAAATAAAGCTAAGGGTCTACTTTGAACCTACACCTAAATATAAAGGACCATTTTTGTTATTTAATAGAAGTTGACTCTGAAGTTTTCATATATATATATATTTCATCACATAAAACTCACACCACATATTTAACAAAACACAAATTAATTTTATGTTCTTGATTTGTTCAATCAAATCATATTTTTTTCTCTTGCAATATAATGTCTAATTCTTTTTATTATTTTCTTGTAATATTTCTTCTTTTTTCCTTTCCATCACACAATTTATCTCAAAATAATGGTAGAATAGCTACTAGTAGTTCTATTAGTGCAACAAATGAAAGTACCCCATGGCTTTCACCATCTAATGATTTTGCATTTGGTTTCAAAAAAATTGAAGAAAATAAAAATGAGTTCTTGCTTTGTATATGGTATGCAAAAATTCAAGAAAATACTATAGTTTGGTATGCTAATATAAGTGATTTAGTGCCACAAGGATCAAGATTGAATCTTGATTCTCAAAGTGGTTTAATACTTAATGATCCTCAAGGGAATACACTTTGGAGAAGTGATTTGCTTAATGGTACTATTGATTATGGATTGATGAATGATAATGGGAATTTTGTTGTAATGGGAAGTGATTCTATTGATCCATTGTGGGAAAGTTTTAGAAATCCAACTAATACTTTGTTGCCAAATCAAACATTGGAAAGAGGAAGCTTCCTTTTTTCTCAAAAGTCACAAACTAAGTTCACTCAAGGTAGGTACGCGTTTGAACTGTGTGACCATCTCATCTGATTGTTTGATTATGTTATATGTAATCTTTTTTTTTTTTTTTTTGGAGTTGTGAAAGTTGTTTTGTTGTTGGAATCATTTTTTTGTTCAAAGTAGATTATGAGGATTCATCAATAATTGACTAGTTCTAGTCATGGTAGTGCATTTTTTCTTTAGTCCTAGTTTTGTAGGACGTACACACAATTATTGTCATGTAGGACGCCACATAGGACGAATGTGTGTCTGTTTGTTTAGCTTTATATGAGTTTTAAGTGTCTACTTGTGCACAGTCAAAGTTGGAGGATATAGATGTCTGTTGAAGTCGAGTTAAATGACATGTTTTATGTGGATTCATACAACTGGCTCCAAATTGTTTGGAATTGAATAGTTGTTATTGATGATGTCTTAACACTCACTCTCACGTGTGGTCTGATTCTTTTCCATGAGCCGAGAGTATGGTTTTGATGTATTGAAATATTATGTCTCGACAGGTAGATTTTATCTTCGGATGCTTGATAATGGAAATCTGGTGCTTGTTACACAAAGTGTGCCTTCCAATACGGATTATGATGATGAGTACTATAACACTCAAACATTTGACTCAACGAATGCAATCAATTCTGGGGATAAGTTGGTGTTCGGAGAGGATGGCGTGTTGTATGTATTGAAGCGAAACAATGAAACACAAATTCTTACTCCACGATCCAGCCCTTCAGCTTCGGACAACTATCATCGTGTGACACTTAACTTTGATGGAGTTCTTAGTCATTATTATCATTCAAGGATTTCAAATGACAGTGGTTGGAATGTTCTGTGGTCTCAACCGGATAATATATGTATCGAAATTAGAGGAAACAATGGACCTGGTTCTTGTGGTTACAACAATGTATGCAGTCTTGGTACAAACAATAGACCAGTTTGTAACTGTCCTAAAGGATATTCGTTGATTGATCCGAACGATGCTTATGGTGATTGCAAACCAGATTTTTCGATAAGTTGTGATGAAGTTGGAAGGGGTTCACCTCAAGATTTCTACAGTATAATCACGATTCGTGATATTGATTGGCCGCTATCAGACTTTCAGCAAATTAGCCCTTCAACTGATCAAGACTGCCAAAATGCTTGTTTGAATGATTGTTTTTGTGCTGTTGCCATTTATAGAAGCAATAGTTGCTGGAAAAAGAAACTACCCTTGTCGAACGGGAGAACAGACACCAGTTTGAACGCGAAAGCTTTTATCAAGTTACGGAAAGATGGTGTTGTAAGGCCTCTAAGTCCTCCTAGTCCCGGCCTTCCAATTCCGGAGTCACATCAAAAGCAGAGTTGGCGGATTTGGACAATCTTGGCGTCCTCGCTCTTAGGTAGCTCCGTTTTTATAAATGTTCTGCTCATTGGTGTATTCTGTTGGGGATTCTTCCGCATTTATAAGAAGAAAGTGAACGGATTTCACCCTACAAGTCACGTGACGGACTCTGTCTGTCATAGTTTTACGTATAAAGAACTTGTAGTAGCCACGAAAGAGTTCAACGAAGAGCTAGGCAGGGGTGCATTTGGGATTGTTTATAAAGGGTTAATGTCTATCGGTTCAAGAAACGTAGTCGCTATAAAGAAGCTCGATAGAGTTGCTCGTGAGGCAGAGAAAGATTTCATGACAGAAGTAAATGTGATTAGTCAGACTCATCACAAGAACTTGGTCCGCCTGATTGGATATTGTAACGAGGGAGCTCATCGTTTGTTGGTCTACGAGTATATGAGTAATGGCACTCTTGCAAGTTTCATTTTTGGTGATCTGAAACCTACTTGGAGTCAGAGGACAAGTATCGCGATGGGGATTGCAAGGGGACTTGCATACCTCCACGAAGAGTGTAGTACACAGATTATCCATTGTGATATAAAGCCTCAGAACATTCTCCTTGATGACTATCACGTTGCTCGAATATCAGATTTTGGATTGTCTAAACTGTTGATGATCAACCAGAGTCGAACGGATACTAATATTAGAGGGACAAGAGGTTATGTTGCTCCGGAGTGGTTCAGACATAGTCCAGTCACGGTTAAGGTGGACGTTTACAGCTTTGGTATACTTCTACTAGAGATCATCACATGCCGGAAATGTTTGGAGAATGAGGAAAGCTTTGGACTTGAGGCGATTCTCGTGGATTGGGTTCTTGATTGTTTTCAACAAGGAAACTTGGAGGCTTTGGTGAGAAGTCATATCGAGGCCTTGAATGACAAGAAGCAGCTCGAGAGGTTCGTGATGGTTGGTATTTGGTGCATTCAGGAGGATCCGTCGACGAGGCCTACTATGAGGAAGGTCAGTCAAATGCTTGAAGGATCTGTTGAAGTGACAATGCCACCATGTTCATGTAATTTTAGCTTAACTATTTAGCATCATAAGCCTCATTTACGCGCGATTTCCTCCTTTGTATAGTACTTTCGAGTGGTTTAGTTGTATGTTGAATTCTCTTCGATAGTACTAATGATATGTATTGATCAGACTCTTCAAAAATGTCATCCAGGGTAGCTCTTCACATTTCCATAGTAAAAAGTACTTAGTTTCCATCTGTTGTATTTACTATTGTGAAGAAATTGTAATTGAGACATTAACAAATAGTTTTTGGCATTTCTTTTAAATAACAAAGAAATCTATTGGGTACAAGTCTCTTTACCCAAGAAAGGGTTAAGTCTGCATACACATCACTTTTTCCGAACCCTACTTATGGGGTACATAAGGTATATTTTTTTTTTGTTGTTGTAATTGAGAAATCTCCCATTGGTTTGTCGACTCAACCCCGGTGGGCCCATGGGTTTACATTTTTTCAGGTGGGGTCCACATATCTCTCGTTGAACCAAAGTTCGGCGGTAATAGTTTTTAGGCATTTTATTAAGACCTTTCCAACCTTTACTAGAGATCTTGAGTTCGAGGGAAAAACTCGTAACATAAGAACATTTTTCCTTCAGGCATGTTCTATACGGTGTAAATCTAAATTAGTCAGACCATTTCAGAAACCAAATAGTTAAACCAATAAAATTTAGACACATAAATCCATAGACGGCTATTGCCTATTTAGCTAGTTTCAATGGACCAAGTCAATTTTATTTTTCTTTTTTGAAAAAAAAAAAGTGACATTAATTAACTTTATTTGATTGTTCTAGAAATCCAAATTATTTTAATATATATGTTTCCTATCCACAGTAAAAAATCTGTTGACTATTATTTCCCATTATCTGATTTTTTTGACTAAAAAGTTTAAATAATATGTCTTTTCAAGGCTATAGCCAAACTCTTTTTGAAAAAAATGTCAATATAAATCATTTTTTTTGGAATTTAATTTTTGCTCATATATTTTTTAATTTTACAAATAAAATATTATATTTCGTTTAACATTTGTAATTATTGTTTCATGTAAAATTTCAATTTTTTCTCAATTTTTTTTTTAAAAAATCGCGATCTAAAAATTCAGAAGTTATCAGAGAAATAAAAAGAGAGTCGTTTACTGAATAATTTTCTTAATTACAACTTACAAGTGGATAGTTTTCTGTTAATTACTTAATTAAGTTCCTTGTAGACTGATAATACCTATGTTGTCATTCAAGATTTTGGTTCTTAAAATTCAAAATCACCAATCATTTAATATTAGTGTTTTAAGTGTAAAAGTATTGACTCTCCAATTATTGAATTTCACTTGTGAATTCAACAATTTTTCTTCAATTTTAGATTATAAAGTTTGTTTGACTGAGTTTATAAATCGATCAAATAAGCTTATAAATCATTCCGAGTCTGTTTGAATTAGCTGATTAAAACACCAAATGTCGATAAACAGTACGTGTTTCATAGAAAGATTAGGCACTAATTTGATCTATGCCCTCCATCTTTGAATGTATACAAGCAAAAGATACTTAAACTTGTATAAAGTTGAACGACCAGGTCATACGTACGTGACGTAATACACGTCGGTCGAGTGTAACGTAGGACGTAAAATCGCCATGCATGACGAATGTGTCTATCTGACAACACGTAAAGCTTATCAACTATTTACGATCAGCTAATCCAAACGAACTCTATTTAAAGTTAGTTACTAATGAAATCTCAAAAACACAACACAACAAAATGTTCAAAGTGAGTTTGTTACTTTCTCATTTCTTACTAAACTTATTGATTCTTAGTCCAAATTTTGCATTTTCTCAAACTAAAAATGATGTGAAAATTGGTTCATCACTCATTGCTGGTGATGATAAAACATCTTCATGGATTTCTCCAAATGAAGATTTTGCATTTGGATTCCAACAACTAGGTAATGAAAATCAATACCTAGTATCAATATGGTACAACAAAATACCCGAAAAAACAATAATATGGTATGCAAATGGTGACAATCCATGCCCTAAAGGATCAAGAATCGAGCTTCTTGCTGATCGCGGACTAGTCCTTACTAGTCCACAGCAAGACGAGGCATCGATATCTGATCCTTTGATAGGTATAGTTGCTTATGGTACAATGCAAGATACCGGTAATTTCGTGCTTGTAAACAGACATTCTGATAGTTTATGGCAAAGTTTCAATCAAACTAAAGACACAATCTTGCCAACACAAGAATTTAGAGAAGGATTCAAGATTTCATCTCGTCGTTCTGAGACAAGTTTTTCGAAAGGAAGGTTCTTGTTAAGGATGTTTCAAAATGGTAACATTGGAATTGCTAGTTTGAACTTGCCAAGTGAGTATATAAATGAGAACTTTTACTTGATTCGAAGCATCGATCAGTTGAATGCAACGAATTATGAGATGAAGTTCAATGAATCAGGTTATATTTTGTTGTTAGTGAATGACAGTCAAGAGTTTGTTCTTTCACAAGGTGAGATTGGATCATCAGCACGGTTTTATCATCGTGCTACGCTCAATTATGATGGCGTTTTTGCTCTGTATCAACGTTTAAAAGACTCGAAAAATGATGTATGGTCTACTGTTTGGTCAGTTCCTGATAATATATGTTATAGTTTGCCTTCAGAGAAAGGTAGTGGTGTTTGTGGATATAACAGAATTTGTAGACTAAGTATAGATAAAAGACCAGATTGTCAATGCCCGAGAGCGTTTACACTAGTTGATCCAGATGATGACTACAGAGGATGTATACCGGACTACGTGCAGGATTGTGGTAACAATCAAGAAGATGCGGGAAGTCAGGTTGAGATGGAAACTATAACAAACATCGATTGGCCTACGAGTGATTATGAGCTACTTCAGCCTTTAGATGAAGAGAAATGTAAGAATGCTTGTTTGAATGATTGTATGTGTGGTGTTTCGATTATTCGTGAGAATAGTTGTTGGAAGAAGAAACTACCACTTTCGAATGGCAGAGTAGATAACAGAGTGAATTCGAAAGCATTCATCAAACGAAGGAAAGGTACTTTTCGAGAAAATACTAACTCCTCAAAGTCTAAAAACAAGAAACAACAAACTATCATACTTGTTGTATCTGTGTTCTTAGGTAGTTCTGTTTTTGTTAACTGTTTACTTCTTGGAGTACTTTCACTAGGGTTTTTGCTAGTTTATCGTAACAAAAGACTAACATTTGATCGAAATGGAAGTTCTATGGATCAAACGTTGAGGTACTTTCCATACAAGGATCTATCAAAAGCCACGGAGGGATTCAAGGAAGAACGTGGACGAGGGGCATTTGGGATCGTCTACAAAGGTGTAGTTGACATTGGTGAACCTATCGCGGTGGCTGTAAAGAAATTGGATCGGATAGTACAAGACGGGGATAAGGAATTCAAGACTGAAGTTCATGTGATAGGACAAACTCATCACAAGAATTTAGTCCGTTTGATCGGATTTTGTGATGAAGGTCCTCATAGATTGCTTGTATATGAGTTCTTGAACAATGGTTCATTGGCAAGTTTCCTTTTTGGTGATCTAAAATTGACATGGAACCAAAGGACTCAAGTGGCACTTGGGATAGCAAGAGGGCTATTGTATTTGCACGACGAGTGTATCACACAAATCATTCATTGTGACATCAAACCTCAGAACATACTTCTTGATGATCAATATGAACCAAGAATATCGGATTTTGGATTATCAAAGTTGTTGAGGATGGATCAATCGGAGACTCAAACAGCGATAAGAGGGACAAAAGGATACGTTGCTC
The DNA here is from genome assembly GCA_022817965.1 of Solanum lycopersicoides. NCBI lineage: Eukaryota > Viridiplantae > Streptophyta > Magnoliopsida > Solanales > Solanaceae > Solanum > Solanum lycopersicoides. Next base: position 1,602,721 of record CM040618.1, read on the forward strand.
CTGAATGGTTTCGAAACATGCCAATCACATTGAAAGTAGATGTGTATAGCTTTGGTGTTTTACTCCTTGAGATCATTTGTTGTAGGAGAAATGTGGACTATGAAGTTGGTGAAGACAAGGCAATTTTGACATATTGGGCTTATGATTGTTACCAAGAAGGCACAATGTATCAACTTGTTGAAAATGATTTAGATGCAATGAGTGATATGAAAAAGTTAGAAAAATTTCTAATGGTTGCTATTTGGTGTATTCAAGAAGATCCTTCATTGAGACCTACAATGAAAAAAGTTGTCTTAATGCTTGAAGAAATTGTTGAAGTTCCTAATCCTCCATGTCCACATCCTTATAGGAGTGAACATTCTCTTGTAGACTCGGTATAATAGAAGATTTCATCAGTCCAATGCACAAAGCATTCTGCATTCACGCTAGTCTGGCGTGGAGGAAATGTCGCGCCCTAAGGGGATGTAATGTTGATACAAGCATTAACGGCTCGAGAATCCGTGACCTATAGGTCATACAAAAACTACCAACTTTACTGTTGTTCCGAGTCTCTCCTGAAAAAATTCATCTTTTAGAACAACAAATTAATTAGCTCCTTTTTGTTCTTCTTGTTTGTATTGCCCTATGGATAATAATAATAATAATTAGTATACTTTGTTGATCATTTGTTGTATACATGTATATTTTACTATATAAAAAAAATCATTTTAAAATTTTATTGATCATTTGTTTAGTGTTTAGCGATAAAAGTTATTAATTGCTAATTCATGTTTTTTTCATAGTGATATTGTGGTTTTGTAATACTTGTAAAAATAAACGTTCAATCGGGATATATATTGTTATTCGATTACGCATAATCTCTTCCACAAGTTGACGTAACAAATTCATTTAGAAATAAATTCGATCTCATCGTTGAAATACATATCGACAAGCCTCCTAGTGCCATTTCTCTCGTCTATGAGTTTCGAGACGAATCAATTGCAATAAAATAAAATAAAATATATCATATTCTTTAATTGTATTTTATTTTTGAAATGAATGTAATTATATTTTAATCTTGAAACAAAAAGAGACACTTTCCGTTTAAAGTTTGAAAAAAACGTGTTAAATAAGTTAATTACTTAAAATATAGGCATAATATATAAGACCTCAGTTATAACAATGTATACAGTGCCATATATCATCAATGCATACTATATATACACTGATTATACATAAATTATGGCCAGATTTTGTAAAATTTACATTTTTTTGTCAAATTTACATTTTTAAAATTTATTTATTTATTCATTAATTATGTTTCAATAAACGAGAAACATGACAAATTGACTAGTTTTCATATTTTTCTAACTTCCATACATATATAACTTTTAATTTCTTTTTAAAATGTTGTAAAATGGCCAAAGACCAATACCTATTAGTTTTGTTTTCCCCTTTTCTAATTAAAAAATATATAAAGAATACAAAATATAAATTGATAATTAGAAAATAAAATTTAAAATCTAAATTAAACAATAAGCTCAATCATAAATTTAAACTATAAATAATTTTAACTGCACGCTCATCTTCTTGTAAAGTCTATCACAGATGCGTCTATTTTTTTCTCAATAACAAAGAAAATAAATTGTAAATATAACGCAAAAGAAAATAAATATTATTTTTTTTGTTTTCTCTTTTATTCCATTCTCATTCTTTCTTTTTATTTTTTTATCTTTTTTCAAAATAAAAAATTAGCTCATAAGAAATTATTGATACTATTTAACCATTTTCAACCAGGAATACATGATTAGTTACTTCAATTATATTAATTAAAAAGATATTTCAAAATAAAAATAAAAATAATAAGATCATATACATGTGTATGTATTGTAAATCTTGATAAATATTTAGGCCCAATTCTTAATTAAATAATCAACAAAATCACACACACCCAAAAAAAAAAAAAGAGAGTAAGAAACTTGTTTTTTTAATAAAAAAAATGTTTTTGGAATAACACTAATATAAGTGATTAAATGAACAGTCAACCAATTGGGCTACTAAAATTCAATTCGGGACATTTTTAACCTTCTATCATTAATATAAATTAATTATAATTTGACTAATTAATGTACCATTATTAATCTACTATATAATTTAAAGAGTGCTATCATCTCACCAAAAGTAAAGGTGCTAACGAGAACACATATTTATTTATTTAATTATATTATTTCTCAAAGTGTTCTCTCACATTTGAGCCTAACCTTTTTCATGAACCGAGCACATGAAAATATTTTTTGAGTGGGTGACGATGAGACTCAAATCCAGAACTTTTCTGTCTACTGTGATGCTATACTTTGAAGTTTATGGTCATCTCATCTAAAAGAAAATTTATCAAAGAAAATACATTTTTGTTTATTTTCTTATATCATTTTATATATTAGCTTGACATATTGGATATTTTTATTTTAGATAGATACATATAAAAATGATATTTCTTGGCAATTTAACATAGGAAAAATGATTTTTTTGCCTATAATGATATTTCTTGGCAATTCAACATAGGAAAAATGAATTTTTTTCCTATCATATTTTATGAAAATGAATGTTTTGGCAAAGTTCTTAAAGGTCAAGAATAAGTTTGGTAGCTTATTGGGTTGGGGACTAATTGATAGAAAATGATATGTGGTGAGGCTGTAATATGATATTGAATTTTTGACATTTCCAAAATTAAGTAAAAGTAAGATTTTTTTGACATTTCTAAATGGTGGTGTTTGTGTCCTCCACAAATCTTATCTTTGATTTGACATTTCAAATAGTTTGCTTTCTAAATGGTGGTGTTTGTGTCCTCCACAAATTTTTTTTTAACATTCTCTTGTAGACGCGGTATAATAGAAGATTTCATCAGTTTAATGCACTGCATTCACGCTAGTCTGGCGTGGAGGAAATGTCGCGCCCTAAGGGGATGTAATGTTGATGCAAGCATTAACGGCTCGAGAATCCGTGACTTATAGGTCATACAAAAACTACCAACTTTACTATTGTTCCGAGTCTCTCCTGAAAAAAGTCCATCAAGAATTGTAGCTTTTAGAACAACAAATTAATTAGCTCCTTTGTGTTCTTCTTGTTTGTATTGCCCTATAGATAATAATAATAATAATAATAATTATTAGTATACCTTGTTGATCATTTGTTGTATACATGTATATTTTACTATATAAAAAAATCATTTTAAAATTTTATTGATCATTTGTTTACCGTTTAGCTATAAAAGTTATTAATTGCTAATTCATGTTTTTTTCATAGTGATATTGTGGTTTTGTAATACTTGTAAAAATAAAAGTTCAATCGCGATATATATTATTATTCGATTACGCATAATCTCTCCCATAAGTTGACGTAACAAATTCATTTAGAAATAAATTTGATCTCATCGTTGAAATACATATCGACAAGCCTCCTAGTGCCATTTCTCTCGTCTATAAGTTTCGAGACGAATCAATTGCAATAAAATAAAATAAAATATATCATATTCTTTAATTGTATTCTATTTCTGAAATGAATTTAATTATATTTTAATCTTTGAAACAAAAAGAGACACTTTCCATTTAAAGTTTGGAAAAAACGTGTTAAATAAGTTAATTACTTAAAATATAGGCATAATATATAAGACCTTAGTTATAACAATGTATACAGTGCCATATATAATCAATGTATACTATATATACACTGATTATACATAACTTATGGCCAGATTTTGTAGAAGATAACTGCAGAATGGCTATTTGTAAAAAGGATAATTTTGTGCTACTATTTAAACATTGTGTCTAGTACTTCTTGATACATGTGGGAAAATGACCTTTTTAAGTTTAAAATACCTATTTTCTTTTTAACTCTTTTTTTATTATTCTATTTTATTCATGATACCCCTCTTTTATTATTTTAAAGCTATAAAAGCAAAATAATAATAATAATAATAATAATAATAATAATTATTATTATTATTTTATTATTTAAGACACAAGTACCTCCTAGATTATGACCGAAATCTCAGAGTCACACCTTAACTAAATTAAGGTCTTATTATTCCCCTGAATCCATTTTTTGGTAATTTTGTACACCTTTTTAGCTTACACGACATCCAAATATCTCCCACACGTCTCAACTTTATGGAGTCATCAAGTGTGTCACGTAAGTCAAAAGATGTATAACTATTACAAACAAATGAGTTCAGGTGGATAATAAAATCTTAACTTAGTTTAGATATACCTCTGAGATTTCGAACACAGTGTAAGGATATTTATGTCTTTTCCCTTATTATCATCATCATCATTATTATTATTCTGTTCCACTTGTGTCTTTTCCCTTATTATTATCATTATTATTATTATTATTATTATTATTATTATGTTTCAATTGTGACATCTCTTTATTATAATTCAAAAGTACAAAAGAAAAAAGAAAGACATTACATATGAGTTATCTCTCTCTCTATATATATATTTTATTTAGTTACCACAAACCATTTGTGATTTATATCATGCAATATATCTTATTTAGTTACCCCAAACAATTTCTGATTTATATCATATTTTTTATGTTTTACTCGAACCATAACTTGTAATATATCAACTTTTATTATAAAGATATATAATATGTGTGAAGATATATTATATATATATATATATATATATGTAATTTCAAATGTCACGTGTGAAGATATTATTCATTAACAATGTAATTTTTTAGTATTATTATTATCAGTATATTTTAACAAGATCAAATTATACATCAACCCTAAATATACTTTTTCCTCCGCAAAGGATTTTTTTTTATATATCAATAGGTATTTTTTAAGTAAAAGAAAGAACTTAAATACTAAACACTATATTTCAATGTTAATGAAATTGTAACAATTTTTTAAAATTTTCTTTATAATTTTATATTTGTTTCTATCATATTAATTATTTTATTAGTAAATACTACAAAAAAAATCGATCTTTATACTATTTATTAATCCTATGAAGTAGCAATAATGTCCCTATTTTTAATATTACAAAATCAAATTGAATTCAGAATTAGAAAATTTATTCATACACAACTTTGAATATGAAACCTAATTAAACACATATCAATAAACTATCAAATATCAAAATCCAAAAAAACATATACTCCAACAAAAAGATTTGAAAAAAATACATGTCAAATACATATGAATTTATTATATTGTTTATGAGTTTAAGTAAAATACAATAACTTTACTCTAATTTGGTATTTTCTCACTATGAAATTACTTATTATATATTAATTTAGAATTATCGTTAGAAAGTTTGAAATTCACAAATTTTAAATCTTAAATTCATAATTGTTGTTAAAAGAAGAGTTCACACGGTTGATTAAAACTCTGGTGGATCAAACACCACCACATATTTGTTGGTAACACCAATATCATAGGTACAAGGCTCTCGATGGGCTGAGATATTTCAGATCGAAATCTTGATTGAACATACGTGAATTTATTTGATAACTTAGTTAAAAAATAAATTTTCGTTCATGTTATCGATCATAAAATCAAATAAACGTTTAATAATTAATACTAACTGTGTCATTTTTTCTAGGGATAATACATAAGTACCCCGTCAACCTGTGTCCGAAATCTTATAGACACACTTATGCTATACTAATGTCCTATTACCCCCTGAACTTATTTTACAAATAATTTTCTACCCCTTTTCGTCCTACGTGACACTATTTTGTGGGTCCAGCGTGTGTTGACATTTTTTTTTCAAACTAGTGCCACATAGTCTAAAAATGGGTAAAAAATTATTCATAAAATAAGTTTAAGAAAATAATAGGACCTTAGTATAATATAATTGTTTTCTCAGATTTTAGACATAATTAGTTAAGGGAATATTTATGCAATTTTTCCTTTTTCTAACTGGTCCCAATTCAAAATCCACCAAATCTATTTTTGGCCTTTAAGAATATAGCCAAAAAAAAAAAAAAAAACTAACTTCAAATAAAAAATATGTCACATTTAAAATATTTTACCAGAAAAAAGATACTTTATGATTTGTTACTATATCTACCTAAACTCAGCATGTGGATCTAAATCTATGCAAAGATTTTTTTGCTCAATAATTGCTGCCTGAATATTATCGTACTTATAAAAAATAATTATAATTTTTTTAAATTTTGAAAGTTAAAAGGAGAAATGCACAAATATTTCCCTTAATCTATGATCGAAATCTTAGAGACATATTTATACTATACTAAGGTTTTATTACCCTTCTGAACTTATTTTACAAATAATTTTCTACCTCTTTTCGGCCTACGTAACACTATCTTGTGGGTCCAACGCGTGTTGACATTTTTTTTTCAAGCTGGTGCACGTAAACCGAAAAGAGATAGAAAATTATTTATAAAACAAGTTCAGGAGGATAATATGATCTTAATATAGTATAAGTGTATCTCTGAAATTTTGAAAATAGATTGATGAAATATTTATACATTTTCCCAAAATTAAAATATAATTGATTATTACTTATCACTTACTTCTTTACTCAATAAAACATGAAGACAATCAATATGGTGAAAAAGGATGTAGCATCAAATTGAGATAACATAATAAATAAAGATAATTTGATCAAATAATCTTTTTAGTTAATTTTCTTAAAAATCGTATAAAAAAAATATGACAAATAAATTGGATGAAATTAGAGGAAATATCTCTATCTTATCGCATGATGTCAATAGATAAGTGTTGTATGGACCAAAAAAAATTATTTGGATAACTAATTTGAAACGAAAGAAGTACATGTAGCATCGCTTGACTATTAAATATTTAAATTAATAAGGTAATTAGTAAACTCGATAAATTTAGAAAGTAATTGTGGTACTTACATATATGCATGCATGTAATGAAGACAAATAACAGGTGGTGTTCATTACACTATTATGTTAACTAATGACGATGTAATTCGTCGCTAAAAAATATAATTTCAATACTAAAATCTATTTTTTGAATAGAATTCAGTATTTCGTCACTGAATTTATAAATTGGTGGCAAAAACAATTTTATAATTGAAAACCATCATCTCAATAAAAAGTTATTTAATATGAAAGTATATAATATAATAATAATACATGAATATTGATAAATTTAAAAGATAAAAATATGTTGCTTCACTAATCTAATAGTTTTACGCTTAAATTAATTTATCCATTATTCTACCTTTGTGGAAAAAAATATTAGTATACTTTTTAACAATACGATCAAAATAAAATATATTTTTCAAACATTAATCATTATTAGTGACAAGACAAATGTGTCAATAATAATTGAAAATTCGTGGCTAATGCTATTCAATAAATGACGTCAATTCTTTTTTTATGAGAATTTTTAGTGGATAAAATTTTGTGACAAAATCTTATATTTCTTCACTAATAGTATGTGGCTCATATATTTACTTACAAAAAGTGAATAATTAATGACAAATTTTATATCGTAGCTAATAATATTGTAGATAAATTCATATTTGTTGTGGAGTATTTAACATGGGAAAGGAAATTCGCAGCAAGCTCAAATTTTTAATACTCCTCCGTCTCATTTTATGTGGCAATATTTGACCGGAGCAAGCTCAAATTTTTAATAATCTCCCGTCTTATTTTTTATGTGGCAATATTTAATCGGACACGGAGTATAAGAAATAAACGAAGACTTTGAAATGCTTACCAAATTGCCCTTAAAAAAAGTCAAAAAGTAATCTCATTTTTCTCTCTCCTCATAAATGTATTGGAGTACTATCTTTAAAATTAAGTGGGATCAAGATGAATTGTACATTTAAATGCTTACCATATAAGGAAAAATAACGTTTTTTTCGGGACAGATAAAAAAAAAATAATCCTACATAATATAAGACAGAGAAAGTATTATTTTAGTCGTATGTGTGTATGAGTTGTGGATTGAAAGGAACAATAGAATATTCGTGAAGAAGAATAGACATATTAAAAGTATGGTCAAAAAATTAATCTATATAACTATTGTTAGAGCCCAACCTAAGAGTAGAAATATTTTACTTAGCTATAAGTACTTAGCAATAGAGATATGTTAGCAGATTGAATTATCGTGTAACCATCAATTATCAATAAATAGTAATAGTAATACTAATAGTAATCGTATTAGTAGTAATAATAGTAATAGTAATAGTAGTAATAATAACAATAATAATAATAATAATAATAATTAAAAAAAATACAACTACAATAATAATAATAATAACAATAACAACAACAAAAACAATAATAATAATAACTAAAATTTATTCATCACTAAATTCCAATTTTTTTAATGATAGGTTTGTTAGTATCCGTTGTATATGATACTAATCATAACTTTGTAGTTCTTGACTTTTATTATATATTATGTCTATGTTATCACATTATTTTATTATTAATATTGTATTTTTCTAATAGAGTTATATTTACGTTAACATTACTATATATATATATATATATATATATATATATATATATATATATATAAACTCAATACGTTCTTTACACTTTTTAAAAATAAATAAATATATATCATTTAATTTTTAGTAGATATTTTTATTTTGGTATGATTTCAGAGACGTTTCTTCAGGTTTTGCTCTATAACACTCACTTCCCCTGTGGTTTATGATATCTACTTCTCTTATTTTTATTTTCTTGTAACCATTCTATAAACCTATTTAAAATAAATATAAATTAATTTAGATTTGACAATTTTACCCTTCTATATGCAAGATTAGATCTAATTTTCAACGATATATCTATATTCGTTGGGTCATGTTTCTTCTTCGCTCGTGAAAATGTTTAACTAGAACAAAATCCTATCGTTCTTATCGAATTTCTCTCTTGTGGAGATCATTTTTATCTTCTATTTGAAGAAATTATTGCTGGAAAATGATGGATTGTTGTGGGAAAAAAATCTACATGAATTGGTAAAGGTGAAATGGAAATGAAGAGTTAATATTTAGTGAAAAATGTGGGTCACCTTGAATGAAGACTTTGATATTTGTTTGATAAAAAAAACACGTATTAGTGCTGATTTATTTTTTAAAATATTTGATAAATGAGTAAATTTTTTAAATAATATTTATTAATATGAAGAAATTAATATAACGTTGGGTATAATTGTCAAATCTAAATTAATTTATATTTATTTTAAATAGGTTTAAAGAATAGTTACAAGAAAATAGAAATAAGAGGTAGACGTAATATCGTAAACCCAAGAAAAATGAGTATTATAGAGCGAAATCCAGAATAACAAAAATCTAAAAATAGTTAAAGAGATCTCAATTTAACTTTAACACATTAAGAAAATTAATTATTATCCACCCAAGGGGAAAATATCTCTAGGACGCAATTTATTGTCTCCTTAAGGCAAAATTATTTTATTAATAAAACTACTAATTAATTGGTATAAATAGTAATTTAGATTAAAACAACTCTAAGAATAAATTTCTGAAATAATAAGCTTCTTTTTTCTGTCAATTTATTATTGCTACATATTGTATTTATTCAATTTTAAGTGTCACATGTTTTTCACAATGTTTTTATTTTTCAACATATATACATTAAAAATATAAATTTGAGTCTGAATTATTGAATTATGTTGGATCTGTAAACAATATTGTGGCCCCGTCATTAAATCGGACAAACTCAATAGTTTTTTTATTAAATTTTTTATCTACAAGAAAAGTGCGAATTACATGAGGATTTTCTTGAAAAAATGTATGAAAATTTGCAGGAAAATAAGTTTCCTGCGAATTTTCAGACTAATCCCAAGGAAAATTTCCATGTAATTCACACTTCTTTTTGTTAAAATCCATTATAAATATGTATTGTTAACTCAGTAATTAAAACGAGCGATTAATTTGATATAAAATTCAGAACTCATAAACTTTAAATACTGGTTAAACGTTCGATAATATCTATGAAAAAGTTCCACATGCCCAAAACAATACATACCCATAGGTACCTAAGCAAAACTTCATCATCTATATAAAGAGAACTCCTTATAGACCAAAATGCAAACCAAATATCAATTAAAATTGAAATAATAAAAATGTTGAAGCCTCAACTTCAACAATCTACAAAAACCCTAATTCCATCTTGGAATACTAATACATTATTCTTAGCCTCTTTTCCCATAAATATTTTAAATAAAAACTTTATACTAAAAAAAAAGAATAATTTTAGGGTTCATCATAATTATAATGGTGCAAATATCACTAAGGCTGTGCTTAATTCTACTGAAAAATCCATAGGTGTTAAAGCTGTGGTGACTGTCCAAAAACAAGTTAATTTTAATTTATCAAGAGGACTTGATGATATTGGTGATTTACTTGGTAAATCACTACTTTTGTGGATTGTTGCTGCTGAACTTGATCATAGTAAGTATATTCTATTCACTCATATATTAATTTTCGTTCGTAAGTAAATAAAAGTCTGTTCTCTCTCTTTTTATATGCATTGGTCAGGGTCAAAACAGCGACGAATCAAAATTTTTTGTTAATAGTATTGTTTAATGTCTAATATATATATAAAGTAATTAATCTCCGACTCATATATATGGTAATATATTCATTATAATTTTTTAGTAGTGAAGATTGTTAAACTGGTTATCCTTCGCGTAAATCATGTCAAATCAAGACTAATCAATATCCGAACGAAATTGATTCAAACTTCTCCTAGAATAATTTTTGGTGCAAAATGAAATTATAGGATAGATATGAGTATTTCAAAGGAGAAATAGTATTTTGATAGGATCCGATAGCGATAAATAAAATTAATATGATTATGCATTAGAACTGAATCACTATGCGAATCAGAACTTGTGACTGATTTATTCAAACATTCAAGATTCTCATAATAAATTTATTGTACATTTGTAAAATGTGCATTTATGACATTTATTTAGTTAGTAGCAGTAGTATTATGTTGTTTGAGTTCTTCAGAAATGCTACAACAGTTATGTGTGGATCCTTCAAATTTGTAATTTTTATAACATAACTGAACTTGTATATGTGTAATTAAATAACAATATGCATGTAATTAGTTTTTTGATGTTGAAAAATCATATATATATATATATATATATATATATATATATATATATATATATTCTACGATTATCTATGCAAGTTGAATGTTTAAATAAAATTTATAGATAAATTAGAAAAAAACTATTGATATATTATTAAACCCAATGGGTCACATCACATAGGACAAAAGTGATGAAAAAGGTATCCTTCAGTGTACTTCAATTTAATCATTTAATGGGATTGTCTGGTATAAAAGTTGATTAATTATGGAAGGATTATATTTTATCCAAGTGTTTGATTTATTGTTTTTAATATAATATTATATTTGGTTTACAAATTTATAACTCTTAAATTACTATGAGATTTTTTATTTTATGTAAATGAGTTGAGATAGTTTTTTTTAGTCAAGATAGATAACTGTAGGCAATATTAAATTTTTGTGACTTTTAAACTAGCTAGAGACGAATAATTTTACTGTCATATATGTTAAATTTTCACTTGAATTATTTGAGCGATAAACTCTACAAAAATCTTCTTTTCAGCTATATTCATGAATTTTTGTAGGATTTTCTATTTCATTTAACAAATCAAGTTAAATACAAAATAAATATGAAAAGTAAATTTTTGTTAATTTTGAGGTGTGATTTTCCACTGCGGAGATCATGTATTTTTAATTATTTTGTTGGTCAAATAGCTGAAGCTTATTACCAAAACGAAATAGTTCAATTGGTAAATCGTCGAACTATCTTTTCTTTTAAAAAAAATAAAATAAACTAATATAGCAAACCAAACATGGAGAAAAAATATTAATTTGTAAAATTATCAAATTTCACCGAAATGAATTTGGAGAATTAAAAAGAACATTTATAACCATTTTATTATATAATTAAAAAGGCATCAAATTACACAAAAAAAAAATTAGGAAAAGAAATGGAGGGATAGCGTATTCATTTAAGGGTTTTATCTAAGAACTTTAAACATAGGATAAATTATCCCTTCATTTTCTAGCGATAAAATAAAATCTCACAATTAATATATGTGGTGGTTTAATTTATCATTGATATGGTTTAAAATTTCTTTGTTTTAATTAAAAAATTTGAGTTCGTGTGCGTGCCAATAAAAAAATTCTCTTGAAAGGGATATCTACATACAGAAATGAGACCTATAATATATAAATTTATATTTAATCGAACCTACAAATATTAACTGAGTACACTAAATATAAAATCATAAAAAAAAAATGTAACTTATCAAAGGAAGCAAATTTTACTTTGATAAGTTTTTTCTTTTCAAAATTGAAAACAATATAAAGTTTAAAGTCAATAATTCAGCCCCCCCCCCTCACTCTTTTTTTTTTTCTTTCAATTTTCATATATAGCAAACATTATATTTCTTTTCCGCTAATTAATTTCTTCGTTCATGTTTCGTTTAATCTAAAAATTTAAAATATTATTAATATTAATATTTATTTTTTAAACTTTAAATTTTTGAAGAGACTGGACTTGAAAAGCCAAGCATTAGGTCATATGCAAATCGTGGACTAGATGTGGATGGTGACACACATTATGAGGCTGATTTTGTAATTCCTGAAGACTTTGGGGAGGTTGGTGCAATTTTAGTAGAAAATGAGCACCACAAGGAAATGTATGTGAAAAATATAGTAATTGACGGTTTTGTCCATGGCAAAGTTGAAATTACATGCAACTCTTGGGTTCATTCCAAATTTGATAATCCCAATAAAAGGATTTTCTTCACAAATAAGGTTTGATATAATTTCTTCTTTTCTATTTTTCTTTTTATTATTTCTTGCTACGATAATCAGAGATATTAGATAGGATTTCTTCGTTCAGAATAAAACATGTGTAGTTGATTGATTAGAATAGACTGCACATAACTATTTCGATATGCCGTTCAGATAGTCAAATTGTGGAACAATCGAAATAGTTATGTGCAGTCTTCACTGAATAGATTTTAAAAAAATAAAAATAGTCGATTTTTGTTAGGAACATATTGTGGTTCATTTTCTTAAAAAAAAAAAAAAGGAAAGAAAAATACTCTCTCTCACTTATTAAGAAAAGAAAAACATAATAGTACAACAATTGTGGGGCTTGTGGTCCTTTATATTTGCTTAACTTGTTATATATAATGTTAGATTTTTCGAAAATTATAGTCTAGTAATATATAAAGTTTGAAAATGAAAAGTATAAAAATGATATTAACCTGTGAAAAATCTTTTTGATAAATGGTGGTAGTAAAAATTATGAGATTAGCTCATGAAAACATGACCTGCTTAGGTCGTCATAGTAAAGAAAAAAAGTTTTATTTTGTTATTAAACAAATTACAAGAAAGATACTAGGAAATATACATGGTAAGAGTTGAATGAGTTGGATTATTACCTATGATTTTGGTAATTCGATTCAATTCAGTTCGTTTCAATTCAAATAACCTTTGGATAGGTCAAATAATCCCCCCACCTTGACCCCCACCCCAATCCCCAACTCGTTCAAATTTAGTACTCGCTTCTTTGACCTCTTAGATATACAATAGTGGGATTTGAACTGGTAACTCTGGCTATTATAATACTATGTTGAAGTATGCTACTGAGTATTCTTTAAAATGTTTACGTTGTTTTTTTCATTTACTTAATTATATCGTCAAATTTTACAGTCATATTTACCATCTCAAACCCCAAGTGGAGTAATTAGGTTAAGAGAGGAAGAACTCGTGACATTAAGAGGTGATGGAGTTGGAGAAAGAAAAGTATTTGAGAGGATTTATGATTATGATGTATATAATGATCTAGGAGAAGTCGATAGTAATGATGATGCTGCTAAAAGACCAGTACTTGGTGGAAAAGAATTACCATATCCTAGAAGGTGTAGAACCGGTCGACAAAGAAGTAAAAAAGGTATATTATTTCTGTCTCGTGTTTGAACTTCTGAAAATATATGAATACCCTCTTTCTTCCACCCCATCATAATTGCGCCTTATGTGATGACTTGAATCTTGATTAGTTGAGCTAATCTGTTTTAGATATCAAATGATTATATATGAAAAGTAAATTTAGAATTTATATACACAGATTGAGAAAATATACCCCAAAGTATTGTCTATAATAGATCAATAAAAAGTCATAAATTAGTCAATCATAATGTATAATATTTCAGTTTATAAGCATTTTATGTTTGACAAAGGTTTTTATTGTTTTAATTTATTACTTTGACCTAAAAAAAAAGCTATTTAGCCTAAAAAAAATTTGGAATGAGAAATTGACATAAATAGTTATCCACCAAATTATACATTTTGATATGTAATAGTGTAAGTATTTTTAGTATATTTAATTATGTGAATTATATATATTTTTGAACGATCGACCAAATATGTGTAACTTGCCCTTTTATATTAATCACCAAAAAATTCTTTCAAAATGAAATTACCAACTCCCTCTATATTTCATTTTTTTCCATTAGTCACCCTTTACCATTTTTATTATATTCTTTTTGTAAAAAATAACTTTGAGGACAATTTAAGTCATTTTACCAAATACACCAATTGCTTAATGCATGTCAATTAATTCATTAAAAATAGTTTCTTTCATTTCTATCCAAACACATAACTGAATAACAAATAGATTTTTATACTGTATACTATTTTTCAACATCGGGCAATTATCAACCATTTTTAATCAGCTAACCAAATTGACTCTCTATTAACGTAATTTAACATGTCATAGAAACTTATGTTAGAAAAAAGTTTTTACTATTAATACGTAGAAGTTAAACTCGAATTAAATTTGTATTTTTTTTTGCATGCATGTAGATCCATTATATGAAACAAGGAGTAGCTTTGTGTATGTACCAAGAGATGAAGCATTTTCAGCAATGAAGAGTTTAACATTCTCCGGCAACACCATTTACTCCGTCCTACACGCGGTGGTGCCGGCATTGGAATCGGTCGTATCCAATCCCGACCTAGGGTTTCCACATTTTCCGGCCATTGACTCGCTTTTCAATGTGGGTGTCGATCTACCAGGACTAAGTGATCAAAAAAGTAGCCTTTTTAACATCGTACCAAGGCTTATTAAGTCTATTTCTGAAACTGGAAAAGATGTCTTGCTTTTTGAATCCCCTCAATTGGTCCAAAGTAAGTATCGAAAAACCCCTAGAGGGAAAACTTACAAATACCCCCTTAGACTATGACTCAAATCTCTGAGACACATCTTAACTAAACTAAGGTCCTATTACACCCTGAACTTACTTTTTTTTTAATGTTGTGCACCTTTTTTACTTACGTGACATCCAAATATCTCTCACGCGCCTCGATTGCGTAGAGTTGCGGAGTGTGCCACATAAGACAAAAGGTGTATAAAATTACAAAAAAGTAAGTTTAGGGGGTTATAGGACCTTAGTTTAATTAAGGTGTGTCTTTGAGATTTCGGTCACAATTTAGGAGGTACTTGTGCATTTTCTCATAAATTAACTATGTTGCTTGAAATTTTCAAAAATGTTAATAGGTGCGTTTTGCTTTTATGTGGTTGGATCAACATTTATTTTCATTTGATGATATCATGCATCTAGCACTTTTAAAGATAAAAAAAATCTAAATATTTTACTAGAAACCTATACTTTGTACATATCCTTAAAAAAAAAAAAATACCATTAATTTTTTTTTTCCACTAGAAACTCCAAAAATATTGTTATTCATGTATTTAAAAAACGAACCACGTATTTCAATAATTAGATACAAGTGTGACAATATTTTTGAAAATTACTCATACGATTTAATATTTTGTGTTTTTTTTTCCTCTTTTAATATTCATGGCAGGGGACAAATTTTCTTGGTTTAGAGATGTGGAATTTGCTAGACAAACCTTAGCTGGTTTGAATCCATATAGTATCCGATTGGTTACGGTATGTTATTCCGATAAAAAATTATTTGTATCAGGTATTTATATCGACTCATATAGTATATAGGTCACTATATGTTATTTCCTTAATTTTGTTTTTTATTTATTTTTCACTTTATATCATCTTAAACTTAATAGATACTATTTATTTTGATTTCACTTTATGTTGTTCTATATATAAATTTAATAAAAGGAATATTACAATTGAACATAATATGATTTCAAATATCATATGCTTAACAATTATATGTTATCATAAATATCATTAAAAAATAGAATTAGCTATAAACTTTATTATTAATTATAAAATTTATCTGTCGCTAATTCGTTACGAAATACAGGAATGGCCATTGAGGAGCAAGCTAGACCCTAAGGTGTATGGACCTCCTGAATCAGAAATCACAAAAGAGCTAATTGAGAATGAAATTGGAAACTATATGACTGTTGAACAGGTATATATATAAATTATTTTTATTTATTTATTTTCAATTATGAGAAAAAAATAATTTTTTTGATTTGTTTGTGGACAAACGATATCTAGCGTGGCCAATAGTTTGATCTTTTTTATTTGGGGAAAATGCACAAGTATCCCTAGACTATGACTGAAATTTCAGAGACACACCTTAACTAAACTAAAGTTCTATTACCCTCCTGAATTTATTTTTTCTTGTAATTTTTTATACGCCTTTTGTCTTACGTGGTACACTTCGTGATTCCAAGCAATTGAAGCGCGTGAGAGATATCTGAATGTCATGTAAGTCAAAAAGGTACACAAAATTACAAAAAAAAAAGTTCAGGGGTATAGAACCTTAGTTAAGGTGTATCTCTGAGATTTCGGTCATAGTCTAGGGGATACTTGTCCATTTTCCCTTTTGCAAGAATGACCTATTTTGAGTTGTAATATACATATATATTTATATATACAGGCCGTTCAACAAAAGAAGTTGTTCATCCTCGATTATCATGATTTGTTGTTGCCATATGTGAACAAAGTGAATGAACTCAAAGGGTCAGTATTATATGGATCAAGAACTTTATTCTTCTTGACACCTCAAGGCACATTGAAACCTTTGACCATTGAGCTAACTAGGCCACCAATAGGTGATAAACCTCAATGGAAGGAAGTTTATTCCCCAAATAATTGGAATGCCACTGGTGCTTGGCTATGGAAATTGGCTAAAGCTCATGTTCTTTCTCATGACTCTGGATATCATCAACTAGTTAGTCACTGGTACGTTATCACGTCACCTAAAAGATATTTAAATATAAGTCTTCTTTAAGATATTATGTTTATTATCAGACTATTATAACAAGTAAAAAGTGATTTTATAATGTTGTATAAATTCCATATTATATATTGTCGGTGCATATAACTTGAACTCTTTGCTAACAAAAACAACTTTTAGCAGCAATAAATATATACATTAACAAATAGTGATATGTCATTGAATCACTACATCAAAAATGATTATTAGAGACAATTAATTCTTAATTGCTGCTAAATATGTATTTTTATTTAGCGGCAATCAACACTCTTTGTATATGTCCCTAAAGCCTTTAGCGACATTAGTACTAATGACATTTAACTAATATCGGTAAAAACTTTAACACTCTTTATTAATGTCATTATTTAATGCTGCTAAAAGTTATTTTTGTTGTAGTGGATCCAGTGTATCTATAGACTCTAGGGGCATTTACGAAGAATGATAAATACCACTAGCTAAACATATATTTTTAGCAGCAATTAAGCTATTGCCACTGAAGACCATTTTTAATGTAGTTACTCTTCACATTAGTACTCTATCACGATGTCAACGTAAAGAATTTTTTTACACTATCAAGTCGCCTAAAAGATATTACTTATAGATAAGTCTTCTTAAGGCATGACATATATAATCTTGAAAATAAGACAAAATACCTTTTACAACAAGGAAAGTTTGACTTGATAATGTACAAATTTCTTAAACTGACGCACGGTGCATATAACTTAAACTCTTTTCTTGAACAAAATTTTGCAGGCTAAGAACTCATTGTTGTACAGAGCCATATATTATTGCAACAAATAGGCAACTAAGTGCAATGCATCCAATATATAGATTGTTGCATCCTCATTTCAGATACACAATGGAGATAAATGCCTTAGCTAGAGAAGCACTTATTAATGCTAATGGTATTATTGAGAGTTCATTTTTCCCAGGCAAGTATGCAATTGAGTTGAGTTCTGTTGCCTATGGTCTTGAATGGAGATTTGACCAAGAGGCACTCCCACAAAACCTTATTAGTAGGTAATAATTCACTAATCTTCTATTATTCTAATTCGATTCGGTGTTTGATATCTGTTTTGAAACCCTACTAATCTAAATTAGTGTAAAAAGATCCCACTTTGGAGTAAAACTCTCCCAATTGAATGTGACTCGATTAACAAAAGGGGTAAATCTCGAGACACGTGGGGCTCATTTTAGGGTTAGAAAATTCCGTTGCAGAGTCGAACTTGAGACCTCTAATTGTTAAGTTTATTTTTATTAAGGCGATAGTTTTGAAAAGACAAATAACTTATATATTTTTCTTTCATCTCGGGAGAAATACGATCGGGATGAGCTATAATGTATTCACAAGTAACTTCTTTACCCTTTAGACAACCTTGATTTTCTAAATATAGATTTATTGGTTTCAACATTGGTATAACACAAACAGAAGATTCAACATCTACTATATATAAATAAAAATAATTATTTGACCTTATATATAGTATAATTTTTCGACGAAAGGGACTCACACGAGCCCTTGTGCCCCTACTTCTACTAATATGTCATTTTTGTGCAAAATTTATAGGGGATTGGCAGAGGAAGATCCAAATGAACCACATGGATTGAAACTAGCAATAGAAGATTACCCTTTTGCTAATGATGGTTTAGTACTTTGGGACATACTTAAACAATGGGTAACAAATTATGTAAACCATTATTATCCACAAACAAATCTCATTGAATCTGATAAAGAACTACAAGCTTGGTGGTCAGAGATTAAAAATGTTGGACATGGTGACAAGAAAGATGAGCCATGGTGGCCAGAGTTGAAAACTCCAAATGACTTAATTGGTATTATCACAACAATAGTGTGGGTAACTTCTGGCCATCATGCAGCTGTTAACTTTGGCCAATATAGCTATGCAGGTACACACACCTTACCTCTTTTTTCTTTGCATCAATTTTTCCTCGACAAAATAACGTACGCAGTATCAGTATTTCTCACAAGTGACCAAGTCTAACGTACGCAGTAACATGTATGTTTATATATACTATATGTCCTTTAATAACTGGCTCTGTTACTAGAGAAGGTAGGGCGTATTATACAGACCTTGTTTGTGTGAACTAGGTCGATAGGTTGTTTTCGATAGCCGCGCGCTCGACCCTCCTCATATTAACTATTCTATTACATATGTAGGCTACTTTCCAAATAGGCCAACAGTTGCTAGGTCAAAAATGCCAACTGAGGATCCAACAGCTGAAGAATGGGAGTGGTTCTTGAATAAACCTGAGGAGGCACTACTAAGATGCTTCCCTTCACAAATTCAAGCAACAAAAGTGATGACAATTTTGGATGTCTTATCAAATCATTCACCAGATGAAGAATATATTGGTGAAAAGATTGAGCCTTATTGGGCTGAGGATCCCGTGATAAACGCGGCGTTCGAGGTGTTTTCGGGGAAATTGAAGGAGCTTGAAGGGATTATTGATGCTAGGAATAATGATAGTAAGTTGAATAATAGAAATGGAGCTGGAGTTATGCCTTATGAATTGTTGAAACCTTATTCTGAACCTGGAGTTACTGGAAAAGGTGTACCTTATAGTATTTCAATTTGATTTTTGTGTGTGTGTAAAAGACATGAATTTTGTAATAAAAATGATGCAATGCATCATATGTGCTAGCTCGTTTTGCTTTTGCAAATGCTCGTTGATACAAATTACTCGTGTTTGAACTTTGATGTTAACCTGAACCCAAGTACATTGAACTAGAGATATCGGGTAACTCTGTCATCCGAGATTTAAATGGGAAGAGTTGAAGGTTCTTTCTCCAACTCATCATGACTCGGAAAAAAATATATTTACAAACTCTGTAACTTCAGATTTTTATGTTTCCGAACATAAAGTAGAGTGTTGTATGTTTGTGTTATGATGTCATGTGAAAGAGTTGAGTGCAATACAATGTCTTTAGTGATGAAACATATCGTCTGATTGATCCAAAGATTCAACTTTATGTCCGACTTCTGTTTATCAGTCGAATTTATATCTACATGCCATAGACAAATGAAAGCAAACTCTGATTCGAGTCTCAAAGGAAGAAAAGTCATGTCTTTATTCATAGGGTAACAAATACTTTACGAAAACATCACAACATAAAGTAAGTGTTGTATGTTTGTGTTATGATGTCATGTGAAAGAGTTGAGTGCAAACAATGTCTTTAGTGATGAAACATATCGTCTGATTGATCCAAAGATTCAACTTTATGTCCGACTTCTGTTTATCAGTCGAATTTATATCTACATGCCATAGACAAATGAAAGCAAACTCTGATTCGAGTCTCAAAGGAAGAAAAGTCATGTCTTTATTCATAGGGTAACAAATACTTTACGAAAACATCACAGACTATGAAAAGGTAAAGGATTTTATCTGCATCTTCAGAAACTTTGTCGACATGAATCCTGCAATAAGAATTAAAGGTAAGAGCTTTGAGGATGAAGGAGGTCGAAAATACAAAATCTTAAGAAAGATAAAAGATCAAGTCGAATACCTGGAGGTATAGCTACTCACTAATATCTTTTCTTATGCTTTTTCATTCTCGTAGTAATTCTCTGTTCCAATTTTAAATCCATCCTCGAAAACCATGCTGGATATTGAGTTGACCACATTATGTATATTATGGACAGTCCAATTACAAGTCCACAACCATAACCCATGAGAACCGCCTGCCAACTGATCATTGGTGAATCTTCTTCTTCTTCTTCTTCGAACTCAGCTGGAGTTGTCACTTGATCATCACCGCCACAATGTTTTGAGAGTGGAAATCCGCGTAACTCGTCATTCCCTTGGTATGAACTGTTCTCAAACGAATCAAATTGTTTTCCTTTGGGGATGCATCCAACAAGATGATTGTGAGAGAGATTTAAGACTTCAAGAAATGTGAGGGATGCAAGCTGCTGCGGAATTTCTCCGCTGATTTTATTAGATGAGAGATCCAATGATTCGAGTACTGATAAATTTTGAAATGATGCCGGTATATGACCTTCCAAGACATTATGATATAAGTTAAACGTACGAAGTCCAACGAGATCTCCAATAATGTTTGGAATACAACCTTCAAATCTGTTCCTTGAGAGATCAATAATTATTTGTGTTTTCAAAACTCGATGAAGTTCATGATCCAGTCCCTTCGTTGTCACTATCAAAGAATTTTTGTAATAATAATAAAGTATATCTCCTACATACTCTCGGGTTCCACTGTTCTCACCAATTGTTTTCATGGCTTGAAAATTCTGAAAGAGGCTCACCGGTAACTCTCCACTAAATCCATTGGATGAGAGATCTATGACTCGAATTTGAGCAAACAAGTTGTCAGTCCTTATAGGGCCATAAAACTTATTTGATCTCAAATTCAAGATCTGCAAATGAGGTAGCTCTCCCAACCAATTTGGAAATGTGTCATTCAACTCATTGTTACTTAAATCTAGAAATTCCAATTTTTCACAATTGATCAACGATGGTGGAACTTTCCCCTCTAGCTTATTGCCATCCAATTTAATGAAAAATCTAATATTTCAAGTTGGGTCCAGCTTCTGTTAAAGGATAAGCACTCAAGTCGGCCATCAAAGTTGTTATTTCCAAGTAATAACCTCTTGAGCTTTCCAAATCTCGAGAGCTGGGGAATTGGTCCTTCAAGATGGTTATGATCGAGTAACAAACTCTCTATGTCGGTTAGATTCCATAGAGGTTTAGGGATAGGCCCTGACAGATTAGAATAAGCCATGTCCAACTCATGAAGTGCAGTTAGATAGCTAAATGATTCAGGTATCCTACCCGTAAAATTCACATTATAGAGATATAACTTCACGAGTGATGCACTGCTATTCCATTTGGTTGTGGGAAACCTAACAGTGAGCTGGGGATTGAACGATAAATCAAGGGATTCTAAGTCGGAAAGGTGAAAAACTCTTTCGGGCAATACCTCATGTAAGTGTGTGTAAGGAAGCCGTAGATTTGTTAAATAAGAAGAGAAATTCAGAGGAATGGTGGAAGAGATGTTCACAGAGCTAAGGTCGAGATATCTTAATTTGGTCAAGTTCTTAAGAAGCAATTCAAAATTGTGAGGCCCAAGAGTAAGCTCATTTAGACGAAGAACGTGCAATTTAGAAATGTGAGATATTTCGGAAGGGATTATACCTGTAAATCTTGAATAAGACAAATCAAGATGCGTCAAACTTGAAAACTCACCAAATTTAGGTGAAATGAGCGATCCAGTGAAATTATTAAAAGACAAATCAAGCCTTTTGAGATTGGAGAGGTGAAAGAGGCTGCTGTTGGAATGAAACTTGCCTTGAAGTTGGCTGCAACGGAGATCAAGCTCAATGACTTGTCCTGTCATCTCGTCGCAATGAACTCCATTCCATGAGCAACAATCCCTGTTCTTGTTCCAAGAAAGAGTCCTTGGATATAACTGAATCTTTTCGCCTGTATATATGTCGTAACAATAATCAGAAGGATTAATGGTAAACATGTTCTTGAATTGTAGAAGAGAAAGAGCTTGATCTTCGGGGCACAAATGAGGTAAGGATGACGAGGAAACACGTTGAAAGAGAAAGGTATATAGCATAAAAAACACAAGTTTTAAACAACCCATTTTTGCACTAAAATGATCAGAACTAATTAAGTCGGTAAAGAAGAAATCAAGAGATGTTTGCTTTGTGTGTCTATTCAACAATTTAGATGAGGTATATATAGCACAAATTAAGCAAAGAAAAATTTAGTACTAGTTACCTCACATAGTACGCTACCTCGAGCTAATTTTCCACAAGAATCGACCTGCTGATGGAAGACGGAGCAGGAGTCCAGACATGTCCTTCTCAGTTTGGTCTAACAATGTCCGCGTTATCAATAGTTTGGTCCAATAATGTAACCATCCAAATATGTCACCATCCAAAGACTATATAATTTAAATTTTTCTTAGTTTGTGTATAGAACGGGGCAAAAACCTTTAAAGTTGAAAATTCAATAAGTTTGATTAATCAGAAAAGGCAGCTATCATAGTAAGCGTAATATTTGGTTCATAAACTTAAAGAAAAGACATTTCAAATCAAAATTCCAAAAAGAAATTGATTGGTTTAGAATAATCGTGTTGGTTGGTGCATAGATCTTGACTATCTAAGTCAAGTTCAACTTATAGCCTTTTCCTCCAAGGAAAAAAAACAAAGAATCCAAATGTGATAGACCATTGTTAATTTATCGCTATTTCACTCGTAGTTAACAGAAATCTGTCGTTAAATAGAATTAACGATGAATTTTATTGTTTAACTATACAAAATTTATAATCAACCAAATCATCCTATTTGATTTTAGTAGTGATGGTTAGAACTAATATTGTTACAAAGGGCATTTACAAAACAAGAAATACACATTCGAGACGTCCATGACGGAGGGATATCAGAGCCTCTGAAAAAGACGAACACGTTACATGTTACACTTTAGGCGAATCTTACATCGAAATGCGAGAATAAAATTAGGGATCTTGTAAGAATGAGTTCAGAATCAACTGTTGAGCCACCGAGGCTCAAAGATAACAGACAATACCTTAACAGTTGGACCAGTAGGATTACAACAATTATCTTGTATTATTATATATACTTCTTTCAATTGCATTTTATTACAAAATTCACAAATATTATTTTTAAAAAAAAAAAAATCAAATGGAAATGCTATAAGGTACACCTTTTCCAGTAATTCCAGGTTCAGAAAATGGTTTCAATAATTCATAAGGCATAACTCCAGCTCCATTTCTATTCTTCAAATTACTATCATTATTTCTAGCATCAATAATCCTTTCAAGCTCCTTCAATTTCACCGAAAATACCTCGAACGCCGCGTTAATTACGGGTTCATCTTTCCAAAAAGGTTCAATATTTGTACCAACATACTCTTCATCTGGAGAATGATTTGATAAAACATCCAAAACTGCTATTACTGTTGTTGCTTGAAGTTGTGAAGGGAAGCATTTTAATAATGCCTCCTCAGGTTTGTTCAAAAAATCCTCCCATTCTTCATCTGTTGGATCCTCAGTTGGCATTTTTGACCTAGCAATTGTTGGCCTATTTGGAAAATAGCCTACATATTCGATAAACCGTAAGTACAATCAATCGTCTATCAGAAACAATCTCTCTACTCTCGTAAGAATATCGTAAGATCTGCATACATTCTACCTTCCCAGACCTCACCTGTGGGATTAGTATACGGGATACTTTAAATAATTTTACTTATATATATACTCTAAAGAGTACGTAGGATAGTGTACGATGCATTAATTCACACATGATTCGGGGAATGACACACCCTAAGTTGAGTATAATATATGCAACATACTCTAAAAAAACTCGTAACAATTTTATCGTTGTTCCAAGACCTATCCGTCCTTCATTTAACTTGTATGCACGGACAACTTATGTTGCTCTGGCTTACCAAAAATGCCGCTACATCCATGTCTGAATCTCCAAAAAATCACTATTTTTGAAATATCTGACATTCACTCGTCGATATTTTTAAAGAGTCTGCACAACATAAACCTATCATTCATTTAACTTATATCCACCATCAACCTGTGTTACTCGAACTTTCCAAAAATGTTGCTATGTCGGATTCTCCAAAGATTTACTATTTTTGAAAATCTGACACACACTCGTCGATATTTTTAAAAAGTTTGAACAACATAGACCTATCATTCATTTAACTTATATCCACGAACAACCTGTGTTACTCGAACTCTCCAAAATGTTGCTATGTCGGATTCTCCAAAGATTCACTATTTTTGAAAATTTGACACACACTCGTCGATATTTTTAAAAAGTTTGAACAATATAGACCTATCACTCATTTAACATATATGCATGGATAACTTCTATTACTCGAACTCTCCAAAAATTCTGATTCTCCAAAGATTAACTATTTTTGAAAAATTTGACAACACACTCGTCGATATTTTTAATGAGTTTGAACAACATAGACCTATCCTTCATTTAACATATACGCATGGACAACTTATATTATTTGAAATCTCCAAAATGTTACATTGTTATGTCTAATTCTCCAAAAATTCACTATTTTTGAAAAATCTGACACACACTCATCGATATTTGTAAAGAGTCTGAACAAAATAGACGTATCCTTCATTTAGCATATATGCATGTAAAACTTATATTACTCGAACTCTCCAAAAATGTTGTTATGTCTAATTCTCCAAAAAATCACTATTTTTGAAAATTTTGACATGCACTAGACGATATTTTTAAAGAGTCCGAACAAACAGTATGGAAAACTAATGCAAAGAGTCTAAGGAGAGTACCTGCATAGCTATATTGACCAAAGTTTACAGCTGCATGATGGCCAGAAGTTACCCAAATTATTGTTGTGACAATACCAATTAAGTCATTTGGAGTTTTTAACTCTGGCCACCATGGCTCATCTTTCTTGTCACCATGTCCAACATTTTTAATCTCTAACCACCAATCTTGGAGCTCTTCATCAGATTCAATGAGATTTGTTTGTGGATAATAATGGTTAACATAATTTGTTACCCATTGTTTAAGTATATCCCAAAGTACTAAACCATCATTAGCAAAAGGGTAATCTTCTATTGTTAGTCTCAATCCATGTGGTGCATTTGGATCTTCCTCTGCCAATCCCCTGTATATTTTTCACAAAATAACATATCAAGGTCCGAGTCTTCGTCAAAAAAATTATTTTCTCTGTATATATAGTAGATGTTGAATCTCCCCCTGACGTAACGTACCAACGTACAAAACAACATGTCTTGATTCATACATGTGTGTTAGTATGGATATGTGATAGTAGGTTAGTTACCATTATTACTAAGTAATTAATTTAGGTTAATTATGGAAATTTACTTGTAAATATCTCATAACTAAATAATTAACGAACATCTAAAGTTGTGTTGAGGTGGTAATTAAGTACCCCTCTATTTTTAACCAAAGATCTCTAGTTTGACCAATGTGAACGGCGTTCCCTTTAGTTGGGAGCGCTTAATGGGACTTCCTGTACAAACTCGGACTAGATGGATCCACAGAGGGTACCAGACACTAGATGGAAAATTAAAAAAAAATAGAAGATTAATGACCACCAAAGATTACAATTACGAGCGGTAAGTACCCCTTCATCCTTAACGCATCACATTACTTGGAAGTGTTTAACCCCAAAATAAGATTTTCCGATGAAGATTCGAATTAATCAAATCCTAAAGCAAGCAAGCTCGGACACCGGATGAAAAACGAAAAAAAAAAGACAGAAAATGAGTGACCACAAAAGTTTGTGGTAGACTAGTAAGAAAATATCTGTTTATTTTTAACCACAGGTCTCGAGTTTGACCCCTATGAATCGAGTCACCTTTGGTTGGATGCGCTTTACTCCTAAAGTAGAACTTTGTGACGCGAGTTCAAATTAGTCGAATACCAAAAAATATACCGGACACCAAATAAGAAACAAAAAAAAAAAAAGATTAGTAAATTATTACCTACTAATAAGATCCTCAGGGAGTGCTTCTCTATCAAACCTCCATTCAAGATCATAGGCAACAGAACTCAACTCCATTGAATACTTTCCGGGGGAAAATGCACGCTCGATAACACCATTGGCATTAATAAGTGCTTCTCTAGCTGTACCATTTATCTCCATTGTATATCTAAAATGAGGAAATAATAATCTATATATTGGATGCATTGCACTTAGTTGCCTATTAGATGCTATAATGTATGGCTCTGTACAACAATGAGTTCTTAGCCTGCAAAATTTTGAAGAAAAACAATTAGTCATAAGTCAAACTCGTCCTCAGCTGGCAAATAAGCACTTCAACTTTGAGTATGCACATCTAGGCATCTCAACTTGTTTTGACTGTGTCAGTTGAACACTTCAACTTATAAAATGATCATCTAGACACCTCAAATCGTCACCACTGTGTCAGTTGAATACTCCAACTTATAAAATGATCATCTATACATCTCCCAAATTAATGTGTCACGTCAGTATCGAGTGTTTCGAGACACAATGGGAACGAGTTGAGTGTTTAGATATCAGTTGAGACCAAATTGAGTGCTTAGAGATGTGGACTCTCAAAGTTGGATTACTTATAACTTGCTAGTTGAGGCCAAGTTAAATGTCTATTCATGTATTATGCTTAACTAATGACTTTATTGCTCAGACTCTTCAATAATGTTGACAAGTGCAAGCCGGATCCTCCAAAAGTAATGCATTATTATTTTGGAGCATCCGACACGGACACTACAACATGATTTTAGAAGAGTACTCCGAGCAACATAGCATAGTGCATGTATATATCATTCATCACTTACCAATGACTAACTAGTTGGTGATAGCCAGAGTCATGAGCAAGAACATGAGCTTTAGCAATCCTCCATAACCAAGCACCAGTGGCATACCAAGTTGGGCAATAAACTTGCTTCCATTGAGGCTTATCATCTACCGGTGGCCTAGTTAGTTCAATCGCCAAAGGTCTCAATGTGCCATTAGGTGTCAAGAAGAACAAAGTTCTTGATCCATAAAGTACTGTTCCTTTGAGTTCATTCACTTTGTTCACAAATGGTAATAGCAAATCATGATAATCTAAGATGAACAACTTCTTTTGTTGAACCGCCTGCATTGATTATGTATAAACAAAGATCATAAGGGGCGATCTTGAATTTTTGAACCCTCTTAACAAAAAATGACATTTGTTGTTCATCGAGAATAAGTTCTAGATGTAATGTGCACATAAGTTAATTTTGTCTACGATCCAAGAGTTCGAGACAATTCAAGAAGTTGAAGAGAGTGAAGATAGTGTAGTGTGTTGCCTATTGGGCGGGAAATTTAGTTGTGAACAATTGAACAACACATATAACTTGTGGCAAATTGAACGCGTTCTTGTCTCATAGTTAAAACCAATTTATGTTTGATGGGCAACAAAAGGATATTTTTTATGCGAGATCAAAAGTTCGGCACCACTCCTTATGAAAGTCATTCTTGCACATCGCTTTATATAATCGTGTAAATTGCACGAGCTAGTCAATCTATTATTTGCGCGGTATGACCTTTCTTGAGATCACTATTTCAAATCTCGTCTCCCAATTAGTTTAACAAATTAACTAAATTTCGCCTTTAAAAGTAGTTGCATGAATCTTTTCCTTTGTAAAGTCAAATTTAGCCCATTGGGCTATTGGGGGCATGATTTAAAGAGTGACCTCAAGAAGGGTCATTGCGCAAATAAAAAAATACCAAACTATTGGCCTGATCAAATATCGTTTGTCTACAAACAAACCAAAAAATATATAAATTTTTCTCGTAA
This sequence comes from Solanum lycopersicoides, assembly GCA_022817965.1. Taxonomy (NCBI): domain Eukaryota; kingdom Viridiplantae; phylum Streptophyta; class Magnoliopsida; order Solanales; family Solanaceae; genus Solanum; species Solanum lycopersicoides. The sequence continues at coordinate 1,631,309 of CM040618.1, forward strand.
TTGAAAATAAATAAATAAAAATGATACGTTTATATATATATACCTCTTCAACAGTCATAAATCCTCCAATTTCTTCTTCAATTAGCTCTTTTGTAATTGCTGATTCAGGAGGTCCATATACCTCAGGGTCTAGCTTGCTCTTCAATGGCCATTCCTATATTTAGCAACGAATCAGCGACAGATAAAATTATGTTAGACGAAGCAATAAACTATATTCTTGCTCAAAATGTTTCAACCACTATTAAAATGAAAAATCAAGGCAATAACATATGGTAACCAATTAGCGTACATATATTAGATGGATTGATGTAAAAACTGATGCAGATAATTTTTTTTATCGGAATTACATACCCTAACCAATCGTATACTATATGGATTCAAACCAGCTAAGGTTTGACGAGCAAATTCCACATCTCTAAACCATGCAAATTTGTCCCCTGCCATAAATATAAATAAAATATTTACTTTTTTACAAAAAAAAATAAAATAAAAATTAAACATACCAACAATATTTTGCATTTTTGGTGGATCCGAACATGTAAGTCATTCTCAACAATGTTAACCCCCACACTCCTATATGTACATATTTGATATGTATATGTCGATATTTAGTAAAGAGTATGAGCAACATATGTTTTTATAGGTTTTAAGTACTTACTTTCAAAAAATTCAGGAGTTCCAAAACGCAAGACATCTTTTCTTGTTTCAGAAATAACCCTAATGAGCCTTCGTATAATCGAAAAAAGGCTATTTGTTTGAAGTGCCGGAAGTTCTACTTCGACGTTGTAAAGTGAGTCGATGGCCGGAAAATGGGGAAATTCGAGATCGCGATCGGTGATGATCGATTGCAACCCTGGCACAACGCCGTGTAGGACCGCGTAAATGGTGTTGCCTGAGAATGATAAGTCCTTCACTTCTGAAAATGCTTCATCTCTTGGTACATAGGTAAAGTCACCCTTTGATTCGGATAATGGATCTGCATGCTCGAATAAAGAGTCAGACTACAAGGATCTATCGCACTCATTCAAAAGATATTTGATATTTTGTATATATAATAAAGTGGAATGTGTATTGTGTACATAATCTTGAAAATATGGTCTAAGTTATCAGTTATGTAATCATGTCAAAAACTATAACCGATACTAAGAGTGTGTAACTGTGTCTCGCCATGCATAGATAGTATATGTTTGTATTATCCAACAATTCCCCTCTCAACATCTGTCACACGGAAGATGTCATTCATGGGAATCGAAATCATAACCTTGATTCTGATACTATTTGCTTACCATTATACCAAAAGACATAACTAATAGTCAGGGCAAACTTTTATTTATTAATTAATTTCATCAAGCAAATTTTATGTTCGAGTTCGATCATAACTCCGACCTGGACCATCTCCGGCCCATTGCCTTCATGATCAACTATCTTCACTCATAGACAAGATATTGACATTACCCAACAAACTACATACCTAATAAATAATCTAATCATGCACATATACTTTTTACTCTGTCAATGTATATTAAACAATAAGAAAAATACTTTATGTATATGAACAACTGTCTCTGTACCAATTATATGACTCACATTTCTTTTTAATCAGTCCAAGAAGAATGACACGTTTCTATATTAAGTAACAATTTGACTTTAAAATGTCTGTTTTACCCTTAATGAAATGATTTGTAACCACACAAACATCCATCACTTATTTTCGACCACAAGTTTCAAAAGTCTTTTTTTTTCTTTCTTGAAACTCCGTATCAGGTCAAACTAACTCATATAAGTGAAACAGAAATGATATTTATTTACCTTTTTCACTTCTTGTTCTACCAGTTCTACACCGTCTAGGGTAAGGTAATTCTTTTCCACCAAGTACTGGTCTTTTACCATCATCATCACCATCAGGATCACCGATATCATTATAAACATCATAGTCATAAATTCTCTCAAATTTTTTTCTTTCTCCAAATCCATCACCTCTTAATGTCAAAAGTTCTGTCTCTCTTAACTTCTTTACTCCACTTGGTGTTTGAGATGGTAAATATGACTTGAGATAAGAAAAAAAAAAGAATTAGAGTCTATATCGTTGAGCATATAATTAAGTAAATAAATAAAAATTCCTAATCGTTTAAGTGTTTTAAAGAGATGATCATACAGTCTTACATAGCATAATTAGAACAAACGAAGGTGCTAAGTTCAACTTTCACGGTCATCTAGAGGTCTCAAGATTCCACATGGTATTAGAGCAAATGAATCGGAGCAAATGAATAGAGTGTGTATATATATATATAAAAAAAAATTATTTATTTTATTTTCAAAAAAGTTAGATAAATTGCATGAATTTTTTTCTCTTATTTTTTAAAACTTTTAATAATTTATATATATCTTTCTCGTACGGGTCCCATTACTCATGTGTTAGTGTCAATATCTTCTTTTTAATTTCCTAAATTCTAACGTTAGACAAAATTCATATTGCTATGGATAATAATAATAATAATAATAATAATAATAATAATAATAATAATAATAATAATAATAATAATAATAATAAAAGGGACCATTAATATATGGTGCAAAATAATAGTATCATCCTATGTTTTGTACTATGATAATAAATTAATTGAAAATTTAATAGGACCACAACCCCACTTTTTTGTGACATTTTTTTTTTGTCTTTATAAGTGAAACATGAAATATAAAACAAAATTACTATTTTCTTTTTCTTCCAGAAATTAATGGACGCATGTGGTCCAATATTTGGTGTTTTAAAATATCTGTAATAATTTTTAAAAATATATATATGTTTATTAAAATTTAGTTATAAAATTTTTTTAAAAATGATTTTATCTTTTATTGGTATTTATGAATAATTATAATATATATCATTCATAATTATTGTGTTTGCAGTTTTTCAAAAATAATAACTTCTAAAAATGACTAATAATTTCAAATAATATTTTAAAATCACAATAAATAATTTATGGCAAAGAAAATATTTATATATATATTTAGCTTGAATTATGATTCGAAATACAATGTCAATACATATAATTCAAATCAATTATATCGTCTTTCGTTTATTATCAAAATCAATCAATTATTCGGAACGAAGAAATCCTATAGATAATAAACTATTTTTCAAAGCATCAATTATGATTAGAAAAAAATACAATGATAATATATATAATTCAAATAAATTCTTCAACAATAACATTTTTCCGTTTATTATGAAAATATAATCAACATGTTATTCTGAACGAAGAAATTATATCTAAAATAAATTGAATTTCGTGAATTATCAAAAAGAAAATATAAATAAACAGAGGAGATGGAATTTACGCAAACCTTATTCGCGAAGAAAATTCTTTTATCAGGATTATCATATTTGGAATGAACCCAAGAGTTGCATGTAATTTCAACTTTGCCATGGACAAAACCGTCAATTACTATATTCTTCACATACATTTGCTTGCGTTGTTGATTTTCTATTAAAATTGCACCAACGTCCCCGAAGTCTTCGGGAATTACAAATTCAACCTCATATTCTCTGTTTCCATCCACATCTCGTCCACGACGTGCAAATCCCTCAATTGTTGGCTTCTCAATTCCAGTCTCTTTAAATAATAAGAAATAAAAATAATTAATATAATATTCAAACAATGGAAAATTAAATAAAATTTGGTTTAACATTAGACGGAGACGTTACGATTCAATATTTTAACTTGATATTAGCTGATATTAGTTATGCGTCATCTAACTTTGGGTGTGTATAAGTAGGCATTAAACTTGTATAAAGTTGAACAAATCGACACACACGTCGTATGTGACATAATCAGGTAGGATGCTCCGTAGGATGCGAAATGCTACCTATAACGTCAAGTAGGACACATGTGTCTACATGTTCAACTTTATACAAGTTTAAGTGGTTTCTTTGCATATCAAAATTTGAAAGATATAGATGTGAGATAATACCAAGTTAAAAAACACACTTACATATTATGTTTTTAAATTTTATGATTTTTTATAATGACTTTAAATTAATATGCTAAAATATAAGTTTACAATTTTTTATATTTAAATATCTAGTGATATTTTAAATATAAATACATGACAAGGACAAAGTTATTAATAAATTTGCATGAATACAATGCTTCAACGCTATATCTTACTCTAATTAAAAGTACTTTTTAAGTCCTAAAAGTTTTTTTCACATTTAGTATTTTAAAAATAATAATATTTTTTTCATCATTAGATATATCAACTAATATAAATATAAATTATAGTAAAATACTTATATTAATTAGTGTGTCTTAAGAGATATTTAAAGTCCAAAATGAACGGATGAAATATAAATGAATAACTTGTTTAGCCAATTCAACTTAGCGCGCCAAGAATTACAAAATAATAACAATAATAATAATAATAAAAATAATAATAATAATAATAATAATATAAGTCCTTAATTTACCTCTTTATATATAAAATAACTTATTATAACAAGTAAATTTTTATGTTACAGATTTCTTATATTATGTTATATATTTTTTATTATAGTGTATCATTATAACAGTAAAAAAATATCTGAACAACTGATATTATTTTTAAACGTGATAGAAGAAAATTTGCAAATGAAATGACATCCACACATAGTCTTATCCACACAACTGATATTATTTTTTATCATATTATTTTTTTATTTGCAAATTAATTTTGAATTAATGCTCTACTAGTATCATAGAATTAATTTTTCGCAAGTTCAATTTTTTTTCTTGAATTTCATATTCAATCAAATAAATTCATTTATTAATGTTTTGCCAGGTCAATTTATTTTTCTTTTCTTAAACTTCACATGCGATCAAATAAGTTCACATACTATAAAATTGTATATATATTTTTATTCGAACGACTTATTGTAAAAAATGAATTTGTTCTTTTTATATATTAGTAAGTTTCAAATAAATAATCATATTTTTTATGTTTCAAATATATTTGTCTTTAAACAAAACAACGATGAACAATTTCTCCTAATCATTGAAACTAGCTAGCTCCTCAAGGAAGGGAGCAAATAATAAGACAAGTTTTTTTTTTTTTAAAAAAAAACATATGATAAACACGATTTATTTATTTTTGGTTATTTCTAAATTGTTAAATCTCTTTAACATCATCTTTTTTTATATATATAATATAAGTCAGACATTAATTACTTTACATATAAACATTTGATCTTGAATTTTGTACATATAGAAGCTTTTAGTTTCTTTAAAATATAAAGATTTATCTATTTGAAACACACCAGTAAAAAAATATTATAAATCATAATAATTTATACTAATAACTTAAAATATCTGAAAAAACACGCAAAGAAATTACAATCAAATAAAAACCTGATTAGTTCTCGAAATTTCAATTATGTCACATACATTAAGATTAGGATGGAGGAAGTATATATTAAATTCTGAACATTCTTAATGAAATTTCTCATTTTGCTAGTCAGCACTGTCCTGGATACTCGATCAATACACGTAAAACTTAAATAAAGAGCGAACACAATTTTATTTTAAAAAAAAATATAAAAATTTATGAGTGAATCATGAATACACTTACTAGGATCAAGCTCAGCAGCAACAATAGACAAAAAAAGTGATCTACCAAATAAATCACCAATATCATCAAGTCCTCTTGTTAAACTTAAATTAGTTCCTCCAACTGTTCTTTGAACAATCACAATTGCTTTACCACTTGTTGATTTTTTAATATTAGAACTTTGTACATATGTGGAATTTTCAGAAGAACTTACCACAGCCTTGGTGATAAAATTCTTTTTTTTTTTAACTCTAAGATTTTTATTATTTAAAATATTTATGGGAATAGAGGCTAAGCATAATGGTTTAGTATTACAATATAAAATTAGGGTTTTTGTGGATTGTGATGATTGTTGAAGTTGAGGTTTCAACATTTTTTTAAAAAATAAATTGTTTTGTTTGATATATGGTTTGATTTGTATTATGATTCTCCAAGGAGTTCTCTTTATATAGATGGAGTTTTGCTTAGGGAACTTTGGTTTTTGTTGTTTTTGTTGTTGTGGTTGTTGTGGTGTTTTTGGCTTGTAATTTTCTTGCATGGATATGAAAATAGGGTTATACATAGGGATAAAACACTAGTACTTATGATTGAAACCGCAGAGACACATCGTAACTAAAATAAGGTCCTATTATTTTCTGAACTTTTTTTTTTTTGTAATTTTGTACACTTTTTGTCTTACGTGTCACGCTCCTGACTCCACACAATTGAGGCGCATGGGAGATATATCAATGTCACGTAAGACAAAAAGGTGTACAAAATTACAAGAAAAATGGGTTCAGGGGGTAATAGGACCTTAGTTTAGTTAAGGTATATCTCTGGAATTTCGATCGTAGTCTAAGGGGGTACTTGTAAATTTTTTCTTACAGATATGGTTGTTAAATATTCGGATTAGATTGAATTTTAATTAGTAAAAAGTTATAACTTCAATGAAAATATTCGAAGTTGATCTTGATCACAGATTATACCATATATTTTAGACTAATATATACGTACATACAAAAATATCTGAAGTGAAACACAATATCTATAAACTTTGGTTGTTGTTGTTGTTTCTTTGGCTTGTAATTTTCTTGCGTGGATACGAAAATAGGTTTATAAATATGATTGTCAGATAGCTGGATTGAATTGAATTTTGATTAGTTAAATTTATAACTTCGATTAAAAATATTCAAAGTCGATCTTGACAGATTATACCAATATATTACGTTAAATGTCCAAGTAATAAATCATAATCAAAATGGTTAAAACAAAAAGTAAGAAACTTCTATCAAAAACATATCATCCAAAAACCCTTAAAATTTTCTAATAATTAGTGGTCCAATTTCATGGGTATACTATGTCGAAAAGTATAACGTTTGAATAAATTAATAAACAAAAAACAAATTATGAAAAACAACACGATAGCTACAAATCTACCCCACTAGATTTATGAGATTTTATTAGCTTCATTTCAATTTTTATTTTATTTTTCTTTTTAGTCTGTTATAAAAAAAATATTTTTTTTCTCTTTTAACAACTTTTCAAATATAATTTTTCACATAACATTTTATATTATGAGATTAAAAATTATTTTGATATATTCTAGATATTTTTAATTTAAAATCAGAAAATTGAAAAATCGTCTCTATTTTTTTTAACTCCATATCAAGTTAATAAAACAAACTAAAATGAAAACAAATTTATTTTATCGATATTATTATATACATAAGAGATGCTAATTGACTTAGTTATCCCGTTAATAAAACCCTAACCTACAATATAATAAAATGGCTAGAATTAGTTAGCTATACACAAGTCTATATATTGTCAAGAATATATAGATTATGGACAAAGAAAATTTATACAAATTAAGACGACTTTTGATAATTCATAACTTTGACTAATAAATTAAATTTCAAAGTTCATAATTTCTTTTTAAACAAATAAGTTTGATTTATAATTTTAAATTCAGTGTGTGAATAGATTATTCATATCATATGTGAGAATATTATATTAAAACCACATACATATTTCTACAGTATTTTTATAAATAAGTATTTGTAATTACACGTTATTACAAACTTTCAAATACGCATAGTCTCACAAAAAATCATTAATACTTCAATAAATCAATAATAATAATAACTAGTTATTCTTTAATAATATAATCTCCCGCATGGTACAGTCAGTCTCTTCACATGCCGAGTATGACTTTTTTTTCTGTGAAATTTCAAAATATAGGTTTCTTTTTGTAAATTATAAAATTTATAAATCAATAATTTATTTTTTAAAAAAATTAAAATCACAATCCTAAATTTTAAATCCCATATCTTTTAGGTGATATATATATATATATATATATATATATATATATATATATATATATATATTCTTGTCTGAGAGAGATGATGAGTTTTGTTTTTTTATGTTTCCAAAACTTATCATAAACTTTATTTAGATACTTTAATTATGATGAATTTAAATTAAGTAACTGAATATATAAAGTATTCTTATTACACTTTTAGCTCAATTCTTTTTAAAAGGTTTTTGTGTATGTTCTCAAATTTATGCATAAACAAATTAATTAATAATTTAAAATATGTCACCTATATGTATGTATTTATATATATATATATATATATATATATATATATATATATATATATATATATATATATATATATATATATATATATAAAATCTTTTTTTATACATTAAAATCCTCAAATACATGGACCTTCCAGAAAGATATTTTGGTAAGCAGCCTATTTTCAATGGAATTGTTTTACACGTGCTCTTTATAGTAGTTTTTTATTATAAGATTTGATGTATATTGTGACGTAATAATTAACAAAAATTTTAATAATTTAATGATATTGAACAATGGAAAAAACAATTTTGTCCAGAATAATTTGACCATAATATGGCAATAATAGCATAAGTGCATATTCACACTATAAATTGGTTTTTGACAATTATACCCTTTTTTTTTGTCAAATTTACATTTTAAAAATTTATTTATTAATTAATTATGTTTCAATAAATGAGAAAGATTTTCAAATACATGCTAAATTGACTAGTTTTCATATTTTTTGAACTTCCATACATATATAACTTTTAATTTCTTTTTAAAATGTTGTAAAATGGCCAAAGATCAATACCTATTAGTTTTTTTTCTCCCTTTCTAATTAAAAAATATATAAAGAATACAAAATATAAATTGATAATTAGAAAATAAAAATTATAATCTAAATTTTACAATAAGCTCAATCATAAATTTAAACTACAAATAATTTTTTTGACTGCACGCTCATCTTCTTGTAAAGTCTATTATAAATGCGTCTATTTTTTTTTACAACAACAAAGAAAATAAATTGTTAATATAACGCAAAAGAAAATAAGTATATATATATATATTTTTTTTTTCTCTTTTATTACATTCTCATTCTTTCTTTCTTTCTTTTTCTTTTTTATCTTTTTTCAAAATAAAAAATTAGCTCATAAGAAATTATTGATATTATTTAACCATTTTCAACCAGGAATACATAATTAGTTACTTCAATTATATTAATTAAGAAGATGTTTCAAAATAAAAATAAAAATAAGATCATATACATGTGTATGCATGTATTGTATATCTTGATAAATATTTAGGCCCGATTCTTAATCAAATAATCAACAAAATCACAAACACCAAAAAAAAAAAAAAAAGGTAAGCAACTTGTTTTTTTTAAAAAAAAAAAATGTTTTTAGAATAACACTAATATAAGTTATTAAATGAACAGTCAACCAACTGGGCCACTAATAAGATTTCACTCGGGACATTTTTAACCTTTTATCATTAATATAAATTTATTTTAATTTGACTAATTAATGTACCATTATTAATCTACTATATAATTTGAAGAATGCGATCATCTCACCCAAAAGTAAAGCTAGCGAGAACACATATTTATTTAATTAATTATATTATTCTCAAAGTGTTCTCTCACATTTGAGCCTAACCTTTTTCATGGACCGAGCACATGAACATAATTTTTGAGTGGGTGACGATGAGACTCAAATCCAGAACTTTTCTGTCTACTGTGATGCTATACTTTGAAGTTTATGGTCATCTCATCTAAAAGAAAATTTATCAAAGAAAATACATTTTTGTTTATTTTCTTATATCATTTTATATATTAGCTTGACATATTGGATATTTTTATTTTAGATAGATACATATAAAAATGATATTTCTTGGCAATTTAACATAGGAAAAATGATTTTTTTGCCTATAATGATATTTCTTGGCAATTCAACATAGGAAAAATGATTTTTTTTTTCCTATCATATTTTATGAAAATGAATGTTTTGGCAAAGTTCTTAAAGGTCAAGAATAAGTTTGGTAGCTTATTGGGTTGGGGACTAATTGATAGAAAATGATATGTGGTGAGGCTGTAATATGATATTGAATTTTTGACATTTCCAAAATTAAGTAAAGTAAGATTTTTTTGACATTTCTGAATGGTGGTGTTTGTGTCCTCCACAAATCTCATCTTTGATTTGACATTTCAAATAGTTTGCTTGCAAAATTCCGGAATTATAATAATGGAATTATAGTATAAGAAAATAGTATATCTCACGTGAATTATCAACGAAATAAAAAAAAATTGATTTTTTTTTGTGTGTTCGTACCAAACACACCCTACTTAGACCTATACTATATGTAACATTTGTTTTGGACATAATACATAAATATGTCTTTAACTTGGCTTCATCGGTATTTCTGTTCTTCAATTTTGAGTGTGCACAAGTAGATACTTAATCTCGTATAAAATTGAACCAGTAGATACACAGATTCTAGGTGGCATAATACACATAGAACACAAAATTATCGTATAGGATGCAAAAGTAGGATGAATGTGTCTATTTGTTTAATATACAGATTTAAATGTCTATTTATGCATACTGTATGTCATACTATTAAGTGAAGCCACGTTAAAAGGTATATTTAATTTGTGTTGTGTTCCTTGTCTGGACTATTAGGTGAAGCCACGTTAAAAGTTGTATATTTTCGGATCTTGTCTTCCCTTCTACAACCCACTATAGGTTGGTTGAAAGAGTCTAAGAAAAAGGTGGTTGAAAGAGTATATATAAGTCGAGGATATAGGTAGAAGGGTTAGTTGGTAGTGTTATTAATACTCTTTTACTATTTTATTCTTCGACTTTAGTATTAATACATGTTATTCATTTGCTTTGTTTATCGTATTATTTGTCGTGTCTATTTGTTCTCTTATTAATTGTTTTTAGCATGGTTTTCTCGCTACTGTATTTGTTTTACATGCTTGTGTTTTTAATATGCTTTACTTGAGCCAACAGTTTTTTGAAAGTAATTTTTTAACATAAAATTACGTACACACCTCCCTCCCCACACTCACTTGTAAAATTATATTACATTGGCTATGTTGTTTACTATTGAATGTGGTAAACATAATATGATTATAGTCCACTTGAAACTTTATGATGGATATAACATCATTTTTATTACACGTGAAACTTTAATTTATTACAAAAGGACCAGGTCCAGAATATGGTTTCAATAATTCATAAGGCATAACTCCAACTCCATTTCTATTCATCAAGTTACAATCAACATTTCTAGCATCAATAATCCCTTCAAGCTCCTTCAATTTCCCCGAAAACACCTCGAACGCCGCGTTAATTACGGGTCCTCAGCCCATATGTGCTAGTATCTTTTATCTAGTGTTGTAGTCCCATAAAGTAGGGTCTATGAAGGATATAGTGTATGCAGATTGGTATCAGAAGTTGAACATTTGTTTTGTGATAAGACCCTCAGTTCAAGAAAAAATAGTTCAAATCGATAAAATATTGATGACATATATGTAGATAGGCATAATATATAAATATGCCCTTTAACTTGGTTTCAAATCACATTTATGTCCTTCAACTTTGGGAGTGCACAAGTAGACACTTAAACTTAAATAAAGTTGAACAAATAGACACACATGTCCTATATGACATCCTACATGTCATTTTCTTCCTACGTGTATTGTGCTTACTTGTTCAACTTTATACAAGTTAAGTGTCTACTTGTGCATATCCAAAGTTAAAGAATATAAACGTAAAATGAGGTCAAAATAAAAGGCACATTTATGTATTATACTTATATAGATATGTAGTGTAAATAATATAAGTAGAAAAAGGAGTTCTCATTTTGAAGATAGTAAAGTAGAGTGGGTGGCCCGGTGTATGTGATTTAATTTCATATACACTCCATATCAGTTTGATGTCCGAACCATTCCACATTCACGTAGGGTTTAAAAAGGTTGTACCCTAAAGGGCTAAATGGGGTGTAATATAGCTAAATAACTTATCCTGATGACACACAAAGATAACTTTACCAATATTTCTAATATCCCATTTATTTAACTTAATTATATACACCTGCAGTACGAATAAAATAAAAATTTGAAGTAAAGCAAAAAAATGTAAGGTGTGTGCACCTGCAGAGCTGTATAGGCCAAAGCTAACAGCTGCATGATGGCCAAAAGTTACCCAAATTATTGTAATCCAGAATTTCGACGTATTTTTTGCTCATTTTTTTTTGTGAAAGTCCGTTAAGACATTAGCTATGGAGCCAGTTGGTCCTGACGGTCAAAACGATCCACTTTCAAGGTTAAATGAGTCCCGAAGTATGTAAACCCCATTTTACCGATTTTCGTGTACTATAGTCCATGGATTTTTGGTGATCCAAAATTTCGACGTTTTTTTTGCCCAAATTTTTGTGGACGTTAGTTAAGACGTTATCTATGGAGCTAGTTTGCTCTGACAGCCAAAACGAACCATTCTGAAGGTCAAATGAGCCCCGAAGCACGTAAATCCCCCATTTTACCAATTTTACAAAAATCAGTAAAATCTGCCTTTGCCTGTTTGGGGCTTGTTTGAACTTAAAAATGCACCATTTTCCCCGTGGGACGAACGTGTTCCATTTCTAAAGTCTTGACAGACGTCGATGAAAAATTTCAGCCATATTGTTTCGTGATTTCCGTATCCAAAAAAATTCATGGTCTATAGCACATGAAAGTAGAAAAAATCTGGGGCTTGTTTCAACTTTAAAATGCACCATTTTTCCCGCGGGACGAACTTGTTTTATATCTAAGGTCTTAACGGACGTCCATTAAATATTTAGATGATTTTATTTTGGGATTTTCAGATCAAAAAAATTCATGGGATATAACACATTAAAATCGATAAAATCTACATTTACCTGCTTTGGGACTCATTTAAAATTGAAAATGCACTATTTTTCTCAGTGGGGCGAACTAGTTCCATTTCTAAGGTCTTAATGACATTCATGAAAAATATCGTTCATTTTGTTTCGGGATTTCATTTTAAAAAAATTCAAGGTCTATAGCACACGAAAATCGATAAGATCTTCCTTTTGCGTGCTTTTGGGCTCGTTAGAACTTGAAAATGTATCATTTTTTCCACGGGATCAACTGGTTCCATTTCTAAGGTCTTAATGGACGTCCATGAAAAATTTCAGCCATTTTGTTTTGGAATTTCCGAATAAAAAAAAGTACATGGGCTACAACACACGAAAAATCGGTAAAATCTGCCTTTGCTTGATTTTGTGCTCGTTTGAACATGAAAATGAACCATTTTTCTTCGCGGGACAAACTAGTTCAATTTCTAATGTCTTAACGGACGTCTATGAAAAATTTCAGCAATTTTATTTTGGGATTTCCGAATCAAAACAATTCATGGACTATAGCACAAAAATCGGAAAAATCTATCTTTGCCTGAATTGGGGCTCGTTTGAACTTGAAAATACACCATTTTTATTCGCGGAACGAACTTGTTCCATTTCTAAGAACGGATGTCATTGAAAAATTTCCGCCATTTTGTTTCGATATTTCTGGATAAACAGAAATGCAAGGGCTATAGCATATGAAAATCGATAAAATCTGTCTTTGCCTGCTTTGGGGATCGTTTGATCTTAAAAATTCACAATTTTTTTTCGCGGGACAAATTGGTTCCATTTCTAAATTCTTAAGAGAAGTCAATGAAAAATTTCAGATATTTTGTTTTAGAATTTCCGAATGAAGAAAATTTATGGACTATAACATATGAAAATCGATAAAATTTGTTTTTGCCTGCTTTGGAGCTCGTTCGAACTTGAAAATATACCATTTTTCTCCGTGGGACGAATTGGTTCTATTTCTAAGGTCTTAAGGACGTCCATGAAAATTTTTGGCCATTTTATTTCAGAATTTTCGGATCAAAAAATATACATGCACTATAACAAACGTAAATCGGTAAAATCTTCCTTTGTCTGCTTTGGGACTCGTTTGAACTTGAAAATACATTATTTTTCCCCGCGAGACGAACTGGTTCCATTTCTAAGGTCTTAACGGATGTTCATGAAAATTTTCGGTGATTTTGTTTCAGAATTTCTGGATTAAAAAAATTCATGAATTTTAGTACATGAAAATCGATAAAATTTACCTTTTTCTGCTTTGGGGCTCGTTTGAACTTGAGAATGCACCATTTTCCCATAGGACGAACTGGTTCCATTTCTAAGGTCTTGATGAATGTCCATGAAAAATTTAAACCATTTTGTTTTGAAATTTTCAAATAAAAAAAATCCATGGGATATAGCACACAAAATCGGTAAAATTTTTCTTTGCCTGCTTTAGGGCTCGTTTGAACTTTAAAATGCACCATTTTTCTCCGCGGGATGAATTGGTTCTATTGAGATCTTAACAAACGTCCATGGAAAATGTCGGTCATTTTGGTTCAGGATTTCCTGATAAAAAAATCCTTGGGGCACACAAAAATTGTTAAAATTTGTCTTTGTCTGCTTTGGGGCTTGTTTGAACTTGAAAATGGACCATTTTTCCCCGCTGAACGAACTAGTTCCGTTTCGAAGATCTTAACGGACGTCCATAAAATATTTCGATCATTTTCGTTTGGAATTTCTGGATAAAAAAAAATTCATGGGCTATTGAACACGAAAATCGATAAAATCTGCCTTTGCCTGCTTTGGGGCTCGTTTGAACTTGAAAATACATCATTTTTCCCCGCGAGACGAACTGGTTTCATTTCTAAGGTCTTAACGGATGTTCATGAAAATTTTCGGTGATTTTGTTTCAGAATTTCTGGATTAAAAAAATTCATGAATTTTAGTACATGAAAATCGATAAAATTTACCTTTTTCTGCTTTGGGGCTCGTTTGAACTTGAGAATGCACCATTTTCCCATGGGACGAACTGGTTCCATTTCTAAGGTCTTGATGAATGTCCATGAAAAATGTAAACCATTTTGTTTTGAAACTTTCAAATAAAAAAAATCCATGGGATATAGCACACAAAATCGGTAAAATTTTTCTTTGCCTGCTTTAGGGCTCGTTTGAACTTTAAAATGCACCATTTTTCTCCGCGGGATGAATTGGTTCTATTGAGATCTTAACAAACGTCCATGGAAAATGTCGGTCATTTTGGTTCAGGATTTCCTGATAAAAAAATCCTTGGGGCACACAAAAATTGTTAAAATTTGTCTTTGTCTGCTTTGGGGCTTGTTTGAACTTGAAAATGGACCATTTTTCCCCGCTGAACGAACTAGTTCCGTTTCGAAGATCTTAACGGACGTCCATAAAATATTTTGATCATTTTCGTTAGGAATTTCTGGATAAAAAAAAATTCATGGGCTATTGAACACGAAAATCGATAAAATCTGCCTTTGCCTGCTTTGGGGCTCATTTGAACTTGAAAATGCATCATTTTCCCCTGTGAGACGAACTGGTTCCATTTTTAAGGTCTTAACGGACGTCCATGAAAAATTTTGGTCATTTTTAAGGGATTTCTAGATTAAAAAAATCCATGGGCTATACACACGAAAATTGATAAAATCTGCCTTTGCATGCTTTTGGTTCGTTTGAACTCTAAAATGCACTATTTTTCCCCGCGGGACAAATTGGTTCCATTTCTAAGGTCTTAAAGGACGTCCATAAAAAAATTTGGTCATTTTGTTTTTGGATTTTCAGACAAAAAAAATACATGGACATGACACAAAAATCGGTAAAAATCTTTCTTTGTCTGCTTTGGGGCTCGTTTGAACTTAAAAATGCATCATTTTCTCCGCGGGATGAACTCGTTCCATTTCTAAGGTATTAACAGACGTCCATGAAAAATTTCAGTCATTTTTATGGGATTTCTAGATTAAAAAAATACATGGCTATAACACAGGAAAATCGATAAAAATCTGTCTTTACCTGCTTTGGATCGTTTGAACTCTAAAATGCACCATTTTTCCCTGCTGGATGAACTGGTTCCGTCTCTAAGGTCTTAAAGGACATTCATAAAAAAATTTGACTATTTTGTTCTGGATTTTTGGATTAAAAAGTACATGGGCAGCACACAAAAATCGATAAAATCTTCCTTTGACTGCTTTGGGATCGTTTCAACTTTAAAATGCACCATTTTTCCCAGCGGGACAAACTGGTTCTATTTCTAAGATTTTAACGAACGTCCATGAAAAATTTCGGTTATTTTATTTTGGAATTCCGGATTAAAAAAGAATTAATGGCCAATAGCACACAAAAATCGAAAAAACATGTCTTTGCCTGCTTTGGAGCTCGTTTGAACTTGACAATGCACCATTTTTACCCGCGGAACGAACTGGTTCCATTTCTAGTGTCTTAATAGATGTCCATGAAATTTTTTGGCCATTTTATTTTAGGGATTTCTGGTTCAAAAACAATACATGGGCTATAACATACGAAAATCGGTAAAATCTGTTTTTTCCTGCTTTGGGGCTCATATGCACTTGAAAATGCATCATTTTTCACGGCAGTACGAACTGGTTCCATTTTGTTAGGTTTAACGGACGTCCATGAAAAAATCCAGGTCATTTTATTTTGAAATTTTCGGATAAAAAAAATCAGTGGGCTATTCCACACAAAAATCAGTAAAAGCTATTTATGCCTGCTTTGGGGATCGTTTAAACTTGAAAATGCACTATTTGTTCCCGTGGGATGAACTGGTTCTATTTCTAAGGTCTTAAGGACGTCCATTAAAAACTTCGGCCATTTTGTTTTAGAATTTCTGAATTAAAAAAAATCATGGCACACGAAAACCGGTAAATTATGCCTTTGCCAGATTTGGAGCTCGTTAGAACTTGAAAATGCACTATTTCTCCCGCGAGACGAACTAGTTCTAATTCTAAGGTCTTAACGAATGTCCACAAAAATTTTCGGCCATTTTGTTTCAGGATTTCTGGATCATAAAAAATCAATGGTTATAGCACACGAAATTCAATAAAATTTGTCTTTGCCTGCTTTGGGGCTCGTTAATGCACCATTTTTTCCCGTAGGACGAACAGGTTCCAGTTTTTAAGGTCTTAAAGAACGTCCATGAAAAATTTTGACCTTTTTATTTTGGGATTTCTGGATCACAAAAATTTCATGGTCACGAAAATTGGTAAAATTTATCTTTGCCTGCTTTGGGGCTCGTTTGAACTTGAATATGCACCATTTTTTTTCGCGGGTTGAACTGGTCCCATTTCTAAGGCTTACCGGGCGTCCATGAAAAATTTCAGTAAAATTTGTCTTTTCCTGCTTTGGGGTTCGTTTGAACTATAAAATGCACTATATTTCCCCTGGGGATGAACTATTCCATTTAGATGGTCTTAACGGACGTCCATTAAAATTTTTGGCAATTTTGTTTCGGGATTTTTGGGTCAATAAAAATTCATGGCTATAGAACACGAAAATTGATAAATGTGTCTTTGTCTACATTGGGACTCGTTTGATCTTGAAAATGCACCATTTATACCTGCGGGACGAACTGATTCCATTTCTAAGATATTAACAGACGTCCATGGAAAATTTTGGTCATTTTATTTCGGAATTTTGTTAATTAAAAAATCAATGGGCTATAACACACGAAAATTGATAAAATCTGCTTTTGTTTGCTTTACGACTCGTTTGAACTTGAAAATGCACAATTTTTTCCCGCAGGATGAACTGATTCCATTTCTAAGGTCTTAACGAGTGTCCATGAAAAATTTCGGTCATTTTATTTTGCGATTCTTGGATTAAAAAAATTCATGGGCTATTAGCACAAGAAAATTAGTAAAATATGTTTATGCCTGCTTTGTGGCTTGTTTGAGCTTGAAAATGCACTATTTTTCCCCGCGGGACGAAGTGATCATTTCTAAGGTCTTAACGGACGTCCATGAAAAATTTCGACTATTTTGTTTTGAGATTTTCGTATGAAAAAAATTCATGGGGTATAGCACACGAAAATCAGTAAAATTTGTCTTTGCCTGCTTTGGGGTTCGTTTGAACCTGAAAATGCACTATTTTTCCTCGCGGGAATAACTGGTTCCATTTCTAAAATCTTAACGGACATCCATGAAAAATTTCGTTCACAAAAAATTTGGGCAAAAAAGATGTCAGAATTTTGGATCTCCAAAACCCACTGACTATAACACAAGAAAATCGGCAAAATGGGGGATTTACCTGTTCTGGACTTGTTTGACCTTCAAAATTGATCATTTTGGATGTCAGGACCAATTGGATCCATAGCTAACGTCTTAACGATTGTCCACAAAAAATATGGGCAAAAAAATGTCTGAATTTTGGATCACCAAAAAAGATTGTGGACTATAGCTCACGAAAATCGGCAAAATGAGGTGTTTACATGGTCCGGGGCTCATTTGACCTTCAAAATGGTCCGTTTTGATCGTCAGAGCAACCTAGATCCATAGATAACGTCTTAACGGACATCCATGAAAAATTTGGGCAAAAAAGACGTTGAAATTTTGAATCACTAAAAATTCATGGACTATATACATGAAAATCGGCAAAATGGGTTTACCTGCTTCAGGGTTGTTTGACCTTGAAGATGGATCATTTAGGCAGTCAGGGCCAACTGGCTCCATAGCTAACGTCTTAATGGACCTCCACAAATATTTGGGCAAAAAAGACGTGGGAATTCCTGATCACCAAAAATCCATGGACTAAAATTGACAAAATAGGGGGTTACATGCTTCGGGCCTCGTTTGACCTTCAAATGGGCTATTTTGGTTGTCAGATTCAACTGATCTCCATAGCTAACATATTAACGGCGTCTACAAAAAAAATTAGGCGAAAAGGACGTCCGAATTCTGGTTCACCAAAAATGATTGTGGGCTACACGAAACTTGGCAAAATGAGGGGTTTACCTGTTCCGGGACTCGTTTAACCTTCAAAATGGATCGTCTTGGCCGTCAGGGCCAACTGACTCCATAGATAACGTCTTAACGGACATCCACAAAAAATTCGAGCAAAAAAGACGTCGGAATTCTGGATCACCAAAAAATCGTATGGACTTATAGCACACGAAAATCAGCAAAATAAGGGGTTTACCTGCTCCGGGGCTCGTTTGTCCTTTAAAATGGGTCGTTTTGGTCGTCAGAGCCAATTGACTTAATAGATAACGTTTTAAAGGACGTCCACGAAAAAATTCATGCAAAAAAAATGTCGAAAAATTCGAATCACCAAAAATCCATGGATTATAGTACACTAAAATCGGCAAAATGAGATTTGCTTGCTTCGGTGCTCGTTTGACCTTACAAACTAAATCTCTTCTTTAATAATAGTTAAATGGATCTTTTCTTTTAAACACAAAGTTAGCCCATTTGAGCTATTAAGGAACATGATGATTTAAAGAGTGGCCTCAAGAAAGGCCATTTGTGCAAAAAAATAATAATAAAATTCAATCAATAATTAACCATGAAGTTCATAATTAGTACTATTAGTATATATTTTAGCTCAAAAAAATATTTCAATCAATAATCAACGAGCTAGCAATAATGAGAATTTTCATACAATTTCTTTTGAAAACATAACTTTACTAAATCAATAGGGTTCATGCGATAGAACAACACTCGTATGAAGGGGATATATTTCTTGCTAGCACACATCAATTACATTAAATTAGATATCTGTGATTGTACAATTGATAATATTTGTGTCTACTACTATTTTATTGATTTCTCAATAAAATGTAAGATATGTATCTCATCTAATAAGAATATAAATATGATCATATGATTATTCAGTGTGACTTGTTTTTCACATGTTATTTTGATTTCCTTTTATTGTGGTTTATCAGTTTTGAATATGACGATTAAAATAAATATTTTAAAATGATAAAATTAACTTAAAATATAATAGAAATATTTTATTCATTTAAACCAATCCATTCATTTTCCACTATTAGGTGGAATAAATTAATCAATAAAAAATCAATGAATATTGTTTAATATACTATGATTACGGTATGTTTAAGTTGACATCTGAACACATGATAAGACATATCTAAACACCTTTAGCTCAAAATTTGAAGAAAAAAGAAGTGTGCGCATGCATGTTCTCAAACGTCCATTAAGTAGACACTACTAGAAATTATGAAATCAATTATAAGATTTATCGATAATTAGTTGTTAATCAATCACTAAACAGCTCATAACTACTTGAGTTATCAAATAACAGTGCTAATTCAAAAGTGTTTGATTGAAATACTTCTCGACTAGACCTCAACATAGTTTGAGTATCTAAAAAAAAATATTGACAAATTGATGAATGCATGTGTTTAAAAAATAGAACTGGATGGCTAACTTGCTAGTAATGTAACCACATCTCATGATATGACACATATTTTTTTTAGTGCTGAGAAAAGTTAATAATTTTTTTCGTTTCAATTGATGTGATATAGTTTATATGATCTCACATCGAGTTTAAGAAAGACTTTTAGAACTTGTTGATTAAAATAAACCATAGATATTTGTATGGTTATAAATTATTTTATCAAGGGTAAAATGGACATTTTTAAATGTATATTATTACAAAATATAAAAATGGCTCATTCTTTTTGGAACTGGCCGCTAAAAAGAAAAGTGAGTCGTATAAATTGGGACAGAGGGAGTACCTAACCAAAACAAATCAATTTATGTTATTTTTCAATAAAATCATGGACTATTATTTAACTTTATAACCATCCCGAACTATTGGGATGATTTTTTAAGTTTATTTAAAAAAACTGAAAAATTCCTTAATTGAACTGAATAATCATACATCACTCAACATCACGTATGTCTCGATACAATGCATAAAGTGGTGTATTCGTGAATAGGAGTGAGTAGATATTTTTGTAATATTTTCAAATTATAGAAATTTTAAAAAATATGATAAAAATAAGCTCTCTATTTAAGTAATTCGCTATATTGTTAGTTAGTGGAGATTAGAGCAAAGTCTTGTTACATGTTGTATTAATTATATAATAAGTTTTTTATATATATAATTTGCTTTAAATGATTCATATTTGCGGTATATTAAATTTTAAAGAAGATGAGGGGCTAAAAAAAGCTAAAGTAAACCTAATGGACTCACATCTCACATAATTTGACCTAAAATATTTGGGTAATTTACACAAATTTTATAGTGTTAAGAACTAATTACATATATAATATCCCTACTTTTTTTCAAAATATAAAAATTCTTTAAATTTGTTGGAAATCCCGATACATCACTCAACATCATGATTCATCACGTATGTTCCGATACATTGCGTAAAGTGGTGTATCCGTGAATAGGAGTGAGTAGATATTTTTGTAATATTTTCAAATGATTAAAAAAATTGTCTGCTTTGGAGCTCGTTTGAACTTTAAAATGCACCATTTTCCTCGAGGAGCGAATTAGTTCCATTTCTAAGGTATTAACGGACGTCCATGAAAAATTTCGGTCATTTATTACGGGATTTCTAGATAAAAAAAAACTCATGGGCTATATCACACTAAAATCGATAGAATCTGCCTTTGCCTGGTTTGAATCGTTTAAACTTTAAAATGCACCATTTTTCCTCGCTGGACGAAATGATTCCGTTTCTAAGGTCTTAAAGGACATCCATAAAAAATTTCGATCATTTTGTTTCGGAGTTTTGAATAAAAAAAATTCATGGGCAGCACATAAAAATCGATAAAATCTTCTTTTGCCTGCTTTGGAACTCGTTTGAACTTAACAATGCACCATTTTTCTCAGCGGGACGAACTGGTTCCATTTCTAGGGTCTTAATGGACGTCCATGAAAAATTTTGGTCATTTTGTTTTGGAATTTACGTATCAGAAAAATTAATGGGCTATAACACACAAAAATCAGAAAAATCTGTCTTTGACTGCTTTGGAGCTCGTTTGAACTTGACAATTTACCATTTTCCCCGCAGGACGAACTGATTCCATTTCTAATGTCTTAATGGACGTCCATGAAAAATTTTGGCCATTTTATTTTGGGGATTTCTGGATCAAAAACAATCCATGGGCTATAGCACACGAAAATCGGTAAAATCTGCTTTGGTTGCTTTGGAACTCGTTTGCACTTGAAAAATGCACCATTTTTCTCCGCGGTACGAATTGGTTCCATTTCTTAGATTTTAACGAACGAGTATGAAAAATTCTTGCCATTTTGTTTCAGGATTTCCGGATCAAAAAAATTCATGGGCTATAGCACATGAAAATCGATAAAATTTGTCTTTGCCTACTTTGGGGCTCGTTTGAACTTGAAAATGCACCATTTTTCCCCGTGGAACGAACTGGTTCCATTTCTAAGGTCTTAATGGACGTCCATTAAAATTTTTGGCCATTTTATTTTGAGATTTCTGAATCAAAACAATTCATGAGTTATAGAACATGAAAATCAGTAAATTATGCCTTTGCCTGTTTTAGGGCTCGTTAAAAATTGAAAATGCATCATTTTTTTCGCGAGATGAACTAGTTCCGTTTCTAAGGTCTTAAAGGACATCCATAAAAAAATTCGATCATTTTGTTTCGGAGTTTTGAATAAAAAAAATTCATGGGCAGCACATAAAAATCGATAAAATCTTCTTTTGCCTGCTTTGGAACTCGTTTGAACTTAACAATGCACCATTTTTCTCAGCGGGACGAACTGGTTCCATTTCTAGGGTCTTAATGGACGTCCATGAAAAATTTGGGTCATTTTGTTTCGGAATTTCTCGATAAAAAAGATTCATGGGTTATAACACACAAAAATCAATAAAATCTGCATTTGCCTGCTTTGGGCTCGTTTGAACTTGAAAATGCACCATATTTCCCCGCAGGATGAACTGGTTCCATTTTAAAGGTTTTAACGGACGTCCATGAAAAATTCTGGCCATTTTTGTTTCGAGATTTGTAGATCAAAAAAATTCATGGGCTATAGCACACAAAAATATATAAAATTTGTCTTTGCCTTCTTTGGGGCTCGTTTGAACTTGAAAATGCACCATTTTTTCCCACGGGTCGAATTGGTCCCATTTCTAAGGCTTACCGGACGTCCATGAAAAATTTTGGCCATTTTTTATTTTGAATTTCTTGATAAAAAAATCAAAGGGTTATAGCACATGGAAATCGGTAAAATTTATCTTTTCCTGCTTTGGGGTTCGTTTGAACTATAAAATGCACCATATTTCCCCGTGGGATGAACTGGTTCCTTTTCAAAGGTCTTAACGTCCATAAAAATTTTTGGCCATTTTGTTTTGAGATTTTTGGGACAAAAAAATTCATGGATTATAGCACACGAAAATCAGTGAAATCTGTCTTTGCCTTCTTTGGGGCTTGTTTGAACTTGAAAATGCACCATTTTTTTTCCTGCGGGACGAACTGGTTTCATTTCTAAGGTATTAACAGACGTCAATGAAAAATTTTGGTCATTTTTTTTGGGATTTTTGGATTAAATAATCCATAGGCTATAACACACGAAAATTGATAAATCTGTCGTTGCCTGCTTTGGGACTCGTTTGAACTTGAAAATGCACCATTTTTCCCCGCTGGACGAACTTGTTCCATTTCTAAGTTCTTAACGGACGCTCACAATAAATTCGGCTATTTTATTTTGGGATTTTCTTAATAAAAAAATCCATGGGTTATAGCACAAAAAAATCGGTAAAATTTGTCTTTGCCTGCTATGGGGATTGTCTGAACTTGAAAATGGATCATCCTTCCCCGCAGGACAAACTAGTTCCATTTCTAAGGTCTTAATGGACACCCATGAAAAATTTTGGTCATTTTATTTTGAAATTTCCGAATAAAAAAATCAATGTGCTATAGCAGACAAAAATCGATAAAATCTGTGTTTGAACTTAAAAATGCACCATTTTACCCTGCGGAACGAACTGATTCCATTTCTAAGGTCTTAACCGATGTCCATGAAAAATTTCGGTCATTTTATTTCGAGATTTCTGGATCAAAAAAATACATGGGCTATAGCACAAGAAAATTGGTAAAATCTGTCTATGCCTGCTTTGGGGCTCGTTTGAACTTTAAAATACAATATTTTTCCTCGCGGAGAACTGGTTTCATTTCTAAAGTCTTAACGGACGTACAAGAAAAATTTCGGTCATTTTATTTTGAGATTTTCGGATGAAAAAAATCTATGGGCTATAGCACAAGAAAATCGGTAAAATTTGTCTTTACCTACTTTGGGGTTCGTTTGGATTGAAAATGCACCATTTTTCCTCGCGAGACGAACTGGTTCTATTTCTAATGTCTTAACGGACATCCAAGAAAAATTCCGTCCACAAAAAATTTGGGCAAAAAAGATGTCAGAATTTTGGATCACCAAAAACCCATTGACTATAGCACACGAAAATCGGCAAAATTGGGGGTTTACCTGCTTTGGGCTCGTTTGACCTTCAAAATTGGTTGTTTTGGACGCCAGGGCCAACTTGATCCACAGCTAACGTCTTAACGATTGTCCACAAAAGATATGGACAAAAAAGACGTCAGAATTCTAGATCACCAAAAAAGACGTCGGAATTTTGGATCACCAAAAATCCATGGACTATATACATGAAAATCGGCAAAAATGAGGTTTACCTGCTTCGGGGTTGTTTGACCTTGAAGATGGACCATTTTGACCGTCAGGTCCAACTGGTTTCATAGCTGCAGGGTTATGAAAATCCACGAGAAGCGACTGGGCGTATTGTATGTGCCAATTACCATTTAGCTAATTGACGTCCACAAAATATTTGGGCAAAAAAGACGTCGAAATTCCTGATCACCAAAAATTCATGGACTATAACACACGAAAATCGACCAAATAGGGGGGTTACCTGCTCCGAGCCTCGTTTGACCTTCAAAATGGACCGTTTTGATCGTCAGGGTCAATTGGATCCATAACTAACATATTAACGGCGTCTACAAAAAAATTAGGCAAAAAAAGACATAGGAATTCTGGTTCACCAAAAAAGATCGTGGACTACACTAAAATTGGCAAAATGAGGGGTTTACCTGCTCCGGGGCTCGTTTGACCTTCAAAATGGATTGTCTTGACCGTCAAGGCTAAATGGCTTCATAAATAACGTCTTAACGGACGTCCACGAAAAATTTGGACAAAAAGACGTTGGAATTCAATGGTCATTCTTGAATTTAGCCATGGATTAATGATGGATAAAATTATGTTAGTTATGAAGCAATTTACTAATGAATTAACTATGAAGTTCATAATTAGTTCTATTAGTATATATTTTAGCTCAAAAGAATATTTCAATCAATAATCAACGAGCTAGCAATACATGAGAACTTTCATACAATTTCTTTTGAAACATAATTTTACTAAATCAATAGGGTTCATGCGATAGAACAACACTCATACGAAGGGGATATATCTCTTGCTAGCACACATCAATTACATTAAATTAGATACTGTGATTGTACAATTGATAATATTTGTGTCTACTACTATTTTATTGACAGGAGCGGCTCAGGTATATTAATGGCCTAAGGCAAAAATTAAACGGGGCTTTAAACTTGAATTGTTAATAACATTTATATAATTGATTTCTTCTAATTTTCCATTGATGATATAATCATTCTTATTTTAAATTATTTTTCACGAGATATAGTACTCCAATATATGTCAAATTTCTTCTAATAATTCCATTATTTCATGAAAAGTTTACTTTTTCTACAAATAGTATTTAATATTTGTTAAAAAATAACTTATAACCTATTATTATTGAAAATGAGGCCCCTTAAGTTTGGGGCCTAAGATACATGTCTTTTTTTAACACTGTCGAGTCACTCCTGTTTATTGATTTCTCAATAAAATGTATATGTATCTCATCTAATAATAAAATATAAATATGACATATGATTATTCAGTGTGACTTGTTTTTCACATGTTATTTTGATTTCCTTATTAGTCAGTAAACACATGATGTTGTACGTTCCTTTTTTTCTAGTCTCTCTATGGTATTGTGGTTTATCAGTTTTGAATATGACGTTTAAAAGAAATATTTAAAATAATAAAACTAACTTAAAATATAATAGAAATATTTTATTCATTGAAACCAACCCATTCATTTGTCACAATTAGGTGGAATACATCAATCAATACTATCAATGAATTTTATTTAATGTACTATACTTGTGTCTGAACACATGTTCATGAAATCAGCTACAAGATTTATCGGTATTAATTATTAATCATATCACTAAATACCTCGTAACTAACTGAATTATTAAATAATTCAATGCTAATTCAAAAGTGTTTAATTGAAATACTTCTCTACTAGACCACGACATAGTTTAAATATCTAAAAATATATATAGAAAGACAAATTTAAGAGATTATTAATATATTTTTATTTTTTTATTTTTCACACAGTATCATGTGCTAAAAAAATAGAACTGGATGGCTAGTAATGTAACCACAACATGGGATGATTACTTTTTTGTAGTGGGAAAAAATAATTATTATTTTTTGTTCCAATTGATGTGATATAGTATATATAATCTCAAACAGAGTTTTAAGAATGAAAAACTTTTGAAATTTTTGATTTAAAATAAATCATAGATATTTGTATAGTTATAAATCATTTTATCAAGAATAAAATGGATATTTTAAATTTATATTATTACAAAATATAAAAATATGTCATTCTCTTTTTAACTGACCGCTAAAAAGAAAAATTAGTCATATAAATTGGAACAAAGAGAGTACCAAACTAAAACGAACCGATTTATGTTATTTTTTCAATAAATATGTGGATTGTTATTTACTTTTATAACCATCCCAAACGATTAGGATGATCTTTTTAATTTATGAAAAAAAACTGAAAAATTCCTGAACTGAACTGAATAACCTTACATGTATGTAAATATATTTTATACTTTAACAATATGTTAAATTTAAATATAGAAATATATTTTATAATATTTTTTCAAATATAAATATAACCTTGGTCCTAGGCCTCTGGTGACTATACGACTTTGAGTCTTTGCTCTTTAATTAGTTTTTAATTAATTAAGTTTAAAATTAAAAGATTTTGTAATAGATGGTCTATCAAACAATACAACAGAACTCATGCAAACAATACGGCAACAAGATTTACATTCTTGTCTTCTTGGTAAAGAATTAAAGTGTTCCTACAAGAACTTATTTGTGAAATAAATATTTTAATAATAATATATTTTGAGGTGATATTTATAAAGTAAAAAAATAAAAAAGAATTGAATCTTACCGATACAGAAAAGAAACCGATATGATTGATTTAGTTTTAAAAATAAAAAATTGGTTATATATTATAAAATACCCAAAAAATTAGAATTTCATATTTTTTTTAAAAATAAACGACCGAACCGTACCATTGAAACCCCTATTGATACATCGTGTTTTAATTTTGAATACATCTCGATGCATCACATCTGAATTTCTGATACACCATTAAATGTCTCGGTACATCAAGTACGTCCTGATACATCACTTTAAGTGATATATACGAGAATAGAAACGAAAAGATATTTTTGTAATGTTTCAAATGATGAAATTTTTTAAAAACAATAATAAATAAATTGTATATTTAGATAATTTTTCCAAAATAAATGTTCCCATTAAATAGTAATACTATTTTTGAAAGTGATGGGAAGCTCTTCTCTTTCCCTATTATTAATGAGGCAAATTAATACAACACATGGTTGCACATAATAATTGGAGCAAAGTCATTATTAATGTTAGTAAGTGGATCCACTACTGAAATATTTTTTAAAATTAAATATATTATATTTAATCATATAACAAGCAAAATAAATTTAAATAATTAATATATTATCAGAATAAATAATTTGCTTATATATAATTCGCTATATTGTTAGTAAGTGAAAATTAGAGCAAAAGCTTGTTATATGTTATATTTAATATATAACATGTTTTTTAATAATTTGCTTCAAATGATTCACATTGCGGAATATTAAATTTTAAAGAAGGAAAGAAGAGGCAGACTAAGAACAAAAAAACAACTCCTCACGCTTTTTTAATGATCTTTTTTATGGTTATGCCGGCGATGATAGGTGGATCTGGTAATTGGTCTGTTCCGATTCTGATAGGTGCGCCTGACATGGCATTTCCACAACATAAAGAGGATGAGGGGCTAAAAGATTTGACATAATTTGACCTAAAATATTTGGGAATCTTACACAAATCTTACGGTGTTAAGAGCTAATTACATAATATTCGCATTTTCTTTCAAATTATAAAAATTCCTTAAATTTGATGGAATCCTGATACATCCCAAAACTTCACGATACATCGCGTCTCAATTTCGGATACATCCCCCAACATCTGGATATATTGCATCTCAGTATGGATACATCACTCAACGTCCTGATACATCACGTACGTCTCGGTACATCGCGCACGTTCCGATACATCACTCAACATCCTGATACATCACGTATATCTCGATACATTGCGTAAAGTGATGTATCCATGAATAAAAGTGAGTAGATATTTTTGTAATATTTTCAAATGATTGAAAATTTTTAGAGCAAAGTCTTGTTACATGTTGTATTAATCATATAATAAGTTTTATATATATATATAATTTGCTTTAAATGATTTTCATTTGCGGCATATTAAATTTTAAAGAAGATGAGGGACTAAAAAAGCTAAAGTAAACCTAATCGGCTCACATCTCACATAATTTGACCTAAAATATTTTTGGAAATTTACACAAATCTTATAGTGTTAAGAACAATACATAATATCCCTACTTTCTTTCAAAATATAAAAAATCATTAAATTTGTTGGAATTCGGGTACGTCCAAAACCGTCCTGATACATCACGTCCCGATTTCGAATACATCCCTTAACGTATCGATATATCGCATCTCGATTTTGGATACATCAATCAATGTCCTGATACATCGCGTACGTCAGATATATTGCATAAAGTGTTGTATCCAAGAATAGGTAAAATAAATTGTGTATTTTGATACTTTTTTTCATAATAAAATATGTCCATTGAATAGTAATATTATTTTTGAAAGTGATGGAAGCTCCTCATTTTCCCTCTTTCTTATAAATAAGTGAAGAATTGTTTGTTGAAAATATCCTAAATATTCCTCAAATGGCATCTACCAAAGTTAAGATTCCCACCATAGATTTTTGCAATTCTGAGCTTAAACCAAACACTCCACAATGGGAATCAACAAAAGTTCAAGTTTTTGAAGCCTTACAAGAATTTGGTTGTTTTGAAGCAATATATGACAAAGTTCCAAATGAAATTAGAGAGGGCATGTTTGATAATTTAAAAGAAGTTTTTGATTTTCCATTGTCCAAATTGATAGAATATAGAGAAAAACCCTTTCATATATATGATGGGCAAATTCCAAGTATACCACTCTATGGTAGTGTGAGCTCTGCTGATTTGGTCCTCCCAAATAGTGTTGAAACATTTTCCAATACCTTTTGGTCTAATGAAAACCCTAATTTTAGGTATGCATACATTACTTCTTTTAACAATCTAATCACATGATTCATTTGTCTCTATTCATATGGGAAGGGATATGGATGGGAGTACATTTCATTGAGGAACAATGCAATAGTTGGAAATGATTTAACATGCTCGATCGAACACGATATCACAATCTAAAATGATTAAAAATAACATTTTAATATTATCTGCACATTGCACGAATACGTATACTAGGTATATATATACCTATACAAGTGTATTTCTCACATAATTTTTAGTAGTATCACAATTAATATTGCATTACTATTTATATAAGTTTTGTGTGTTTTAATTTGGCAGCAATGTGGCAAAGTCCTACTTCAAGCAACTTATGGAATTGAATGAAATGGTGAAAAAGATGGTTTTGGAGAGTCTTGGGCTACACAATTACATTGATGAATTCTTGAATTCCAATGTTTTTATGTCAAGATTTACTAATTACAAGGTAATTAAAGGTGAAAATGAGAATAAAGCAGCATTACCTTCCCACACAGATAGTTCCTACTTGACCATAATTAAACAAAATCAAAATGGATTGCAAGTGCTCTATAAAAATGGAGAGTGGATTGAGCTCAATCATACTTCACCAAATTCCTATATTGTTTTATCAGCGGATATTTTCATGGTAAGTTATTATTTATTTTTTATTACATGAGTCAAAAATATGCCTAAATTTTTTTTTATCTATATGTATTTTTGATGGTTTGACTCATTATTATTTTTGTTTTGGGGGGGGGGGGTTGTTGCTATAGTAGAGGAGAATAAAAGAAATAGAGATTTTATTTTTGAATCAAGCCCAACTAGAAGCTAAGAGTAGAGGAGCTTTGAAGCAACGAAAAATGTTTGTGTGTGATTATAGATCATGATGCAGGCTCGATCCGTGAAAGAAATCATTAATATTTGTATTAAATTAAATTGTTTAGCTAACTAACATCTCTTGAAGTGCTGCCCTTTCTCCAAACCTTATGTGAACGTCAAATATTTTATGCATCAACGTACCTTATTTATTTGACCCCAACTAACTGCAATCCACATAAATTATTAAATCTTGATATTAACTGGAATAACATATCTCTTTTCTGGAAAATTGAAAATGATACCAGAACTAACTATCATAATTATCTTTTTTTTTTAAATTGTCTTGTTATTATCTATTAATTTAAAATTTTCTTTCTTCAGAGGAAATTTAAGTCAATCGTTTTGTTCATTAATTATTAATTAAAAAAATAAATGGTTATACATACTTTTTATGTGTTGATGATGTGAATTTATACAGGCATGGACAAATGATAAATTGGCATCTGCTCAACACAGGTTGTAACAACAGGAACAAAGATAGAATTCTATTCAATTTTTTTCCTTTCCAAATCCAGATTATACTTTGAAG
>CM040618.1:1662116-1686814 GCA_022817965.1 Solanum lycopersicoides
TTGAAGAGCCTTGAAGGATTATTGATGGGCTAAAAATGTTGATAGCAGAGTGTTATGAAAAGTAACAAAACTATGAAGTAAATTAGGACATGATCTACACATCGAAAAGAGAATAAAGGCTGGTTTCTACTGCATAAACGCAACACCACAAGTGGAAAGCATATTGTAACTTGATGAATAGAAATGGAGTTGGCGTTATGCCTTATGAAACCATATTTCGGACCTGGTCCATTTGATTATTATTTTTTTTTGTGTAAAAGACATGAATTTTGTAATAATTAAAGTTGCACGTGTAATAAATGGCATCATACATATATTGGACCCTAAACTTGGCTTTAAAATTTAACTTTGACCTCCAACTTTCATAATGCACAAACAAACACTTTAACTATCCAACTTTAAAAATATAAACACATGAGTCCTACATAGCACAATACACGTAGGACACCACGTAGGACAAAAATGACATGTAGGATGACATGTAGGACATGTGTGTCTATTTATTTAACTTTATACAAGTTTAAGTGTCTACTTGTGCACACTCAAAGTTGAAGGACATAAATATGATTCGAAGCCAAGTTAAGGGCATATTTATGATTATACCTAAAAAAATGATAGTTATATCCATCATAAAGTTTCAAGTGGACTATAATACATATTATGTAATACCAATAACATTCAATAGCAAAAAAACATGGCCAATGTAATATAATTTTTCCAAGTGGAGTGTGGGGAGGGAGCTCGTGTAGGTAAGTTTATGTCAAGAAGTTGCTTTCGAAAGATTGTTGGCTTAAGTAAAGCATATTAAAGACACAGAGCATGTAAAACAAATACAGGTAGCGTGAAAACCATGTTGAACAATTAATGAAGAGAACAAGCAATAACGACAAATAACACGATAAACAAAGCAAATGAAACATGTATTAATACTAAAATCGAAAAATAAAATAGTGAGAGAGTAATACATTAACACTACCCAACTAACCATTCTACCCTTATCCTCGACTTATATATCTTTCTATTATACTCTTTTCAGACCACCTTTTTCTTAGACTCTTTTCAACCAACCTATAGTGGGTTGCTAGAAGGGAAGACAAGATCCGAAAGATAGTTGGGAGAAACGTCTAGTCAAGACAAGGAACACACACAAATATACCTTTTAACCGTGGCTTCACCAAATAGCTAATGACATACAACTTTGGTGAGGTATATAAAATAGATTATTTATATTTGTATATAATTAAATAATTAGACACATTCATCCTACTGTTGTTGCGTTCTACCATGACAATTTTGTGTCCTAATGTCGTATTATGCCACCTAGAACTGTGTGTATCTACTAGTTCAATTTTATAGGAGTTTAGGTGTCTACTGTGCACACTCAAAATTGAAGGAACAAAAATATCGATGAAGCCAAGTTAAAGACATATTTAGTATTATGTCCAAAACAAAATGTTACATATAGTATAGGTCTAAGTAGGGTGTGTTTGGTAACCAAAAAAAAAAATCATTTTTTTATTTCGTTGATAATTCACGTGAGAGTATACTATTTTCTTATTACTATAATCTCCATTTATTATAAAGTCCGGAATTTTGCAAGCAAAACTATATTGAAATGTCAAATCAAAGATAAGATTTGGTGGAGGACACAAACACCACCATTGAAATGTCAAAAAATCTTACTTACTTGAATTTTGAAATGTCAAAAATTTCATAATCATATTACAGCGCTCACCACATATCATTTTCTATCAATTATCTTCCCCAACCCAATAAGCTACCAAACTTATTCTTGACCTTTAAGAACTTTGCCAAAAACTATTCATTTTCATAAAATCATGATAGGAAAAAAAAATCATTTCTTCTTCCTATGTTGAATTGCCAAGAAATATCATTATAGGCAAAAAAATCATTTTTCCTATGTTAAATTGCCAAGAAATATGCATTTTTATATGTATCTATCTAAAATAAAAATATCCAATATGTCAGCTAATATATAAAATGATATAAGAAAATAAACAAAAATGTATTTTCTTTGATAAATTTTCTTTTTAGATGAGCATGACCATAAACTTCAAAGTATAGCATCACAGTAGACAGAAAGTTCTGGATTTGAGTCTCATCGTCACCCACTCAAAAATTATGTTCATGTGCTCGGTCCATGAAAAAGGTTAGGCTCAATGTGAGAGAACACTTTGAGAATAATATAATTAATTAAAATAAATATGTGTTCTCGCTAGCACCTTTAACTTTTGGGTGAGATGATCGCGATCTCTTCAAATTATATAGTAGATAATAATGCGTACATTAATTAGTCAATTAAAATAAATTTATATTATAAGTGATAAAGGTTAAAAATGTCCCGAGTGAAATCTTAATTAGTGGCCCAGTTGGCTTGACTGTTCATTTAATAACTTATATTAGTGTTATTCTAAAAACATTTTTTTTTAAAAAAAAACAAGTCTTCACCTTTTTTTTTTTTTTTGGTGTTTGTGATTTTGTTGATTATTTGATTAAAATCGGGCCTAAATATTTATCAAGATAATACAATACATGCATACACAATGTATACTGATCTTATTTCTTATTTTTATCTTGTAAACATCTTCTTAATTAATATAATTGAAGTAACTAATTATTAATTCCTTGGTTGAAAATGGTTAAATAATATCAATAATTTCTTATGAGTCTAATTTTACTTTTGAAAAAAGATAAAAAGAAAAAGAAGAAGAAAGAATTGAGAATGGAAATAAAAGAGAAAAAAAATATATATATATATACTTATTTTCTTTTGCGTTATATTAACAATTATTTTCTTTGTTGGTAAAAAAAAATCAGACGCATTTATAATAGACTTTACAAGAAGATGAGCGTGCAGTCAAAAAATTATTTCTAGTTAAATTTATGATTGAGCTTATTGAAAAATTTAATTAATTTTTATTTATCTACATTTATCAACTTTATATTTTGTATTCTTTATATTATTTTTTAATTAGAAAGGGAGAAAAAAACTAATAAGGTATTGATCTTTGGCCATTTTACACATTTTAAAAAGAATTAAAAGTTATCATATGTATGGAAGTTCAAAAAAATATGAAAACTAGTCAATTTAGCGTGTATTTGAAATCTTTCTCATTTATTGAAACATAATTAATTAATAAATTAAATTTTAAACATGTAAATTTGACAAAAAAAAAGGGTAAATTGTCAAAAACCAATTTATAGTGTGAATATGACCTTATGCCTATATATTAGCCATATTATGGTCAAAATATTCTTGACAAAATTGTTATTTTCCATTGTTCAATATCATAACATTTAATTAAAATTTTTCGTTAATTATTAGTCACAATATACAACTTCAAATCTTATAATAAAAAACTACTATAAAGCGGCCACGTGTAAACACAATTCCATTGAAATCAATGGCTGCTTACCAAATATCTTCCTGGAGGTCCATGGTATTTGAGGTTTTAATGTATAAAAAAGATTTTAATAATATATACTATATATACTAATATATTATATATATATATATATATGTATACATACATATATATGTATATATATATAAAATATCAATTACATATAGGTGACATATTTTAAATTATTAATTAATTTGTTTATGTATAAATTTGAGAACATACACCAAAAAACCTTTTAAAAAGAATTAGCCTATAAAGTGTAATAAGAATACTTTATATATTCAGTTACTTAATTTAAATTCATCATAATTAAAGTTATCTAAATAAAGTTTTTGATAGTTTGGAAACATAAAAAAAACAAAACTCATCATTCTCTCTCGAACAAGAATCATAATATATATATATATATTATATATATATAATAATATTATATATATAGTATATATTCCACCTAAAAGATATGGGATTTAAAATTTAGGATTGTGATTTTCAATTCTTTTTTAAAAATAAGATTATTGATTTAAAATCTTTATTTCCCCGAAAACACCTCGAACGCCGCGTTAATTACGCGGGTCCTCAGCCCAATAATTAAGGCTCAACTTTTTCACCAATATATTCTTCATCTGGTGAACGGTTTGATAAGACATCCAAAATTGCCATTACTTTTGTTGCTTGAATTTGTGAAGGGAAGCATTTTGGTAGTTAATATATTTGTTGGATCCTCAGTTGGCATTTTTGATCTAGCAATTGTTGGCCTATTTGGAAAGTAGCCTACATATGCATAGAATAGTTAATATATTTCAAGAATTTAGGACATCTATGTATGATGAGATCCGAGCACACGACTATCGAAAATAATCTATCTACCTAGTTTAATTTAAAGGTTTAGGACATATGTGCTAGCATCTTTTAACTAGTGTAGTAGTCCCACAAAGTAGGGCTATGAAGGATATAGTGTATACAGATTGATCTCAGAAGTTGAAGAACATCTGTTTTGTGATGAGACCTTCAGCTCAAGACAAAATAGTTCAAATCGATACAATATTGATGACATATATGTAGATAGGCATAATACATAAATATGCCCTTTAACTTGGTTTCAAATCACATTTATGTCCTTCAACTTTGGAGTGCACGCAAGTAGACACTTAAACTTGTATAAACTTGAACAAATAGATACATATGTCCTATATGACATCCTACATGTCATTTTTTTCTACGTGTATTGTGCCATGTAGGTTTCATGTGCTCAGTTGTTCAATTTTATACAAGTTTAAGTGTCTACTTGTGCATATCCAAAGTTGGAGAACATAAACGTAAAATGAGGTCA
Organism: Solanum lycopersicoides; assembly: GCA_022817965.1. Classification (NCBI taxonomy): domain Eukaryota; kingdom Viridiplantae; phylum Streptophyta; class Magnoliopsida; order Solanales; family Solanaceae; genus Solanum; species Solanum lycopersicoides. The sequence continues at coordinate 1,666,872 of CM040618.1, forward strand.
TGTTAAAAGGCATATTTATGTATTATACCTATATAGATTTGTAGTGTAAATAATATAAGTAGAAGTAGGAGTTCTCATTTTGAAGATATTAAAGTAGAGTGGGTGGCCCGGTGTATGTGATTTAACTTCATATACACTCCAGATTAATTCGATTCCCGAAGCATCCCACATTCACGTAGGGTTCAAAAAGGTTGTACCCTAAAGGGCTAAATGGGGTGTAATATAGCTAAACAACTTATCCTGACACACAAAGATAACTTTATCAATATCTCTAATATTCCTTTTATTTAACTTATATACACTGACAGTACGAATAAACTAAAAATTTAAAGTAAAGCAAAAAAAGGTAAGATATGTGCACCTACATAGATGTATGTGCCAAAGCTAACATCTGCATGATGGCTAGAAGTTACACAAATTATTGGAATTCAAAATTTTGACATATTTTTTGCCCAAATGTTTCGTGAATGTCCTTTAAGACGTTAGTTATGGAGCCAGTTGGTCATGATGGTCAAAACGGTCCATTTTCAAGGTTAAACGAGCCACAAAGCAGGTAAACCCCACTTTGCCGATATTGGTGATCCAAAATTTCGACGTCTTTTTTAACAAAATTTTTCATAGACGTAAGTTAAGATGTTATCTATGGATCTAGTCGGCCCTGACAGCCAAAACAACCCATTTTGAATGTCAAAGGATCCCCAGAGCACTTAAAATCCTCATTTGCCAATTTTCGTGTGCTATAGTCCATAATTTTTTTTGGTAATCCAGAATTCTGACGTCTTTTTTGCCCAAATATTTTGTGGACGTACATTAAGACGTCATCTATGAAGAAAATTGGCCATAACTTCCAAAACAACCTATTTTGAAAGTCAAATGAGCATCGAAGCAGACTAACCCCTCATTTTGCCAATTTTCGTATGCTATAGTCCACAATTTTTTGGTGATCTAGAATTTCGACGTCTTTTTTGCTAAATTTTTTTGTGGACATCCTTTAAGCTGCTATCTATGGAGCCTATTGGTCCTGAAGGCCAAAACGACACATTTTGAAGGTCAAACGAGCCCCGAAGCAGGTAAATCCTTCATTTTATCGACTCTTGTGTGTTATAGTCCACAATCTTTTTTGGTGATCAGAATTTCGACGTCTTTTTTGCCCAAAATTTGTGTGGACGTCTGTTAAGATGTTAGCTATGGACATAATGGGTCCTGAAGGCCAAAATGACCCATTTTGAAGGTCAAATGAGCTCCAAAGCAGGTAAATCCCCCATTTGCCGATTTTCGTGTGCTATAATCCATCAATTTCTGGTGATCTAAAATTTTTGACATATGTTTTGCCCAAACGTAAAGACGTTAAATGTGGAGCCATTTGGCCCTGACGACTAAAACGACTCATTTTCAAGGTCACATGAGCCCTGAAGAAGGTAAACCGAATTTTGCCGACTTTCGTTACTATATTCCACGATCGTTTTCTGGTGATCCAGAATTCTGGAGTTTTTTTTGCCCAATTTTTTGTGGAGGTCCGATAAGACATTAGCCAGTTGGCCATAACGGCCCATTTTGAAGGTCAAGCGAGCCCGGATCAGGTGAACCCTTTTTTTTTTAATTTTCATGTGCTATAATCTATGGATTTTTGGTGATTCAGAATTCCAACGCCTTTTTGCCCAAAATGTTTTGTGGATGTCTGTTATAACGTTAGTTATGGATCCAGTTGGATCTACGACCAAAACGACTCATTTCAAGGTCAAACGAGCCTCGAAGCACATAAACCCCATATTTTCGATTTTTGTGTTCTATAGTCCATGTATTTTTGGTGATTTGAAATTTCAATGTATTTTTTGTCCAAATTTTTCTTGGATGTCCGTTAAGACGTTATCTATGGAGACAGCTATCCATGACAACCAAATCAGTCTATTTTAAAGGTCAAACGAGCCTTGAAATAGTTAAACCCCTATTTTGCCAATTTTCGTGTGCTATAGTCCACGACCTTTTTTGGTGATTCAGAATTACGACGCCTTTTTTGTCCAATTTTTTTGTGGACGTTCGTGAAGACGTTATCTATGGAGCTAGTTGGCCGTGACTGCCAAAATTACCCATTCTTTGCCCGCTTTTGACTCGTTTGAACTTAAAAATGCACTATTTTTCCTTGCAGAACAAACTTTTTCCATTTATACGGTCTTAACGGACGTCTATGCAAAATTTTGGCCATTTTATTTTGAGATTTCCGGATAAAAAAATTCATGGGTTGTAGCACACGAAAATTGGTAAAATCTTCCATTGTCTGCTTTCGGCCTCGTTTTAACTCTATAATTTACCATTTTTTCCTATGGGATGAATTGGTTCATTTCTAAGGCCCTAACGGACGTCCATGAAAAATTTCGGTCATTTTATTTTGGAATTTTAGGATAAAGAAATTAATGAGCTATAACACACGAAAATTGGTAAAATCTGTGTCTGTCTGCTCTGGGGCTTGTTTGAATTTTTAAATATAGGATTTTTCACCACGGGACGAACCTATTCCATTTCTTCGGTCTTTACAAACGTCCATTAAAAATTTCAGCCATTTTTTTGAGATTTTCGGATTAAAAAAATCAATGGGCTATAGCATATGAAAATCGATAAAATCTGCATTTGCCTGATTTGGGGCTTGTTTGAACTTTAAAATGCACCATTTTCCCTGCGAGACGAACTTGTTCCATTTCTAAGGTATTTTAGATGTCCATAACAAATTTTCAGCCATTTTTTATGACTTCCGGATAAAAAATATAAAGCCTTTGCCTGCTTGGGACTCGTTTGAACTTGATAATGCACTATTTTTTCCCGTAGGATGAACTTGTTCCATTTTTAATGTCTTAGCGGGACGTCCATGAAAAAATTCGGCCATTTAATTTTGGGATTTCTGGATTTAAAAAATGCATGGGTTATAACACCTGAAAATTGGTAAAATCAATCTTTGCCTGCTTTGGGTTCGTTTGAACTTAAAAGTGCACCATTTTTCCCGTCGGGACGAAATAGTTCCATTTCTAAGGTCCAAACAGACGTCCATGAAAAATTTCAGACATATTGTTTCAGGATTTTCGGATTCAAAAAAATCATGGTCTATAGCACATGAAAATTAAAAAAATTTGTCTGCCTGCTTTGGGGCTTGTTTGAACTTGAAAATACACTGTTTTTTCGCAGGACGAAATGGTTCCATATCTAAGGTCTTAACGGATGTTCATGAAAAATTTTGGTAATTTTATTTTGAGATTCTGATAAAAAAATTTATGAGTTATAACACATGAAAATCGATAAAATCTGCATTTACCTTCTTTGGAGATCCTTTGATATTGAAAATGCACCAATTTTCTTTGCAGGACAAACTGATTTAATTTCTAAGGTCTTAATGAACGTTCATGAAAATTTTCGGCCATTTTGTTTCGGGATTTTTGATCTTTAAAAAAGTCAAGCACTACAGCACATGAAAATCGATAAAATCTTTTTCTTTGCCTGCTTTTGGGCTCGTTTGAACTTGAAAATGTACCATTTTTCTCCACAGGACGAACTGGTTCCATTTCTAAGGTCTTAATGGACGTCTATGAAAATTTTTAACCATTTTATTTTGGACTTTCCGGATAAAAACAATACATGGGCTAGAACATACGAAGATCGATAAAATCTGTCTTTGCCTAATTTTGTATTCGTTTGAACATAAAAATGCACCATTTTTCTGTGTGGGACAAACTGGTTCCATTTCTAATGTTCTAATGAACGTCCATGAAAAATTTTGATCATTTTGTTTTTGGGATTTTCGAATAAAAAAATCCATGGGCTATATAGCACATGAAAATTGGTAAAATCTATCTTTGCCTGAACTGGAGCTCTTTGAACTTGATAATGAACTATTTTTCCCCGCGGGAGGAACTTGTTCCATTTCTAAAGTCCTAATGAACGTCATTGATAAATTTCAGCCTTTTTGTTTCGAGATTTCTGGATCAAAAAAATGCATAGGCTATAGCACACGAAAATAGATAAAATTTGTCTTTGCCTGCTTTGAGGCTCGTTTGATCGTAAAAATTCACCATTTTTTTCCACAGGACGAATTAGTTTCATTTCTAAGTTCTTAACAAATGTCAATGAAATTTTTTGACTATTTTGTTTTGAAATTTTCGAATAAAAAGAACCATGGACTATAGCTTACAAAAATCAGAAAAAACTGTTTTTGCCTGCTTTGAGGCTCATTTGAACTTGAAAATATACCATTTTTCTGCACGGGACGAACTGGTTTTATTTATAAGGTTTTAATGACATTCATGAAAAAATTTGGCCATTTGTTTTGAATCAAAAAAAATTAATGGGCTATAGAATATGTACATCGGCAAAATCTTCCTTTGCCTGCTTTGAGCCTCGTTTGAACTTGAAAATACACCATTTTTCTCGCGGGACGAACTAGTTCAATTTCTAAGGTCTTAACGGACGTCCATGAAAAAATTTTGGCCATTTTATTTTTGAATATCTGGAAAAGATAAATCCATGGATTATAACACGAGAAAATCGGTAAAATTTGTCTTTTCCTGCTTTGGGGCTCATTTGAACTTAAAAATGCACCATTTTTCACCGCGGGACGAATTGGTTCCATTTCTAAGTTCTTGACCGACGTCCATGAAAAAATCGTCCTTTTTTTTTTGGGATTTCCAAAGAAAATATAATCCATATGATATAGCACACGAAAATCGATAAAGTTCTCTTTGCGTTCTTTGGGCTTCTTTGAACTTTAAAATGCACCATTTTTCCCCGCGGGATGAATTGGTTCTATTTAGGTCTTAACAGACATCCATGAAAATTGTCGGCCATTTTGGTTCAGGATTTCCTGATAAAATAAATTCATGGGGCACCCGAATATCATTAAAATCTTCTTTTGTTGGCTTTGGAGCTCGTTTAAACTTGAAAATGCACCATTTTTCCCCGCAGAACAAACTGATTACATTTCGAAGATATTGATGGATGTCCATGAAATTTTTTGGCCATTTTGGTTTGGGATTTCATGGTCAAAAAAATCCATGGGTTATTGCGTATGAAAATCGATAAAATCTGTCGGCTTGTTTGAACTTGAAATTGATCATTTTCCTTGCCGGACGAAGTGGTTCCATTTCTAAGGTCTTAATGGACGTCCATGAAAAATTTTGGTCATTTTTTACGGGATTTCTAGAAAAAAATCCATGGACTATACTATACACACGAAAATTGGAAAATTTTGCCTTTGCCTGCTTTGTTTGAACTGAAAATGCACCATTTTCACCACGGGATGAACTAATTCCATTTTTAAGGTCATAAAGGACGTTCATAAAAAGTTTCGGCCTTTTTGTTTTTGGATTTTTGGACCAAACAAATTCATGGGTATCACACGAAAATTGATAAAATTTTCTTTTGTCTGCTTTGGGGTTCGTTTGAACTTTAAAATGCACCACTTTCCTCGAGGAACGAACTATTTCCATTTCTAAGCTATTAACGGACGTTCATTAAAAATTTTGGTCATTTTTATGGGATTTGTAGATCAAAAATATTCATGGGCTATAGCACACTAAAATGGATAGAATCTGTCGTTGCCTGATTTGGATCGTTTGAACTCTAAAATGCACTATTTTTCCTCGCTGGACGAAATGGTTCCGTTTCTAAGGTCTTAAAGGTCATCCATAAAAAATATTGACCATTTTGTTTCGGATTTTCGAATAAAAAAAATCTATGGGCAGTACACAAAAATCAGTAAAAAATTTCTTTGCCTGCTTTGGAACTTGTTTGAATTTGAAAATGCACCATTTTTCTCAGAGGGATGAACTGGTTCCATTTCTAAGGTCTTAACGGACGTCCATGAAAAATTTCGGCCATTTTATTTTGAGATTTCTAGATTAGAAAAATTTAATGGGTTATAGCACACAAAAATAGAAAAATCTGTCTTCGCCTGATTTGGGACTCGTTTGAACTTAACAATTTACCATTTTTTCCCACATGACGAACTGATTCCATTTCTAATATCTTAATGGACGTCCATGAAAAATTTTGGCCATTTATTTTGAGGATTTTTGGATAAAAAACAATCCATGGGCTATAGCACACAAAAACTGATTAAATCTGCTTTGGTTGCTTTGAGGCTCGTCTCCACTTGAAAATTCACCATTTTTCTCTGTGGTACGAACTGGTTCGATTTCTTAGATTTTAACGAACGTCTATGAAAAATTCAGGCCATTTTGTTTCAGGATTTTCGGATAAAAAAAATCATGTGCTATAGCACACGAAAATCGATTAAATTGTCTTTGCCTACTTTGGTGCTCGTTTGAACTTGAAAATGCACCATTTTCCCCGCGGGATGAGCTGGTTCCATTTCTAAGGTCTTAATGGACGTCCATTAAAACTTTCGGTTATTTTATTTTGGGATTTTTGAATAAAAAAATTCATGGGTTATAATAGCAAACGAAAATCAGTATATTATGCCTTTGCCTGCTTTGGGGCTCGCTAGAAATTAAAAATGCACCATTTTTTCCTCGCGAGACGAACTGGTTCTACTTCTAAGTTCTTAATGAATGTTCACAAAAATTTTTGGCCATTTTATTTTGGGATTTCTCGATAAAAAAATACATGGGTTATAACACATGAAAATCAATAAAATATGCATTTGCCTGCTTTGGACTCGTTTGAACTTAAAAATGCACCATTTTTCTTCGCGGGACGAACTGGTTTCATTTTAAAGTTTTTAACGGACGTCAATGAAAAATTCTGACTATTTTATTTCGAGATTTGTGGATTAAAAAATCCATGGCTATAGCACACGAAAATATACTAAATTTATCTTTGCCTGCTTTGGGGCTCGTTTGAACTTAAAAATGCACCATTTTTCCCACGGGTCGAATTGGTCTCATTTCTAAGGCTTACCAGATGTCCATGAATAAATTTGGTCATTTTATTTCATATTTCTTGATAAAAAAAAATCAATAGATTATAGCACAGGAAAATTGGTAAAATTTATCTTCGTTTGAACTATAAAATGCACCATATTTCCCCCCGGGATGAACTGGTTCCTTTTCAAAGGTCTTAACGTCCATAAAATTTTTTGGCCATTTTGTTTTGAAATTTCTGGGACAAAAAAATTCATGGACTATAGCACACAAAAATTAGTAAAATTTGTGTTTGTCTTCTTTGGGGTTGTTTGAACTTGAAAATGCACCATTTTTTCCTGCGGGATGAACTGGTTTCATTTCTAAGGTATTAACGGACTTCAATGAAAAATTTCGGTCATTTTTCTTTGGGATTTTTGGATTAAAAAAATCAATGGGCTATAACACACGAAAATCGATAAAATCTGTCTTTGCCTACTTTGGGGCTCGTTTGAACTTGAAAATGCACCATTTTTCCCCGCTGGACTAACTTGTTCCATTTCTAAGGTCTTAACGGACTCCCACAAATTTTTTTGGCTATTTTCTTAAGAGATTTTCTTAATAAAAAAATACATGGGCTATAGCACAAAAAAGGGCATAATACATAAATGTGCCCTTTAACTTGACTTCAAATTACATTTATGCCCTTCAACTTTGGATGTGCACAAATAGACACTTAAACTTGTATAAAGTTGAACAAATAGACACACATGTCCTACATGTCATTTTTTTTGTCCTACGTGGTGTCCTACATGTATTGCGCCATGTAGGACTCATGTGTTTATTTATTTAAAAGTTGGATAATTAAAGTATCTGTTTGTGCATTATGAAATTTAGAGGTCAAAGTTAAAATTTGAAGTCAAGTTTAGGGTCCAATATATGTATTATGCCGCACAAAAAAATCGATAAAATCTATTTTTGCCTGCTATGAGAATTGTTTGAACTTGAAAATGGATCATTTTTCCCCACAGGACAAACTATTTCCATTTCTAAGGTCTTAACGGACACTCATGAAAAATTTCGGCCATTTTATTTCAAAATTTTCAGATAAAAAAAATCTATGTGCTATAGCACACAAAAATCGATAAAATTTGTGTTTGAACTTGAAAATGCACAATTTTACCCCGCGGGATGAACTGGTTCTATTTCTAAGGTCTTAACGGACGTCCATGAAAAATTTTGGCCATTTTATTTTGGGATATCTGGATAAAACAAATCAATGGGCTATAGCACAAGAAAATGGTAGAATCTGCCTATGCCTGCTTTGGGGCTCGTTTGATCTTTACAATACAATATTTTCCCCCGCGGAGAATTTGTTTCATTTCTAAAGTCTTAGTGGACGTACAAGAAATTTTTTGGCCATTTTGTTTTGAGACTTTCGGATGAAAAAAATCTATGGGCTATAGCGCACGAAAATCGGTAAAATTTATCTTTGCCTACTTTGGGGTTCATTTGGATTGAAAATGCACCATTTTTTCTCGCGAGACGAACTAGTTTTTTACCTAATGTCTTAACAGACATCCAATAAAAATTCCGTCAACAAAAAATTTGGGCAAAAAATATGTCAGAATTTTGGATCACCAAAAACCCATTGACTATAGCACATGAAAATCGACAAAATTGGAGGTTTACCTTCTTTGGGCTCGTTTGACCTTCAAAATTGATCATTTTGGCCGTTTTGGACGTCAGGGACAACTGGATCCTTAGTTAATGTCTTAACAATTGTCCACAAAAGATATGGGCAAAAAAGACGTCAGAATTCTGGATCACCAAAAAAGATCGTGGAGTATAACACAAAAATCGGCAAACTGAGGGGTTTACATGCTCCGGAGATCGTTTGACCTTCAAAATGGGTCATTTTGATCCTTCGGTAAACTAGCTCCATAGATAACCTCTTAACGTACGTTTATCACCAAAAATTCATGAACTATATACATGAAAATTGACAAAATGGGGTTTACCTGCTTCGGGGTTGTTTGACCTTGAAGATGGACCATTTTGGCCGTCACGTCCAACTGGCTCCATAGCTAACTTCTTAATGGACGTCCACAAAATATTTGGGCAAAAAAGACGTCGAAATTCGTGATCACCAAAAATTCATGGACTATAACACATGAAAATCGATAAAATAGGGAGTTACCTGCTGCGGGCCTCGTTTGACCTTCAAAATGGACCGTTTTGGCCGTCAGGGCCAACTAGCTCCATAGCTAACATATTAACGGCGTCTACAAAAAAAATTAGGCAAAAAGAAAACGTTTGAATTTTGGTTCACCAAAAAAGATCGTGGATTACACTAAAATTGGCAAAATGAGGGGTTTACCTGCTCCGGGGCTCGTTTGACCTTCAAAATGGACCGTCTTGACCGTCAGAGCCAAAGAGCTCCATAAATAACGTCTTAATGGAGGTCCACAAAAAATTTGGGCGAAAAGACGTTGAAATTCAATGGTCATTCTTGAATTTAGCCATGGATTAACGATGGATAAAATTATGTTAGTTATGAAGCAATTTACTAATGAATTAACCATTAAGTTCATAATTAGTTCTATTAGTATATATTTTAGCTCAAAAGAATATTTCAATCAATAATCAACGAGCTAGCAATACATGAGAACTTTCATACAATTTCTTTTGAAACATAACTTTACTAGATCAATAGGGTTCATGCGATAGAACAACTCATATGAAGTGGATATATCTCTTGCTAGCACACATCAATTACATATTAAATTAGATACTGTGATTGTACAATTGATAATATTTGTCTACTACTATTTTATTGATAGGAGCGGCTCAGGTATATTAGTGGCCTAAGGCAAAAATTAAATGGGGTTTTAAACTTGAATTGTTAATAACATTTATATAATTGATTTCTTCTAATTTTCAATTGATGATATAATCATTCTTATTTTAAATTATTTTTCACGAGATATAGTACTCTAAATATGTCAAATTTCGTCTAATAATTCCTTTATTTCATGAAAAATTGACTTTTTCTACAAATAGTATTTAATATTTGTTAAAAAATAATAACTTATAACCTATTATTATTAAAAATGAGGCCCCTTAAGTTTGAGGGCCTAAGGCACATGTCTTTTTTTAACACTGTCGAGTCACCCCTATTTATTGATTTCTCAATAAAATATAAAATATGTATCTCATCTAATAATAAAATATAAATATGACATATGATTATTCAGTGTGACTTGTTTTTCACATGTTATTTTGATTTCCTTATTAGTCAGTAAAACATGATGTTGTACGTGCCTTTTTTTCTAGTCTCTCTATGGTATTGTGGTTTATCAATTTTGAATATGACGTTTAAAAGAAATATTTTAAAATGATAAAATCAACTTAAAATATAATAGAAATGTTTTATTCATTGAAACCAATCCATTCATTTGTCACTATTAGGTGGAATACATCAATCAATACTTATTGATGAATTTTATTTAATATACTATAATCGTGTCTGAACACATGATTAGAAATCGTGAAATCAGCTATAGGATTTATCGATAGTAATTATTAATTAATCACTAAATAGCTCGTAACTAATTGAATTATCAAATAATCCAGTGCTAATTCAAAAGTGTTTGATTGAAATACTTCTCCACTAGACTACGACATAGTTTGAATATCTAAAAATATATATAGAGAGAGACAAATTTAAGAGATTATTAATATTTTTTTATTTTTTTATTTTTCACACAGTATGCATGTGCTAAAAAAATAGAACTGGATGGCTAGTAATGTAACCATGGTATGATTATTTTTTTTAGTGGGAAAAATTAATTATTATGTTATTTTTTCAATAAATATGTGGATTGTTATTTTAGTATTTAACTTTATAACCATCCCAAACGATTGGCATGATCTTTTTAATTTATGAAAAAAATGAAAAATTTCTGAACTGAACTGAATTGAATAACCTTACATGTATGTAAATATATTTTATATTTTAACAATATGTTATTTAAATAGAGAAATATATTTTATAACATTTTTCAAATATAAATATAATCTAGGTCTTAGGCCTCTGGTGACTAGACGACTTTGAGTCTTTGCTCTTTAATTAGTCTTTAATTGATTAAGTTTAAAATTAAAAGATTTTGTAATAGATGCTCTATCAAACAATACAACAGAACTCATGCAAACAATACGGCAACAAGATTTACATTCTTGTCTTCTTGGTGAAGAATTAAAGTGTTCTTACAAGAATTTATTTGTGAAATAAATATTTTAATAATAGTATATTTTGAGGTCATATTTATAAAATAAAAAAATAAAAAAGAACCGAATTTTACCGATACAAAAAAGAAACCGATATGATTGGTTCAGTTTTAAAAATAAAAAATTGGTTATATATTATGAAATACCCAAAAAATTAGAATTTCATATTTTTTTTAAAAATAAACGACCAAACTGTACCATTGAAACCCCAATTGATACATCGTGTTTTGATTTTGAATACATCTTGATGCATCACATCTGAATTTCTGATACACCATTCAATATCTCGATACATCAAGTATGTCCTGATACATCACTTAAAGTGATGTATACGAGAATAGAAACGAATAGATAATTTTGTAATTTTTCAAATGATGAAATTTTTTAAAAACAATAATAAAATAAATTGTATATTTAAATAATTTTTCCAAAATAAATGTTCCCATTAAATAGTAATACTATTTTTGAAAGTGATGGGAAGCTCTTCTTTTTCCCTATTATTAATGAGGCAAATTAATACAACACATGGTTGCACATAATAATTAGAACAAAGTCATTATTAATGTTAGTAAGTGGATCCACTACTGAAATATTTTTTAAAATTAAATATATTATATTTAATCATATAACAAGTAAAATAAATTTTAAAAATTAATATATTATCGGAATAAATAATTTGCTTATATATAATTCGCTATATTGTTAGTAAGTGAAAATTAGAGCAAAGTCTTGTTATATGTTATATTTAATTATATAACATGTTTTTTAATAATTTGCTTCAAATGATTCACATTGTGGAATATTAAATTTTAAAGAAGGAAAGAAGTGGCAGACTAAGAACAAAAAAACAACATCAACATAAAGAGGATGAGGGGCTATAAAATTTGACATAATTTGACCTAAAATATTTCACATTATTTGACCTAAAATATTTAGGAATCTTACACAAATCTTACGGTGTTAAGAGCTAATTACATAATATTTGCACTTTCTTTCAAATTATAAAATTTCCTTATATTTGATGGAATGATACATCGCGTTTCAATTTCGGATACATTCCCCAACATCTGGACATATTGCATCTCGGTTATGGATACATCACTCAACGTCCCGATACATCACTTACGTCTCGATACATCGCGCACGTCCCGATACATCACTCAATATCCTGATACATCACATATTTCTTGATACACTGCGTAAAGTGGTGTATTCGTGAATAGGAGTGAGTAAATATTTTTGTAATATTTTTAAATGATAGAAAATTTTAAAAAATATGATAAAATAAGCTCTTTATTTAAGTAATTCGCTATATTGTTAGTTAGTGGAGATTAGAGCAAAGTCGTGTTACATGTTGTATTAATTATATAATAAGTTTTTTATATGTATAATTTGCTTTAAATGATTCATATATGCGGCATATTAAATTTTAAAGAAGATGAGGGGCTAAAAAAAAACTAAAGTAAACCTAATGGACTCACATTTCACATAATTTTACCTAAAATATTTGGGTAATTTACACAAATTTTATAGGGTTAAGAACTTTTTACATATATTATATCCCTACTTTCTTTCAAAATATATAAATTCTGTAAATTTTTTGGAATTCAGATACACCCCAAAACGCTCTGATACATTGCGTACATTTCCATACATCACTCAACATTATGATACATCACGTATGTTGCGATACATTGCGTAAAATGGTGTATCCGTGAATAGGAGTGAGAAGATATTTTTATAATATTTTTAAATGATAGAATTTTTTTAAAAATATGATAAAAATTAAGCTCTGTATTTAAGTAACTCGCTATATTGTTAGTAAGTGGAAATTAGAGCAAAGTCTTGTTACATGTTGTATTAATCATATAATAAGTTATATATATATATATATATATATATATATATATGATTCACATTTGCGGCATATTAAATTTTAAAGAAGATGAGGGGCTAAAAAAAGCTAAACTAAACCTAATGGGCTCACATCTCACATAATTTGACCTAAAATATTTGGAAAATTTTACACAAATCTTATAGTGTTAGGAATAATACATAATATCCCTACTTTCTTTCAAAATATAAAAAATCCTTAAATTTGTTGGAATTCGGATACATCCCAAAACGTCCTGATACATCACATCCCAATTTCGGATACATCCCTCAACGTCTCGATATATCTCATCTCGATTTTTGATATATCAATCAATGTCCTGATATGACAAAGTTCCAAATGAAATTAGAGAGGGCATGTTTGATACTTTAGAAGAAGTATTTGATTTTCCAATGTCCAAATTGATAGAATATAGAGAGAAACCCTTTCATATATATGATGGGCAAATTACAAGTATACCACTCTATGGTAGTGTGAGCTCTGCTGATTTGGTCCTCCCAAATAGTGTTGAAACATTTTCCAATACCTTTTGGTCTAATGAAAACCCTAATTTTAGGTATGCATACATTACTTCTTTTAACAATCTAATCACATGATTCATTGTCACTATTCATGTAGAATTGGTTAAGATTATGGGAAGGGATGGAGGGGAGTACATTTCATTGAGGAACAATGCAATAGTTGGACATGATTTAACATGATCGATCGAATAAGATATCACAATCTAAAATGATTGAAAGAACATTTTAATATTATCTGCACATCGCACAGATACATATACTAGGTATATATATATATATATATATATATTATATATATATATATATATAATATATATATATATATATATAATATATATATATATAAGTGTATTTCTTACATAATTTTGAGTAGTATCATAATTAATATTGCATTACTATTTATATAAGTTTTGTATGTTTTAATTTGGTAGCAATCTGCACATCGCACAGATACGTATACTAGGTATATATATATATATATATATATATATATATACATATATAAGTGTATTTCTTACATAATTTTGAGTAGTATCATAATTAATATTGCATTACTATTTATATAAGTTTTGTATGTTTTAATTTGGTAGCAATGTGGCAAAGTCCTACTTCAAGCAACTTATTGAATTGAATGACATGGTGAAAAAGATGGTTTTGGAGAGTCTTGGGCTAAAAAATTACATTGATGAATTCTTGAATTCCAATGTTTTTATGTCAAGATTTACTTATTACAAGGTAAATAAAGGTGAAAATGAGAATAAATCAGCATTACCTTCCCACACAGATAGTTCCTACTTGACCATAATTAAACAAAATCAAAATGGATTGCAAGTTCTATACAAAAATGGAGAGTGGATTGAGCTCAATCATACTTCACCAAATTCCTATATTGTTTTATCAGCGGATGTTTTCATGGTAAGTTATTATTTGTTTTTGGGATAATGCGCACGTACCCCCTCAACCTATGTCCGAAATTTCAGAGACACACTTATACTATACTAAGGTCTTATTACTCCCCGAACTTATTTTATAAATAATTTTCTACCCCTTTTCGTCCTACGTGGCACTATCTTGTGGGCCCAAAGTGTGTTGACATTTTTTTCAAACTAGTGTCACATAGGTCGAAAAGGGGTAAAAAATTATTTATAAAATAAGTTCAGGGGGTAACAGGACCTTAGTATAGTATAAGTGTGTCTCAGAGATTTCACTCATAGGTTGAGCCGATACTTATGCATTTTCCTTTTGTTTTTTATTACCTATGTCAAAAATGCGCCTAAACTTTTTATCTATATGTATTTTTGACGCTTAACTCATTATTATTTTTGTGTGTTGGGTGGTTTGTTGCTATAATAGAAGAGAATGAAAGAAATATAGATTTTTTTTTTTGTATGATTGATTATTCAAGCCCAACTAGAAGCTAAGAGTAGAGGAGTTTTGAAGCAGGTTCTATTCGTGAAAGAAATCACTAATATTATTTGTATTAGATCAAATTGTTTACCTAACTACCATCTCTTGTGAACGTCAAATATTTTATGCATCAACCTATCTTATTTTATTTGACCCCAACTAACTTCAATCCACATAAATTATTAAATCTTGATGTTAGTTGGAATAACATATCTTTTAGTTCATTAATTATTAATTAAAAAATAAATGATTATACATACTTTTTATGTGTTAATGATGTGAATTTGTACAGGCATGGACAAATGATAGATTGACATCTGCTCGACTGTAATGACCCGGGAGGTCATTTTAGGAAATTTATTCAAAATTATCATTTTTCCCATCTCGATAGTTGCCCTGAGTTATTTTTAATTAGTTGGTGAAGTTGGTTTAATTTTCTTTTTGAACTATTCGATAATTACGATTATTTAATTGAAAAATATTTATTAAATAAGTAATTTTTATTAGTTGGTATTAATGAAACAAGTGTTGTAGTTTATTTAATACCACTTAACCCTTGTAAAGATAATAAAAATCAGAATTAAATAGTGGTGATTATTTATTTTAGTCACAACAAAACAGGAAAAAAAAAAAAAGAGAAACCCTAAGACGATAGTAAATTCCAAAAGAGGAGGCGACAATGCTTTCAGGTAAAAACCTGTCTAACTATTCCTTCATATTTTTAATATTACTGGATAGGATTATGAATATTAATCATAATTACATGAATTGGTTGAAGGGTGGGATCATCCTCGTATTTTGATTGTACATATTTTTAGTCGTAAGATTTAGTGGTTTGAATTAATGATTCATTATATGTGGGTAAGTAGTATCTTTATTATTATTATTATTATTATTATTATTGTTATTATTGAAAGAAAGTAAGAAGTAACGAAGTGTGTTGACATTTTTTTCAAACAATAACAGAAAAGTAAGAAGTAACAATAATATTTTTTTTCATAATTACAACTCAATTATTATTGTTTTGTGAGGAAGGTCGTGGAATCGTAATGATGAAGAGTGATTATATATAAATTGAGTTGTGTTGTGAAAAGTTGATTGGAACAATTTGGAATAAAAAATTTATTACCAGTAACTAGAGTTATGAAAGAGTTAATCAATTTGGTGTCTATACATTAAAAATTGAAATTGAATTTTGGGTGTTCTAATTATACTTGGAATATTCTGGGTGCGGATCTCTCATATAATTATTACCACATTTTTTTGATAAATTGAGGTTTTAGGTTTAGAGTTAAGAGATAAAATTTTGTTAGTTAGAGAATTAAAACTTAAAAATAAATAAATCCTAACTTGAAATTTGAAGAAAATTGAAAGAGTTCACATGTTAATTGACATCAAGATTTAGGAAGTTGATTATATATTTGGGTGAGTTTTTATGGATCTAGGCTAGATATATAGTACTATGGGTGTTGTTAGTTTCGAAATCTTATTGTGACTAATAATATGAATAGATTGCTTTGAGTTAGAAGTCCAACGAAAAGAGGAAGACTCAAGTCAAGAGTGATTGCTCGACTATTTGAGGCAAGTAGATTTCTAAACTCTTGTTAAGTGTATGGAATGCGTGTATTTTCCTTGTGGTATATGTTTGGGAGTAATGGGATTTGGTGGTGGGTTGACTTGTCCACATTGATTAATTCTAATAATGAAAAAGGGGTAACAAAAGGGAATGTGATTAATTGTTTATGTGTGATGTGTTGAGAAAAAATTGAAGGCTTGTTGAATCATTGTTGATGTGATATCATGTTTGTGTTGATGTGAATTGTGCAATGCTATGAAAATGGTCATATCCTCTTTATATGTGTAAACATGTCATTTGCATTATTTTGAGACATGATTGTGACAAGTGTTATGTGCATTGAGAAAGAATGAGAACTTAAAGAGGATGTACCATTTCGAGGGACGTATCGCGCGCCGCGATGGATACTATATTTCGAGGGACGTATCACGCGCCGCGATGGTTACTATTATCGAGGGTCGTGTCGTGCGCCGCGACAGATGCATGGACAAATATGTCCCCCATGGGTCCCGGACTGAGAGACAACGGGTGTGTATCATTAGGTCAGACATGCATCATTATACTTGACATTGCATTCCATTGCATTGCACATACTTATCATTAGTGAACTTGATATTGTGTTTTGCTGATCTAGTGATTGCCTTTCTGCGGAACTTGTGATTGTGGAATACTGAACTTGTTATTGAAGATATGTAATTTGTGAAGTGTTGTTGTTGAGGATATGTAATTTGTTGAAGTGTTGTTATTGAGGATATGTAATTTGTTGAAGTGTTGTTATTGAGGGTATGTAATTTGTTGAAGTGTTTTTGTTGAAGATATGTAATTTGTTAAAGTGTTGTTGTGGAAGATATGTAAGTTGTCTAAGTGTTGTTGTTGAGTTACGTGTTATGTAAACTGTGAGCTGTTAGGTTGGGCTGATTTTTTTATGCAGGTTGTAGTTGTGGAGGTTTGGTTGGGGGTGGTAGGAGTACCCGTATTTCATCCCCTTAGCTTGTGTTTAGAGGTTTACTTGCTGAGTACCGTGTGGTTTGGTACTCACCCCTTGCTTCTACAAACTTTTTTGTAGGTTACTAGCCCGGACCTTTATGATATATTCTCTTCTTTTTCGAGGCTTCCCGGAGATTTGTGAGGTAGCTGTTTGTCATCTCAGCAGACCTTCTTACTCCTGTTTATGATTTTGTTCTACTCTAGAGACAATATCATATGAGACTTATATTTTCTTTTGATTCAATTGTAATATTTTAGAGGCTTGTACACGTGACAACCAGGTTTTGGGTATAATGTAAGTTGATAGTAAATTTTCCGCATTTTATTATAATAGTTGAGTTTTAGGCTGACTTGTCTTGGTGGGATAAGACGAGTGTCATCACGTCCATTTTTGGATCGTGACATCAACACAGGGTTGTAACAACAGGAGACAAAAATAGATTTTCTATTCAATTATTTTCCTTTCCCAATCCAGATTATACTTTAAAGGCCCCAAAAGAATTAGTAGATGAAGAATACCCTTTAATATTCAAGCCTTTTATGTTGCCTGAATTTAATAAATATATTATGTTAGGTGCTAAAAATGGACCAGGTGAAGAATTATTGTGGTCTTTACAAATTTAGTAGCTATGAAAATTTATTTATGTATTGTTTTGATGAATAAAATGTGTCTGGTTAAATATTTGGAATTTATATTTGGATGTTATTACATATAATTTTGTATTGTATTATATTGTATTTTATTGTGTTGTGTTGTGTTGTACTATGTTGTTTTGATGAATAAAACATATGAGTGGTTGAATATTTTGAATCTATATTTGAATGGTTGGTGTCCATGATTTCATTACGTATTGTATTGTATTGTATTACATTATATAATTTTGATGAGTACAACATATGAATGTATTTTATTATTTTTCGTCATTACCACATTCGTGATTTAAAGAATAAATATACATTGTTATATTTTAAAAAATAAGTAGGGTATACTAGATAGAGTTATTAAAAAAAAGTAAGGTAAAAGATAAATTAGGATTATTAAATTATAAGCATAGAAAAAATGATGTTTATAAAAAGATAACGATAATAGAGCGACCAGATCATCATAAAAACACGAATTTCAAATGAAATCCATTGGAAACGATGGCTAGCTCGTCGAAGACATTTTCGATGAATGTTTTATCAAAATTTCCATATATACTAATAGTACTCTGAAAAAAAACGTTTATCAGAAATTCACGTTTAACATGTCAAAGACCACAATAAGCCTTGAAAGTATCATTTGGAGCTGCATAGCCAGATTGGGAAGTAACATAATCTATCCAATCATTTATTTGAATGATCCAACATTTTTAGAAATTCGAAAAGCATAGGCTCCAACAAATATCAAAATTCAAATTTTTAAAAAGTTTTGTATGAAAATATTAAATATGTACATAATTCCAATAACTTACTACAAAAATATTATTCAATGTGTGAAATAAAGATTCTTTAAAAATGTGTATTTTGGAGAAAAATCCCAACGCAAGTGGGATAACACTTTTTTAAAAATTCGAGAAACGTAGGTTAATTCCAACAAATATCAAGATTAATTTTCAATTTTGCATGAAGAAATTAAGCATTTAGTTCCAACTTCCAACCTTGGATATATTCTTCACAAATATCGTTTTGATATACGTCAGATCCTCTAAAATTTATATTTTATTTTTAAAGGTGCAATAATAATATATTTGTAGAGTTCGAGTGACACTGATTTCAACAAAGTAATAAGACTTGCTTTGAATGAATTACCAGACAAAACAACATAAGAATTTGATGAAATATTGACATCAATCTACTCTCCATTTTTGTTGATTTGCAAACCATTAACTTGATTTTGTGATATAAAAGTCAAGAAGTTACCATCTATGTAGCCATTCAATCCATTATGTTTAATATTGTTTTCATGATCTCCACTAATAATTGATGATCCCTTGTAATGTGTAAATCTAAATCTCATAATTAAGATCCAACAATTAACAATGTGATTTTTTAATCTCAAATTCTCCAAAATCATCCTTTTCAACATTTCATCCAATTTGATTTGAGTAAGATTTTACTAAATTGCTGCAAAAATATAATTGATCACATGACAAAAATAACTTTATCGCTACTCCGAACTTAAATAAATGCACAAAATAATTAATTTTTTTAAAAAAAGAGTAGACATACGAGAAATCAGGATTATATTACCATGAGGCCAAAAGTCATGTTCTTGAGCTGATGGAACTGGCAGAATTCGGTTACTGACACACATAACTCTAACTATTAACTAAAGTCAACAGTTTCAACTTAAAAGCTTCCAAAAATCTAAATTTTTCGATTCGATTTACAATCTAACCTGAAAAACGGATCTAGTACAATTCGGGAAAACGATCTTGAGTGTA
>CM040618.1:1687814-1731236 GCA_022817965.1 Solanum lycopersicoides
TAATAACCATCCAAAATATTCAAACCAGATACATTTATTCATCAAAACAATACATAAGCAAATTTGCATAGCTACTAAATTTTTAAAGACACAATAATTCTTGATACCTGTCCATTTTAGCACCTAACTTAATATATTTATTAAATTCAGGCAACTTAAAAGGCTTGAACATTAAAGGGTGTTCTTCATCTACTAATTCTTTTGGGACCTTCAAAGTATAATCTGGATTTGGAAAGGAAAAAAATTGAATAGAGATTCTATCTTTGTTCCTGTTGTTACAACCCTGTGTTGAGCAGATGCCAATTTATCATTTGTCCATGCCTGTATAAATTCACATCATCAACACATAAAAAGTATGTATAACCATTTATTTTTTTAATTAATAATTAATGAACAAAACGATTGACTTAAATTTCCTCTGAAGAAAGAAAATTTTAAATTAATAAGATAATAACAAGACAATTTAAAAAAAAAAAGATAATTATGATAGTTAGTTCTGGTATCATTTTCAATTTTCCAGAAAAGAGATATGTTATTCCAGTTAATATCAAGATTTAATAATTTATGTGGATTGCAGTTAGTTGGGGTCAAATAAAATAAGGTACGTTGATGCATAAAATATTTGACGTTCACATAAGGTTTGGAGAAAGGGCAGCACTTCAAGAGATGTTAGTTAGCTAAACAATTTAATTTAATACAAATATTAATGATTTCTTTCACGGATCGAGCCTGCATCATGATCTATAAATCACACACAAACATTTTTCGTTGCTTCAAAGCTCCTCTACTCTTAGCTTCTAGTTGGGCTTGAATAATCAATCATTCAAAAATAAAATCTCTATTTCTTTTATTCTCCTCTACTATAGCAACAACCCCCCCCCCCCCAAAACAAAAATAATAATGAGTCAAACCATCAAAAATACATATAGATAAAAAAAAATTTAGGCATATTTTTGACTCATGTAATAAAAATAAATAATAACTTACCATGAAAATATCCGCTGATAAAACAATATAGGAATTTGGTGAAGTATGATTGAGCTCAATCCACTCTCCATTTTTATAGAGCACTTGCAATCCATTTTGATTTTGTTTAATTATGGTCAAGTAGGAACTATCTGTGTGGGAAGGTAATGCTGCTTTATTCTCATTTTCACCTTTAATTACCTTGTAATTAGTAAATCTTGACATAAAAACATTGGAATTCAAGAATTCATCAATGTAATTGTGTAGCCCAGACTCTCCAAAACCATCTTTTTCACCATTTCATTCAATTCCATAAGTTGCTTGAAGTAGGACTTTGCCACATTGCTGCCAAATTAAAACACACAAAACTTATATAAATAGTAATGCAATATTAATTGTGATACTACTAAAAATTATGTGAGAAATACACTTGTATAGGTATATATATACCTAGTATACGTATTCGTGCAATGTGCAGATAATATTAAAATGTTATTTTTAATCATTTTAGATTGTGATATCGTGTTCGATCGAGCATGTTAAATCATTTCCAACTATTGCATTGTTCCTCAATGAAATGTACTCCCATCCATATCCCTTCCCATATGAATAGAGACAAATGAATCATGTGATTAGATTGTTAAAAGAAGTAATGTATGCATACCTAAAATTAGGGTTTTCATTAGACCAAAAGGTATTGGAAAATGTTTCAACACTATTTGGGAGGACCAAATCAGCAGAGCTCACACTACCATAGAGTGGTATACTTGGAATTTGCCCATCATATATTGAAAGGGTTTTTCTCTATATTCTATCAATTTGGACAATGGAAAATCAAAAACTTCTTTTAAATTATCAAACATGCCCTCTCTAATTTCATTTGGAACTTTGTCATATATTGCTTCAAAACAACCAAATTCTTGTAAGGCTTCAAAAACTTGAACTTTTGTTGATTCCCATTGTGGAGTGTTTGGTTTAAGCTCAGAATTGCAAAAATCTATGGTGGGAATCTTAACTTTGGTAGATGCCATTTGAGGAATATTTAGGATATTTTCAACAAACAATTCTTCACTTATTTATAAGAAAGAGGGAAAATGAGGAGCTTCCATCACTTTCAAAAATAATATTACTATTCAATGGACATATTTTATTATGAAAAAAAGTATCAAAATACACAATTTATTTTACCTATTCTTGGATACAACACTTTATGCAATATATCTGACGTACGCGATGTATCAGGACATTGATTGATGTATCCAAAATCGAGATGCGATATATCGATACGTTAAGGGATGTATTCGAAATCGGGACGTGATGTATCAGGACGGTTTTGGACGTACCCGAATTCCAACAAATTTAATGATTTTTTATATTTTGAAAGAAAGTAGGGATATTATGTATTGTTCTTAACACTATAAGATTTGTGTAAATTTCCAAAAATATTTTAGGTCAAATTATGTGAGATGTGAGCCGATTAGGTTTACTTTAGCTTTTTTAGTCCCTCATCTTCTTTAAAATTTAATATGCCGCAAATGAAAATCATTTAAAGCAAATTATATATATATATAAACTTATTATATGATTAATACAACATGTAACAAGACTTTGCTCTAAAAATTTTCAATCATTTGAAAATATTACAAAAATATCTACTCACTTTTATTCATGGATACATCACTTTACGCAATGTATCGAGATATACGTGATGTATCAGGATGTTGAGTGATGTATCGGAACGTGCGCGATGTACCGAGACGTACGTGATGTATCAGGACGTTGAGTGATGTATCCATACTGAGATGCAATATATCCAGATGTTGGGGGATGTATCCGAAATTGAGACGCGATGTATCGTGAAGTTTTGGGATGTATCAGGATTCCATCAAATTTAAGGAATTTTTATAATTTGAAAGAAAATGCGAATATTATGTAATTAGCTCTTAACACCGTAAAATTTGTGTAAGATTCCCAAATATTTTAGGTCAAATTATGTCAAATCTTTTAGCCCCTCATCCTCTTTATGTTGTGGAAATGCCATGTCAGGCGCACCTATCAGAATCGGAACAGACCAATTACCAGATCCACCTATCATCGCCGGCATAACCATAAAAAAGATCATTAAAAAAGCGTGAGGAGTTGTTTTTTTGTTCTTAGTCTGCCCTCTTCTTTCCTTCTTTAAAATTTAATATTCCGCAATGTGAATCATTTGAAGCAAATTATTAAAAAACATGTTATATATTAAATATAACATATAACAAGCTTTTGCTCTAATTTTCACTTACTAACAATATAGCGAATTATATATAAGCAAATTATTTATTCTGATAATATATTAATTATTTAAATTTATTTTGCTTTATATGATTAAATATAATATATTTAATTTTAAAAAATATTTCAGTAGTGGATCCACTTACTAACATTAATAATGACTTTGCTCCAATTATTATGTGCAACCATGTGTTGTATTAATTTGCCTCATTAATAATAGGGAAAGAGAAGAGCTTCCCATCACTTTCAAAAATAGTATTACTATTTAATGGGAACATTTATTTTGGAAAAATTATCTAAATATACAATTTATTTATTATTGTTTTTAAAAAATTTCATCATTTGAAACATTACAAAAATATCTTTTCGTTTCTATTCTCGTATATATCACTTAAAGTGATGTATCAGGACGTACTTGATGTACCGAGACATTTAATGGTGTATCAGAAATTCAGATGTGATGCATCGAGATGTATTCAAAATTAAAACACGATGTATCAATAGGGGTTTCAATGGTACGGTTCGGTCGTTTATTTTTAAAAAAAATATGAAATTCTAATTTTTTGGGTATTTTATAATATATAACCAATTTTTTATTTTTAAAACTAAATCAATCATATCGGTTTCTTTTCTGTATCGGTAAGATTCAATTTTTTTATTTTTTACTTTATAAATATCACCTCAAAATATATTATTATTAAAATATTTATTTCACAAATAAGTTCTTGTAGGAACACTTTAATTCTTTACCAAGAAGACAAGAATGTAAATCTTGTTGCCGTATTGTTTGCATGAGTTCTGTTGTATTGTTTGATAGACCATCTATTACAAATCTTTTAATTTTAAACTTAATTAATTAAAAACTAATTAAAGAGCAAAGACTCAAAGTCGTATAGTCACCACAGGCCTAGGACCAAGGTTATATTTATATTTGAAAAAATATTATAAAATATATTTCTATATTTAAATTTAACATATTGTTAAAGTATAAAATATATTTACATACATGTAAGGTTATTCAGTTCAGTTCAGGAATTTTTCAGTTTTTTTTCATAAATTAAAAAGATCATCCTAATCGTTTGGGATGGTTATAAAAGTAAATAACAATCCACATATTTATTGAAAAAATAACATAAATCGGTTCGTTTTAGTTTGGTACTCTCTTTGTTCCAATTTATATGACTCATTTTTCTTTTTAGCGGTCAGTTAAAAAGAGAATGACATATTTTTATATTTTGTAATAATATAAATTTAAAATATCCATTTTATTCTTGATAAAATGATTTATAACTATACAAATATCTATGATTTATTTTAAATCAAAAATTTTAAAAGTTTTTCATTCTTAAAACTCTGTTTGAGATTATATATACTATATCACATCAATTGGAACAAAAAATAATAATTATTTTTTCCCACTACAAAAAAGTAATCATCCCATGTTGTGGTTACATTACTAGCCATCCAGTTCTATTTTTTTAGCACATGATACTGTGTGAAAAATAAAAAAATAAAAATATATTAATAATCTCTTAAATTTGTCTCTTCTATATATTTTTAGATATTTAAACTATGTCGTGGTCTAGTAGAGAAGTATTTCAATTAAACACTTTTGAATTAGCATTGAATTATTTAATAATTCAGTTAGTTACGAGGTATTTAGTGATATGATTAATAATTAATACCGATAAATCTTGTAGCTGATTTCATGAACATGTGTTCAGACACAAGTATAGTATATTAAATAAAATTCATTGATAGTATTGATTGATGTATTCCACCTAATTGTGACAAATGAATGGGTTGGTTTCAATGAATAAAATATTTCTATTATATTTTAAGTTAATTTTATCATTTTAAATATTTCTTTTAAACGTCATATTCAAAATTGATAAACCACAATACCATAGAGAGACTAGAAAAAAAGGAACGTACAACATCATGTGTTTACTGACTAATAAGGAAATCAAAATAACATGTGAAAAACAAGTCACACTGAATAATCATATGTCATATTTATATTTTATTATTAGATGAGATACATATACATTTTATTGAGAAATCAATAAACAGGAGTGACTCGACAGTGTTAAAAAAGACATGTATCTTAGGCCCAAACTTAAGGGGCCTCATTTTCAATAATAATAGGTTATAAGTTATATTTTTTAACAAATATTAAATACTATTTGTAGAAAAAGTAAACTTTTCATGAAATAATGGAATTATTAGAAGAAATTTGACATATATTGGAGTACTATATCTCGTGAAAAATAATTTAAAATAAGAATGATTATATCATCAATGGAAAATTAGAAGAAATCAATTATATAAATGTTATTAACAATTCAAGTTTAAAGCCCCGTTTAATTTTTGCCTTAGGCCATTAATATACCTGAGCCGCTCCTGTCAATAAAATAGTAGTAGACACAAATATTATCAATTGTACAATCACAGTATCTAATTTAATGTAATTGATGTGTGCTAGCAAGAGATATATCCCTTCGTATGAGTGTTGTTCTATCGCATGAACCCTATTGATTTAGTAAAATTATGTTTCAAAAGGAATTGTATGAAAGTTCTCATGTATTGCTAGCTCGTTGATTATTGATTGAAATATTCTTTTGAGCTAAAATATATACTAATAGAACTAATTATGAACTTCATAGTTAATTCATTAGTAAATTGCTTCATAACTAACATAATTTTATCCATCATTAATCCATGGCTAAATTCAAGAATGACCATTGAATTCCAACGTCTTTTTGTCCAAATTTTTCGTGGACGTCCGTTAAGACGTTATTTATGAAGCCATTTAGCCTTGACGGTCAAGACAATCCATTTTGAAGGTCAAACGAGCCCCGGAGCAGGTAAACCCCTCATTTTGCCAATTTTAGTGTAGTCCACGATCTTTTTTGGTGAACCAGAATTCCTACGTCTTTTTTTGCCTAATTTTTTTGTAGACGCCGTTAATATGTTAGTTATGGAGCCAATTGGCCCTGACGATCAAAACGGCCCATTTTGAAGGTCAAACGAGGCTCGGAGCAGGTAACCCCCCTATTTGGTCGATTTTCGTGTGTTATAGTCCATGGATTTTTGGTGATCAGGAATTTCGACGTCTTTTTTTGCCCAAATATTTTGTGGACGTCAATTAGCTAAATGGTAATTGGCACATACAATACGCCCAGTCGCTTCTCGTGGATTTTCATAACCCTGCAGCTATGAAACCAGTTGGACCTGACGGTCAAAATGGTCCATCTTCAAGGTCAAACAACCCCGAAGCAGGTAAACCTCATTTTTGCCGATTTTCATGTATATAGTCCATGGATTTTTGGTGATCCAAAATTCCGACGTCTTTTTTGGTGATCTAGAATTCTGACGTCTTTTTTGTCCATATCTTTTGTGGACAATCGTTAAGACGTTAGCTGTGGATCAAGTTGGCCCTGGCGTCCAAAACAACCAATTTTGAAGGTCAAACGAGCCCAAAGCAGTTAAACCCCCAATTTTGCCGATTTTCGTGTGCTATAGTCAATGGGTTTTTGGTGATCCAAAATTCTGACATCTTTTTTGCCCAAATTTTTTGTGGACGGAATTTTTCTTGGATGTCCGTTAAGACATTAGAAATAGAACCAGTTCGTCTCGCGAGGAAAAATGGTGCATTTTCAATCCAAACGAACCCCAAAGTAGGTAAAGACAAATTTTACCAATTTTCTTGTGCTATAGCCCATAGATTTTTTTCATCCGAAAATCTCAAAACAAAATGACCGAAATTTTTCTTGTACGTCCGTTAAGACTTTAGAAATGAAACCAGTTCTCCGCGAGGAAAAATATTGTATTTTAAAGTTCAAACGAGCCCCAAAGCAGGCATAGACAGATTTTACCAATTTTCTTGTGCTATAGCCCATGTATTTTTTTGATCCAGAAATCCCGAAATAAAATGACCGAAATTTTTTATGGACATCCGTTAAGACCTTAGAAATGGAATCAGTTCGTTCCGCAGGGTAAAATGGTGCATTTTTAAGTTCAAACACAGATTTTATCGATTTTTGTCTGCTATAGCACATTGATTTTTTTATTCGGAAATTTCAAAATAAAATGACCGAAATTTTTCATGGGTGTCCATTAAGACCTTAGAAATGGAACTAGTTTGTCCTGCGGGGAAGGATGATCCATTTTCAAGTTCAGACAATCCCCATAGCAGGCAAAGACAAATTTTACCGATTTTTTTGTGCTATAACCCATGGATTTTTTTATTAAGAAAATCCCAAAATAAAATAGCCGAATTTATTGTGAGCGTCCGTTAAGAACTTAGAAATGGAACAAGTTCGTCCAGCGGGGAAAAATGGTGCATTTCAAGTTCAAACGAGTCCCAAAGCAGGCAACGACAGATTTATCAATTTTCGTGTGTTATAGCCTATGGATTATTTAATCCAAAAATCCCAAAAAAATGACCGAAATTTTTCATTGACGTCTGTTAATACCTTAGAAATGAAACCAGTTCGTCCCGCAGGAAAAAAAATGATGCATTTTCAAGTTCAAACAAGCCCCAAAGAAGGCAAAGACAGATTTCACTGATTTTCGTGTGCTATAATCCATGAATTTTTTTGTCCCAAAAATCTCAAAACAAAATGGCCAAAAATTTTTATGGACGTTAAGACCTTTGAAAAGGAACCAGTTCATCCCACGGGGAAATATGGTGCATTTTATAGTTCAAACGAACCCCAAAGCAGGAAAAGATAAATTTTATCGATTTCCATGTGCTATAACCCTTTGATTTTTTTATCAAGAAATTCAAAATAAAAAATGGCCAAAATTTTTCATGGACGTCCGTTAAGCCTTTGAAATGGGACCAATTCGACCCGTGGGAAAAAATGGTGCATTTTCAAGTTCAAACGAGCCCCAAAGAAGGCAAAGACAAATTTTATATATTTTTGTGTGCTATAGCCCATGAATTTTTTTGATCTACAAATCTCGAAACAAAAATGGCCAGAATTTTTCATGGACGTCCGTTAAAACCTTTAAAATGGAACCAGTTCATCCTGCGGGGAAATATGATGCATTTTCAAGTTCAAACGAGCCCAAAGCAGGCAAATGCAGATTTTATTGATTTTTGTGTGTTATAACCCATGAATCTTTTTTATCGAGAAATTCCGAAACAAAATGACCAAATTTTTTTATGGATATTCCTTAAGACCTTAGAAATGGAACTAGTTCATCTCGCGGAAAAAATGATGCATTTTCAATTTTTAACGAGCCCTAAAACAGGCAAAGGCATAATTTACTGATTTTCATGTTCTATAACTCATTAATTGTTTTGATTCAGAAATCTCAAAATAAAATGGCCAAAATTTTTAATGGACGTCCATTAAGACCTTAGAAATGGAACCAGTTCGTTCCACGGGGAAAAATGGTGCATTTTCAAGTTCAAACGAGCCCCAAAGTAGGCAAAGACAAATTTTATCGATTTTCATGTGCTAATTTTTTTGATCCGGAAATCCTGAAACAAAATGGCAAGAATTTATCATACTCGTTCGTTAAAATCTAAGAAATGGAACCAATTCGTACCGCGGAGAAAAATGGTGCATTTTCAAGTGCAAACGAGTTCCAAAGCAACCAAAGCAGATTTTACCGATTTTCGTGTGCTATAGCCCATGGATTGTTTTTGATCCAGAAATCCCCAAAATAAAATGGCCAAAATTTTTCATGGACGTCCATTAAGACATTAGAAATGGAATCAGTTCGTCCTGCGGGGAAAATGGTAAATTGTCAAGTTCAAACGAGCTCCAAAGCAGTCAAAGACATATTTTTCTGATTTTTGTGTGTTATAGCCCATTAATTTTTCTGATACGTAAATCCCAAAACAAAATGACCAAAATTTTTCATGGACGTCCATTAAGACCCTAGAAATGGAACCAGTTCGTCCCGCTGAGAAAAATGGTGCATTGTTAAGTTCAAACGAGTTCCAAAGCAGGCAAAAGAAGATTTTATCGATTTTTATGTGCTGCCCATGAATTTTTTTTATTCAAAACTCCGAAACAAAATGATCGAAATTTTTTATGGATGTCCTTTAAGACCTTAGAAACGGAACCATTTCGTCCAGCGAGGAAAAATGGTGCATTTTAAAGTTTAAACGATTCAAACCAGGCAAAGGCAGATTCTATCGATTTTAGTGTGCTATAGCCCATGAGTTTTTTTTTATCTAGAAATCCCGTAATAAATGACCGAAATTTTTCATGGACGTCCGTTAATACCTTAGAAATGGAACTAATTCGCTCCTCGAGGAAAATGGTGCATTATAAAGTTCAAACGAGCTTCAAAGCAGACAATTTTTTTTAATCATTTGAAAATATTACAAAAATATCTACTCACTCCTATTCACGGATACACCACTTTACGCAATGTATCGGAACATACGTGATGAATCATGATGTTGAGTGATGTATCGGGATTTCCAACAAATTTAAAGAATTTTTATATTTTGAAAAAAAGTAGGGATATTATATATGTAATTAGTTCTTAACACTATAAAATTTGTGTAAATTACCCAAATATTTTAGGTCAAATTATGTGAGATGTGAGTCCATTAGGTTTACTTTAGCTTTTTTAGCCCCTCATCTTCTTTAAAATTTAATATACCGCAAATATGAATCATTTAAAGCAAATTATATATAAAAAACTTATTATATAATTAATACAACATGTAACAAGACTTTGCTCTAATCTCCACTAACTAACAATATAGCGAATTACTTAAATAGAGAGCTTATTTTTATCATATTTTTTAAAATTTCTATAATTTGAAAATATTACAAAAATATCTACTCACTCCTATTCACGGATACACCACTTTATGCATTGTATCGAGACATATGTGATGTATCAAGATGTAATGATTTTGTTCAATTGTGTTCGTATTGTAATGATTTTGATTGAAGGAATGAAGATAAACTATGTTAGTCTTATTTGTTTTCTAATTTGTTCAAATGACTTGAAGTAAACTACAATTATTTTCGAACATTTTCACTATTAATTGGACTAATGAGTTGTAGAACAACATATCTACCAGTACCCCTCACAAAATCTGGTTTCACGTCAGCCAATGGTGTTTAAAAGGAATAAATTATGAATGGTTCAAGGATTCAATAAAAAAATAGCATAGTTAGGATACCTAAGGGGAAAACGCAACAAATTTTAAGAATCTGCTTATGTATTTGACCTTTAAAATAAGTCAAATGCTATTCGCACATAAAAAATATATATACAAAAACACTTTTCTTTATCTTTCGGCAGCCAAAAATTTGTATTTTTGTATTTTAAGGAGTTTGGAAAAGAACAAAAAAGTTAATTTTATTTAGGATGAAAAAATATTTAAAAAAATAAATACAATAATTAAAATAAAAATATTATATACTTTTTACTAGCAAAATATTTTTGGTTATTTAGCATTACTCAATATTTTATTAGAATCAATTGAGAGAAGGTGCCACGTGGCAAACTTTTTATTCCCAAGAGTATGACCATTTCTTTTTTTGTTATTATTAATTTAACCAAAAACTTCTTAATTATTAGCCAATGACTTTTTGTGAATACAGAATGTTTCTTTGGTGGCTAGAAAGGAGTAGTGCTTTGATATTCATAGTATAAATTGATTTTCTTTTTGACAATTATATCATTTTTTATAAAATTTATATTTTTTAGTAGTTTAATTATTAGTTATGTTTCAATAAACGAGAAGCTTTTCAAAATTCTATACATATATGATTTTTAGTTTCTTTTAGAAATTGCAAAATGACTAAAGTCCAATACATATGTAGCCCCCCCTCCCCCCCCCCTTTCTAATTAAAAATCTATAAGAAAAAAATACAAAATTTAAATTGATGATTAATAGAAAATAAAATTTAAATCTTAAATTACAAAATAAGCTCACTCATAAAATTAAATTCAAAATAATTGTAACTCACACTCATCTTCTCGTAAAGTCTATCATAGATGCATTGGTTATTTCTTTAACTATAAAAAATAAATTACTAATATGATCGCAAAAGATTTTTTTTCTTTTCTCCCTTTTATTCAATTCTCACTCTTTATTTTTATTTTTCATCTTTTTCAAAATAAAAAAATAAAATACTCAGATAATGATAAGCGAATAAATTCACATATAAGATATTTAATATTGTATTTAATTATTGAAATTAAAAAAGTTTTAAAAAAATCACTTGTAAGTGTCCAATATATTACTGAACTTTGTGAGATGGATCATATATCCCTATATGAATTTTGTTTTGATAAAAAGTTAAAGCAAATAAATTTTATAAAGATCAAACAATATGTTAGACATTGACACATTATAAAAATTATTTTAAAATATTTTGAATTTAAATATTATTTAAAATTCTACCGATAACGATATTTAAAACTCAAAACACTTTAGACATGATGAATATCAATACATTACAATAATTATTATAATCATATAGTTCATATGTATTGACCCTAGTTAATAGCAACCCAAGAGAATCATGTAGCAATGTTGTTGTTTCTGGTTCATGATATGTTATGCCTATTTTTGATAACTTGAGAATGATTACTTATATTTATTAAGAATTAATATTACCTCTCATTAAGTAATTTTATTAATTATTATATTAAAAATAATTTAAATCATATATTTGGATAATTTTGATAATGATTATTTAAGTTATATCAAATAAAAAATTATACATTGTATAATTATTTGTAATCATTTGTTTGTTTAAGTTATATACTCTTCAATCTTGAAAATAGATTTTTTTTTTATAATATAATTGAAAACATGCATACATAAAGTTACTAGAATCAATATATATATATATATATATATATGTATGGTTTTATTGATTATTTTATTAAGAATTGGGCCTAAATGTTTATAAGCATATACAATAGATATGTGCATATGATTTTATTTCTATTTCTATTTTTATTTTTTACATCTTTTTAATTAATATAATTGAGGTAACTGATCATGTATTCGTGGTTAGTAATGATTAAATAATTTCAATAATTACTATAAATTATTATATTCTTGTTTAGAGCAATAAGAATATAAAAATTTGATATGTTATTCGAGGTATAGTTTTAAATGTCTTATTATATCTTTTCTCATATTATACATTTAATTCTTAAAATTATATTCTTATTTTTTCTTAAATGAAAAACATACATTGTATAAACGGCCTATTAATCATGATAGAATTAATTATATTTAAAGAAAAATCAATTGTAAATTTGAAAATTCATACTTAATTCAATTTACTAAATTGTGTATTACAGAATAATTAGTATAACTTTTAATTGGAGAATAGTTTACTTATATCTATTATTAACATGAATTTTAATTGTCTTCTTCTTCTATAAAAAATTCTATATTAAATAAAAATATTTTTTAAAAAGTGTATGTCCTAATTATGTCATTATACATTAAGCATATTGTAATTTAATATAGCATCCGATCCGATGTAAGATACATCAATTTTAAAGTATTATAATTGATACTATGAGTGATCTCTTATTGAACACATTGTAATTTAATATAGCATCCGATGTAAGATACATCAATTTTAAAGTATTATAATTGATACTATGAGAGATCTACTTTTAAAAACAAATCAATAAGAGATCTCTCATAGTATTAATTATAATACTTTAAAATTGATGTATCTTACATCGGATGCTATATTAAATTACAATGTGTTCAATAAGAGATCTCTCATAGTATCAATTATAATACTTTAAAATTGATGTATCTTACATCGGATGCTATATTAAATTACAATGTGTTTAATAAGAGATCACTCATAGTATCAATTATAATACATTAAAATTGATGTATCTTACATCGGATGCTATATTAAATTTCAATATGTTCAATAAGAGATCACTCATAGTATCAATTATAATACTTTAAAATTGATGTATCTTACATCGGATCGGATGCTATTTACATACATTAAACATATTGTAATTTCATGGTTAATTCTTGTTTAGAATGATTGTAATATAAAAAATTCTTGTTTAAAATGATTGTAATATATATATCAATTATGTAAGATACATCAATTATGTAAGATACATAAATTATGTCATTACTTTATTTACATACATTAAACACATTGTAATTTAATATAGCATCCTACGTAAGATACATTAATTTTAAAGTATTATAATTGATACTATGAGTGATCTCTTATTGATTTGTTTTGAAATATAGTGCTATTGGAGGAGTAACTGAATTATTTATAAATTGTTAATTCTTGTTTAGAATGATTGTAATATAAAAAATTAATGCATATTAATGGCATAGTTATAAATGTCTTATTATCACCATTTAAAAAAAAATCTATTTTTTTCTCTTGAAAAACATTTATTATATAGACTAATCTATTTAGTTGACTATACTTAAAATATATACATTCAATTATAAAATAATTAAGTATAATCTTAAATAGATAAAATAATTATTTGTAGTTATTATTAGCGATAAATTTAATTGTCTTCTTCAATAAAGAGAACTATTTTAAGAAAAAAATAATTGTTCAAGGATATGCATTAATACATTATGAACATGGTGTTCAGGGAAGGGTGTAGGAGGGAGTGTAGGTTATGTATATGTAGAACATAATTTATATGGTACAGTAATGAAAAAATATAATGTGTAAAAATAAAATTACAAATTATTTTTTAACTAAAGTGTACAATTTTTAAAATTAATTATACACTATTTATTTTTAAAAATAAATCAAATGCTATTCACACACAGAAATATATATACATAAACATTTTTCATTTTTTTCGACAATCATATTTTAGTAGTTTTAAGGAATTTGGAAAAGAGCAAAAAATTAATTTTGTTTTGGAGGAGAAAATATTAAAAAAATAAATACAACAATTAAAATAAGAATATTATATACTTTTATTTTTTAAAGCGAATTTTTTCTAGTCATTTAACATTATCAATATTTTATTAGAATCAATAGAGAAGTTGCCAAACTTTGCATTTCCTAAGAATATGACCATTTCTTTTTGTTTTTTTTATTATTAATTATAATTCATTATAATAATACTTGTAGTTTTTTTTTTCTCATTCGGTGTCAGGAGCTCACATTAGAGTTCTGATTAAATTTGGCTCGCGCATTATAGAGCCTATTTGGGGGTGGCGCTTCCAATAAAATTTTCTCCATACCAAGAAAAAAATAATTAAAACACCATATTTTGCTTTAAATCAGAAACATTTAGTTAAGGATGAATCGCTCCTTAAAATACATCATATTTTGTGAAATCTATTTCTATGTTATATTATATTTCATATTATATTTCCTTCTAAAGTTCAAAACCCTAATTACACCCCTGCACGAACTAATCATGTTAATCCATTTCACATTATTTATTACTCTCTCCGTTTTAAAAAGATTGACCTAATTTAACTTGGAACGGAGTTTAAGAAAAGAAAAAAGACTTTTTAATCTTATGGTTCTAATTTAAAGTTATGTCAAATGTACTAAAATACCCTTTAATCTTGTGCTCTTAAACATGTCACGTGGAAAGTTAAAATTAAAGTGTTGCAAAAAAAGAAAAAAGATCATTCTTTTTTAAACAAAGTAAAAAGAAAATACGGTCATTCTTTTTTAAACGGAGGAAATATATATAATCTATTCACACACGTATACCATCTGTTTCCTAAAAAATACTAAAAAAAGTCTGTTTCCTATTTTAAAGTAAACTTTGAATTCCTCCTCCTTTCTTTATTATCACTTCGTCCAACGATAGTTGTTCAATAATATTTGTCCACTTGATAAAACTAATGAATAATTATAGTTACTTCCTAAGTTATCTCTGTCATTAATTATAATCATTTTTCTATTATATTTTTCTAGACATTTTACTTAATTATATTCTAACGATGACATAGTATAACTATTATTCTATTTATAATTTCTCGATATATACACAGTCAATAGTGAATAAGTATTACTGGACAGAGTAAGTGTTCACTCAACATTGTTTAAGTAAATACTTTGAAAGTTTGCAGTCTTTTCTTATAAAAATGTAGGATAAAGATAAAAGTAAAATTATTATATAAGTAGTACAGATAAATAAGAAAAAAAATATTAAGATAACAATACTATCAACACTAAATAGATTATTACATAAAATGAAACTTTTCGTAATTACTTAACAACGAATTTAAACTATAAGATACACTAAATTTAAGTAATAGTCTGAAGAAACATTGTATTTAAACTAACAATACACTATAATGCGTAACAAGCCATGTCACTTTATAGAAGCCCCAAAAGAACTTGTGGATGAGAAACACCCTTTACTCTTCAAGCCATAAAAAATGGTTGGATTATTCAATTATGTTGATGCAAACCCTGGCACTACTAATGCTTTCAAGGCTTATTGTGGTGTTTGATATGACAAATATGAATTTTTGACGAACGTTCTTATCGGAGTACCGCTAGTATATACGGTATTTCTGATAAAAAATCATCGAAAATTTCTTCAACAAGCCATCATGTCGTTTGGAATTCGTGTTTTCTTTCTAGTGTGTATCTTATGTTTGAATTGTTGCCGTTCTTTAACTTTTGCGTTCTATGTTTTATGTATGATGAGATTAAAAAATGTGAATTTCTGATGAATGTTCCTGTCCGAATACCATTAGTATATATGGGATTTCTAATAGAATATTTGTCGAAATTCATATTTTTTAAATAGTGTGTATCTTATGTTTGAATTGTTGTAGTTATTAAGCTTTGACATTCTATGTATTATGTATGTGTAATTCCAAAGGGAATTCATGTTCTGTTTGTGTTTTTTTATGCAAATAATGAAATTTTAAATGAACAATCTACTCATACTATCATTTGTTTGCTACAAATAGAGGGATTTTGTCTAATTTTTTAATTATGAATTTTTAAAAGTTTTCTATTATTATTATTCTTAAAAAATCTGAAGTATGATTTGCATCAGCTGATTAAGTTTGAATTCAACGAAAATTGAGGTACCATACAAGGAAGAATTGGTGAACAAATTGTAGCAAATCATTCACCAATTCACACTTAAATTTTCCTCAAACGATTTCATCACATACATACTTCAATATTATTTGTATCATTTTAGAACATTATTACTAATTAGCATGAGATATACATGCACCAACGTGTTCGAGAACTAGTATAACTAAAAGTGAAAAGTTTCAAAGTGCAAAGTTGGGTTATCGTTTTACCCCTACACTAAATAATTTTCTTTTATAAAATTTCGAATAATTAATAAATATTAATCTTATCATATTATATTATATTACTCATATTATTATGATGTCCCTTTATGTAATGACCCTGAAGATCATTTTTGAAAGTTTCTATTACCATTTTACACTCAAGATCGTTTTCCCGAATTGTACTAGATCAGTTTTTCAGGTTAGATTGGAAATCGAATCGATAAATTTAGATTTTTGAAAGCTTTTAAGTTGAAACTGTTGACTTTAGTTAATAGTTAGAGTTATGTGTGTCAGTAACCGAATTCTGCCAGTTCCATCAGCTCAAGAACATGACTTTTGGCCTCATGGTAATATAATCCTGATTTCTCGTATGTCTACTCTTTTTTAAAAAAAATTAATTATTTTGTGCATTTATTTAAGTTCGGAGTAGCGATAAAGTTATTTTTGTCATGTGATCAATTATATTTTTGCAGCAATTTAGTAAAATCTTACTCAAATCAAATTGGATGAAATGTTGAAAAGGATTATTTTGGAGAATTTGAGATTAAAAAATCACATTGATTAATTGTTGGATCTTAATTATGAAATTTAGATTTACACATTACAAGGGATCATCAATTATTAGTGGAGATCATGAAAATAATATTAAACATAATGGATTGAATGGCTACATAGATGGTAACTTCTTGACTTTTATATCACAAAATCAAGTTAATGGTTTGCAAATCAACAAAAATGGAGAGTAGATTGATGTCAATATTTCATCAAATTCTTATGTTGTTTTGTCTGCTAATTCATTCAAAGCAAGTCTTATTACTTTGTTGAAATCAGTGTTACTCGAATTCTTCAAAGATATTATTATTGCACCTTTAAAAATAAAATATAAATTTTAGAAAATCTGACGTATATCAAAACGACATTTGTGAAAAATATATCCTAAGGTTGGAAGTTGGAACTATATGTTTAATTTCTTCATGCAAAATTGAAAATTAATCTTGATATTTGTTGGAATTAACCTATGTTTCTCGAATTTTTAAAAAAGTGTTATCCCACTTGCGTTGGGATTTTTCTCCAAAATACACATTTTTAAAGAATCTTTATTTCACACATTGAATAATATTTTTGTAGTAAGTTATTGGAATTATGTACATATTTAATATTTTCATGCAAAACTAAAAAAAAAATGAATTTTGTTATTTGTTGGAGCCTATGCTTTTCGAATTTCTAAAAATGTTGGATCATTCAAATAAATTATTGGATTATCTGATTATGTTACTTCCCAATCTGGCTATGCAGCTCCAAATGATGCTTTCAAGGCCTATTGTGGTCTTTTGACATGTTAAACGTGAATTTTTTATGAGCGTTTTTTTCAGAGTACTATTAGTATATATGGAATTTTTGATAAAATATTCATCGAAAATGTCTTCGAAGAGCTAGCCATCATTTCCAATGGATTTCATTTGGAATTTGTGTTTTTATAATGATCTGGTCGCGCCATTATCGTTGTTGCTTCATAAACATCATTTTTTCTATGCTTATAATTTAATAATCCTAATTTATCTTTTACCTTAATTTTTTTTTTGTAATAATTCTATCTATACACTATTCTATTTTTTAAAATATAATATTCTATATTTATTCTTTAAATCACTAATGTGGTAAAGACAAAAATAATAAAATATATCCATATGGTGTATTCATCAAAATGATATAATATAATACTACACAATACAATATGTTATGAAACCATGAGCAACAACCATCCAAATATAAATTCAAAATATTGAAACCGCTCAAATGTTTTATTCATCAAAACAACATACTACAACACAACACAACACAATACAATACAATACTCTATGAAATCATATGTAATAACCATCCAAAATATTCAACCAGATACATTTTATTCATCAAAACAATACATAAGCAAATTTTCATAGCTACTAAATTTTTAAAGACCACAATAATTCTTGATACCTGGTCCATTTTTAGCACCTAACTTAATATATTTATTAAATTCAGGCAACTTAAAAGGCTTGAACATTAAAGGGTGTTCTTCATCCACTAATTCTTTTGGGACCTTCAAAGTATAATCTGGATTTGGAAAGGAAAAAAATTGAATAGAGATTCTATCTTTGTCTCCTGTTGTTACAACCCTATGTTGAGCAGATGTCAATTTATCATTTGTCCATGCCTGTATAAATTCACATCATCAACACATAAAAAGTATGTATAACCATTTATTTTTTTAATTAATAATTAATGAACAAAACGATTGACTTAAATTTCCTCTGAAGAAAGAAAATTTTAAATTAATAAGATAATAACAAGACAATTTAAAAAAAAAAAGATAATTATGATAGTTAGTTCTGGTATCATTTTCAATTTTCCAGAAAAGAGATATGTTATTCCAGTTAATATCAAGATTTAATAATTTATGTGGATTGCAGTTAGTTGGGGTCAAATAAAATAAGGTACGTTGATGCATAAAATATTTGACGTTCACATAAGGTTTGGAGAAAGGGCAGCACTTCAAGAGATGTTAGTTAGCTAAACAATTTAATTTAATACAAATATTAATGATTTCTTTCACGGATCGAGCCTGCATCATGATCTATAAATCACACACAAACATTTTTCGTTGCTTCAAAGCTCCTCTACTCTTAGCTTCTAGTTGGGCTTGAATAATCAATCATTCAAAAATAAAATCTCTATTTCTTTTATTCTCCTCTACTATAGCAACAACCCCCCCCCCCCAAAACAAAAATAATAATGAGTCAAACCATCAAAAATACATATAGATAAAAAAAATTTAGGCATATTTTGACTCATGTAATAAAAAATAAATAATAACTTACCATGAAAATATCCGCTGATAAAACAATATAGGAATTTGGTGAAGTATGATTGAGCTCAATCCACTCTCCATTTTTATAGAGCACTTGCAATCCATTTTGATTTTGTTTAATTATGGTCAAGTAGGAACTATCTGTGTGGGAAGGTAATGCTGCTTTATTCTCATTTTCACCTTTAATTACCTTGTAATTAGTAAATCTTGACATAAAAACATTGGAATTCAAGAATTCATCAATGTAATTGTGTAGCCCAAGACTCTCCAAAACCATCTTTTTCACCATTTCATTCAATTCCATAAGTTGCTTGAAGTAGGACTTTGCCACATTGCTGCCAAATTAAAACACACAAAACTTATATAAATAGTAATGCAATATTAATTGTGATACTACTAAAAATTATGTGAGAAATACACTTGTATAGGTATATATATACCTAGTATACGTATTCGTGCAATGTGCAGATAATATTAAAATGTTATTTTTAATCATTTTAGATTGTGATATCGTGTTCGATCGAGCATGTTAAATCATTTCCAACTATTGCATTGTTCCTCAATGAAATGTACTCCCATCCATATCCCTTCCCATATGAATAGAGACAAATGAATCATGTGATTAGATTGTTAAAAGAAGTAATGTATGCATACCTAAAATTAGGGTTTTCATTAGACCAAAAGGTATTGGAAAATGTTTCAACACTATTTGGAGGACCAAATCAGCAGAGCTCACACTACCATAGAGTGGTATACTTGGAATTTGCCCATCATATATATGAAAGGGTTTTTCTCTATATTCTATCAATTTGGACAATGGAAAATCAAAAACTTCTTTTAAATTATCAAACATGCCCTCTCTAATTTCATTTGGAACTTTGTCATATATTGCTTCA
The DNA here is from genome assembly GCA_022817965.1 of Solanum lycopersicoides. Classification (NCBI taxonomy): domain Eukaryota; kingdom Viridiplantae; phylum Streptophyta; class Magnoliopsida; order Solanales; family Solanaceae; genus Solanum; species Solanum lycopersicoides. Next base: position 1,708,060 of record CM040618.1, read on the forward strand.
AAACAACCAAATTCTTGTAAGGCTTCAAAAACTTGAACTTTTGTTGATTCCCATTGTGGAGTGTTTGGTTTAAGCTCAGAATTGCAAAAATCTATGGTGGGAATCTTAACTTTGGTAGATGCCATTTGAGGAATATTTAGGATATTTTCAACAAACAATTCTTCACTTATTTATAAGAAAGAGGAAAATGAGGAGCTTCCATCACTTTCAAAAATAATATTACTATTCAATGGACATATTTTATTATGAAAAAAAGTATCAAAATACACAATTTATTTTACCTATTCTTGGATACAACACTTTATGCAATATATCTGACGTACGCGATGTATCAGGACATTGATTGATATATCAAAAATGAGATGCGATATATCGAACGTTAAGGGATGTATTCGAATCGGGACGTGATGTATCAGGACGGTTTTGGACGTTACCCGAATTCCAACAAATTTAATGATTTTTATATTTTGAAAGAAAGTAGGGATATTATGTATTGTTCTTAAACACTATAAGATTGTGTAAATTTCCAAAAATATTTTAGGTCAAATTATGTGAGATGTGAGCCGATTAGGTTTACTTTAGCTTTTTTAGTCCCTCATCTTGTATATAATCGAGACAAAAATCATAGATTGAAATGGTCATTGCAAATCATAAATAGAGATTGAGTGAGATTAGATGTTGCACTGTCAAATATTTCATCCAAATTTGCTCTATTATGTTGTTTTGATCCTGCTATATATGAAGACATCGTTTCAATACGCCAAGATTCTTATTACGTTTTGTTGAAATCACGCTGTTGTATCGGATTCTTCAAAGATCATTATTATTGAACCATTTAAAAATAGAAATATTAAATGTTATAGAAAATGCTGACGTATATCAAAACGACATGTTGTGAAAAATTATATCCTAAGGTATAGGAATGTTGGGAACATATGATGTTTAATTTTCTTCTGCAAAATGAAAATTAACTGTAATTTGTGAATTAACCTTGTTTCTGCGAATTTTTAAAGCCAGAGGTTATCCCACTTGCGTTGGGATTTTCTCCGAAAATACACATTTTTAAGAATCTCTGTAAATTTCATCACATTGAATAATATTTTTTGTAGTAAGTTATTGGAATGGGTAGTTAATATTTTTAATATTTGATGCAAGAACTAAAAAAAAAGACAACTGAATTTTGTTCATCTTGTTGGAGCCTATGCTTTGGAATTTCTGAAAAATCGTTGAGCATCATCAAACTAAATTTATATGGATTATCGTCGAACTCATGGTTAACGCTCTTCCGACTGGCTATGGCAGCTCCAAATGATGCTCTTCAATAGCCTATTGTGGCTTTTGACATGTAAACGCTGCATTCTTTTATGGAGCGTCTGTTTGTTTTCAGAGTACTATGTATTAATGGTAATTTTGAGATAGAATATTATTTCATCGAAAATGTTTGTAAGCGAAGAGCTAGCACAATTTCCATAGGATGTCATTTGGAATTTGATGTGTTTTATCGTAATGCAGATGATGGGTCGCCCATTATCGTTGTTGCTTCACTAAACATCATTTGTTCTATGGCTTATCAGATAATAATCCTAATTTATCTTTTCCCTTTAGATTTTTTTTTTGTAATAATTCTATCTATACACTGATTCTCATGGTTTAAAAGAATAATATATTCTATATGTTATCTCTTAAAATCGGACTAAATGGTAAAGACAAAAAAATAATGAAAATATATCCATAATGGTGTAATTCATCAAAATGATATAATATAATACTAACCACCAATAACCAATATCGTATGTTAAACCTTTGAGCAACAACCATCCCAATAATATAAATTAAAATATTGAAACCTGCTTCAAATGTTTTTCCTAATGCTCATCCTCTAATAACAGACAACCTACTTAATAAACACACCACAACACAGATAAACAATAAACAATCCTCTAATCGAAAATCATCATGTAACTAAACCATATTTAAGAAAAGAAAAAGACTTTTTAATCTTATGGTTCTAATTTAAAGTTATGATCAAATGTACTAAAATACCCTTTAATCTTGTGCTCTTAAACATGTCACGTGGAAAGTTAAAATTAAAGTGTTGCAAAAAAAGAAAAAGATCATTTCTTTTTTAAACAAAGTAAAAAGAAAATACGGTCATTTTTTTTAAACGGAGGAAATATATATAATCTATTCACACACGTATACCATCTGTTTCCTAAAAAAATACTAAAAAAAGTCTGTTTCCTATTTTAAAGTAAACTTTGAATTCCTCCTCCTTTCTTTATTATCACTTCGTCCAACGATAGTTGTTCAATAATATTTGTCCACTTGATAAAACTAATGAATAATTATAGTTACTTCCTAAGTTATCTTCTGTCATTAATTATAATCATTTTTCTATTATATTTTTCTAGACATTTACTTAATTATATTCTAACGATGACATAGTATAACTATTATTCTATTTATAATTTCTCGATATATACAGTCAATAGTGAATAAGTATTACTGGACAGAGTAAGTGTTCACTCAACATTGTTTAAGTAAATACTTTGAAAGTTTGCAGTCTTTTCTTATAAAAATGTAGGATAAAGATAAAAGTAAAATTATTATATAAGTAGTACAGATAAATAAGAAAAAAATATTAAGATAACAATACTATCAACACTAAATAGATTATTACATAAAATGAAACTTTTCGTAATTACTTAACAACGAATTTAAACTATAAGATACACTAAATTTAAGTAATAGTCTGAAGAAACATTGTATTTAAACTAACAATACACTATAATGCGTAACAAGCCATGTCACTTTATAGAAGCCCAAAAGAACTTGTGGATGAGAAACACCCTTTACTCTTCAAGCCATAAAAAATGGTTGGATTATTCAATTATGTTGATGCAAACCCTGGCACTACTAATGCTTTCAAGGCTTATTGTGGTGTTTGATATGACAAATATGAATTTTTGACGAACGTTCTTATCGGAGTACCGCTAGTATATACGGTATTTCTGATAAAAATCATCGAAAATTTCTTCAACAAGCCATCATGTCGTTTGGAATTCGTGTTTTCTTTCTAGTGTGTATTTATGTTGAATTGTTGCCGTTCTTTAACTTTTGCGTTCTATGTTTTATGTATGATGAGATTAAAAAATGTGAATTTCTGATGAATGTTCCTGTCCGAATACCATTAGTATATATGGGATTTCTAATAGAATATTTGTCGAAATTCATATTTTTTAAATAGTGTGTATCTTATGTTTGAATTTTGTAGTTATTAAGCTTTGACATTCTATGTATTATGTATGTGTAATTCCAAAGGGAATTCATGTTCTGTTTGTGTTTTTTTATGCAAATAATGAAATTTTAAATGAACAATCTACTCATACTATCATTTGTTTGCTACAAATAGAGGGTTTTGTCTAATTTTCTAATTATGAATTTTTAAAAGTTTTCTATTATTATTCTTCTTAAAAAATCTGAAGTATGATTTGCATCAGCTGATTAAGTTTGAATTCAACGAAAATTGAGGTACCATACAAGGAAGAATTGGTGAACAAATTGTAGCAAATCATTCACAATTCACACTTAAATTTTCCTCAAACGATTTCATCACATACATACTTCAATATTATTTGTATCATTTTAGAACATTATTACTAATTAGCATGAGATATACATGCACCAACGTGTTCGAGAACTAGTATACTAAAAGTGAAAAGTTTCAAAGTGCAAAGTTGGTTATCGTTTTACCCCTACACTAAATAATTTTCTTTTATAAAATTTCGAATAATTAATAAATATTAATCTTATCATATTATATTATATTACTCATATTATTATGATGTCCCTTTATGTAATGACCCTGAAGATCATTTTTGAAAGTTTCTATTACCATTTTACACTCAAGATCGTTTTCCGAATTGTACTAGATCCGTTTTTCAGGTTAGATTGGAAATCGAATCGATAAATTTAGATTTTTGAAGCTTTTAAGTTGAAACTGTTGACTTTAGTTAATAGTTAGAGTTATGTGTGTCAGTAACAGAATTCTGCCAGTTCATCAGCTCAAGAACATGACTTTTGGCCTCATGGTAATATAATCCTGATTTCTCGTATGTCTACTCTTTTTTAAAAAAAATTAATTATTTTGTGCATTGATTTAAGTTCGGAGTAGCGATAAAGTTATTTTTGTCATGTGATCAATTATATTTTTGCAGCAATTTAGTAAATCTTACTCAAATCAAATTGGATGAAATGTTGAAAAGGATTATTTTGGAGAATTTGAGATTAAAAAATCACATTGATTAATTGTTGGATCTTAATTATGAAATTTAGATTTACACATTACAAGGGATCATCAATTATTAGTGGAGATCATGAAAATAATATTAAACATAATGGATTGAATGGCTACATAGATGGTAACTTCTTGACTTTTATATCACAATCAAGTTAATGGTTTGCAATCAACAAAAATGGAGAGTAGATTGATGTCAATATTTCATCAAATTCTTATGTTGTTTTGTCTGCTAATTCATTCAAAGCAAGTCTTATTACTTTGTTGAAATCAGTGTTACTCGAATTCTTCAAAGATATTATTATTGCACCTTTAAAAATAAAATATAAATTTTAGAAATCTGACGTATATCAAAACGACATTTGTGAAAATATATCCTAAGGTTGGAAGTTGGAACTATATGTTTAATTTCTTCATGCAAAATTGAAAATTAATCTTGATATTTGTTGGAATTAACCTATGTTTCTCGAATTTTAAAAAAGTGTTATCCCACTTGCGTTGGGATTTTTCTCCAAAATACACATTTTTAAAGAATCTTTATTTCACACATTGAATAATATTTTTGTAGTAAGTTATTGGAATTATGTACATATTTAATATTTTCATGCAAAACTAAAAAAAAATGAATTTTGTTATTTGTTGGAGCCTATGCTTTTCGAATTTCTGAAAATGTTGGATCATTCAAATAAATTATTGGATTATCTGATTATGTTACTTCCCAATCTGGCTATGCAGCTCCAAATGATGCTTTCAAGGCTATTGTGGTCTTTTGACATGTTAAACGTGAATTTTTTATGAGCGTTTTTTTCAGAGTACTATTAGTATATATGGAATTTTTGATAAAATATTCATCGAAAATGTCTTCGAAGAGCTAGCCATCATTTCCAATGGATTTCATTTGGAATTTGTGTTTTTATAATGATCTGGTCGCGCCATTATCGTTGTTGCTTCATAAACATCATTTTTTCTATGCTTATAATTTAATAATCCTAATTTATCTTTTACCTTAATTTTTTTTTTGTAATAATTCTATCTATACACTATTCTATTTTTTAAAATATAATATTCTATATTTATTCTTTAAATCACTAATGTGGTAAAGACAAAAATAATAAAATATATCCATATGGTGTATTCATCAAAATGATATAATATAATACTACACAATACAATATGTTATGAAACCATGAGCAACAACCATCCAAATATAAATTCAAAATATTGAAACCGCTCAAATGTTTTATTCATCAAAACAACATACTACAACACAACACAACACAATACAATACAATACTCTATGAAATCATATGTAATAACCATCCAAAATATTCAACCAGATACATTTTATTCATCAAAACAATACATAAGCAAATTTTCATAGCTACTAAATTTTTAAAGACCACAATAATTCTTGATACCTGGTCCATTTTTAGCACCTAACTTAATATATTTATTAAATTCAGGCAACTTAAAAGGCTTGAACATTAAAGGGTGTTCTTCATCCACTAATTCTTTTGGGACCTTCAAAGTATAATCTGGATTTGGAAAGGAAAAAAATTGAATAGAGATTCTATCTTTGTCTCCTGTTGTTACAACCCTATGTTGAGCAGATGTCAATTTATCATTTGTCCATGCCTGTATAAATTCACATCATCAACACATAAAAAGTATGTATAACCATTTATTTTTTTAATTAATAATTAATGAACAAAACGATTGACTTAAATTTCCTCTGAAGAAAGAAAATTTTAAATTAATAAGATAATAACAAGACAATTTAAAAAAAAAAAGATAATTATGATAGTTAGTTCTGGTATCATTTTCAATTTTCCAGAAAAGAGATATGTTATTCCAGTTAATATCAAGATTTAATAATTTATGTGGATTGCAGTTAGTTGGGGTCAAATAAAATAAGGTACGTTGATGCATAAAATATTTGACGTTCACATAAGGTTTGGAGAAAGGGCAGCACTTCAAGAGATGTTAGTTAGCTAAACAATTTAATTTAATACAAATATTAATGATTTCTTTCACGGATCGAGCCTGCATCATGATCTATAAATCACACACAAACATTTTTCGTTGCTTCAAAGCTCCTCTACTCTTAGCTTCTAGTTGGGCTTGAATAATCAATCATTCAAAAATAAAATCTCTATTTCTTTTATTCTCCTCTACTATAGCAACAACCCCCCCCCCCCAAAACAAAAATAATAATGAGTCAAACCATCAAAAATACATATAGATAAAAAAAAATTTAGGCATATTTTTGACTCATGTAATAAAAAATAAATAATAACTTACCATGAAAATATCCGCTGATAAAACAATATAGGAATTTGGTGAAGTATGATTGAGCTCAATCCACTCTCCATTTTTATAGAGCACTTGCAATCCATTTTGATTTTGTTTAATTATGGTCAAGTAGGAACTATCTGTGTGGGAAGGTAATGCTGCTTTATTCTCATTTTCACCTTTAATTACCTTGTAATTAGTAAATCTTGACATAAAAACATTGGAATTCAAGAATTCATCAATGTAATTGTGTAGCCCAAGACTCTCCAAAACCATCTTTTTCACCATTTCATTCAATTCCATAAGTTGCTTGAAGTAGGACTTTGCCACATTGCTGCCAAATTAAAACACACAAAACTTATATAAATAGTAATGCAATATTAATTGTGATACTACTAAAAATTATGTGAGAAATACACTTGTATAGGTATATATATACCTAGTATACGTATTCGTGCAATGTGCAGATAATATTAAAATGTTATTTTTAATCATTTTAGATTGTGATATCGTGTTCGATCGAGCATGTTAAATCATTTCCAACTATTGCATTGTTCCTCAATGAAATGTACTCCCATCCATATCCCTTCCCATATGAATAGAGACAAATGAATCATGTGATTAGATTGTTAAAAGAAGTAATGTATGCATACCTAAAATTAGGGTTTTCATTAGACCAAAAGGTATTGGAAAATGTTTCAACACTATTTGGGAGGACCAAATCAGCAGAGCTCACACTACCATAGAGTGGTATACTTGGAATTTGCCCATCATATATATGAAAGGGTTTTTCTCTATATTCTATCAATTTGGACAATGGAAAATCAAAAACTTCTTTTAAATTATCAAACATGCCCTCTCTAATTTCATTTGGAACTTTGTCATATATTGCTTCAAAACAACCAAATTCTTGTAAGGCTTCAAAAACTTGAACTTTTGTTGATTCCCATTGTGGAGTGTTTGGTTTAAGCTCAGAATTGCAAAAATCTATGGTGGGAATCTTAACTTTGGTAGATGCCATTTGAGGAATATTTAGGATATTTTCAACAAACAATTCTTCACTTATTTATAAGAAAGAGGGAAAATGAGGAGCTTCCATCACTTTCAAAAATAATATTACTATTCAATGGACATATTTTATTATGAAAAAAAGTATCAAAATACACAATTTATTTTACCTATTCTTGGATACAACACTTTATGCAATATATCTGACGTACGCGATGTATCAGGACATTGAGTGATATATCAAAAATTGAGATGCGATATATCGAGACGTTAAGGGATGTATTCGAAATCGGGACGTGATGTATCAGGACGTTTTGGGACGTATTCGAATTCCAACAAATTTAATGATTTTTTATATTTTGAAAGAAAGTAGGGATATTATGTATTGTTCTTAACACTATAAGATTTGTGTAAATTTCTAAAAATATTTTAGGTCAAATTATGTGAGATGTGAGCCGATTAGGTTTACTTTAGCTTTTTTAGTCCCTCATCTTCGTTAAAATTTAATATGCCGCAAATGAAAATCATTTAGAGCAAATTATATATATATATAAAACTTATTATATGATTAATACAACATGTAACAAGACTTTGCTCTAAAAATTTTCAATCATTTGAAAATATTACAAAAATATCTACTCACTCCTATTCACGGATACATCACTTTACGCAATGTATCGAGACATACGTGATGTATCAGATGTCTAGTGATGTATCGGGACGTGGCGATGTACCGAGACGTACGTGATGTATCGGGACGTTGAGTGATGTATATGCAATATATCCAGATGTTGGGGGATGTATCCGAAATTGAGACGCGGTGTATCGTGAAGTTTTGGGATGTATCGGGATTCCATCAAATTTAAGGAATTTTTATAATTTGAAAGAAAATGCGAATATTATGTAATTAGCTCTTAACACCGTAAGATTTTGTAAGATTCCCAAATATTTTAGGTCAAATTATGTCAAATCTTTTAGCCCCTCATCCTCTTTATGTTGAGTTGTTTTTTTGTTCTTAGTCTGCCTCTTCTTTCCTTCTTTAAAATTTAATGTTCCGCAATGTGAATCATTTGAAGCAAATTATTAAAAAACATGTTATATGATTAAATTTAACATATAACAAGCTTTTGCTCTAATTTTCACTTACTAACAATATAGCGAATTATATATAAGCAAATTATTTATTCTGATAATATATTAATTTTTTAAATTTATTTTGCTTGTTATATGATTAAATATAATATATTTAATTTTAAAAAATATTTCAGTAGTGGATCCACTTACTAACATTAATAATGACTTTGCTCCAATTATTATGTGCAACCATGTGTTGCTTTTCTCCCTTTTATTCAATTCTCACTCTTTATTTTTATTTTTCATCTTTTTCAAAATAAAAAAATAAAATATTCAGATAATGATAAGCGAATAAATTCACATATAAGATATTTAAGACTGTATTTAATTATTGAAATTAAAAAAGTTTTAAAAAAATCACTTGTAAGTGTCCAATATATTACTGAACTTTGTGAGATGGATCATATATCCCTATATGAATTTTGTTTTGATAAAAAGTTAAAGCAAATAAATTTTATAAAGATCAAACAATATGTTAGACATTGACACATTATAAAAATTATTTTAAAATATTTTGAATTTAAATATTATTTAAAATTCTACCGATAACGATATTTAAAACTCAAAACACTTTAGACATGATGAATATCAATACATTACAATAATTATTATAATCATATAGTTCATATGTATTGACCCTAGTGAATAGCAACCCAAGAGAATCATGTAGCAATGTTGTTGTTTCTGGTTCATGATATGTTATGCCTATTTTTGATAACTTGAGAATGATTACTTATATTTATTAAGAATTAATATTACCTCTAATTAAGTAATTTTATTAATTATTATATTAAAATAATTTAAATCATATATTTGGATAATTTTGATAATGATTATTTAAGTTATATCAAATAAAAAATTATACATTGTATAATTATTTGTAATCATTTGTTTGTGTAAGTTATATACTCTTCAATCTTGAAAATAGATTTTTTTTTATAATATAATTGAAAACATGCATACATAAAGTTACTAGAATCAATTTATATATATATATATATGGTTTTATTGATTATTTTATTAAGAATTGGGCCTAAATGTTTATAAGCATATACAATAGATATGTGCATATGATTTTATTTCTATTTCTATTTTTATTTTTTACATCTTTTTAGTTAATATAATTGAGGTAACTGATCATGTATTCGTGGTTAGTAATGATTAAATAATTTCAATAATTACTATAAATTATTATATTCTTGTTTAGAGCAATAAGAATATAAAAATTTGATATGTTATTCGAGGTATAGTTATAAATGTCTTATTATATCTTTTCTCATATTTAATACATTTAATTCTTAAAATTATATTCTTATTTTTTCTTAAATGAAAAACATACATTGTATAAACGGCCTATTAATCATGATAGAATTAATTATATTTAAAGAAAAATCAATTGTAAATTTGAAAATTCATACTTAATTCAATTTACTAAATTGTGTATTACAGAATAATTAGTATAACTTTTAATTGGAGAATAGTTTACTTATATCTATTATTAACATGAATTTTAATTGTCTTCTTCTTCTATAAAAAATTCTATATTAAATAAAAATATTTTTTAAAAAGTGTATATCCTAATTATGTCATTATACATTAAGCATATTGTAATTTAATATAGCATCCGATCCGATGTAAGATACATCAATTTTAAAGTATTATAATTGATACTATGAGTGATCTCTTATTGAACACATTGTAATTTAATATAGCATCCGATGTAAGATACATCAATTTTAAAGTATTATAATTGATACTATGGAGATCTACTTTTAAAAACAAATCAATAAGAGATCTCTCATAGTATTAATTATAATACTTTAAAATTGATGTATCTTACATCGGATGCTATATTAAATTACAATGTGTTTAATAAGAGATCACTCATAGTATCAATTATAATACTTTAAAATTGATGTATCTTACATCGGATCGAATGCTATTTACATACATTAAACATATTGTAATTTCATGGTTAATTCTTGTTTAGAATGATTGTAATATAAAAAATTCTTGTTTAAAATGATTGTAATATATATATCAATTATGTAAGATACATCAATTATGTAAGATACATAAATTATGTCATTACTTTATTTACATACATTAAACACATTGTAATTTAATATAGCATCCTACGTAAGATACATTAATTTTAAAGTATTATAATTGATACTATGAGTGATCTCTTATTGATTTGTTTTGAAATATAGTGCTATTGGAGGAGTAACTGAATTATTTATAAATTGTTAATTCTTGTTTAGAATGATTGTAATATAAAAAATTAATGCATATTAATGGCATAGTTATAAATGTCTTATTATCACCTTTTAAAAAAAATATCTATTTTTTTCTCTTGAAAAATATTTATTATATAGACTAATCTATTTAGTTGACTATACTTAAAATATATACATTCAATTATAAATTTTAGAATATATGCTTGATTACTATATTTTATAAAATTTGTATTACAAATAATTAAGTATAATCTTAAATAGATAAAATAATTATTTGTAGTTATTATTAGCGATAAATTTAATTGTCTTCTTCAATAAAGAGAACTATTTTAAGAAAAAAATAATTGTTCAAGGATATGCATTAATACATTATGAACATGGTGTTCAGGGAAGGGTGTAGGAGGGAGTGTAGGTTATGTATATGTAGAACATAATTTATATGGTACATTAATGAAAAAATATAATGTGTAAAAATAAAATTACAAATTCTTTTTTAACTGAAGTGTACAATTTTTAAAATTAATTATACACTATTTATTTTTAAAAATAAATCAAATGCTATTCACACACAGAAATATATATACATAAACATTTTTCATTTTCTTCGACAATAATATTTTAGTAGTTTTAAGGAATTTGGAAAAGAGCAAAAAGTTAATTTTGTTTTGGAGGAGAAAATATTAAAAAAATAAATACAACAATTAAAATAAGAATATTATATACTTTTATTTTTTAAAACGAATTTTTTCTAGTCATTTAACATTATCAATATTTTATTAGAATCAATAGAGAAGTTGCCAAACTTTGCATTTCCTAAGAATATGACCATTTCTTTTTGTTTTTTTTGTTTATTAATTATAATTCATTATAATAATACTTGTAGTTTTTTTTTCTCATTCGGTGTCAGGAGCTTACATTAGAGCTCTGATTAAATTTGGCTCGCGCATTATAGAGCCTATTTGGGGGTGGCGCTTCCAATAAAATTTTCTCCATACCAAGAAAAAAATAATTAAAACACCATATTTTGCTTTAAATCCGAAACATTTAGTTAAGGATGAATCGCTTCTTAAAATACATCATATTTTGTGAAATCTATTTCTATGTTATATTATATTTCATATTATATTTCCTTCTAAAGTTCAAAACCCTAATTACACCCCTGCACGAACTAATCATGTTAATCCATTTCACATTATTTATTACTCTCTCCGTTTTAAAAAGATTGACCTAATTTAACTTGGAACGGAGTTTAAGAAAAGAAAAAAGACTTTTTAATCTTATGGTTCTAATTTAAAGTTATGTCAAATGTACTAAAATACCCTTTAATCTTGTGCTCTTAAACATGTCACGTGCAAAGTTAAAATTAAAGTGTTACAAAAAAAGAAAAAAGATTATTCTTTTTTAAACAAAGTAAAAAGAAAATACGGTCACTCTTTTTTAAACGAAGGAAATATATATAATCTATTCACACACGTATACCATCTGTTTCCTAAAAAATACTAAAAAAAGTCTGTTTCTTATTTTAAAGTAGCCTTTGAATTCCTCCTCCTTTCTTTATTATCACTTCGTCCAACGATAGTTGTTCAATAATATTTGTCCACTTGATAAAATTAATGAATAATTATAGTTACTTCCTAATTTATCTCTGTCATTAATTATAATCATTTTTCTATTATATTTTTCTAGACATTTTACTTCATTATATTCTGACGATGACATAGTATAATTATTATTCTATTTATAATTTCTCGATATATACAAAGTCAATAGTGAATAAATATTATTGGACAGAGTAAGTGTTCACTCAACATTGTTTTAGAGGATCTGACGTATATCAAAACGATATTTATGAAGAATATATCCAAGGTTGGAAGTTGGAACTAAATGTTTAATTTCTTCATGCAAAATTGAAAATTAATCTTGATATTTGTTGAAATTAACCTACGTTTCTCGAATTTATAAAATAGTGTTATCCCACTTGCGTTGGGATTTTTCTCCAAAATACACATATTTAAAGAATCTTTATTTCACACATTGAATAATATTTTTGTAGTGAGTTATTGGAATTATGTACATATTTAATATTTTCATGCAAAACTAAAAAAAAATGAATTTTGATATTTGTTGGAGCCTATGCTTTTCGAATTTCTAAAAATGTTGGATCATTTAATTAAATGATTGGATTATCTGATTATGTTACTTCCCAATCTGGCTATGCAGCTCCAAATGATGCTTTCAAGGCTTATTGTGGTCTTTTGACATGTTAAAAGCAAATTTTTTATGAGCGTTTTTTTTAGAGTACTATTAGTATATATGGAAATTTTGTTAAAACATTCATCGAAAATGTCTTCGAAGAGCTAGCCATCATTTCCTATGGATTTCATTTGGAATTTGTGTTTTTATAATGATCTGGTCGCGCCATTATCGTTATTGCTTCATAAACATCATTTTTTCTATGCTTATAATTTAATAATCCTAATTTATCTTTTACCTTAATTTTTTTTTTTTAATAATTCTATCTATACACTATTCTATTTTTTAAAATATAATATTCTATATTTATTCTTTAAATCACTAATGTGGTAAAGACAAAAATAATAAAATATATCCATATGGTGTATTCATCAAAATGATATAATATAATACTACACAATACAATATGTTATGAAACCATGAGCAACAACCATCCAAATATAAATTCAAAATATTCAAACCGCTCAAATGTTTTATTCATCAAAACAACATACTACAACACAACACAACACAATACAATATAATACTCTACGAAATCATATGTAATAACCATCCAAAATATTCAACCAGATACATTTTATTCATCAAAACAATACATAAGCAAATTTGCATAGCTACTAAATTTTTAAAGACCACAATAATTCTTGATACCTGGTCCATTTTTAGCACCTAACTTAATATATTTATTAAATTCAGGCAACTTAAAAGGCTTGAACATTAAAGGGTGTTCTTCATCTACTAATTCTTTTGGGACCTTCAAAGTATAATCTGGATTTGGAAAGGAAAAAAATTGAATAGAGATTCTATCTTTGTCTCCTGTTGTTACAACCCTGTGTTGAGCAGATGCCAATTTATCATTTGTCCATGCCTGTATAAATTCACATCATCAACACATAAAAAGTATGTATAACCATTTATTTTTTTAATTAATAATTAATGAACAAAACGATTGACTTAAATTTCCTCTGAAGAAAGAAAATTTTAAATTAATAAGATAATAACAAGACAATTTAAAAAAAAAAAGATAATTATGATAGTTAGTTCTGGTATCATTTTCAATTTTCCAGAAAAGAGATATGTTATTCCAGTTAATATCAAGATTTAATAATTTATGTGGATTGCAGTTAGTTGGGGTCAAATAAAATAAGGTACGTTGATGCATAAAATATTTGACGTTCACATAAGGTTTGGAGAAAGGGCAGCACTTCAAGAGATGTTAGTTAGCTAAACAATTTAATTTAATACAAATATTAATGATTTCTTTCACGGATCGAGCCTGCATCATGATCTATAAATCACACACAAACATTTTTCGTTGCTTCAAAGCTCCTCTACTCTTAGCTTCTAGTTGGGCTTGAATAATCAATCATTCAAAAATAAAATCTCTATTTCTTTTATTCTCCTCTACTATAGCAACAACCCCCCCCCCCCCAAAACAAAAATAATAATGAGTCAAACCATCAAAAATACATATAGATAAAAAAAATTTAGGCATATTTTTGACTCATGTAATAAAAAATAAATAATAACTTACCATGAAAATATCCGCTGATAAAACAATATAGGAATTTGGTGAAGTATGATTGAGCTCAATCCACTCTCCATTTTTATAGAGCACTTGCAATCCATTTTGATTTTGTTTAATTATGGTCAAGTAGGAACTATCTGTGTGGGAAGGTAATGCTGCTTTATTCTCATTTTCACCTTTAATTACCTTGTAATTAGTAAATCTTGACATAAAAACATTGGAATTCAAGAATTCATCAATGTAATTGTGTAGCCCAAGACTCTCCAAAACCATCTTTTTCACCATTTCATTCAATTCCATAAGTTGCTTGAAGTAGGACTTTGCCACATTGCTGCCAAATTAAAACACACAAAACTTATATAAATAGTAATGCAATATTAATTGTGATACTACTAAAAATTATGTGAGAAATACACTTGTATAGGTATATATATACCTAGTATACGTATTCGTGCAATGTGCAGATAATATTAAAATGTTATTTTTAATCATTTTAGATTGTGATATCGTGTTCGATCGAGCATGTTAAATCATTTCCAACTATTGCATTGTTCCTCAATGAAATGTACTCCCATCCATATCCCTTCCCATATGAATAGAGACAAATGAATCATGTGATTAGATTGTTAAAAGAAGTAATGTATGCATACCTAAAATTAGGGTTTTCATTAGACCAAAAGGTATTGGAAAATGTTTCAACACTATTTGGGAGGACCAAATCAGCAGAGCTCACACTACCATAGAGTGGTATACTTGGAATTTGCCCATCATATATATGAAAGGGTTTTTCTCTATATTCTATCAATTTGGACAATGGAAAATCAAAAACTTCTTTTAAATTATCAAACATGCCCTCTCTAATTTCATTTGGAACTTTGTCATATATTGCTTCAAAACAACCAAATTCTTGTAAGGCTTCAAAAACTTGAACTTTTGTTGATTCCCATTGTGGAGTGTTTGGTTTAAGCTCAGAATTGCAAAAATCTATGGTGGGAATCTTAACTTTGGTAGATGCCATTTGAGGAATATTTAGGATATTTTCAACAAACAATTCTTCACTTATTTATAAGAAAGAGGGAAAATGAGGAGCTTCCATCACTTTCAAAAATAATATTACTATTCAATGGACATATTTTATTATGAAAAAAAGTATCAAAATACACAATTTATTTTACCTATTCTTGGATACAACACTTTATGCAATATATCTGACGTACGCGATGTATCAGGACATTGATTGATGTATCCAAAATCGAGATGCGATATATCGATACGTTAAGGGATGTATTCGAAATCGGGACGTGATGTATCAGGACGGTTTTGGACGTACCCGAATTCCAACAAATTTAATGATTTTTTATATTTTGAAAGAAAGTAGGGATATTATGTATTGTTCTTAACACTATAAGATTTGTGTAAATTTCCAAAAATATTTTAGGTCAAATTATGTGAGATGTGAGCCGATTAGGTTTACTTTAGCTTTTTTAGTCCCTCATCTTCTTTAAAATTTAATATGCCGCAAATGAAAATCATTTAAAGCAAATTATATATATATATAAAACTTATTATATGATTAATACAACATGTAACAAGACTTTGCTCTAAAAATTTTCAATCATTTGAAAATATTACAAAAATATCTACTCACTTTTATTCATGGATACATCACTTTACGCAATGTATCGAGATATACGTGATGTATCAGGATGTTGAGTGATGTATCGGAACGTGCGCGATGTACCGAGACGTACGTGATGTATCAGGACGTTGAGTGATGTATCCATACTGAGATGCAATATATCCAGATGTTGGGGATGTATCCGAAATTGAGACGCGATGTATCGTGAAGTTTTGGGATGTATCAGGATTCCATCAAATTTAAGGAATTTTTATAATTTGAAAGAAAATGCGAATATTATGTAATTAGCTCTTAACACCGTAAAATTTGTGTAAGATTCCCAAATATTTTAGGTCAAATTATGTCAAATCTTTTAGCCCCTCATCCTCTTTATGTTGTGGAAATGCCATGTCAGGCGCACCTATCAGAATCGGAACAGACCAATTACCAGATCCACCTATCATCGCCGGCATAACCATAAAAAAGATCATTAAAAAAGCGTGAGGAGTTGTTTTTTTGTTCTTAGTCTGCCTCTTCTTTCCTTCTTTAAAATTTAATATTCCGCAATGTGAATCATTTGAAGCAAATTATTAAAAAACATGTTATATATTAAATATAACATATAACAAGCTTTTGCTCTAATTTTCACTTACTAACAATATAGCGAATTATATATAAGCAAATTATTTATTCTGATAATATATTAATTATTTAAATTTATTTTGCTTGTTATATGATTAAATATAATATATTTAATTTTAAAAAATATTTCAGTAGTGGATCCACTTACTAACATTAATAATGACTTTGCTCCAATTATTATGTGCAACCATGTGTTGTATTAATTTGCCTCATTAATAATAGGGAAAGAGAAGAGCTTCCCATCACTTTCAAAAATAGTATTACTATTTAATGGGAACATTTATTTTGGAAAAATTATCTAAATATACAATTTATTTATTATTGTTTTTAAAAAATTTCATCATTTGAAACATTACAAAAATATCTTTTCGTTTCTATTCTCGTATATATCACTTAAAGTGATGTATCAGGACGTACTTGATGTACCGAGACATTTAATGGTGTATCAGAAATTCAGATGTGATGCATCGAGATGTATTCAAAATTAAAACACGATGTATCAATAGGGGTTTCAATGGTACGGTTCGGTCGTTTATTTTTAAAAAAAATATGAAATTCTAATTTTTTGGGTATTTTATAATATATAACCAATTTTTTATTTTTAAAACTAAATCAATCATATCGGTTTCTTTTCTGTATCGGTAAGATTCAATTCTTTTTTATTTTTTTACTTTATAAATATCACCTCAAAATATATTATTATTAAAATATTTATTTCACAAATAAGTTCTTGTAGGAACACTTTAATTCTTTACCAAGAAGACAAGAATGTAAATCTTGTTGCCGTTTTGTTTGCATGAGTTCTGTTGTATTGTTTGATAGACCATCTATTACAAAATCTTTTAATTTTAAACTTAATTACTTAAAAACTAATTAAAGAGCAAAGACTCAAAGTCGTATAGTCACCAGAGGCCTAGGACCAAGGTTATATTTATATTTGAAAAAATATTATAAAATATATTTCTATATTTAAATTTAACATATTGTTAAAGTATAAAATATATTTACATACATGTAAGGTTATTCAGTTCAGTTCAGGAATTTTTCAGTTTTTTTTCATAAATTAAAAAGATCATCCTAATCGTTTGGGATGGTTATAAAAGTAAATAACAATCCACATATTTATTGAAAAAATAACATAAATCGGTTCGTTTTAGTTTGGTACTCTCTTTGTTCCAATTTATATGACTAATTTTTCTTTTTAGCGGTCCGTTAAAAAGAGAATGACATATTTTTATATTTTGTAATAATATAAATTTAAAATATCCATTTTATTCTTGATAAAATGATTTATAACTATACAAATATCTATGATTTATTTTAAATCAAAAATTTTAAAAGTTTTTCATTCTTAAAACTCTGTTTGAGATTATATATACTATATCACATCAATTGGAACAAAAAATAATAATTATTTTTTCCCACTACAAAAAAGTAATCATCCCATGTTGTGGTTACATTACTAGCCATCCAGTTCTATTTTTTTAGCACATGATACTGTGTGAAAAATAAAAAAATAAAAATATATTAATAATCTCTTAAATTTGTCTTTCTATATATATTTTTAGATATTTAAACTATGTCGTGGTCTAGTAGAGAAGTATTTCAATTAAACACTTTTGAATTAGCATTGAATTATTTAATAATTCAGTTAGTTACGAGGTATTTAGTGATATGATTAATAATTAATACCGATAAATCTTGTAGCTGATTTCATGAACTTGTGTTCAGACACAAGTATAGTACATTAAATAAAATTCATTGATAGTATTGATTGATGTATTCCACCTAATTGTGACAAATGAATGGGTTGGTTTCAATGAATAAAATATTTCTATTATATTTTAAGTTAGTTTTATTATTTTAAATATTTCTTTTAAACGTCATATTCAAAACTGATAAACCACAATACCATAGAGAGACTAGAAAAAAGGAACGTACAACATCATGTGTTTACTGACTAATAAGGAAATCAAAATAACATGTGAAAAACAAGTCACACTGAATAATCATATGTCATATTTATATTTTATTATTAGATGAGATACATATACATTTTATTGAGAAATCAATAAACAGGAGTGACTCGACAGTGTTAAAAAAAGACATGTATCTTAGGCCCCAAACTTAAGGGGCCTCATTTTCAATAATAATAGGTTATAAGTTATTTTTTAACAAATATTAAATACTATTTGTAGAAAAAGTAAACTTTTCATGAAATAATGGAATTATTAGAAGAAATTTGACATATATTGGAGTACTATATCTCGTGAAAAATAATTTAAAATAAGAATGATTATATCATCAATGGAAAATTAGAAGAAATCAATTATATAAATGTTATTAACAATTCAAGTTTAAAGCCCCGTTTAATTTTTGCCTTAGGCCATTAATATACCTGAGCCGCTCCTGTCAATAAAATAGTAGTAGACACAAATATTATCAATTGTACAATCACAGTATCTAATTTAATGTAATTGATGTGTGCTAGCAAGAGATATATCCCCTTCGTATGAGTGTTGTTCTATCGCATGAACCCTATTGATTTAGTAAAATTATGTTTCAAAAGAAATTGTATGAAAGTTCTCATGTATTGCTAGCTCGTTGATTATTGATTGAAATATTCTTTTGAGCTAAAATATATACTAATAGAACTAATTATGAACTTCATAGTTAATTCATTAGTAAATTGCTTCATAACTAACATAATTTTATCCATCATTAATCCATGGCTAAATTCAAGAATGACCATTGAATTCCAACGTCTTTTTGTCCAAATTTTTCGTGGACGTCCGTTAAGACGTTATTTATGAAGCCATTTAGCCTTGACGGTCAAGACAATCCATTTTGAAGGTCAAACGAGCCCCGGAGCAGGTAAACCCCTCATTTTGCCCATTTTAGTGTAGTCCACGATCTTTTTTGGTGAACCAGAATTCCTATGTCTTTTTTTGCCTAATTTTTTTGTAGACGCCGTTAATATGTTAGTTATGGATCCAATTGACCCTGACGATCAAAACGGTCCATTTTGAAGGTCAAACGAGGCTCGGAGCAGGTAACCCCCCTATTTGGTCGATTTTCGTGTGTTATAGTCCATGAATTTTTGGTGATCAGGAATTTCGACGTCTTTTTTGCCCAAATATTTTGTGGACGTCAATTAGCTAAATGGTAATTGGCACATACAATACGCCCAGTCGCTTCTCGTGGATTTTCATAACCCTGCAGCTATGAAACCAGTTGGACCTGACGGTCAAAATGGTCCATCTTCAAGGTCAAACAACCCCGAAGCAGGTAAACCTCATTTTTGCCGATTTTCATGTATATAGTCCATGGATTTTTGGTGATCCAAAATTCCGACGTCTTTTTTGGTGATCTAGAATTCTGACGTCTTTTTGTCCATATCTTTTGTGGACAATCGTTAAGACGTTAGCTGTGGATCAAGTTGGCCCTGGCGTCCAAAACAACCAATTTTGAAGGTCAAACGAGCCCAAAGCAGGTAAACCCCCAATTTTGCCGATTTTCGTGTGCTATAGTCAATGGGTTTTTGGTGATCCAAAATTCTGACATCTTTTTTGCCCAAATTTTTTGTGGACGGAATTTTTCTTGGATGTCCGTTAAGACATTAGAAATAGAACCAGTTCGTCTCGCGAGGAAAAATGGTGCATTTTCAATCCAAACGAACCCCAAAGTAGGTAAAGACAAATTTTACCGATTTTCTTGTGCTATAGCCCATAGATTTTTTTCATCCGAAAATCTCAAAATAAAATGACCGAAATTTTTCTTGTACGTCCGTTAAGACTTTAGAAATGAAACCAGTTCTCCGCGAGGAAAAAAATTGTATTTTAAAGTTCAAACGAGCCCCAAAGCAGGCATGGACAGATTTTACCAATTTTCTTGTGCTATAGCCCATGTATTTTTTTGATCCAGAAATCTCGAAATAAAATGACCGAAATTTTTCATGGACATCGGTTAAGACCTTAGAAATGGAATCAGTTCGTTCCGCAGGGTAAAATGGTGCATTTTTAAGTTCAAACACAGATTTTATCGATTTTTGTCTGCTATAGCACATTGATTTTTTTATTCGGAAATTTCAAAATAAAATGACCAAAATTTTTCATGGGTGTCCATTAAGACCTTAGAAATGGAACTAGTTTGTCCTGCGGGGAAGGATGATCCATTTTCAAGTTCAGACAATCCCCATAGCAGGCAAAGACAAATTTTACCGATTTTTTTGTGCTATAACCCATGGATTTTTTTATTAAGAAAATCCCAAAATAAAATAGCCGAATTTATTGTGAGCGTCCGTTAAGAACTTAGAAATGGAACAAGTTCGTCCAGCGGGGAAAAATGGTGCATTTTCAAGTTCAAACGAGTCCCAAAGCAGGCAACGACAGATTTATCAATTTTCGTGTGTTATAGCCTATGGATTATTTAATCCAAAAATCCCAAAAAAAATGACCAAAATTTTTCATTGACGTCTGTTAATACCTTAGAAATGAAACCAGTTCGTCCCGCAGGAAAAAAAATGGTGCATTTTCAAGTTCAAACAAGCCCCAAAGAAGGCAAAGACAGATTTTACTGATTTTCGTGTGCTATAATCCATGAATTTTTTTGTCCCAAAAATCTCAAAACAAAATGGCCAAAACTTTTTATTGACGTTAAGACCTTTGAAAAGGAACCAGTTCATCCCACGGGGAAATATGGTGCATTTTATAGTTCAAACGAACCCCAAAGCAGGAAAAGATAAATTTTACCGATTTCCATGTGCTATAACCCTTTGATTTTTTTATCAAGAAATTCAAAATAAAAAATGGCCAAAATTTTTCATGGACGTCCGGTAAGCCTTAGAAATGGGACCAATTCGACCCGTGGGAAAAAATGGTGCATTTTCAAGTTCAAACGAGCCCCAAAGAAGGCAAAGACAAATTTTATATATTTTTGTGTGCTATAGCCCATGAATTTTTTTGATCTACAAATCTCGAAACAAAATGGCCAGAATTTTTCATGGACGTCCGTTAAAACCTTTAAAATGGAACCAGTTCATCCTGCGGGGAAATATGGTGCATTTTCAAGTTCAAACGAGCCCAAAGCAGGCAAATGCAGATTTTATTGATTTTTGTGTGTTATAACCCATGAATCTTTTTTATCGAGAAATTCCGAAACAAAATGACCCAAATTTTTCATGGACGTCCATTAAGACCCTAGAAATGGAACCAGTTCGTCCCGCTGAGAAAAATGGTGCATTGTTAAGTTCAAACGAGTTCCAAAGCAGGCAAAAGAAGATTTTATCGATTTTTATGTGCTGCCCATGAATTTTTTTTATTCAAAACTCCGAAACAAAATGATCGAATTTTTTTATGGATGTCCCTTAAGACCTTAGAAACGGAACTAGTTCATCTCGCGAAAAAAATGATGCATTTTCAATTTTTAACGAGCCCTAAAACAGGCAAAGGCATAATTTACTGATTTTCATGTTCTATAACTCATGAATTGTTTTGATTCAGAAATCTCAAATAAAATGGCCAAAAATTTAATGGACGTCCATTAAGACCTTAGAAATGGAACCAGTTCGTTCCACGGGGAAAAATGGTGCATTTTCAAGTTCAAACGAGCCCCAAAGTAGGCAAGACAAATTTTATCGATTTTCATGTGCTATAGCCCATGAATTTTTTGATCCGGAAATCCTGAAACAAAATGGCAAGAATTTTTCATACTCGTTCGTTAAAATCTAAGAAATGGAACCAATTCGTACCGCGGAGAAAAATGGTGCATTTTTCAAGTGCAAACGAGTTCCAAAGCAACCAAAGCAGATTTTACCGATTTTCGTGTGCTATAGCCCATGGATTGTTTTTGATCCAGAAATCCCCAAAATAAAATGGCCAAAATTTTTCATGGACGTCCATTAAGACATTAGAAATGGAATCAGTTCGTCCTGCGGGGAAAATGGTAAATTGTCAAGTTCAAACGAGCTCCAAAGCAGTCAAAGACAGATTTTTCTGATTTTTGTGTGTTATAGCCCATTAATTTTTCTGATACGTAAATTCCAAAAAAAATGACCAAAATTTTTCATGGACGTCCATTAAGACCCTAGAAATGGAACCAGTTCGTCCCGCTGAGAAAAATGGTGCATTGTTAAGTTCAAACGAGTTCCAAAGCAGGCAAAAGAAG
>CM040618.1:1732236-1756471 GCA_022817965.1 Solanum lycopersicoides
GCGAATAGCATTTGACTTATTTTAAAGGTCAAATACATAAGCAGATTCTTAAAATTTGTTGCGTTTTCCCCTTAGGTATCCTAACTATGCTATTTTTTATTGAATCCTTGAACCATTCATAATTTATTCCTTTTAAACACCATTGGCTGACGTGAAACCAGATTTTGTGAGGGGTACTGGTAGATATGTTGTTCTACAACTCATTAGTCCAATTAATAGTGAAAATGTTCGAAAATAATTGTAGTTTACTTCAAGTCATTTGAACAAATTAGAAAACAAATAAGACTAACATAGTTTATCTTCATTCCTTCAATCAAAATCATTACAATACGAACACAATTGAACAAAATCATTACATCTTGATACATCACATATGTCTCGATACAATGCATAAAGTGGTGTATCCGTGAATAGGAGTGAGTAGATATTTTTGTAATATTTTCAAATTATAGAAATTTTAAAAAATATGATAAAAATAAGCTCTCTATTTAAGTAATTCGCTATATTGTTAGTTAGTGGAGATTAGAGCAAAGTCTTGTTACATGTTGTATTAATTATATAATAAGTTTTTTATATATATAATTTGCTTTAAATGATTCATATTTGCGGTATATTAAATTTTAAAGAAGATGAGGGGCTAAAAAAAGCTAAAGTAAACCTAATGGACTCACATCTCACATAATTTGACCTAAAATATTTGGGTAATTTACACAAATTTTATAGTGTTAAGAACTAATTACATATATAATATCCCTACTTTTTTTCAAAATATAAAAATTCTTTAAATTTGTTGGAAATCCCGATACATCACTCAACATCATGATTCATCACGTATGTTCCGATACATTGCGTAAAGTGGTGTATCCGTGAATAGGAGTGAGTAGATATTTTTGTAATATTTTCAAATGATTAAAAAAAATTGTCTGCTTTGAAGCTCGTTTGAACTTTATAATGCACCATTTTCCTCGAGGAGCGAATTAGTTCCATTTCTAAGGTATTAACGGACGTCCATGAAAAATTTCGGTCATTTATTACGGGATTTCTAGATAAAAAAAAACTCATGGGCTATAGCACACTAAAATCGATAGAATCTGCCTTTGCCTGGTTTGAATCGTTTAAACTTTAAAATGCACCATTTTTCCTCGCTGGACGAAATGGTTCCGTTTCTAAGGTCTTAAAGGACATCCATAAAAAATTTCGATCATTTTGTTTCGGAGTTTTGAATAAAAAAAATTCATGGGCAGCACATAAAAATCGATAAAATCTTCTTTTGCCTGCTTTGGAACTCGTTTGAACTTAACAATGCACCATTTTTCTCAGCGGGACGAACTGGTTCCATTTCTAGGGTCTTAATGGACGTCCATGAAAAATTTTGGTCATTTTGTTTTGGGATTTACGTATCAGAAAAATTAATGGGCTATAACACACAAAAATCAGAAAAATATGTCTTTGACTGCTTTGGAGCTCGTTTGAACTTGACAATTTACCATTTTCCCCGCAGGACGAACTGATTCCATTTCTAATGTCTTAATGGACGTCCATGAAAAATTTTGGCCATTTTATTTTGGGGATTTCTGGATCAAAAACAATCCATGGGCTATAGCACACGAAAATCGGTAAAATCTGCTTTGGTTGCTTTGGAACTCGTTTGCACTTGAAAATGCACCATTTTTCTCCGCGGTACGAATTGGTTCCATTTCTTAGATTTTAACGAACGAGTATGATAAATTCTTGCCATTTTGTTTCAGGATTTCCGGATCAAAAAAATTAGCACATGAAAATCGATAAAATTTGTCTTTGCCTACTTTGGGGCTCGTTTGAACTTGAAAATGCACCATTTTTCCCCGTGGAATGAACTGGTTCCATTTCTAAGGTCTTAATGGACGTCCATTAAAAATTTTGGCCATTTTATTTTGAGATTTCTGAATCAAAACAATTAATGAGTTATAGAACATGAAAATCAGTAAATTATGCCTTTGCCTGTTTTAGGGCTCGTTAAAAATTGAAAATGCATCATTTTTTCCGCGAGATGAACTAGTTCCATTTCTAAGGTCTTAAGGAATATCCATAAAAAAATTTGGTCATTTTGTTTCGGAATTTCTCGATAAAAAAGATTCATGGGTTATAACACACAAAAATCAATAAAATCTGCATTTGCCTGCTTTGGGCTCGTTTGAACTTGAAAATGCATCATATTTCCCCGCAGGATGAACTGGTTCCATTTTAAAGGTTTTAACGGACGTCCATGAAAAATTCTGGCCATTTTTGTTTCGAGATTTGTAGATCAAAAAAATTCATGGGCTATAGCACACAAAAATATATAAAATTTGTCTTTGCCTTCTTTGGGGCTCGTTTGAACTTGAAAATGCACCATTTTTTCCCACGGGTCGAATTGGTCCCATTTCTAAGGCTTACCGGACGTCCATGAAAAATTTTGGCCATTTTTTATTTTGAATTTCTTGATAAAAAAATCAAAGGGTTATAGCACATGGAAATCGGTAAAATTTATCTTTTCCTGCTTTGGGGTTCGTTTGAACTATAAAATGCACCATATTTCCCCGTGGGATGAACTGGTTCCTTTTCAAAGGTCTTAACGTCCATAAAAATTTTTGGCCATTTTGTTTTGAGATTTTTGGGACAAAAAAATTCATGGATTATAGCACACGAAAATCAGTGAAATCTGTCTTTGCCTTCTTTGGGGCTTGTTTGAACTTGAAAATGCATCATTTTTTTTCCTGCGGGACGAACTGGTTTCATTTCTAAGGTATTAACAGACGTCAATGAAAAATTTCGGTCATTTTTTTGGGATTTTTGGATTAAATAATCCATAGGCTATAACACACGAAAATTGATAAATCTGTCGTTGCCTGCTTTGGGACTCGTTTGAACTTGAAATGCACCATTTTTCCCCGCTGGACGAACTTGTTCCATTTCTAAGTTCTTAACGGACGCTCACAATAAATTCGGCTATTTTATTTTGGGATTTTCTTAATAAAATAATCCATGGGTTATAGCACAAAAAAATCGGTAAAATTTGTCTTTGCCTGCTATGGGGATTGTCTGAACTTGAAAATGGATCATCCTTCCCCGCAGGACAAACTAGTTCCATTTCTAAGGTCTTAATGGACACCCATGAAAAATTTCGGTCATTTTATTTTGAAATTTCCGAATAAAAAAATCAATGTGCTATAGCAGACAAAAATCGATAAAATCTGTGTTTGAACTTAAAAATGCACCATTTTACCCTGCGGAACGAACTGATTCCATTTCTAAGGTCTTAACGGATGTCCATAAAAAATTTCGGTCATTTTATTTCGGGATTTCTGGATCAAAAAAATACATGGGCTATAGCACAAGAAAATTGGTAAAATCTGTCTATGCCTGCTTTGGGGCTCGTTTGAACTTTAAAATACAATATTTTTCCTCGCGGAGAACTGGTTTCATTTCTAAAGTCTTAACGGACGTACAAGAAAAATTTCGGTCATTTTGTTTTGAGATTTTCGGATGAAAAAAATCTATGGGCTATAGCACAAGAAAATTGGTAAAATTTGTCTTTACCTACTTTGGGGTTCGTTTGGATTGAAAATGCACCATTTTTCCTCGCGAGACGAACTGGTTCTATTTCTAATGTCTTAACGGACATCCAAGAAAAATTCCGTCCACAAAAAATTTGGGCAAAAAAGATGTCAGAATTTTGGATCACCAAAAACCCATTGACTATAGCACACGAAAATCGGCAAAATTGGGGGTTTAACTGCTTTGGGCTCGTTTGACCTTCAAAATTGGTTGTTTTGGACGCCAGGGCCAACTTGATCCACAGCTAACGTCTTAACGATTGTCCACAAAAGATATGGACAAAAAAGACGTCAGAATTCTAGATCACCAAAAAAGACGTCGGAATTTTGGATCACCAAAAATCCATGGACTATATACATGAAAATCGGCAAAAATGAGGTTTACCTGCTTCGGGGTTGTTTGACCTTGAAGATGGACCATTTTGACCGTCAGGTCCAACTGGTTTCATAGCTGCAGGGTTATGAAAATCCACGAGAAGCGACTGGGCGTATTGTATGTGCCAATTACCATTTAGCTAATTGACGTCCACAAAATATTTGGGCAAAAAAAGACGTCGAAATTCCTGATCACCAAAAATCCATGGACTATAACACACGAAAATCGACCAAATAGGGGGGTTACCTGCTCCGAGCCTCGTTTGACCTTCAAAATGGGCCGTTTTGATCGTCAGGGCCAATTGGCTCCATAACTAACATATTAACGGCGTCTACAAAAAAATTAGGCAAAAAAAGACGTAGGAATTCTGGTTCACCAAAAAAGATCGTGGACTACACTAAAATTGGCAAAATGAGGGGTTTACCTGCTCCGGGGCTCGTTTGACCTTCAAAATGGATTGTCTTGACCGTCAAGGCTAAATGGCTTCATAAATAACGTCTTAACGGACGTCCACGAAAAATTTGGACAAAAAGACGTTGGAATTCAATGGTCATTCTTGAATTTAGCCATGGATTAATGATGGATAAAATTATGTTAGTTATGAAGCAATTTACTAATGAATTAACTATGAAGTTCATAATTAGTTCTATTAGTATATATTTTAGCTCAAAAGAATATTTCAATCAATAATCAACGAGCTAGCAATACATGAGAACTTTCATACAATTCCTTTTGAAACATAATTTTACTAAATCAATAGGGTTCATGCGATAGAACAACACTCATACGAAGGGGATATATCTCTTGCTAGCACACATCAATTACATTAAATTAGATACTGTGATTGTACAATTGATAATATTTGTGTCTACTACTATTTTATTGACAGGAGCGGCTCAGGTATATTAATGGCCTAAGGCAAAAATTAAACGGGGCTTTAAACTTGAATTGTTAATAACATTTATATAATTGATTTCTTCTAATTTTCCATTGATGATATAATCATTCTTATTTTAAATTATTTTTCACGAGATATAGTACTCCAATATATGTCAAATTTCTTCTAATAATTCCATTATTTCATGAAAAGTTTACTTTTTCTACAAATAGTATTTAATATTTGTTAAAAAATAATAACTTATAACCTATTATTATTGAAAATGAGGCCCCTTAAGTTTGGGCCTAAGATACATGTCTTTTTTTAACACTGTCGAGTCACTCCTGTTTATTGATTTCTCAATAAAATGTATATGTATCTCATCTAATAATAAAATATAAATATGACATATGATTATTCAGTGTGACTTGTTTTTCACATGTTATTTTGATTTCCTTATTAGTCAGTAAACACATGATGTTGTACGTTCCTTTTTTTCTAGTCTCTCTATGGTATTGTGGTTTATCAATTTTGAATATGACGTTTAAAAGAAATATTTAAAATGATAAAATTAACTTAAAATATAATAGAAATATTTTATTCATTGAAACCAACCCATTCATTTGTCACAATTAGGTGGAATACATCAATCAATACTATCAATGAATTTTATTTAATATACTATACTTGTGTCTGAACACATGTTCATGAAATCAGCTACAAGATTTATCGGTATTAATTATTAATCATATCACTAAATACCTCGTAACTAACTGAATTATTAAATAATTCAATGCTAATTCAAAAGTGTTTAATTGAAATACTTCTCTACTAGACCACGACATAGTTTAAATATCTAAAAATATATAGAGAGAGACAAATTTAAGAGATTATTAATATATTTTTATTTTTTTATTTTTCACACAGTATCATGTGCTAAAAAAATAGAACTGGATGGCTAGTAATGTAACCACAACATGGGATGATTACTTTTTTGTAGTGGGAAAAAATAATTATTATTTTTTGTTCCAATTGATGTGATATAGTATATATAATCTCAAACAGAGTTTTAAGAATGAAAAACTTTTGAAATTTTTGATTTAAAATAAATCATAGATATTTGTATAGTTATAAATCATTTTATCAAGAATAAAATGGATATTTTAAATTTATATTATTACAAAATATAAAAATATGTCATTCTCTTTTTAACTGACCGCTAAAAAGAAAAATGAGTCATATAAATTGGAACAAAGAGAGTACCAAACTAAAACGAACCGATTTATGTTATTTTTTCAATAAATATGTGGATTGTTATTTACTTTTATAACCATCCCAAACGATTAGGATGATCTTTTTAATTTATGAAAAAAAACTGAAAAATTCCTGAACTGAACTGAATAACCTTACATGTATGTAAATATATTTTATACTTTAACAATATGTTAAATTTAAATATAGAAATATATTTTATAATATTTTTTCAAATATAAATATAACCTTGGTCCTAGGCCTCTGGTGACTATACGACTTTGAGTCTTTGCTCTTTAATTAGTTTTTAATTAATTAAGTTTAAAATTAAAAGATTTTGTAATAGATGGTCTATCAAACAATACAACAGAACTCATGCAAACAATACGGCAACAAGATTTACATTCTTGTCTTCTTGGTGAAGAATTAAAGTGTTCCTACAAGAACTTATTTGTGAAATAAATATTTTAATAATAATATATTTTGAGGTGATATTTATAAAGTAAAAAAATAAAAAAGAATCGAATCTTACCGATACAGAAAAGAAACCGATATGATTGATTTAGTTTTAAAAATAAAAAATTGGTTATATATTATAAAATACCCAAAAAATTAGAATTTCATATTTTTTTAAAAAATAAACGA
Source organism: Solanum lycopersicoides (assembly GCA_022817965.1). Classification (NCBI taxonomy): domain Eukaryota; kingdom Viridiplantae; phylum Streptophyta; class Magnoliopsida; order Solanales; family Solanaceae; genus Solanum; species Solanum lycopersicoides. Next base: position 1,738,961 of record CM040618.1, read on the forward strand.
CCGAACCGTACCATTGAAACCCCTATTGATACATCGTGTTTTAATTTTGAATACATCTCGATGCATCACATCTGAATTTCTGATACACCATTAAATGTCTCGGTACATCAAGTACGTCCTGATACATCACTTTAAGTGATATATACGAGAATAGAAACGAAAAGATATTTTTGTAATGTTTCAAATGATGAAATTTTTTAAAAACAATAATAAATAAATTGTATATTTAGATAATTTTTCCAAAATAAATGTTCCCATTAAATAGTAATACTATTTTTGAAAGTGATGGGAAGCTCTTCTCTTTCCCTATTATTAATGAGGCAAATTAATACAACACATGGTTGCACATAATAATTGGAGCAAAGTCATTATTAATGTTAGTAAGTGGATCCACTACTGAAATATTTTTTAAAATTAAATATATTATATTTAATCATATAACAAGCAAAATAAATTTAAATAATTAATATATTATCAGAATAAATAATTTGCTTATATATAATTCGCTATATTGTTAGTAAGTGAAAATTAGAGCAAAAGCTTGTTATATGTTATATTTAATATATAACATGTTTTTTAATAATTTGCTTCAAATGATTCACATTGCGGAATATTAAATTTTAAAGAAGGAAAGAAGAGGCAGACTAAGAACAAAAAAACAACTCCTCACGCTTTTTTAATGATCTTTTTTATGGTTATGCCGGCGATGATAGGTGGATCTGGTAATTGGTCTGTTCCGATTCTGATAGGTGCGCCTGACATGGCATTTCCACAACATAAAGAGGATGAGGGGCTAAAAGATTTGACATAATTTGACCTAAAATATTTGGGAATCTTACACAAATCTTACGGTGTTAAGAGCTAATTACATAATATTCGCATTTTCTTTCAAATTATAAAAATTCCTTAAATTTGATGGAATCCTGATACATCCCAAAACTTCACGATACATCGCGTCTCAATTTCGGATACATCCCCCAACATCTGGATATATTGCATCTCAGTATGGATACATCACTCAACGTCCTGATACATCACGTACGTCTCGGTACATCGCGCACGTTCCGATACATCACTCAACATCCTGATACATCACGTATATCTCGATACATTGCGTAAAGTGATGTATCCATGAATAAAAGTGAGTAGATATTTTTGTAATATTTTCAAATGATTGAAAATTTTTAGAGCAAAGTCTTGTTACATGTTGTATTAATCATATAATAAGTTTTATATATATATATAATTTGCTTTAAATGATTTTCATTTGCGGCATATTAAATTTTAAAGAAGATGAGGGACTAAAAAAGCTAAAGTAAACCTAATCGGCTCACATCTCACATAATTTGACCTAAAATATTTTTGGAAATTTACACAAATCTTATAGTGTTAAGAACAATACATAATATCCCTACTTTCTTTCAAAATATAAAAAATCATTAAATTTGTTGGAATTCGGGTACGTCCAAAACCGTCCTGATACATCACGTCCCGATTTCGAATACATCCCTTAACGTATCGATATATCGCATCTCGATTTTGGATACATCAATCAATGTCCTGATACATCGCGTACGTCAGATATATTGCATAAAGTGTTGTATCCAAGAATAGGTAAAATAAATTGTGTATTTTGATACTTTTTTTCATAATAAAATATGTCCATTGAATAGTAATATTATTTTTGAAAGTGATGGAAGCTCCTCATTTTCCCTCTTTCTTATAAATAAGTGAAGAATTGTTTGTTGAAAATATCCTAAATATTCCTCAAATGGCATCTACCAAAGTTAAGATTCCCACCATAGATTTTTGCAATTCTGAGCTTAAACCAAACACTCCACAATGGGAATCAACAAAAGTTCAAGTTTTTGAAGCCTTACAAGAATTTGGTTGTTTTGAAGCAATATATGACAAAGTTCCAAATGAAATTAGAGAGGGCATGTTTGATAATTTAAAAGAAGTTTTTGATTTTCCATTGTCCAAATTGATAGAATATAGAGAAAAACCCTTTCATATATATGATGGGCAAATTCCAAGTATACCACTCTATGGTAGTGTGAGCTCTGCTGATTTGGTCCTCCCAAATAGTGTTGAAACATTTTCCAATACCTTTTGGTCTAATGAAAACCCTAATTTTAGGTATGCATACATTACTTCTTTTAACAATCTAATCACATGATTCATTTGTCTCTATTCATATGGGAAGGGATATGGATGGGAGTACATTTCATTGAGGAACAATGCAATAGTTGGAAATGATTTAACATGCTCGATCGAACACGATATCACAATCTAAAATGATCAAAAATAACATTTTAATATTATCTGCACATTGCACGAATACGTATACTAGGTATATATATACATATATAAGTGTATTTCTCACATAATTTTGAGTAGTATCACAATTAATATTGCATTACTATTCATATAAGTTTTGTGTGTTTTAATTTGGCAGCAATGTGGCAAAGTCCTACTTCAAGCAACTTATGGAATTGAATGAAATGGTGAAAAAGATGGTTTTGGAGAGTCTTGGGCTACACAATTACATTGATGAATTCTTGAATTCCAATGTTTTTATGTCAAGATTTACTAATTACAAGGTAATTAAAGGTGAAAATGAGAATAAAGCAGCATTACCTTCCCACACAGATAGTTCCTACTTGACCATAATTAAACAAAATCAAAATGGATTGCAAGTGCTCTATAAAAATGGAGAGTGGATTGAGCTCAATCATACTTCACCAAATTCCTATATTGTTTTATCAGCGGATATTTTCATGGTAAGTTATTATTTATTTTTTATTACATGAGTCAAAAATATGCCTAAATTTTTTTTTATCTATATGTATTTTTGATGGTTTGACTCATTATTATTTTTGTTTTGGGGGGGGGGGGGTTGTTGCTATAGTAGAGGAGAATAAAAGAAATAGAGATTTTATTTTTGAATGATTGATTATTCAAGCCCAACTAGAAGCTAAGAGTAGAGGAGCTTTGAAGCAACGAAAAATGTTTGTGTGTGATTTATAGATCATGATGCAGGCTCGATCCGTGAAAGAAATCATTAATATTTGTATTAAATTAAATTGTTTAGCTAACTAACATCTCTTGAAGTGCTGCCCTTTCTCCAAACCTTATGTGAACGTCAAATATTTTATGCATCAACGTACCTTATTTTATTTGACCCAACTAACTGCAATCCACATAAATTATTAAATCTTGATATTAACTGGAATAACATATCTCTTTTCTGGAAAATTGAAAATGATACCAGAACTAACTATCATAATTATCTTTTTTTTTTAAATTGTCTTGTTATTATCTTATTAATTTAAAATTTTCTTTCTTCAGAGGAAATTTAAGTCAATCGTTTTGTTCATTAATTATTAATTAAAAAAATAAATGGTTATACATACTTTTTATGTGTTGATGATGTGAATTTATACAGGCATGGACAAATGATAAATTGACATCTGCTCAACATAGGGTTGTAACAACAGGAGACAAAGATAGAATCTCTATTCAATTTTTTTCCTTTCCAAATCCAGATTATACTTTGAAGGTCCCAAAAGAATTAGTGGATGAAGAACACCCTTTAATGTTCAAGCCTTTTAAGTTGCCTGAATTTAATAAATATATTAAGTTAGGTGCTAAAAATGGACCAGGTATCAAGAATTATTGTGGTCTTTAAAAATTTAGTAGCTATGAAAATTTGCTTATGTATTGTTTTGATGAATAAAATGTATCTGGTTGAATATTTTGGATGGTTATTACATATGATTTCGTAGAGTATTGTATTGTATTGTGTTGTGTTGTGTTGTAGTATGTTGTTTTGATGAATAAAACATTTGAGCGGTTTCAATATTTTGAATTTATATTTGGATGGTTGTTGCTCATGGTTTCATAACATATTGTATTGTGTAGTATTATATTATATCATTTTGATGAATACACCATATGGATATATTTTATTATTTTTGTCTTTACCACATTAGTGATTTAAAGAATAAATATAGAATATTATATTTTAAAAAATAGAATAGTGTATAGATAGAATTATTACAAAAAAAAAAATTAAGGTAAAAGATAAATTAGGATTATTAAATTATAAGCATAGAAAAAATGATGTTTATGAAGCAACAACGATAATGGCGCGACCAGATCATTATAAAAACACAAATTCCAAATGAAATCCATTGGAAATGATGGCTAGCTCTTCGAAGACATTTTCGATGAATATTTTATCAAAAATTCCATATATACTAATAGTACTCTGAAAAAAACGCTCATAAAAAATTCACGTTTAACATGTCAAAAGACCACAATAGGCCTTGAAAGCATCATTTGGAGCTGCATAGCCAGATTGGGAAGTAACATAATCAGATAATCCAATAATTTATTTGAATGATCCAACATTTTTAGAAATTCGAAAAGCATAGGCTCCAACAAATAACAAAATTCATTTTTTTTTTAGTTTTGCATGAAAATATTAAATATGTACATAATTCCAATAACTTACTACAAAAATATTATTCAATGTGTGAAATAAAGATTCTTTAAAAATGTGTATTTTGGAGAAAAATCCCAACGCAAGTGGGATAACACTTTTTTAAAAATTCGAGAAACATAGGTTAATTCCAACAAATATCAAGATTAATTTTCAATTTTGCATGAAGAAATTAAACATATAGTTCCAACTTCCAACCTTAGGATATATTTTTCACAAATGTCGTTTTGATATACGTCAGATTTTCTAAAATTTATATTTTATTTTTAAAGGTGCAATAATAATATCTTTGAAGAATTCGAGTAACACTGATTTCAACAAAGTAATAAGACTTGCTTTGAATGAATTAGCAGACAAAACAACATAAGAATTTGATGAAATATTGACATCAATCTACTCTCCATTTTTGTTGATTTGCAAACCATTAACTTGATTTTGTGATATAAAAGTCAAGAAGTTACCATCTATGTAGCCATTCAATCCATTATGTTTAATATTATTTTCATGATCTCCACTAATAATTGATGATCCCTTGTAATGTGTAAATCTAAATTTCATAATTAAGATCCAACAATTAATCAATGTGATTTTTTAATCTCAAATTCTCCAAAATAATCCTTTTCAACATTTCATCCAATTTGATTTGAGTAAGATTTTACTAAATTGCTGCAAAAATATAATTGATCACATGACAAAAATAACTTTATCGCTACTCCGAACTTAAATCAATGCACAAAATAATTAATTTTTTTTAAAAAAGAGTAGACATACGAGAAATCAGGATTATATTACCATGAGGCCAAAAGTCATGTTCTTGAGCTGATGGAACTGGCAGAATTCTGTTACTGACACACATAACTCTAACTATTAACTAAAGTCAACAGTTTCAACTTAAAAGCTTCCAAAAATCTAAATTTTTCGATTCGATTTCCAATCTAACCTGAAAAACGGATCTAGTACAATTCGGGAAAACGATCTTGAGTGTAAAATGGTAATAGAAACTTTCAAAAATGATCTTCAGGGTCATTACATAAAGGGACATCATAATAATATGAGTAATATAATATAATATGATAAGATTAATATTTATTAATTATTCGAAATTTTATAAAAGAAAATTATTTAGTGTAGGGGTAAAACGATAACCCAACTTTTCACTTTGAAACTTTTCACTTTTAGTTATACTAGTTCTCGAACACGTTGGTGCATGTATATCTCATGCTAATTAGTAATAATGTTCTAAAATGATACAAATAATATTGAAGTATGTATGTGATGAAATCGTTTGAGGAAAATTTAAGTGTGAATTGGTGAATGATTTGCTACAATTTGTTCACCAATTCTTCCTTGTATGGTACCTCAATTTTCGTTGAATTCAAACTTAATCAGCTGATGCAAATCATACTTCAGATTTTTTAAGAAGAATAATAATAGAAAACTTTTAAAAATTCATAATTAGAAAATTAGACAAAACCCCTCTATTTGTAGCAAACAAATGATAGTATGAGTAGATTGTTCATTTAAAATTTCATTATTTGCATAAAAAAACACAAACAGAACATGAATTCCCTTTGGAATTACACATACATAATACATAGAATGTCAAAGCTTAATAACTACAACGATTCAAACATAAGATACACACTATTTAAAAAATATGAATTTCGACAAATATTCTATTAGAAATCCCATATATACTAATGGTATTCGGACAGGAACATTCATCAGAAATCCACATTTTTTAATCTCATCATACATAAAACATAGAACGCAAAAGTTAAAGAACGGCAACAATTCAAACATAAGATACACACTAGAAAGAAAACACGAATTCCAAACGACATGATGGCTTGTTGAAGAAATTTTCGATGATTTTTTATCAGAAATACCGTATATACTAGCGGTACTCCGATAAGAACGTTCGTCAAAAATTCATATTTGTCATATCAAACACCACAATAAGCCTTGAAAGCATTAGTAGTGCCAGGGTTTGCATCAACATAATTGAATAATCCAACCATTTTTTATGGCTTGAAGAGTAAAGGGTGTTTCTCATCCACAAGTTCTTTTGGGGCTTCTATAAAGTGACATGGCTTGTTACGCATTATAGTGTATTGTTAGTTTAAATACAATGTTTCTTCAGACTATTACTTAAATTTAGTGTATCTTATAGTTTAAATTCGTTGTTAAGTAATTACGAAAAGTTTCATTTTATGTAATAATCTATTTAGTGTTGATAGTATTGTTATCTTAATATTTTTTTTCTTATTTATCTGTACTACTTATATAATAATTTTACTTTTATCTTTATCCTACATTTTTATAAGAAAAGACTGCAAACTTTCAAAGTATTTACTTAAACAATGTTGAGTGAACACTTACTCTGTCCACTAATACTTATTCACTATTGACTGTGTATATATCGAGAAATTATAAATAGAATAATAATTATACTATGTCATCGTTAGAATATAATTAAGTGAAATGTCTAGAAAAATATAATAGAAAAATGATTATAATTAATGACAGAGATAACTTAGGAAGTAACTATAATTATTCATTAGTTTTATCAAGTGGACAAATATTATTGAACAACTATCGTTGGACGAAGTGATAATAAAGAAAGGAGGAGGAATTCAAAGTCTACTTTAAAATAGGAAACAGACTTTTTTTAGTATTTTTTAGGAAACAGATGGTATACGTGTGTGAATATATTATATATATTTTCTCCGTTTCAAAAAGAATGACCGTATTTCCTTTTTAGTTTGTTTCAAAAGAATGACCCCTTTCCTTTTTTCGGCAACACTTTAACTTTAACTTTTCACGTGGCATGTTTAAGATCACAAGATTAAAGGGTATTTTAGTACATTTGACATAACTTTAAATTAGAACCATAAGATTAAAAAATCTTCTTTCTTTCTTAATCTCCGTTTCAAGTCAAATTAGGCCAACCTTCTTGACACAGAGGGTAATTAGGGTTTTACATGATTAGTTCGTGCAGGGGTGTAATTAGGGTTTTGAACTTTAGAAGGAAAAAAAAAGGTTCTCTCTAGTTTCTTGAGAATAACAGTAGTTATTCAAATAATTTTTAATTATTATAGAAAAATATAACAATATGAAATATAATATAACATAGAAATAGATTTCACAAAATATGATGTATTTTAAGGAGTGATTCACCCTTAACCAAATGTCTCGGATTTAAAACAAAATATGGTGTATTTTTTTTTTCTTGGTATGGAGAAATCTTATTAGGAGCGTCATCCCCAAATAGGCTCTATAGTGCGCGAGCCAAATTTAATCGGAACTCTAATGTGAGCTCCAGACACCAAATGAGAAAAAAAAAACTACAAGTATTATTATAATGAATTATAATTAATAAACAAAAAACAAAAAGAAATGGTCATATTCTTATGAAATGCAAAGTTTGGCAAGTTCTCTATTGATTCTAATAAAATATTGAATAATGTTAAATGACTAGAAAAAATTCGCTTCAAAAAATAAAAGTATATAATATTCTTATTTTAATTGTTGCATTTATTTCTTTAATATTTTCTCCTCCAAAACAAAATTAACTTTTTGCTCTTTTCCAAATTCTTTAAAACTACTAAAATATGGTTGTTAAAGGAAATGAAAAATGTTTTTGTATATATATTTTTGTGTGTGAATAGCATTTGATTTATTTTTAAAAATAAATAGTGTATAATTAATTTTAAAAATTGTACACTTTAGTTAAAAAAGAATTTGTAATTTTATTTTTACACATTATATTTTTTCATTACTGTACCATATAAATTATGTTCTACATATACATAACCTACACTCCCTCCTACACCCTTCCCTGAACACCATGTTCTTAAAATAGTTCTCTTTATTGAAGAAGACAATTAAATTTATCGCTAATAATAACTACAAATGATTATTTTATCTATTTAAAATTATACTTAATTATTTGTAATACAAATTTTATAAAATATTAGTAATCAAGCATATATTCAAAAAATTATAATTGAATGTATATATTTTAAGTATAGTCAACTAAATAGATTAGTCTATATAATAAATATTTTTCAAGAGAAAAAAATAGATTTTTTTTTTAAAAGGTGGTGATAAGACATTATAACTATGCCATGAATATGCATTAATATTTTATATTACAATTATCCCAAACAAGAATTAACCATTAATAAATAATTCAGTTACTCCTCCAATAATACTATATTTCAAAACAAATCAATAAGAGATCACTCATAGTATCAATTATAATACTTTAAAATTAATGTATCTTTACGTAGGATGCTATATTAAATTACAATGTGTTTAATGTATGTAAATAAAGTAATGACATAATTAGTACATACACTTTTTAAAAAATATTTTTATTTAATATAGAATTTTCTATAGAAGAAGAAAGACAATGAAAATTATGTTAATAATAGATATAAGTAAACTATTCTCCAATTAAAAATTATACTAATTACTCTGTAATACACAATTTAGTAAATTGAATTAAGTATGAAATTTCAAATTTACAATTGATTTTTCGTTAAATATAACTAATGAATAAAATTATATACAATTCTATCATGATTAATAGGCCGTTTATACAATGTATGTTTATGATTTAAGAAAAAATAAGAATATAATTTTAAGAATTAAATGTATTAAATATGAGAAAAGATATAATAAGACATTTATTACTATACCTCAAATAACATATCAAATTTTTATATTTTATTGCTCTAAACAAGAATATAATAATTTATAGTAATTATTGAAATTATTTACGCATTACTAACCACGAATACATGATCAGTTACCTCAATTATATTAATTACAAATATGTAAAAAATAAAAGTAGAAATAGAAATAAAATCATATGCACATATCTATTGTATATGCTTATAAATATTTAGGCCCAATTCTTAATAAAATAATCAATAAAACCATATATATATATATATATATATATATATATATATATATATATATATATATATATATATATATATATATATATATATATATATATATATATATATATATATATATATATATATATCAATTGATTCTAGTAACTTTATGTATGCATGTTTTCAATTATATCATAAAAAAAAAACTATTTTCAAGATTGAAGAGTATATAACTTAAACAAACAAATGATTACAAATAATTATACAATGTATAATTTTTTATTTGATATAACTTAAATAATCATTATCAAAATTATCCAAATATATGATTTAATTATTTTTAATATAATAATTAATAAAATTACTTAATGAGAGGTAATATTAATACTTAATAAATATAAGTAATCATTCTCAAGTTATCAAAAATAGGCATAACATATCATGAACCAGAAACAACAACATTGTGCTATTAACTAGGGTCAATACATATGAACTATATGATTATAATAATTATTGTAATGTATTGATATTGATCATGTCTAAAGTGTTTTGAGTTTTAAATATTGTTATCGGTATAATTTTAAATAATATTTAAATTTAAAATATTTTAAAATAATTTTTAAAATGTGTCAGTGTCTAACATATTGTTTGATTTTTATAAAATTTATTTGCTTTAACTTTTTATCAAAACAAAATTCATATAGGGATATATGATCCATCTCACAAAGTTCAGTAATATATTTGACACTTACAAGTGATTTTTTTAAAACTTATTTTATTTCAATAATTAAATACAGTCTTAAATATCTTATATGTGAATTTATTCGCTTATCATTATCTGAATTTTTTATTATTTTTTTAATTTTAAAAAGATGAAAAATAAAAATAAAGAGTGAGAATTGAATAAAAGGGAGAAAAGAAAAAAATCTTTTGCGATCATATTTGTAATTTATTTTTTATAGTTAAAAAAATAATCGATGCATCTATGATAAACTTTACGAGAAGATGAGTGTGAGTTAAAATTATTTTGAATTTAATTTTATGAATGAGCTTATTTTGTAATTTAAGATTTAAATTTTATTTTCTATTAATCATCAATTTAAATTTTATATTTTTTTCTTATAGATTTTTAATTAGAAAGAGGGGGGAGGGGGAGGGGGGGGGGCTACATATGTATTGGACTTTAGTCATTTTGCAATTTCTAAAAGAAACTAAAAATGATATATGTATAGAAGTTTGCAAAGCTTTCTCGTTTATTGAAACATAACTAATAATTAAACTACTAAAAAATATAAATTTTATAAAAAAGGATATAATTGTCAAAAGAAAATCAATTTATACTATGAATATTTATAATGTGAATATGTATGGTGGCCAAATTAAAGGGGGGAAAATCCACTACTCTTTTCCAGCCACCAAAGCAACATTCTGTATTCACAAAAAGCCATTGGCTAATAATTAAGAAGTTTTTGGTTTTCTTTTTACATTTGGCTAGTTCTTTTTATTATTTTTTTAGAAAAATGTTTACGACTTTATAAATTGAAGCACGTTTGTTGTTAATCATTTCTTGATATGTCAAAAATGACAAATAAAAATAAAAAATTATTTTAAAAAATGACATATAAAAATAAACAAAAAAGTATAAAAAATTTCAACATGTCATATTCTTTGCTTTTTACAATTTCCTATGATAATGATTCATTGCTAAATTTAAAATCTAACATCATGTAAGGAATCTCTTTTTCCAGCTTTTTCTTTTACTCTTAAGTCATAGTAGACATCGAAATTTTATGAGTCGACTTAAAAGCTATTATATGCCAAATTTTAATTATAAAAGAGATATATATTCTTTTGAAAAGACATCTTAAATATCCTACTAATTATGTATTCACCGGGAAATGCAATCGATGTTTCTAGATATCAAATACATTGTGAAGATGTTCGAATAATCATATATTTATTCAATAAATACATTACTAACATTTCTTAAATCACAAAGAAACTTTATAGAAAAGAATCAATGAAGGAACAAAATAATACTGATGAATATTCATTAAAAGAGTCTGTTTTTTGTAAAAAAACTATTTTTACAAAATATTCTGGTGGTAAAACAATAATCCAATTTTGCACTTTGAAATTTTCCACTTTTAATAATACTAGTTCTCGAACACGTGTGGTGCATGCATATCTCGTGCTAATTAGTATAAATGTTCTAAAATGATATAAATCATACTGAAGTATGTATGTGATGAAAATCGTAAGCAGAAAATTTGAGTGTGAATTGATGAATGATTTGCTATAATTTCTTCACCAACTCTTCTTTGTGTGGTACCTCAATTTTCGTTAAATTTCAAACTTAATTAACTATTGCAAATCACACTTGAGATTTCTTAAGAACAAGAACAACATAAAACTTTTTTAAAAATCATAATTTAAAAAATTAGAGGAAATCCCTCTATTTATAGCTAATAAATATTAGTATGAATAAATTGTTCATTTAAAATTCATTATTTGCATAAAAAAACATAAACAAAACATGAATTTCCATCGAAATTACACATACATAATACATAAAATGTCAAAACTAAATAATACAATGATTCAAACATAAGATACACTATTTATAAACACGAATTTTGACAAACATTCTATCAGAAATCCCATATATACTAATGGTATTCGGATAGAAACATTCATCAGAAATTCACGTTTTTTTATTTCATCATACATAAAACATAGAACGCAAAAGCTAAAGAACGACAACAATTCAAACATAAGATACACACTAGAAAGAAAACACAAATTCCAAATGAAATGATGGCTTGTTCAAGACATCTTCGACGAATCTTTTATCAGAAATTCCATATATACTAGCGATACTCCGATAAGAATGTTCGTCAAAAATTTACTTTATAATATCAAACACCACAATAAGCCTGGAAAGCATTAGGAGTGCCAGGGTTTGAAGCAACATAGTTAAATAATCCATGCATTTCATATGGCTTGAAGAGTAAAGGGTGTTTTTCATCCACTAGTTCTTTTGGGGCCTCTATGAAATGACCTGGTTTTGATAATGTATTAAATTGAAGGGAGAGTCTATCATTTTCTCTAGGCATTGCTACCCTATGGAGGGGAGAATGCAATCGACCATTTGTCCATGCCTGTATAAATTCACTCATATCATCAGTGCATAAAATTTAAAATACATTTATTTATGACTAGAAATTAAATACACATTTTTCTACATACGTTATATTTTTATCAAAAAGAATTTTCATCTTGTTCGTTTTCAATGAATTTTGTTAGAAATAAGTGAATTTCTAATAGTGATCGATCTGATCCTTTGAAGTATTCAAATATACAAAACCTAGGTTAGGTACATATAGTTCAAACATTTTTGAAAAATCTGGCAACATAAGTTCCAAAGAAATATCAAAGATTTATTTATAGTTTTTAATGAAGTTTTTCATGAAATCTTTGAAAATACTACTAAGAGTGTCAAATCCTCCAAAATTATACTTTTTGAAGGATCTAATATAGGTGCGATAATATTTTTGTAGAGTCGAGCAACATAAGCTTTCAAGGAAAATATATAATGTTGATAGGATCCACCAAATATCAACATTCATTTTTAGTTTTGCATGATCTTAACATGTAGTTCCAATTGTAACATGTGTTGCTTCGACTTTTCAAATATTATTCAGCGTGTCAAATCCTTCAACAATATGCATTTTTGAGAATAATCAGATACGAGTGAGATAACATTTTAAGACATTCGAAAACATAGGCTTCACTAATTATCAATATTCATTTTTAATTTTTCATGAAAATATTAAACATGTAGTTCCAATTATAACTTATGTTTTTTGGACTCTTCAAAAATTACTATTCAGTGTCTTCACATCATTCAAAAATATTCATTTTGAAGAATAATCTAACACGAGTGTAGGTCGGATCCTCAAAAATTATACATGTAGTTCCAATTGATGTCAATTAGTTATATTCTACACATATATTGTTTAGCATAGGTCAGATCATCTAAAAGCTATGTTTTCTTACAAATTTTAATATGATTCAACAGTATTTTTAAAGCGTTTGAATAACACAAGTTTCAAAAAAGTAATAACACTAAAAAAAAAAGAGTAACACTTACTTTGAAGGAATCGCCAGACAAAACAACAAGAGAATTTGGTGAAATATTGGCATTAATCCACTCTCCGTTTTTGTTGATTTGCAATCCATTAACTTGATTTTGTGCTATAAAAGTCAAGAAGTTATTGTCTGTGTGGGCACCCAATCCATCATATTTATTATTTTCATCTTTATTAATAGATGATGATCCCTTGTAATGGGTAAATCTAAATAGGACAAAGTTATCCAATAATTTCTTAATGTGCTTTTCTAATCCCAAATTCTCCAAAATCATCCTTTTTATCATTTCATCCAATTTCAGAAGTGAATTTGCATAAGATTTGACCAAATTGCTGCAAAAATTAATGCAAATATAATTATTATAATAATTAGTTCATATGTATTGACCCTAGTTAATAGCACAATGTTGTTGTTTCTGGTTCATGATATGTTATGCCTATTTTTGATAACTTGAGAATGATTACTTATATTTATTAAGTATTAATATTACCTCTCATTAAGTAATTTTATTAATTATTATATTAAAATAATTAAATCATATATTTGGATAATTTTGATAATGATTATTTAAGTTATATCAAATAAAAATTATACATTGTATAATTATTTGTAATCATTTGTTTGTTTAAGTTATATACTCTTCAATCTTGAAAATAGTTTTTTATATAATTGAAAACATGCATACATAAAGTTACTAGAATCAATTGATATATATATATATATATTATATATAATATATATATATATATATATATAATATATATATATATATATATATATATATGGTTTTATTGATTATTTTATTAAGAATTGGCCTAAATATTTATAAGCATATACAATAGATATGTGCATATATTTTATTTCTATTCTACTTTTATTTTTACTATTTGTAATTAATATAATTGAGGTAACTGATCATGTATTCGTGGTTAGTAATGCGTAAATAATTTCAATAATTACTATAAATTATTATATTCTTGTTTAGAGCAATAAAATATAAAAATTTGATATGTTATTTGAGGTATAGTAATAAATGTCTTATTATATCTTTTCTCATATTAATACATTTAATTCTTAAAATTATATTCTTATTTTTTCTTAAATCATAAACAACATTGTATAAACGCCTATTATCATGATAGAATTGTATATAATTTTATTCATTAGTTATATTTAACGAAAAATCAATTGTAAATTTAAATTTCATACTTAATTCAATTTACTAAATTGTGTATTACAGAGTAATTAGTATATTTTTAATTGGAGAATAGTTTACTTATATCTACTTATTAACATAATTTCATTTGTCTTCTCTTCTATAGAAAATTCTATATAAATAAAAATATTTTTTAAAAAGTGTATGTACTAATTATGTCATTACTTTATTTACATACATTAAACACATTGTAATTTAATATAGCATCCTACGTAAAGACATTAATTTTAAAGTATTATAATTGATACAATGAGTGATCTCTTATTGATTTGTTTTGAAATATAGTATTATTGAGGAGTAACTGAATTATTTATTAATGGTTAATTCTTTGTTTGGGATAATTGTAATATAAATAATTAATGCATATTCATGGCATATGTTATAATGTCTATCACCACCTTTTAAAAAAATAATCTATTTTTTTCTCTTGAAAAATATTTATTATATAGACTAATCTATTTAGTTGACTATACTTAAAATATATACATTCAATTTATAATTTTTTGAATATATGCTTGATTACTAATATTTTATAAATTTGTATTACAAATAATTAAGTATAATTTTAAATAGATAAAAATTCATTTGTAGTTATTATTAGCGATAAATTTAATTGTTTCTTCAATAAAGAGAACTATTTAAGAAACTGGTTTCAGGAAGGGTAGGAGGAGTGTAGGTTATGTATATGTAGAACATAATTTATATTGGTACAGTATGAAAATATAACTGTGTAAATAAAAATTACAAAATTCTTTTTAACTAAAGTGTACAATTTTAAAATTAATTATACACTATTTATTTTTAAAAATAATCAAATGCACACACACAAAAAATATATACAAAACATTTTTCATTTCCTTTAACAACCATATTTTAGTATTTAAAGAATTGGAAAAGAGCAAAACAGTTAATTTTGTTTTGGAGGAGAAAATATTAAGAAATAAATGCAACAATTAAAATAAGAATATTATATACTTTTATTTTGAAGCGAATTTTTTTCCTATCATTTAACATTATTCAATATTTATTAGAATCATAGAGAACGTTGCCAAACTTTGCATTTCATAAGAATATGACCATTTTTTTTGTTTTTTGTTTATTATTATAATCATTATATAATACTTGTAGTTTTTTTTCTCATTTGGTGTCTGGAGCTCACATTAGAGTTCCGATTAAATTTGCTCGCGCACTATAAGAGCCTATTTGGGGATGACGCTCCTAATAAGATTCTCCATACCACGAAAAAAAAAATACACCATATTTTGTTTTAAATCCGAGACATTTGTTAAGGTGAATCAATCCTTAAAATACATCATATTTTTGAAATCTATTTCCTATGTTATATTATATTTCATATTGGATATTTTTCTATAATAATTAAAATTATTTGAATAACTACTGTTATCTCAAAGAAACTAGAGAGAACTTTTTTTTCCTTCTAAAGTTCAAAAACCCTAATACACCCCTGCACGAACTAATCATGTAAAAAACCTAATTACCCTCTGTGTCAAGAAGGTGGCCTAATTTGACTTGAAACGGAGATTAAGAAAGAAAAAGAAGATTTTTTAATTCTTATGGTTCTAATTTAAAGTTATGTTCAAATGTACTAAATACCCTTTAACTTGTGATTCAAACATGCACCGTGAAAAGTTAAAGTTTAAAAGTGTTGCCGAAAAAAGGAAAGGGGTCATTCTTTTGAAACAAACTAAAAAGGAAATACGGTCATATCTTTTGAAACGGAGAAAAATATATATAATATAAATTCACAACACGTATAACGCATCTGTTTTCCTTAAAAAAAATACTAAAAAAAGGTCTGTTTCCTATTTTAAAGTAGACTTTGAATTCCTACCCTCCTCTTCTTTGATTATCACTTCGTCCAACATAGTTGTTCAAATATTTGTCCACTTGATAAAACTAATGAATTAATATTAGTTACTTCCTAAGTTATCTCTGGTCATTAAATTATAATCATTCTATATATTTTTCTAGACATTTCACTTAAAGTAATTTCTAACCGATGACATAGTATATTATTATTCTATTTAATAATTCTCGATATAACTCAGTCATAGTGATAAGTATAGTGGACAGAGTAAGTGTTCACTCAACATTGTTAGTAAAGACTTTGAAAGTTGCAGTCTTTTCTTATAAATTGTAGATAAAGATAAAAGTAAATTATGTATATAAGTAGTACAAGATAAATAAAGAAAAAAATATTAAGATAACCAATACTATCAACACTAAATAGATTATTACATAAAATGAAACTTTTCGTAATTACTTAAGCAACGAAATTTAAACTATAAGATACACTAAATTTAAGGTATAGTCTTGAAGAAACATTTATTTTTTAAACTAAAATACACTATAATGCGTAACAACCATGTCACTTTAAAGAAAGCCCACAAAAATTGTGGATGAGAAACACCCCTTTACTCTTCAAGCCATTAAAAAATGGTTGATTATTTCAATTATGTTGATGGCAAACCCTGCACTTACTAATGCTTGCAAGGCTTATTGTGGGTGTGATATGACAAATATGAATTTTTTGTACGAACTCTTATCGGAGTACCGCTAGTATTACCCGGTATCATGATAAAAAACATCATCGAAAAATTTCTTCAACCAGACCATCATTGTCGTTTGGAATTCGTGTTTTCTTTCTAGTGTGTTTATCTTATGTTTGAATTTCGTTCGCCGTTTTCTTTTAACTTTCTGCC
>CM040618.1:1756496-1822768 GCA_022817965.1 Solanum lycopersicoides
ATTGTAATGTATTGATATTGATCATGTCTAAAGTGTTTTTGAGTTTTAAATATTGTTATCGGTATATATTTAAATAATATTTAAATTTAAAATATTTTAAAATAATTTTAAAATGTGTCAGTGTCTAACATATTGTTTGATTTTTATAAAATTTATTTGCTTTAACTTTTTATCAAAACAAAATTCATATAGGGATATATGATCCATCTCACAAAGTTCAGTAATATATTTGACACTTACAAGTGATTTTTTTAAAACTTATTTTATTTCAATAATTAAATACAGTCTTAAATATCTTATATGTGAATTTATTCGCTTATCATTATCTGAATTTTTTATTATTTTTTTAATTTTAAAAAGATGAAAAATAAAAATAAAGAGTGAGAATTGAATAAAAGGGAGAAAAGAAAAAAATCTTTTGCGATCATATTTGTAATTTATTTTTTTATAGTTAAAAAAATAATCGATGCATCTATGATAAACTTTACGAGAAGATGAGTGTGAGTTAAAATTATTTTGAATTTAATTTTATGAATGAGCTTATTTTGTAATTTAAGATTTAAATTTTATTTTCTATTAATCATCAATTTAAATTTTATATTTTTTTCTTATAGATTTTTAATTAGAAAGAGGGGGGAGGGGGAGGGGGGGGGCTACATATGTATTGGACTTTAGTCATTTTGCAATTTCTAAAAGAAACTAAAAATGATATATGTATAGAAGTTTGCAAAGCTTTCTCGTTTATTGAAACATAACTAATAATTAAACTACTAAAAAATATAAATTTTATAAAAAAGGATATAATTGTCAAAAAGAAAATCAATTTATACTATGAATATTTATAATGTGAATATGTATGGTGGCCAAATTAAAGGGGGGAAAATCCACTACTCTTTTCCAGCCACCAAAGCAACATTCTGTATTCACAAAAAGCCATTGGCTAATAATTAAGAAGTTTTTGGTTTTCTTTTTACATTTGGCTAGTTCTTTTTATTATTTTTTTAGAAAAATGTTTACGACTTTATAAATTGAAGCACGTTTGTTGTTAATCATTTCTTGATATGTCAAAAATGACAAATAAAAATAAAAAATTATTTTAAAAAATGACATATAAAAATAAACAAAAAAGTATAAAAAATTTTCAACATGTCATATTCTTTGCTTTTTACAATTTCCTATGATAATGATTCATTGCTAAATTTAAAATCTAACATCATGTAAGGAATCTCTTTTTCCAGCTTTTTCTTTTACTCTTAAGTCATAGTAGACATCGAAATTTTATGAGTCGACTTAAAAGCTATTATATGCCAAATTTTAATTATAAAAAGAGATATATATTCTTTTGAAAAGACATCTTAAATATCCTACTAATTATGTATTCACCGGGAAATGCAATCGATGTTTCTAGATATCAAATACATTGTGAAGATGTTCGAATAATCATATATTTATTCAATAAATACATTACTAACATTTCTTAAATCACAAAGAAACTTTATAGAAAAGAATCAATGAAGGAACAAAATAATACTGATGAATATTCATTAAAAGAGTCTGTTTTTTGTAAAAAAACTATTTTTACAAAAATATTCTTGGTGGTAAAACAATAATCCAATTTTGCACTTTGAAATTTTCCACTTTTAATAATACTAGTTCTCGAACACGTGTGGTGCATGCATATCTCGTGCTAATTAGTATAAATGTTCTAAAATGATATAAATCATACTGAAGTATGTATGTGATGAAAATCGTAAGCAGAAAATTTGAGTGTGAATTGATGAATGATTTGCTATAATTTTCTTCACCAACTCTTCTTTGTGTGGTACCTCAATTTTCGTTAAATTTCAAACTTAATTAACTATTGCAAATCACACTTGAGATTTCTTAAGAACAAGAACAACATAAAACTTTTTTAAAAATCATAATTTAAAAAATTAGAGGAAATCCCTCTATTTATAGCTAATAAATATTAGTATGAATAAATTGTTCATTTAAAATTCATTATTTGCATAAAAAAACATAAACAAAACATGAATTTCCATCGAAATTACACATACATAATACATAAAATGTCAAAACTAAATAATACAATGATTCAAACATAAGATACACACTATTTATAAACACGAATTTTGACAAACATTCTATCAGAAATCCCATATATACTAATGGTATTCGGATAGAAACATTCATCAGAAATTCACGTTTTTTTATTTCATCATACATAAAACATAGAACGCAAAAGCTAAAGAACGACAACAATTCAAACATAAGATACACACTAGAAAGAAAACACAAATTCCAAATGAAATGATGGCTTGTTCAAGACATCTTCGATGAATCTTTT
The DNA here is from genome assembly GCA_022817965.1 of Solanum lycopersicoides. Taxonomy (NCBI): domain Eukaryota; kingdom Viridiplantae; phylum Streptophyta; class Magnoliopsida; order Solanales; family Solanaceae; genus Solanum; species Solanum lycopersicoides. The sequence continues at coordinate 1,758,844 of CM040618.1, forward strand.
ATCAGAAATTCCATATATACTAGCGATACTCCGATAAGAATGTTCGTCAAAAATTTACTTTATAATATCAAACACCACAATAAGCCTGGAAAGCATTAGGAGTGCCAGGGTTTGAAGCAACATAGTTAAATAATCCATGCATTTCATATGGCTTGAAGAGTAAAGGGTGTTTTTCATCCACTAGTTCTTTTGGGGCCTCTATGAAATGACCTGGTTTTGATAATGTATTAAATTGAAGGGAGAGTCTATCATTTTCTCTAGGCATTGCTACCCTATGGAGGGGAGAATGCAATCGACCATTTGTCCATGCCTGTATAAATTCACTCATATCATCAGTGCATAAAATTTAAAATACATTTATTTATGACTAGAAATTAAATACACATTTTTCTACATACGTTATATTTTTATCAAAAAGAATTTTCATCTTGTTCGTTTTCAATGAATTTTGTTAGAAATAAGTGAATTTCTAATAGTGATCGATCTGATCCTTTGAAGTATTCAAATATACAAAACCTAGGTTAGGTACATATAGTTCAAACATTTTTGAAAAATCTGGCAACATAAGTTCCAAAGAAATATCAAAGATTTATTTATAGTTTTTAATGAAGTTTTTCATGAAATCTTTGAAAATACTACTAAGAGTGTCAAATCCTCCAAAATTATACTTTTTGAAGGATCTAATATAGGTGCGATAATATTTTTGTAGAGTCGAGCAACATAAGCTTTCAAGGAAAATAGATAATGTTGATAGGATCCACCAAATATCAACATTCATTTTTAGTTTTGCATGATCTTAACATGTAGTTCCAATTGTAACATGTGTTGCTTCGACTTTTCAAATATTATTCAGCGTGTCAAATCCTTCAACAATATGCATTTTTGAGAATAATCAGATACGAGTGAGATAACATTTTAAGACATTCGAAAACATAGACTTCACTAATTATCAATATTCATTTTTAATTTTTCATGAAAATATTAAACATGTAGTTCCAATTATAACTTATGTTTTTTGGACTCTTCAAAAATTACTATTCAGTGTCTTCACATCATTCAAAAATATTCATTTTGAAGAATAATCTAACACGAGTGTAGGTCGGATCCTCAAAAATTATACATGTAGTTCCAATTGATGTCAATTAGTTATATTCTACACATATATTGTTTAGCATAGGTCAGATCATCTAAAAGCTATGTTTTCTTACAAATTTTAATATGATTCAACAGTATTTTTAAAGCGTTTGAATAACACAAGTTTCAAAAAAGTAATAACACTAAAAAAAAAAAGAGTAACACTTACTTTGAAGGAATCGCCAGACAAAACAACAAGAGAATTTGGTGAAATATTGGCATTAATCCACTCTCCATTTTTGTTGATTTGCAATCCATTAACTTGATTTTGTGCTATAAAAGTCAAGAAGTTATTGTCTGTGTGGGCACCCAATCCATCATATTTATTATTTTCATCTTTATTAATAGATGATGATCCCTTGTAATGGGTAAATCTAAATAGGACAAAGTTATCCAATAATTCCTTAATGTGCTTTTCTAATCCCAAATTCTCCAAAATCATCCTTTTTATCATTTCATCCAATTTCAGAAGTGAATTTGCATAAGATTTGACCAAATTGCTGCAAAAATTAATGCAAATATAATGTTAGTACATATGGAAAATGTTAAACATATTTAGAAACATCTGAAGTCCGCGTTATCTTTTCATTATAAGGGAACAGAATCGAACTCTTACCTATTAGATCATGGTTTTATGTAACATATTTTTTTTATTGTGATTACATATGATATTTTTATTTTGTTTCAAAAGTGTGATAAAGAATAGATTCGAGAAAAAAAAATTATATTCACCATATCTTTATAAGTGTACCCTATCCTACCCTAATGCTAACAACTTTCATTTTTTGAACCCATGATCTATATATATGTCACACATAATACAACATATTTATCATTATTGAAATTCGTGATCTATAGATCATAGACAATCTACACTATCCTACCCTAATTAATGTGACTTTTTTTCACATCTTGAATATGACTTTATTATTGTTGAAATATATAATCAATAATATACACGAAAATAATTTTATAGTTGCTTCAAGACTCTTATCAATGCATAAAAAGGTTCTCTCTAATTTAGTTATTCAAATAATTTTTATAATTACTATTTTGAATTTTAGAAGAAAAAAAAGGTTCTCTCTAATTTAGTTATTCAAATAATTTTTAATTATTATAGAAAAATATAACAATATAAAATATAAAATATAATCTAACATAGAAATAGATTTCACAAAAACAACCAACACACCTTTAATCACCCTTAATCAGATGTCTCGAATTCGAACCCTGAATATGAAGAAAATTCTGTTGAAAGCATCACTATCGAATGAACTCTGTAATGCACGATCCGAATTTAATCGAAACCCTAATATAAACTCCAAACATCGAACGAGGAAAAAAAATTCACAAAAACTATAGGTATTATTATAATGAAGTATATTATTACTAAAGATTGGTATAAACTATTATAATTAATAATAACAAAAAAGAAATGGTCATACTCTTGGGAATAAAAAGTTTGCCACATGGCACCATTCTCTCTATTGATTCTAATAAAATATTGAGTAATGCTAAATAACCAAAAATACTTTGCTATAAAAAGTATATAACACTTTTATTTCTCAATTATTGTATTTATTTTTTAAAATATTTTTTCCTTCAAAATAAAATTAACTTTTTTGTTCTTTTCCAAACTACAAAAATACAAATTCTTTGGCTGCCAAAAGATAAAAGAAAAGTGTTTTTGTATATATATTTTTATGTGCGAATAGCATTTGACTTATTTTAAAAAATAAATATTGTTCAGTTAATAAACAAATTGTACACTTAGATTAATTTTTATTTTTGTAATATCATTTTATACACATTAATATTTTTTATTTATTACTATACCATATGAATTATGTTCTACTTCATTAATTTCATAAAGTAACAAATATTTTGTTGTTTGGAATAAAGAAAGGAGGAGCAATTCAAAGTTTATTACTTTAAAAATAGGAAACAAATGGTATACGTGTGAATGTATATATAAAATAATTAACAAAATTAATTCGTGCAAAAGTGTAATTATAATATTATAATGGAAAATAGATTAAAGAGATTAATTCGTGGAGGGATGTAATTAGGATTTTGAATTTTATAGTACTCATCAAGTACAATAAACTTTAATGTGGAATCTTGAAACACTTCATTATTATTTTTTTTAATAAATATCTTAATAATTTATAAAGGTATTAGACAATTCTGTGATATTTATCCTATTATTTATATTTATAAACTAAAAAATGTAATGAAATAACTTAACTGTCCTTCGAATGACTCTATTGATTTGAAGGGTGGTTATCCACACGGATAAACAAGAATCGATCCCCCTTCAATGTTTTCAAAATTGAATCTATCGCATAGGCTTTTCTAATGCAATTTACATTCTCTATACTCACCCAACTACAAAAGTTGTCCCGGGGTTCCAAAAACAAAAATAAAAAATAACTTAACCTAAAATAATTTATTTTGAATCAAACGAATCAAATAGGGCATATGATATAGTACTGTACTTAGTGATAGTATGACCACAAATTTAAAGCCATGAGTTGTGTACTTAGTGATAGTAAGACCACAAATTTATAAATATCTTAATAGGGCATATGATATAGTACTGTACTTAGTGATAGTATGACCACAAATTAAAGCCATGAGTTGTGTAACAAGCACCAAGTTTCCATTATCAAGTATCCGAAGATAAAACTTATCTGTCGAGACATAATATAATTAAATTATATTATCTTACAGTTAACTTCACGTGTGTGGTTTGCTCACTTCGCTGGCCCCAAGCCCAGGAAAAGGATAAGGGTCATGGTAGGCTGTCAACAAGCATAAACCATTTATCATGTTCGATACCTAATATCAATCAATCAAATGAGTTGGTCACACAATTCAACACGTACAACAATAACAATATACTTAGTGTAATCTGACAAGAGGGGTCTGGGGAAGATAGAATGTATGATAGATACGAAAATTCAAACGCGTAAAACAACAACAACATACACAGTCTAATCCGACAAGTGGAGTCTGGGGAGGATAGGATGTATGATAGATACGACAATTCAAACGCGTAAAACAACAACAACAACAACATACTCAGTGTAACCTGACAAGTGGAGTCTGGGGAGGATAGGATGTATGATAGATACGACAATTCAAACGCGTAAAACAACAACAACAACAACATACACAATATAATCTGACAAGTGGAGTCTGGGGATGATAGGATGTATGATAGATACGATAATTCAAACGCGTAAAACAATAACAACAATAACATACTCAGTATAATCTGACAAGTGGAGTCTGGAGAATAGGATGTATGATAGATACAACAATTCAAACGCGTATGTACCTTGAGTGAACTTAGTTTGTGACTTTTGACAAAAAAGGAAGCTTCCTCTTTCCAATGATTGATTTGGCAACAAAGTATTAGTTGGATTTCTAAAACTTTCCCACAATGGATCAATAGAATCACTTCCCATTACAACAAAATTCCCATTATCATTCATCAATCCATAATCAATATTACCAAGAACCAAATCACTTCTCCAAAGTGTATTCCCTTGAGGATCATTAAGTATTAAACCTCTTTGAGAATCAAGATTCAATCTTGATCCTTGTGGCACTAAATCACTTATATTAGCATACCAAACTATAGTTTTTTCTTGAATTTTTGCATACCATATACAAAGCAAGAACTCATTATTTTGAGCTAAATTGTGTATTTTCATTTGTTGCACTAATAAACTACTAGTAGCTATTCTACCATTTTTTGAGCTAAATTGTGTGATGGAAAGTAAAAAAGAAGAAATATTACAAGAAAATAATAAAAAGAATTAGACATTGTAAGAGAAAATATGATTTGTTTGAACAAAACAAATCAAGAACATAAATTAATTTGTTTTATTGGTGCAAATGTTGATTTTTTTGATGAACAATGAAGACTTTAGAGTCAATTTCTACTTTTCTATGTTAGGTGCATGTATGACTAATGTTATTAGTGTTGGGTAATTCGGGTAATTTTCCTACAAAACGGAACAACTTTAGTGAAATGAACCGGTTCAAATGAACTGAACCGGACAGAACACTAACAAAGATACCCGATAAATAATATCGAATATTAACTGAAAAGAAGAGAAAAGATACCGAACAATTTTAATAATGGAGTTCAGCCGCGAAAGCTTAATCTCCAAGCACCGCTCAAAGCAGCCTACTTTTATTAGATAGAGAGAAGAGATTACAAATGGTGCATTTTACAATGAAGGAGGAGGGGTTCTTTTATAACCCAAATTCTCCTTCACAATACATAAAGCTCCGATGTGGGACTAAATAATTAGGCCAAAGAGTCAACAATTCTCCACCTTGGCTTAATATCCAGTCCCACCAAATACAAATCTTCTCAAACAAACAAATAATAAAAGCAGTTTTCACGTTGCTTCCAAATTTGCGCCGTGAGGCACCAAATTCAAATGTGCAGGACATTGACCAAGTCTAAACAGTGTTCAAACTTGGACTTTGTAACCACCTTGGTCAGCATATCTGCGGGATTCTCCGTAGTATGAATCTTCAACAGAAGTATCTCCTTTTCTTCGAGAATTTCCCTCACAAAGTGATAGCGAACATCAATGTGCTTCGTCCGTGCATGAAAGACTTGATTCTTTGCTAAATGAATAGCACTCTGACTGTCAGAATAAACCTCAAGTTGTTTCTGACCAACTCCCAAGTCTTTAAGCAACCCATGAAGCCAAATCGCCTCCTTTACAGCCTCTGTAATCGCCATATACTCTGCCTCTGTCGTAGACAAAGCCACCGTTGACTGTAAAGTAGACTTCCAACTAACTGGCGCTTTTGCTAAAGAAATAGCCAGTTGTAGATCGTAGCTTATCCAAATCACCTGCATAGTCAGAATCACAGTATCCAACTATGCATTGACCAAGTGATTTATCCTGCTCGAATGCCAATCCAATATCTACGGTATTTTGCAGATACCGTAGAATCCATTTCACAGCTTGCCAATGACCCTGGCCTGGATCATGCATGTACCTGCTAACAACACTAACAGCCTGTGAAATATCTGGTCTCGTACACACCATTGCATACATCAAGCTTCCAACTGCATTTGCATACGGGACTTTCGCCATGTATTCTCGCTCTTCATCAGTCGTCGGAGATAACCGGCTACTCAGTTTCAAATGAGGAGCAAGTGGGGTACTCACGTGTTTTGTATCTTCGTGCATACCAAAACGTCTTAGTACCTTCTTCAAATACTGCTTCTGTGACAGCCAAAGCTTGCCTCTCTCTCTGTCCCTGTTTATCTCCATGCCGAGAATCTTCTTGGCTTCCCCCAAATTCTTCATCTCGAACTCTTTACTCAACTGAGCCTTCAGTTTGTCAATCTCAGCTTGGCTCTTTGCTGCAATCAGCATATCATCAACATATAAGAGTAAGTAGATGTAGGAACCGTCTTGAAGCCTGCGCAAATACACACAATGATCGTATTTGCTTCTCTTGTACTTCTGACCCTTCATGAAACTATCAAATCGTTTGTACCACTGTCTCGGAGATTGTTTCAGTCCGTACAATGATTTGACAAGTTTGCAAACCCAATTCTCTTTATCAGCAACCTTATTTCCTTCTGGCTGAGTCATATAGATTTCCTCCTTCAAATCACCGTGTAGGAACGCGGTCTTCACATCAAGTTGAGCTAGCTCCAAATTCAACTGCGCTACCAAGGCCAACATAATTCTAATGGAGGAATGTTTAACAACTGGAGAAAATACCTCATTATAATCAATTTCATCCCTTTGAGCGTAGCCTTTAGCTACCAACCTTGCCTTGTAGCGAACATCGTCTTTATCGGGAAATCCTTCTTTCTTTGCAAATACCCATTTGCATCCAATTGCCTTCTTGCCTATCGGTAGTTGTGTCAACTTCCACGTCATGTTCTTCTTGAGGGATTGCATTTCCTCTTCCATTGCACCTGCCCAATTGCCACTTTCTGAACTTCGTATGGCCTCTGGGTAGGTGGATGGAACATCTTCATATGAAACTGGAAGTGCATAAGCTACCATGTAAGTGAAACGAGCGGGCTTTTGGATCGCTCGTCTCTGTCTTCTAACTGCAATTGGCTCCGATTGCTGTAGAGGTTCTTGGGTAGGAACCTCTTCCTCATCTGACTCTTCTTCTGCCGTAGGAGAGTCACTTGTGGTGCTCCATGCTGGGATCACCACTGTCTCCTCAAACTCCACCTGCTTCGGAGTACACGCCACCTGTTCAGGAGTACTCTCAGCATCTTCTGGATTTACCTTCTTTAACATGGCAGATTCATCGAAGGTAACATCTCTGCTTATAATTGTTTTCTTTGCCTCGAGACACCACAGACGGTATCCCTTCACTCCAGCATTGAATCCCATGAACAAAGCCTTCTTTGCCCGTGGATCCAACTTTGATTCAATCACATGATAATATGCAACAGAACCAAAAACGTGCAAAGTATCATAATCAGTTGCAGGTTTTCCAGACCATACCTCTAATGGAGTTTTGCCATCAATAGCAGATGATGGCAAACGATTGACGAGATGTTGAGCATATGTTATTGCCTCAGCCCAAAATTTTCTGCCTAACCCAGCATTAGACAGCATACAACGAACTTTCTCCATAAGTGTCCTGTTCATACGCTCTGACACCCCATTCTGTTGCGGTGTTTTCCTGACGGTGAAGTGCCGAACTATGCCACAGTCTTGGCATACCTTAAGGAACGGATCACTGTTGTATTCTCCACCATTGTCTGTTCGGAGAACCTTGATCTTCCTTCCCGTCTGGTTTTCAACTTAAACTTTCCACTTAAGGAAAATTCCAAGTACATCATCTTTGTTCTTCATAGAAAACACCCAAACTCTCCTGGAAAAATCATCAACAAAAGTGACAAAATAATGCCTTCCTCCAAGAGACGGAGTCTTGGCAGGTCCCCATACATCTGAATGCACATAATCCAGAATACCCTTGGTATTATGAATTGCAGTGCCAAACTTCACTCTTCGTTGTTTTCCAAGAACACAATGTTCACAAAACTCAAGTTTGCAAGTCTTCGTACCTTTCAACAATCCTTGCTTGGCAAGAATTTGCAAAGATTTTTCACCAGCATGTCCCAACCGCATATGCCACAGCTTCGTTGCCTCAGTATCTTTCTTGGTGCAAGAAGTTACTGTTGTTGCTGTCCCGACCACTGTACTACCTTGATAGTAATACAGATTGTTCTTTCTCACACCCTTCAACATCACCAACGCTCCAGAAGTTGCTTTAAGAACTCCATCTCGCATCGTTATAACTAGGCCTTTAGATTCTAAAGCCCCCAATGAGATGAGATTCTTCTTCAACTTTGGCACGTACCGCACATCTCGCAAGATTCTGGTGGATCCATCATGATTCTGCAGTTTGATTGAACCTATTCCGGTTGTTTTACATGAATTATCATTACCCATGTAAACAACTCCGCCATTGAGATACTGAAATTCAAAGAACCACTCCCGAATGGGACACATATGATAGGTACAACCTGAATCCAATATCCACTCATCTGCATGTGATGTTGTAGGAGCGACCACTAAAGAGATATCTGATTCCGCATCGCTTTTGCATTCTGCAACATTGGCGTCTTGCGGAGCCTTCCCTTTCTTCTTCAACTTTGGACAGTCTTTCCTCCAGTGCCCTTTCTCATGACAGAAAGCACACTCATCTTTGGCAATGGCTCGACCTTTTGATTTGGACCTTCCTCTTCTCCCTTTTGTCTGGTTTTGATGACGACCTCTTGCCACCAATACTTCTTCTGATATTGTTGCCTTTGTTTTCATCTTATCCTGCTTTCTCAGTTCATGACTATATAAAGCAGAACAAACAGCATCTAACGACACATTCTCCTTCCCGTGAAGTAACGTTGTCTCCAAATGTTCAAATTCATCGGGAAGAGATGATAACAACATCAAAGCCAGATCTTCATCATCGAATATGACATCTAAATTAAGCAAGTCTGCTACTATTGATTAAACATAGTGATATGTTCATTCATAGTAGTACCTTGTTTGTAATCAAATCGGAACAACCTTTTCTTCATTAGGAGCTTGTTCTGACCACTCTTTTTCAGAAACTTGTCCTCCAATGCCTTCCACAATTTGTATGCAGAAGTCTCATTCTTGAAAGCATACTTTTGCTCCCTGGATAGACACGATCGAATTGTTCCGCATGCCAACCGATTAATGATTTTCCAATCTTTATCTTCAACTCCTTCTAGTTTAACTTCTTCAATAGCAATATCAAGACCCTGCTGGAAAAGGGAGTCCAAAACCTCCCCTTGCCACATACCGAAATGGCCCGTACCATCGAATATTTCAACCGCCAACTTCAAAGTAGACATCGGGAATCTTGACCATGATGACGAGGCACCCGATGTCTTCGGTGGAATATTTGCAACAGACTCCATTTCTTGATCTTTATTTGCCATTACAGACTCAAAAAAAATATTGGATATTACAACAGAATTCAAATAATCGAAGGCTTCTACAGAGACAAAGTAATTCCTTTCTGGTGTGGAAGATCAGGCGAAACTGCAACCACAGAGCATACTCAGACAGAACTCTGACTTAGAAAAAACTTTCGACGCAAAAGGACCAAAATAATTCTTTTCTTATATGGAAGATCAGACTCAGCTGCAACCACAGAGCATACTCAGACAGAACTTTGACTTAGAAAAAACTTTCGACGCAAAAGGACCAAAATAATTCTTTTCTGATGTGGAAGATCAGACTCAGCTGCAACCACAGAGCATACTCAGACAGAACCTCTGATACCATTTGTTGGGTAATTCGGGTAATTTCCCTACAAAACGGAACAACTTTAGTGAAATGAACCGGTTCAAATGAACTGAACCGGACAGAACACTAACAAAGATACCCGACAAATAATATCGAATATTAACTGAAAAGAAGAGAAAAGAGACCGAACAATTTTAATAATGGAGTTCAGCCGCGAAAGCTTAATCTCCAAGCACCGCTCAAAACAGCCTACTTTTATTAGATAGAGAGAAGAGATTACAAATGGTGCATTTTACAATGAAGGAGGAGGGGTTCTTTTATAACCCAAATTCTCCTTCACAATACATAAAGCTCCGATGTGGGACTAAATAATTAGGCCAAAGAGTCAACAATTAGCTTCTAGTTGAATAATGTTACATAAACGTAGAGCGTATGCAAATTTTACCTCTACTTTGAAGGTAGAGGAGTTGTCTTTTTTATAGACCCTCGACTCAAGTAAAAACATAAAAGGAAATAACAAAAGCAAAGAAGTCATGAAAAATTTACTATTGGAAAGATGAAAAATCAATCTGACTAGTAACTACAATAAAACAATACGAAAACTGAAATATAAGAAACATTAAATAGTAACAAAAAATCGAAGGACAAAAAACTACTAACATAATACTAGGATTGCTAGAAAATTTTTATTATGTATGAGGTACAACTAGTACTAGTTGTATGAGGGGATATTTTATTATTATTATATTTTATTTGTGGGACTCATACTTCATTTCTTTCTTCACCTTTCGTTTTTTTTAGATCTTTTTTAATGTCAATTTAATTATTATCTTAATTTGTTTGAATAAAAATAAAAATTCTTTTACTTATTTATTTTAACAGAAAATGTTTTACAAATTATAACTTTTATCGTATTGATGCCAAGCAAATAAAGAATTTAACAAATATAAAATGAATAACAGATAATCGGGTCTTAATATCATTAACATATTATTATAAATATTAAGTATTTAGATATATTAAGTGGTTATAAAATAAATTTAAAAAAAAATTAAGAATTAAGAATTGAGTAATTAAGATTGAAATCCAAAAAAAAAAAAAAATTATGACCAAAATTTAAACCGTTAAAATTAGATTGTATATTTAAATGTAATAATTAAGATCGGTTGAATTTTAGTAGTTTAATTAGTTGATTATATGAATTTATACTTTGTTGGTGAGAGTTTAATTTATTTTTTAGTTTTATTATTATTAGTTTCTTCAAAATCATCCAAAAATTGAATTTAAATTATACATATTATTTTAATTTTTCGATCATTTATTTTTAAATCCAAAATTTCTCAGTAAATTTTAATTAAAATTATATTAAGACTTGAGGGTTAAAAAGCTGGAAAAAAAGAAGGACAATACGTGATAAGAAAGAAAAAGCAACAGAAAGAGGCCCTCATACAACTGACAATAAGTGTGCCTGGTACAAAATAAAAAAATTCAGGATTGCTATAATGGAAGGATAAGCGAGGACACCGTTAACATGCTAACTTTCTATCTTGATATGTGTGCACCACAACCTCCTATCTACAGTCATGTCCTCGATAAGTCGAAACTACTTATAAGTCATATTCAATCTAATAACCTCTTTCCGATACTTCTTTCGCCTACCACTAGCAAGATATTAATTAGACTAGTGACTAGGTCAATTCCACAGTCAAGAAAAATAATGATAAAACTAGGAAATTTGTGGTCCTAGCTCCAATTGTCTTGATGGAACATTGATTATATATTTAACAATTAATCAATGGAAAATTGAATATAACTCTTGGCTTTTCTGTGTGTCTTTGTCTATAACATTTCTAGTATTTTGAATTTGATCCTTTTCTTGTCTATTCACTACAAAAATTCAACAAAATAATAGTTAATGAAAAACACTTTTTTTGTTTTGATTCTAAATAATATATTTGCTTGAAAAAAACAAAACAAGATGTGATGAGAAAATACTGTTATAACTCTTCTTAAGAGAGCATTTGACTAAATTACCCTTGTCTCTTCCACAAATGAATAATTATACCTTCTTGGTTTTATGAAGAAACAACTATTTCTTTCGCATAATACATAAATATGACCATTAACTTAGCTTCAGCGCACAACTATGACTTTCGTGCACAAGTAGTTAGTTAAACTTGTATAAAATTGAACAAGTAGACACACATGTCCTACATGACATAATACACGTGGAACGCCATATGTATGACACACAATTGTCATGTAGGGTGCTATGTACGACTAATGCGTCTATTTGTTCAATTTTATACAAGTATAAGTGCTTACTTGTACATACTCAAAGTTCAAGATCATAGTTATCTTTAATTATGTATTACGCCTATCTCTTTTGTACCAAAAAAGATTTCGTAAAAGTGAAAAAATAAAAATAAAAATTGGAGCTAGTCATAAAAGGAAGAAATAGACATGTAGTAATGTAAGAAATAATATTCTATTATTGGTCCGTTCAACCATTATATGTATGTATCATTTAGGGATTCAATAGTCATAAAAAGCCAATAATCCATCTGAGTACGAAATACATTGTTGTTGGCAACTTATATATGCTTTAAAAAAAACAAGATTTCATTAAAAATTATGAACCTACATAATGTGCACACAATTTTAATTAATATTTTTTTTATTATATATATTTTATTTATTTTGTAGTGACGAAGAGGTCAATTTTAATTTAGAATAAATGAAAGAAAAAAACAAAAGTTCTCGTCAGATCAGCTCATTCATTACCTCTACTTATGTGTCACTTTGCTGACGATTGTTTATGTTATATGCATTGACAGTATAAATTAATATGGATATTATTAAATATGTGACGAGTATTTTCCATTTAATAGTAATATTTTCATTGAGAACTTATGTCATATAAATAGGTAAAAATAAAGTTTATGTATATATTATATGTATTATTATTTGTATCATTTCATTTTATTTGAGAATGTAATTAGTAGATTTTTATTGAGTCAAACCAGAACATAGAAAATTATGTTATATAAATAGGTTAATTATTTGCATAAAAAAAAAAAACATGAATTCCGATAGAAATTACACATACATAATACATAGAATGTCAAAGCTTAATAACTATAACAATTCAAACATAAGATATACGCTATTAAAAAAATACGAATTTTGACAAATATTCTATCATAAATCCCGAATATACTAATGGGATTCTAACAGGAACATTCATCAAAAATTCATATTTTTTTTTATTTCGACATATATATAAAACATAGAACTCAAAAAAGCTGAAGAACGACAACAATTCAAACATAGGATACACACTAGAAAAAAAAAACAAATTCCAAACGAAATGATGGCTTGTTGAAGACATTTTCAACGAATGTCTTATCGGAAATTACGTATATACTAGTGATACACCGATAAGAACGTTCATCGAAAATTCACATTTACCATATCAAACACCACAATAGGCCTTGAAAGGATCAGTTGTGCCAGCATTTGAAGCAACATAATTTAATAATCCAAGCATTTCATATGGCTTGAAGAGTAAAGGGTGTTTCTCATCCACAAGTTCTTTTGGAGCCTCTATGAAGTGACCTGGTTTTGATAATGTATTAAATTGAAGGGAGAGTCTATCATTTTCTTTAGGTATTTCTACCCTGTGGAGGGGAGAATGCAATCGACCATTTGTCCACGCCTGTATAAATTCGCTTATCATCAGTGCATAAAACTTAAAAAACATTTATTTATAACTAGAAATACGTGTTTTTCCTACATACCTTATTGTAGACATTGAAATTTTATGGGATTCTACAAGATGCGTTCAATTCGAGTTGGGACTCTACAAATTGTGTTCAACTCAAACTATGATTCTTGGACTCAACCCTAAACCCTAGTTTATGCCTATATAAAGGATACTAAATTCTCTTAAAAGGCATCTCAGAAATTCCATAAAGAGATCAAGATTTCGAATGCTCCGCAAATTGATGGATTATTCATGTAGAGAGGTCAAATCTAAATCATCCTAGTTCGAGAAATACGTCTTAACGGCCCTCGAATCATGGATAATTCTTGGGAGAGTAGAATCAAGAAATCAACATAATTATACCCGCAATCTTTATTAATAAAATTATGTTTCTTCATATTTTATTCGTGATTGCAATTTATTTCTTTTACTTTAAAATTTGTTGCAAACAGTTACATTCTTATCGAAAAGAATTTTCATCTTGCACATTTCCAATGAATTTTGTCAGAAATAGGTGAATTTCTAATAGTGATCCATCTAATCCTTTAAATTATTCAAACTACAAAACATGGGTACATATAGCTCAAACATTTTTGAAAAATAAGGCAACATAAGTTCCAAAGAAATATCTAGATTTATTTTTAGTTTTTCATGAAATGTTGCTTTAAATCTTTGAAATACCACTAAGAGTGTCAAATCCTCAAATATTGTACTTTTTGAAGGATATAATATAGGTGCGATAATATTTTTGTAGAGACAGCAACATAGGCTCTACTAAATATCAAAGATTCATTTTCATTTTTTCTTGGAAATTTTAAATATGATGTCCTAATTATAAACTATTATGCTTGGACTCTTTACACAATGTGTCAAATCCTTCTAAAATATGCATTTTCGAGAACAATTCATCACGCGTGCGACAATATTTTTAAAAATTCGAAAAACACAGGATCCACCAAATATCAATATCCATTTTTCAGTTTTGCATGATCTAAGCATGTAGTTCCAATTTGTAACCTGTGTTGCTTCAACTTATCAAATATTATTTAGGGTATCAAATCCTTTAACAATATGCATATTGGAGAATAATCAAATACGAGTGAGATAACATTTTAAGATATTCGAAACCGTAGGCTTCACTCATTTTCAAATTTTGCATGAAAATATTATACATGTAGTTCCAAATGATGTCAATTATATATATTCTACACATATTGTTTAGCGTAGGTCAGATCCTCTAAAAGCTATGTTTTCTTAAAAATTTTAATATGGATCAACAATATTTTTGTAGGGCTTAAATAACACAAGTTCCAATAAAATAATAATACTAAAAAAATAAGTAACACTTACTTTGAAGGAATCCCCACACAAAACAACAAAAGAATTTGGTGAAATACTGGCATCAATCCAATCTCCATTTTTGTTGATTTGCAATCCATTGACTTGATTTTGTGCTATAAAAGTCAAGAAGTTATTATCTGTGTGGGCACTCAATCCATCATATTTATTATTTGATGATCCCTTGTAATGGGAAAATCTAAATAGGGCAAAATTATCCAACAATTCATTAATGTGCTTTTCTAATCCCAAATTCTCCAAGATCATCCTTTTGATGATTTCATCCAATTTCAAAAGTGAATTTGCATAAGATTGGACCAAATTGCTGCAAAAATTAATGCAAATATAATGTTAGTATTTAGTATAAACATAAACATATGAAGAAGGGGAAATAAGGAAGGGGAATCGAATGTAAAGATGGATCTTGGGCCTAATTTAACCCCCAAAAGCTAGTTCACGAGGGGAAGTTTGTCCAAGTCCATATAAGGAGACCAAACTATCATCCCTCTACCGATGTGTTTTTTTATCTTAACACTCCCCATACGCCCAGACCTTAACTGGAGCGTGAACACTTCTAAATGGGGGCCCATCATCGGTGAACAATGAATTGGGATGGATCTGATTCTGATACCACGTAAAGATGGATCATTGACCTAACTCAATCCCAAAAGCTATCTTATGAGGGGAGATTTATCCAAGTCTATATAAGGAGACCAAGATCCCATCCATCTGCCGATGTGGAATATCTTAACACTTATCAGATCGTGGTTTTATGGCTTTATGTAACAAATATCTTTTTTTGTAGTTACATATGATATTTTTATTTTGTTCCAAAAATGTGATGAAGAATAGATTCGAGAAATAAAAATTTTATATTCATCCTACCCTAATATGATTGTGTTCACATCTTAAATTTGTGATCTATAGACTTTATTTTTGTTGAAGTATATAATTATAATTTATACAAAAATAATTATATCGTTGCTTCAAGACTCTTATCAGTGGATAAATTAAATTATACATACCAGAATTCAGGATTACCATGAGGCCAAAATATATTAGCAAAATTTTCAACACTTTGAGGAGCAAGAAAATCAGGAATACCCAAACTCTCATAAGATGGCAAGTGTGGAATTTGCCCTATGTAGCCAATATGATATTGTACTTCTGAATGATTTTTCATTTTGGTCTCTAAGGGAAATTCAAATATTTTTTTTGAAAAATCAAATAAACCCTCTCTAATTTCATTTAGATTTTTATCATATAATATTGCTTCAATACAACCATATTCTTGTAAAGCTTCAAAAAGTTGAATTTTTGTGGTTTCCCATAATGGAGTGTTTGGTTTTAGTTCTTGATTAGAAAAATCTATGGTGGGAATCTTAACTTTGGTAGATGCCATTGATGAATAAATTAAAAGGAAAGGAAATAGATAGAAGCAAAAAGAAGGAATTGAAGACTTCACAATGAGAAAAATTCAAAGAGGGGGTAGAGAGTATATATACACAAATAAAAGTTGTGCAAGACAAGTTACAAGACCTTAACACCTTGTTTGGATGGTGTGTTATGCATCGTAGTGTACTGTTAGTTTAGATACAATGTTTATTCAGATTATTACTTAAATTTAGTGTATCATATATATAGTTTAAATTTATTGTTAAGTAACAACGAAAAGTCTCATTTTATATAATAATCGATTTGATGTTGATCCTGCCCATTATCTTAATATTTCTTTTCTTATTTAGACAATGGGATGAATGTTGAGTGAACACTTATTATGAATTGACATTAGTGCAAGGTCTTACAATTACTACTCACTCCGTCTCTATTTACTTTTTTATATTTTCTCTTTTAGTTGTCCTTATTTATTTGTCCATTTTGATAAATTAAAAAAAGGATTAAAAAAATCTTCATATTATACCCTCATTTAAACTTCTGGAAAATTTAAACTTCCCACGATATTGATTAGTTATCTTGAATAAATTTATTTTGAAATCATAATTAATAAGGAAAAAATTGTAACTTCACTATATTAATTATTGTTGCGTTAATATGTGTGTCATTTATAAAGTGAACAACTAAACTGGGACATGAGACTGAGGGAGTATTTGTCTATAGTGCAGTGTCTTCAATTATTTGGTTTTAACTCTTCATTTGAGAAATCTATTATTGGAATTTTAACTTTGGTACAAGTCATTGATGAATTTATTACTTCTTTTATCCAGTAATATTTGTCTGTTATTAATTTCATACACATAATTTTATTATATTACTATTTGAAAATAATAAAAATATAGAAAATTTTCACATATAGCCACTTAAAAATAATTAATTATTTTCTATAGCTATAGTTTGATAATTACAATTTGTAGCTACATGTTATATGGAGGAGAGAGGCGAGCGAGACTGGGAGAGAGAGGAGAGAGGAGAGAGAGAGGGGGAAAAGAGTGGAGAAAGGTGAATTGTATATGTATATTGGTTAGATAATTGTATATTATATATATATATATTTGTATATATGGCAAGAGAGATTGGGAGAGGGAGGAGAGAGGCGAGCGAGACTGGGAGAGAGAGGAGAGAGGCGAGAGAGAGAGGGCAGAGAGCAGAGAGTGGGAGAGAGGTGAATTGTAAATGTATATAATTGTATATAACTGTATATTATACATATACATTTGTATAAATGACAAGCGAGATTGGGAGAGGGAGGAGAGAGGCGAGCGAGATTGAGAGAGGGAGGAGAGAGGCGAGAGAGAGAGAGTAGAGAGTGGGAGAGAGGTGAATTGTATATGTATATAGGTTAAAAATTGTATATTATACATATGTATTTGTATATCTTGGTGAATTATACATATACATACATGACTAATTATATAAACTCGAAGTCAGCCCACGTAATTAATGTATTATGTTAGTCGCGAGTGGTAATTATAGCAAACTATAGCTATGATGAGTAATTAAATAGTATAAATTTGCTTAGCCGCGTAATTTTCTCTAAAAAAATCTAGAAAAATTTATTAGAAAAACGCAAGATAAAGTAGAAACTAACTATACATCTATTAATTTTACAGTGAACAAATATTATTGGATAACTACGATTGCACCAAGTGAATAATAAATAAAGGAGGAGGAATTCAAAGTCTACTTTAAAATAGGATTTTTTTTTTTTTAAAGGAAACAGATGGTTTATGTGTTTGGAAAAAATAAATATATATATGGGATTAACAAAATTAAATCGTGCATAGGTGTAATCCAATTATAATATAATAATTGGAAAATGGATTAACAAGATTAATTCGTGCAGGCCTGCAGGGTTGTAATTACTATTTTGAATTTTAGAAGAAAAAAAAAGGTTCTCTCTAATTTAGTTGTTCAAATAATTTTTAATTATTATAGAAAAATATAACAATATAAAATATAAAATATAATCTAACATAGAAATAGATTTCAAAAAAATAACCAACACACCCTTAATCAGATGTCTCGAATTCAAATCCTGAATATGAAGAAAATCATGTTGAAAGCGTTACCATCGAATAAACTCTGTAATGCGTGATTCGAATTTAATCAAAACCTTTATATGAACTCCAAACATCGAATCGAGGGGAAAAAATTCACAAAAAACTATAGGTATTATTATAATGAAGTATATTATTACTAAAGATTGGTATAAACTATTATAATTAATAATAACAAAAAAGAAATGGTCATACTCTTGGGAATAAAAAGTTTGCCACATGGCACCGCTCTCTCTATAGATTCTAATAAAATATTGAGTAATGCTAAATAACCAAAAATACTTTGCTAGTAAAAAGTATATAATAACTTTTATTTTTCAATTATTGTATTTATTTTTTTAAATATTTTTTCCTTCAAAATAAAATTAACTTTTTTGTTCTTTTCCAAACTACAAAAATACAAATTCTTTGGCTGCCAAAAGATAAAAGAAAAGTGTTTTTTTATATATATTTTTATGTGCGAATAGCATTTGACTTATTTTAAAAAATAAATATTGTTCAGTTAATTAAAAAACTTGTACACTTAGATTAACTTTTATTTTTGTAATATCATTTTTTACACATTAATATTTTCTTTATTACTATACCATATGAATTATGTTCTACTTCATTAATTTCATAAAGTAACAAATATTTTGTTGTTTGGAATAAAGAAAGGAGGAGGAATTCAAAGTTTATTACTTTAAAAATAGGAAACAAATGGTATACGTGTGTGTATGTATATATAAAATAATTAACAAAATTAATTCGTGCAAAAGTGTAATTATAATATTATAATGGAAAATAGATTAAAGAGATTAATTCGTGGAGGGATGTAATTAGGATTTTGAATTTTATAGTACACATCAAGTACAATAAACTCTAATGTGGAATCTTGAAACACTATTATTTATATCTATAAACTAAATAAATGTAATAAAATAACTTAACTGTCCTTCGAATGACTCTATTGATTTGAAGGGTGGTAATTCACACGAATAAACAAGAATCGATCCTCCTTTAATGTTTTCATGGTCGAGTCTGTCGCATAGGCTTTCCTAATGCAATTTACATTCTCTCTACTCACTCAAATACAAAAGTTATCCCGGAGTTCCAAAAACAAAAAAATAAATAACTTAACCTAAAATAATTTGTGATCTATAGACTTTATTGTTGTTGAAGTATATAACTATAATTTATACAAAAACAATTGTATCGTTACTTCAAGACTTTTATCAATAGATAAATTAAATTATACATACCAGAATTCAGAATTACCATGATGCTAAAATATATTAGCAAAATTTTCAAACACTTTGAGGAGCAAGGAATTAGGAATACACAAACTCTCATAAGATGGCAAGTGTGGAATTTGCCCTATGTAGCCAATGTGTAATGGTATTTCTGAATGATTTTTCATTTTAGTCTCTAAGGCAAATTCAAATATATATTTTTTTCAATATCAAAGATACCCTCTCTAATTTCATTTGGACTTTTATCATATAATATTGCTTCAATACAACCATATTCTTGTAAAGCTTCAAAAAGTTGAATTTTTGTGCATTCCAATAATGGAGTGTTTGGTTTTAGTTCTTGATTAGAAAAATCTATGGTGGGAATCTTAACTTTGATAGTTGCCATTGAAAGAAACAAAGAAGGAATTAAAGACTTTACAATGTGAATAGTAGGAGCGTACAAAATCGATCCGCAAACCGAATTAAACTGCAAATTGAATTAAATTGGGAAAAAAATTCGACCAGTGGTTTGGTTTGACTTGGTTTAGTGTTGAAAAAAAAAATTGACTATATTTGGGTTGATTTGGTTTCAACTAAAAAGAAAATCAACCCGAGATCAAATCAACCCGACATTATATATATAATTTTAAATTTTATTTTATATGTAAAAATACCTATTTTGATATCATTTTTAAATATTTCTTATACTTTTTCATAGTTTTTATCTTTTAATATATTTATTTCATGTTTGGAAGTTAGAATTATTAATGATCTAATAAAGATTATAGTTCCTACATGTTGGTGATTTTAATAAAGTTTAAATAAAAATCAAATTAATACTAATGCAAAAAGAAAATCAATTCAACACTAAGAATGACAATAATATTAAATATTAATTTTTTAGTTTTACATAAATTTAGACAATTAAAATACATGATCTAATTTTACTTTCTTTTAATATTTAGTCATGTAACTAATACTTACTAAACTTATTTTAGCATGATTTAGTACTTTAAATTATGATTAATTTCATTATGTCTTATTAATTTGCAATATTTTTTTACGTGATTTTATTATTATTTTTTTGTTGGATATTTTAGTGCCATTAATCATATCATATGTTTTGTTATTTTCTTGAGAAATAACTTAGATAGTTGCATTTTGATAGGACTAAAGAAATATTTGATGTACAAATAAATTATATGTTTGTATAAATATTTTATCGAAAAAACCCTGAAAACACCGAAGAATTCCAAAAAAATCCGAAGTTGAAAAACCCGAGTTTTATTGATTTGGTTTGATTTATAAATTTAAAAACCCGACATAAATAATTTGATTTGATATTTGAAAAACCCGAACCAACCCAGCCATGTACATCCCTAGTGAATAGTTAAAGCGGGGGATAGAGAGTATATATATAGATAAATAAGCTAGCACTTTGTATTTTAAAAGTTGTACAATACAAGTTAACACCATGTTTGGATGGTTTGTTACTCCTTTTGCATTGTATTGTTAGTTTAAATACAATATTAATGTTTAATTTATTCAGATTATTACTTAAATTTAGTGTATTGTATAGTTTGAATTCGTTGTTAAGTAACGACAAAAAGTTTCATTTTATATAACGATCGATTTGATGTTGATCGCGATGTTACCTTAATTTTTTTTTCTGAATTTTGAAATCAAGAGGTGATCTTCTTTTTATAGACAAACTAGTTAATTTGCCCGCGCTCCGGACGAGTAATTACATTGAACTTGTAAGTAATCATTTATTAATGTCCATACATTAAAAATAATAGAAAACATAGATTCTTAAAAAAATATTAGCAATATTTCAACATAAATTTGATTATTTGTCATTATCACATAACTAATGAACCTTTAATGAATGAATTATTGAGGAAATAGTAAATCATTAGTTCTTTAATTAACATTAAAAAAAAATAAAGAAGAAAATAAGAATATATATACACACGAAGGATTCAAAAAAGAAATTAAGTTTGAACATAAAAATAATTATAACTTTTGAACTTGCATAATGAATTTCTTAAATTGATAAGTGAGAAATTTCATATATGTAAAAATAGATAATAAGTAAGCTTATATATAGTACTTTTAAGTTATAGAATTTTATATAGAATATAATAATATCAAATTGGAATTGAGTATAATAATTATTTTTTCCACACTGAATATATTTACTATATGTGTATATATTCAATATAACTTGAGACAATAATTTGTAGAAACATAAACAACAGAGTTTAAAACATGTACTCAAAAATAACGATTAATATCATAAACATAAATTAATGGTTGTAAAAAAGTACCAGGATATGTAAAAATAGAGTGAAATAGAAAGGAAAAAAACAAGTCCAATGAACGTGTAGTGTCCCTTTAAGAAAATCATTCCCCTTAAATATCTGAAGTTTAAAGAATCAGATCCTCTCGAGATGGAACGATTATTCATCAACATATTGATACGAAAATAATAGTGTTAGTAAGCCACTCAACCAGAGCAAAGTACACGAATATTTAATTGTGCAGAAAAAGAAAAAGTAGTTCAAAATTTTCGTTGCTTTAAAATAAGAAAAAATTCCTCTATTTATAAACAACAAAGAGTAGTGTGAACAAACGTTTATCGTGTCTTTCGAAAAAATCATCAATATATATATATATATATATATATATATATATATATATATATATATGCATGTGACATGCAGCATGCCAAATGGGAGTATGCATGCAGGTCTAGAAATTGAGGTGTTTTTTTTCCATCGGGAATAGAAGATTATGTAATGTGATATGATTTTTTTACTTATTTTTTTTTTTCAAATCATTTCATTGAAAAATAATATAGTAAAAACATTTTTTGTTAAAATACTGAGAAACTTTCTAATTTATATATATGTGAAAACACTATTTTTTATTTTGTTTCACTAGAAAATTTGAAGGGGAAAATAGTCTCTGAATAAATTAATAGTCTAATATCTTAAAAATTCGCTAAACAATAATTTCAAATTTTAACTCAAAATTATAATACTCATTTCAGATACCAAACAACCTATCAAAAATATATAAAATAAAAAACATATTATTTTCTCATTCTAAATTCCTAAAATAAGACTTATTTTTGGGACAAAAATATATTGGAAACCTTTTTTTAATTATTTATTTTATTATTACATATATTTTTATTTTATTTTATCTAGTCAACTCATTAATTACCTCTACTTATGTGTCACTTTAATGATAAGTGACGGTCAGCAAAGTAATATGCATTGAAAGTATAAATAATATCGACATAATTAAATATGTGACAGTTATTTTTATTCAATATCCATTTTTTTGTCGTTGAAAATTATGTTATAAAAATAAGGAAACTTTCACGTATAGACATCTAAAAATAATTAATTATTCCTCATAACTATAGTTTGATAATTACAATTTGTAACTATGTTATATGGAGGGGAGAGACGAGCGAGACTGGGAGAGAGAGTAGAGAGGCGAGAGAGAGGGGGAAAAGAGTGGGAGAAAGGTGAATTGTTTATGTATATTGGTTAGATGATTGTATATTATACATATGTAATTGTATAAATGGCAAGAGGGATTGGAGAGGGGGAGAGAGGCGAGCGAGACTGAGAGAGAGAGAGGAGAGAGGCGAGCGAGATAGGGCAGAGAGTGGGAGAGAGGTGAATTGTATATGTATATAATTGTATATAACTGTATATTATACATATACATTTGTATAAATGACAAGCGAGATTGGGAGAGGGAGGAGAGAGGCGAGCGAGATTGAGAGAGGGAGGAGAGAGGAGAGAGAGAGAGGAAAGAGAGTGGGAGAGAGGTGAATTGTATATGTATATAAGCTAATAAGTTGTATATTATACATATTTATTTGTATATCCTGGTGAATTATACATATACAAACATGACTAATTATACAAACTCGAAGTCAGCCCACATAATTAATGTATAATATTAATCACGAGTGGTAATTATAGCAAACTATAGCTATGAAGAGTAATTAAATAGTATAAATTTGCTTATCCGCGTAATTTTTCCTATAAATAAATAAATAAAATATAGTTATTTTTATTTTTTCACTTTATGCAAAAATTATTATTATTAAGTCGGGTTGTAGGCACGTGCAAGCTTACCCGTCTCTGTTGACAAGTTTATGTTAATGTGTATAACTTAAATTAAAAGTTGTATAACTTTTCATTCCTTTATTTTTCTAAATTTAATTTAATTGTAGATGTTACGTTCCAAAAATGGTGTTCTTAGTCTATATGACTTTAATTTTGTCTTATGTTAAGTATTTTGAGTTTCTGAAAATGATTTTTTTTTGTTGAGAGCGTTATCTCTAGAAATGGATCTTGTATGAGATCACTTTGCTATTATATTGTATGGTGGATTTTGAACTAAATGAAAATAAAATAATTCTTGATAGAAAATATTTTCTCTTCAAATAAATTTTTTACATCATATAAATCTAACTAATTAAACGAATATATTCTGAGCATCAGATGGTTAGAAATAACAATATAATTCAAATGATTAAAAAAGATAAAATAGGACAAAATACAAGTATTATTCATAGTTCAATCATAGCAGTGTGTCAAAGTTACATTTTCAGTAAAAATATTCAAAATTAATATATTTGTACGAAAAGCAATTATGCACCTATATATTTGATATATTTTTTTATATATATATAGTGTAACTTTTCGATAAAAAGTATTCACCAGATTCTCTATGCTTTAGTATTATAAGATAATATATCTAACCCTTTATTTATATATACTTAAAAGAAAAATCTTATAAGCAATGGGAAAAACGGCTCTTAAAATGGTGTGACAATGAGCATATATATTATTTAAACTTATATATAATAAAAAGACCAATAATGTTATACGAAAATGAATATTGGGCGTATATTTACATTTATATATAAAAATTGATAATATTGTATGATAGTGAATGTTGGACCTATAAAGTATAATATATATATATATATATATATATATATATATATATATATATATATATCCACAAGATATAAGTGTTGTACGTGTAAATATGGTAAGATGAATGTGCGATAATAGAATCAAAGATTAGATAAGATTAAAAATGACTACATTCTTGAAAAGCTATGCAAGTAGCACGTAATGAGATTGATAAACCGAGAAAAGGTGTAACTAGAACGTGTTGAGGATAGAATGAGAGAAAGTCGCTTGAAATGGTTTCATCATGGTTTGCGTCGACCTACTGCCTACATGTATATTCGTTCATAGGTATGAAATTATTGTACTGAATATATTAAAAGGGGACCGAGTAGACGTAAAATTACATCAAAGAAAGTTGACTTGAAAAAACTACAAATCCAGTGAAATCAATGCATACTTGACTAAAAATAGAACACATAGAAAGAAAAAGATCCACATAGATGATATATATTAGCTAGTTGGAAATAGGTTTTATAGAATTGTTAGAGAACTTCTAATATAAGTTATTATCAGGATTGAGGTGTAATTATTGTTGTATAAAAATAGGAGGCGTGATATATTTTTTATAAGGTAAAAGATACAATCTATTTACACTCTCCCTCTCTAGACTCTAGTTGTGCGATTTCAGTGGGCGCTATAAGGTAAGGGATACGATCTACCTACACTCTCCCTCTCCAGACTCTACTTGTGAGATTTCAGTGGGTGTTATAAGGTAAAGGATACGATCTACTTACACTCTCCCTCTCCAGACTCTAATTGTGAGATTTCAGTGGACATTATAAGGTACGTAAGAGATACGATCTACTTACAGTACTCTACCTCTCTAGACTCTACTTGTAAGATTTCAATGACGTAATTGTAGTTTATTTCATTTTCTAAAAGATCAATAATAAGGTTAATCAAATTAACAAATACATTACACATTAGTAGCTTCAAAGAAGCCAAAACAAAAAAAAAAAGAGTAGAACTTTGTGATCTCAAGTTCATTTTTGCTTCTTTTTCTACCTTCTTAAGCCAAATATTTACTTAACTATAAGTCTACAACATGCAATCTGCTCTTGCAGGCAGCCTCTTGAAGAAACTAGTAGACAATGAAGGAACTTTATGGCGAAATCTCGGGTGCCTTAACACGTAGATTCCAATGAGAATCGCGACAACTTGGAATGGTGTGACGTACATGACTATTGCAGCAAACAAACAGAATGTCACGAACAAAGCCGATGCCCTTGGATCTCTCCAGCTTAACAATGAATGAAACCTTTCCCCTTGAGTCGCTAAGTCCCCTATCACGGTCTGAATCCTTCCTCCAATGCTCCTCAAACGATCATATCTCATCCTCACCTTATCCGAGCCTCTTGATGTTGGGAATGTATCGAATTCTTCATCCAAATCATCGGGGAAAACACCGTGAGCATGTGAAATATGGATGTCCATGTGAGGTGGATGTCTTGGTTTCAATCTATAGTACCAAATACCAATCAAGAATAGGTAAAGAAAGAATGTAGGAACAATCAATCCAGGGTAAAGGACTAATATAACAAAGAGTATATGGATTAGAATTGTTGTGAGTGGATTCTTCCAATGACATATTTGATCAAACCATTTTCCAATAGCCAATATTGGACTCACAACATACATTAATCTGAAAAAGTTAGCCTTAGCCCTCCTTACGCTCCATATATGCGAACCAACGTCTAGCATGTAGTCCACGACCTCTTTTTTCAACGGTGGCTCTGCTCGTCCTAGCCTCATTGAAAGTATTTGAATAGTTTGGAACCTGAGGAAATCTTGCTGAGTGATAGACATTGGATGAGCGTAATGCATCTTTGGAAACAACGGTTGAGTGTATTTAGACAACATATTGACATAAGACGTACACGAAAACCTCACAGCTAGTTGAACTTCTCCCATCTTTTTAACGCCCGATGGATGCAGGACAATAAGAGGGTAAGAATGTGTGTATACCTTCTCTGTTTCAAGTGTCGAGAGCCTAATCCTCACCTTCCCAATGCTCGTACATTTCCCGCCTTGTAGGTATCCGTTATCAAACACTCCTACTGTGATTACAGTACAAGGATCATGTACTTCCCAAGTGTACTGCTCATTCCATTGTGGTGATAAGCTATCGATGATTGTCCTTGTACGAACCCATTTTGGCCCGTACTTAGCTACACAATAGGCATCTGTCGTCCCTCGTCCATCTTTGGACTTCATAGCTGACAAGCCTGTTGCACTTATTATCCCCAATTCAAGTAGTCCAATGCTGGATTTCCATAAAAGCTTCGACGTTGGCTTGAAATCACTACTGTAATGTATCGATTCATCCAACACGTGATATCCTCCATCCAAACTAAGCCTCATATGAATCTTACTAGCAAATTTAGTCTCTCTTTTTTCGCCTTCTACAACTGTATGCTTCTCAAGATTATGCCATTTAGAAGGAACAGGTTTGTTGTCAAGCCTTTTCGGAACAATGCTTAAAGGAAGCACACATTTTCCCAAAAACTCGAAATTTGATCCAACTTTATCCTCCACAGTTATAACCAAAGGCTCTTCAAATGGTTCAGCTACAACAAAAACCAAGTCCTCATTCCACATTGGACTGCAACTTCTTATCGATGAAATTTTCGTTTTCAAGACCTGATTCCCACACATAACCTTCACACAGCACTCGGGTAGTCGATTCTTTTCACTTGGAACCAAATCTTGACATTCAATGACATTAACTCTGATATACCAAAGTCTAGGAGAAAGATATACCTTTCCTCTAATTCTTGAAATCCCCTCACTTCCCACAGCTGCTGCATCCGAATGCCACGCATCACAAAACGCCTCGTCTGCTTGAGTTCCTCTCCAAACAGCAAGCATGATTTCCCCTTTTTTCAACTTTTCACCTCTTTTATCCTCTAACCTATACCATTGTGAGGCTAATGAACTATCCGGTGGTACTCTTCTCGGTACATCAACGAGATCAAACACGACTCTTCCTATCATATCATCCAACAGAACTTCCTTATCTTTCACACATACTTCAATGTAAGAGGCCTGAATCCTATCCTGAGAGAACGCAAACACATAATTCCATTCAGGGTTGATTTTCTTCTCGAAATGCTTCGTGATACCCTTGTAGTTTCCAACTTTTACTTCAACATAAGGATCACAGCTCCCTGTAACATCCTTTGTTAACTCTTTAGCCTTGACAACGCGAACATAGAGATATTCCATTTGTTCAACGAGGTCATAGGCAACGGTTACCTTATCTCCTCCTATCATCACCCCTGATCCAACAATTTTTGGAGCTGTTTGCTTTAGAGCAAACTCTTCATGTATTGAACCTTTCTGCATTTTTCCTTCTTATGATCAAACAATATTTGCTCCACGTTTCGTTTCCCTTCTTGCTTCAACGCTCCCCTTCTATAGGTTTCCTCGAGACATCAAGCGATAAATAACTACTCTGATGAGCTCATTCACACCTATTACGATGATATAGAACCTCGAGACATCCTTTTGACTCTGCGATCACATAAAGACATAAACTTTTAGGTTCAATAGCTATAAGTTAACACACTTTCTATGAAATGACACAAAACTTAGGTTCCACAAGTCAAAAATTTTAAGAAAAAATCATTAGGACAAGCTATCAAAAAGTGATCAAGAATAGCAAATTTTACCCCTTTTTTTAAAGAAATAATATGAACAAAAAATTTATCTTCTAGCACAATAATTAGGTTTACATTTGTTCACTATAAATACAGTGTGAATTACATGGGATTTTCCTCGGGATTACTATGAAATTTCGTTTCCTGCAAATTTTCATACTAATTCCCAGGTTCATCTCATGTAATTCAGAATTTTCTTGTAGTGGTTGATCTTTTTACGACTTCCCAATTAGAGATTTGAACAAATTCACAAGATACTTCCATACAAATGACACAAAATTATATGGTACGATAAGACCAACAACATACCGAATGAAATCCCACGAGTCGGCTCCAAGGAGGGTAGGGTGTATGTATTATTTCCGAAAGACTCTCATATCAAGTAACACGTATCAAAGCAGTTTGAAAAAAGATAATACAAAAGTAGAGAAGACCTAGCAAATGATAAACAAAGCATTATATAACAAAAAAAAATATAGGAACAATAACAACAGCAAAATAATGCGATAACTGAAGCATAAGAAACTAGTATACCATAAGAAGAAATTCAAGAATAGCAAATGCTACTATATTATCAATACCTTTTTCAAGATCAAATTGCTTCAATAATAATTACTAGATAGAAAATTGAACAAAAATCTGCAAAAAGAAAAAGAAAAAAGAAAAAAGAAAGGGAAACAACATCAAGAACTATATATAATATTTTTCTTCTACTTAAAATTATAGTAACAAACACCATATACCATTTTTTTTTTCAAATTTATTGAAAACCAACAATTGCATAAAGTTCAGAAAATGGAAGAAAAATAATAAAAATATTTGTTTTTTAAAATATTGTATATAAAAAAATAATTTTTTTCCACAATTTCTTAGTGATTAGGAAAAGAAGAAAATTGAAGAAATAATATAACTTACTTCAAGAGGCAGTTGAAGAAAACAAAAGTGAGTTGTTTTGGGTAGTTATAACTATATATTTGTATGGAGAAATGTGTCATTAACAGAAGTTTTGGGGTTGATATGTAAATTTTAAAAAATGTAAGTTAAATATTTGTTGTAGAATAAGTATTGGATTTGCATTGTTCATATGATCTTTAAAAGATGCATAATTAAAACCAAAAAAAAAAACGAACTTCATCCTTAATATTTTGAATATATGACATGTCCTATTTGAAAAAAAAATGGATTGGTCGGTTTGGATCGGTGTTGTGAGTGTTTCAACAGGTTCATAACGTGTTCTTAGAGTGATGTACATATTTAATTTGTATCGCGATGAAGACATGTAATGGATTTAAATTTTACTAATAAATCAAAGTTTGATATATAAAGGTCTTTTAGTGAATTAAGAGCAGAGTAGTGTGTCTATTATTTATCGAGTATGAAAATGTAACCATTTATTAAGAAACAATGATGAGATTGATGAAAAAGACATTGATAGACTCTTCGAAAATTGTCAATCAAAGACTATTTTTTTCAATGTATAAACTTAGATGGTATCTAACAGAAATTCATCAAAAAATCTAGAAATTTTACGAGAAAATTCGTCATAAATAATTATGACGAGTATAATTTCGATGAAAATCTATGAGAAATATTGTTTTTTCCTAGTAGTAATATTTTCTCTTTTTTCTTTAATCCAGGATAAAATGACAAATTATTTAGAAATAATAGGTTTGAACTAACATACATTGAATATGATTATAAATTCTATGGGTATGTTTAAGTTGATATTGGAATAATTATATGAAAGAAGGTTTAAATTATGTTTAAAAGTCACCATCTTATTCAATGATTTATACAACATTAAAATTGGAGTAAAATGATGTTGACACATGCTACAATATTAAAGATATTATTAGTTGATTAGGTATACATATAACATATTTTTGAGTCAATGGTAAAAAAAAACACATATAAAGTATCACTTTTCGCGAGTTTCACATATTAATTATCAGTTATTTTAAATTAAAAAAAAAGATAATAACACAGTTGATAGTTGGAGTGGAAACTCGCGGAAAAAAAAATAGTTTAGGTGTGTCTTTCACCATTATCTCTCGTGTGATTAAAGAGATTCCTTAGGAAAACTACTTCATGTACATTGGGAAGTTAGCCTATAAAAAGAAGAGTGAATGCAGAAAAACACATCTAAAGTTTTTTAACTTTTTGAGCTATCAGTATGAGTTTTCTTTCTAAACTATCACCAAATGTTTATCGAAACACACTTTAACTATCAGTTATTCCCTTTTTCCTACCTGAACGATGATGATATTCTAAGAAGGAGAAAAAACAATAGACAGTTAAGGTGTGTAAATAAAAAACTCACACACGATAATTCAGATATAAAACTCAAAAATAAAAACACTTTAAAAGGTATTTTTTACGTTTTAACTCTAAAAAGAATTGAGTCTAAAACAAGAATCCTCTTGTTCCTAACAACCTTTTTTTTCTTCTATTTCTTATCTATCTTATCTACCCACACACACACAAAAAAAAAAAAAAAAAAAAAAAAAAAAAAAAAGGATCCAAACTCAAATTATTATTATTTTCATGAAGGAATTCAATAGGTTAATCTTTCAATTTTCAACCACAATAAGAGGTTGCTTTCAAAATGGGTCCAAAATCATCTACTTGACTCAATAAGTAATGTACTATTTGTTCATTTGTCAATAAAAATTATCTTCAATTGGTCTTGGTAAGAAAATTGTCTTTTAAGTTTCTGTATAAGTTAGGTCTTAGGTGTGGTTGGTTTAAAATACAAGTCATTTTCTTCCTATCTACTCTCTTTTTTTTATCTATTTCGTCAATATTTGATACTCATATCAAAGACTCGTTTAAATCCAAATTTACGTATTGCAAAGCTTATTTCTTGAGGCGATGCACATACTAGAAAAGAGCCATTCCCATTGGCTTGAACCTATGATAATTTTCATTTTCGAGAGACTCAAATTTAAAACATCTGATTAAGAGTAGAGGAATTCATGAGGATTACTCTCCTTTTATTTATCTTCTTCTAACAAGGAATTTTTTTTTTTTTTCCTTTATTGGTTAATGCAATAAGATTGCGTTTTAGTTTTGGTGTTTAGGGCCCGATTAATCTAAATTTACATTGTGTAAGATCCATTATTGGGAAAGCGCTTCCTTTCAAGATTTTTTCGATACACCAAATTTAAATCCGAAATCTCTAATTAAGAATAGAGAAATCATATTCATCTATCACCACAACCTTCTGCGATAATATAATAAGACTTCAATTTTTCTACAAACAATAAATCAGAGTCCGAAGCCAAAAGGACCGCTTTTTTCTTTCAAAATGCATAAAGGGTCACTGTCTTTTTTAGTACCAAACAGACAAATCACTGCCCTTTTAACTCCGGACTCCAATTATTCACTCTTGTTGGTAAATATAAGCAATTCTAACTTGTTTCACCTCGAGTAAAAGTGACCTGATGATGTAAAAATAATAATTATGCAGATGATGTATATAACTTAAACTCGATAAATAATAAGCAAGAAAAAATATATATAGTTTAGGAGGTGCTACTTCTTTACATCAACGAAACATTTAGCCAAAGATGTTAAAAAAAGGGTCAAAAGAGTACAATGATTCTAACCAAGGAATCGAAAACGCCCTTTAATGGAACTTTAGCCTTAGCTGGTCATGACCACGAAACCACATGTTTCGTTAGGTGGGCCAGGAATGCCCGACAAATTAATTTATCCGGTAAACCACTAGTCGAGTTTATAGACAACAAGATGATGAAACCAAGATGTAGCTCACAGAAGAGAGAGAGTGATCTTCGATCGATCCTTCTTCTTCTTCTTTTTGTTATGTAGCCTTGGATTATGAATCGTTTATTTCCAGTAGTGTATTCGCTTCAGGGTACGAAGATCAAGAATCATATGCATGACATATTTAAGGAGCGTAAAGCCTGCGTAAAATTAGAACTTTTTTACTTGAACCAGAGCTCCTTGTCTCTTTCCTGATTCGAGCATCGCGTCCAAAACAGCAACATCACGAGCACCTTCAGCAAATGAGAGACGAGGATCGATGTGGGAGCTATGGTCCTTCTGCACGAAAAAAGAGGTTCAATATAGCGAGAACGAAAGCACAAGATCAAGAATATCAGGGTAACACTGCAACAACAAAGTTAGGGTCGACTATATGAATCATCCACGACTCTGTCACTCCACTTAAGCTCATTTCGGACAAATATTATACAAAAACATAGGACTTTTAGAAAGATTTAAAATGACGATAGAATGGGGAAAATGACTTCTCATTTCCCTAGACAAAAGGCAGGGCAAACAGAACGTGAGACGTCTAGATGTGCATACTCAAAGTGGGAGCGTTTACTTGCCAGTTGAGACCAAGTTTGAGTGTTTGTGTATATATTATGCCTAAAATATATGTACCCTTCGCGAGGCAGAAATCTATCCGACTAATAATTTGTAGGTTACTAATTAATAAGGAAATGAGAACTTCAGGAAGCATTTAACCTTCAGGTTGGCCGTCGATACATCTGATAGAAATGTTTTCAGTTCATCGGTGACCCCGCTAAACGGATAAAAGAAGCTCTTGCTTTGACCATCAGCCATATGTAGGGAAACCTGGGACAGCAATTTAAAGACGAAAGATATGTGAATTGTCCTTTGTGAAAGGAAAGACATTGCATAAGAGCTTCCGAATTACCGAGTAGCCATGCTTTCCATCCTTGTTACCACGGTCAACTTGCAGCACTCCGTTTAAACCCACAACTCGCCAGATTACCTAAATATGTGAAAAGCATAAATTAATCAGCGATTACCGCTCTACACAGATATGTTTGTCACGTAAAATATTTTCTGGAGAAAACAGTTAAGTTAGTATATTCCTTGCCTTTGGTGACTTCGAAGATACCACCATCACAAAAACTCCTGAACACCCATTTTCCAGTTGACTACATAGAAGAAAAGTTCATCATTATTTCATTCAACTTCATTAAGTTATATCCGTAGTATGACGAGGATATTAGTGTTGAACTCACAACATTGACGAGATGTTATCCGGAGGAGGCAAAGTCTTATCGACATGAGAATTCGTGGATGACAATGATGCAATCTCACATCCAACAAGCTGTTCATTTGGAGAGGACATTAGTTCTTGTTAAGAATCGAAGAAGCTTTGAGTCGTAAGAGAGAAGATTACCATCCTAAGTCCAGCTACAAAATGTACGCCCATGTCTAGAATGAAACCACCCTGAAGAAATCAAATGAGATTATCAAAGAGCGAACAATAATTTTAAACCAAAAAAGAGTAGACAATGCACAGGACGTACATGCTTCCAGTTCCATTTACCATAAAACTACACAAAAGATCTTTGAGTCCAGAACCAACATGACGCAAAAACACGACTTTTGTGACGAAATAACAAAAATAATGTTAACGCATGAATTTCATGTGGTGAATGTGCCAAGTCTGACGTTCCAGGCTAACATCTGTTAGGCCAAGTTTGACCAACTATATAACACATGAATTTTCAAGTTATGTGTGTTCCAATTACGGCTAGCAGGATAATCTGGTCAATGACGCAGTCAGAAATAATTGAACGTAACACATGGTCAAACATGGCCTAACAGCCGTTAACTTGAAACATCTGTTATGTTTAGTTTTTGGCACTCATTTTCGTCACACAAATAGTTCTGGCGTCATTTTGGTTCGGGACTCAAACTATTCAACACTATACTAATTTGTGCCAAATGTTAGATTTAAAGTTATTTAGCATGTACTTTGACGGAAGAGCACATCAGGATCTACACTAAATGAAGCCATTTTTAAAAGGAATATTTTCCTCATTGATATTCAAAAAGTCAAGCCGACTCTTAATTTTTTATACGATAGAGAAGCTAATATATCATTTAGTGAAAAACTCACAACAAACTGGCGTCTCCAGGAGCTAGCAAAGTAAGGGTTTGAGCTGTTCATTGCTCCTTCAACAATTACTTGGATATTCATCATTTCTCCGATTTCAGAAATTAACCTCTTTCCCTGTAAAAGACAATAATTAATTCCCAGCCTAGTCACATTCGAAAATTAAGATCACAACACCATTAACATTACCTCAATGAAGGCAGGTTCAAAACGATAATTTTCTGCAACGGCCCATATTGGTTGCTGAGTCAATGTGGCGCTAATAGAATTATAGTGAGTCAATGCTTTTTCAGCCTCGTCCACAGCTGTATAGATAGACCAATCTCAGATATATAAAGGTGAAATGCATTCAAATGTAGATCATAAAAAAAAAAAAAAAAAAACATGATCTTTGGTTTTCCTCGACTTAATTCAAGATCTTTGGCTACAGTGATAGGCTGAGGACTGAGGAGTACTGTTGAAATAAACCAACCAAATCCTCTCTTACGTAATGCATTATAATCTACAAAACGTACCAGTTTTAATACAGCAGGCAAGAAATTGACTAAATTATGATTCAACAGACTTCTCTGTCAATTCTAGTGGCTTATATTATGTGTGGTTTAACAAGAAAAGTAACTATTTCTTAGTTGGTATCAAAGGTAAGGATAGAGGATAGTCCAGAATCTATTTGGCTTCACTAGTATCGCAAGCACGTGAGATCTCTCAATGTGCCTCTTTCACATGGATAGGAGCACGCCAAACTCTGGTAATATACGGAGGAGAGAGATAAATATCATCAGTAGATTTTTGCTGAGTATAAATTGTGCTGAGTTCCCAGACCATCTGTTTGTTGGTTGCAGATGTAGCTGTTTGTAGATTATGGTATGTTTTTAAATTTTCAAGTAGCATAATGGCCAGCCAAGAATAGTGAAGGGAACTCTAGTTTTTCCGGCAAGGACAAAGGATTGACCAGTGTTCAGGGAAGCGTCCCGCTTCACGCTTTAAGCGATGAAGCGCTCGCTTTCCTGAACACTGGATCAACAAGAAACTCAAGACCCTATGGGAACCATTCCTGCATGTATCTTTTGGAATGTAGAGAAAGGAATGCAATCTCAGACGTTTCAAAGGAGAAATGGAGCTGTACACAACAATAAGCATAGATTCTCACTTTTTCTTTTTTCGGGTATACGATAAACTAAGAAAATTACATTGGCTCCTTAGATTGTAGAAAAATACTATCAGAATACATTTAATGTTGAAAAGTCTAATAGAGGGATAGGAATAATTCAAGAAGTTAGTTAGTTAAATGCAGTTCAAACAGAAATAAAATTGATCAGAGAAACATCAGCATTCATAACTTCAATGAAATAAAGCTGCATCTTACTTACTTGGGGCAGCTGGTTTCTCTGGAGTATCCCGATTTCGTCAAGAGAAGATATGCAAATACACACTGGTCAGTTAATTGCACATCACAAAGAAACGAGCACGTTATTCATAGAGCACTAAAAGCAAGTATGTGTCCTGCTTTATTGACAACGTAAAAAACATTGAAACTTTTATAGAAAACAAACTTCTTAAAAAAGAACGTCTGGCCACTATCCATGCCCCATCCAACCTACTTAAGGTAGCTTATCCAAATATATAAGTACAAAAGAGAAGCGTTAGAAGAAAAAATACACCATTTATCACAACTTTTCATGCAATTACCTTGAAGGACATGCTTTCCTGCCTTAAGCAACCTCAGTGACATATCCACCTGCATGAATTGATGCAAATATCAAACACAATTTTCTGAAATAACTGCATTTCATTAAATGTAATGCTGATACTGAAGACATTTGCCCTTCCGTGTGATAGAAAATCTTCTTGTGATTTCGGGTCTTCTTTTAATAAATAGTACAGTCAGGACTTATTTGATAAAAAATTCCATATCCCAGATATGGCAACTCCTGACATCAATCATCTTTTAACTATGTCCTTGTTTGCTGTTCCTCTACGGGATCGTTTGGTTGGGAATAAGTTATCATGGGATTAACTATCCCGGGATAAGTTATCCCACCGTATATATGGGATAACTTATCCCATCACTATGGTATAAATGGAGGATAAGTAATCCCATGACTATCTAATACCTCCAACCAAACGCAAGATAAAATAATCCTACATTTTATACTG
Source organism: Solanum lycopersicoides (assembly GCA_022817965.1). Lineage (NCBI taxonomy): Eukaryota > Viridiplantae > Streptophyta > Magnoliopsida > Solanales > Solanaceae > Solanum > Solanum lycopersicoides. The sequence continues at coordinate 1,795,342 of CM040618.1, forward strand.
GGATTATTATGGGATTATTATACGTTATACCTCACACCAAATGACTCCTAAGTTCTTCACAATTTACTGTGATTCCTATTGTAGCCAAAAAATGAAAAGAACTGTGTTTGTTGATAGATAAGTGTTACAACTTTATAGAGGTCCTGACCCGAATAACAACTAAGTCAACAAATTATATCATGAAAGTCAAAATACGGAAGAAGAATTAAGTGAATTATTGTATGCAATTCATTGTCTTCTAGAAGCTCTTAATGGAAGCATGACACTTTCTTTCCTACTTCAAGCCTATGCTGCTCGGATTTCCAAAAATGTTGCTGCACCCGTTGATATTTTTTAAGAGTCCAAGCAACATAGCTTCAAGCAGATTGGGTTATCACTTTCAGGTGAAACTTTGAGGATTGAGTAATAGAGATTCAGGCAACTATTACAGAGACTACAGAAAGTGAGCCTTGCAGAATACTCCATATTCACTTAAATGGAGATCACGATAGTTTCCTACTCCGTGATAACCACCTTGACATGAAATAAAATAGAGGGGGTAACAAGCTACAAGCGGCCAACATTAGATACTTTAAGCATGAGGAACTTTGATGACATATAAAAGCATAGAGACATGACAGAGAGATATACCATGGTTTGTCCAGCAAGAACCACAGCAACACCAGTAATGGAACTATCCTTAATGATCTCTTCGAGTCCAGCATCACCCCACTTACATTCCACATTTGGGAAATGCTTCTGTGCTATTTCAACAGCACTTCTGGCAGATTCCTAACAAACGTATATACATTCTTATGACTCTTTAGAAGTAAAGATGATGACAAATAATAATTTGATTGACAGAAAAGGTACACAAAGAGATCCGGTAGATATTATCTAACTGAAACTTTTATTTCAAGAAAGCGCACAAACTAGAATACACAAAGTTTTCATTTTCAAATCCACAACAAACACCAGCAAATAAGTATTGTGCATTTCCCCGGCAACCCAATTTTCACTTTCAAGAACAATGCTACACTAGACTGCATAAAGTTTCTATTTTCATCAAATAGAGGTAATCCACTAACAAATGCATTCAAATAGCAGAAGTTTTATAGTTTATAACTTGTAGTTCCCAAACAATTCAATTCTTGCTGTCAAGGTCAATGCAACAACTACCATGGTGGGCCTGAGGAGAGGTAGCGTAGGCCTAAAAGTATTGGAGAGAGATGTCTTGAGGTGATTAGGCAGGACATGGCACAGCTTCAGCTCACTAAGGACATGACCTAGATAGGAAGGTGGGGAGGTCGAGAATTAGGGTAGAAGATTAGTACATAGGCAAGCTCATTTCTTTTCCATATCAGGAGTAATAGTGTTATTTTTGTATTTTCTTATTCTTAGATTTATTACTACTCGTTTATTTTCTTATTCTTAGATTTATTACAACTCGTTTCTTTCGCTTCGATTATCATATTATCATATGCAGAAGATTCTCTTTCCACAAAAACCCAGTGCATAGCTTTGAACAATGATTTAAAAAAATGAAAGAAAACAAACAGCTAGACTACATAAAGATCCCATTTTATCAAACCCCGGAAACTAAAATCCCTAAACAAATGCATACAAAGACAGTCCCATTTCATAGCTTTGAACAATGATACAAGAAAAAAGAACAATTCCACAGCTAAACTACATAAAGATCCAATTTTTATCAAACCCCACAAACTAAAATCCCCAAACAAATGCAGGAATAACTTTCTTTCCAGCAAAAACTCAGTTCATAGCTTTGAACAATGATTCAGGAACAATTCCACATCTAAACTACATAAAGATCCAATTTTTATCAAACCCCACAAACTAAAATCCCCTACAAATGCAAAAGAAACTTTCTTTCCACAAAAAACCCCAATTCATAGCTTTGAACAATAATTAAGAATTCTACAGCTAAACTACATAAAGATCCATTTTTTATCAAACCCCACAAACTAAAATCCCCAAACAAATGCAGAAGAACTTCTCTTTCCACAAAAAACCCAATTCATAGCTTTCAACAATAATTCAAGAAAATGGAAAAAAAATATTAAAAGTGGAAGCAAAATCATTATTTACCTCAGTTCGACTCCAAATAGCTCTGAGAATAAAGAGATTAGAAATCTCAGCTAATCTAGGAATATATTGAGTTTTAACAAAAATGCCAGCTCCAAGAATGGCTAGTTGAGGAAGCTGAGCCATTGCAGATCTTAAAAATACTGATTGATCTGAACACCTTATTGTTCAATTTCACCACTGCTAATCCCCTGCTACTCCTTTCTAATTTTTTTTAATTTATTTATTTTTATTTTAGTCAATTTTTAATAAAAAGTAGGATTTTTTTGTTTTTATTATTTGAGTGTAATTCATGTGAAAATTGATATAAATGCTAGAATCTAGATAATCCTCACAACAATCTGAATTAATTTTAGTAAGACTTTCTCAGTTTATACTTATTTTTTTTTAAAAAAGTGATATGTTAAACATATATTGTAGCATAATACATAAATATAATTCTTAGATGACATGAGTTTTTATTAATACACATTAGTAGGAGTGTGAATAATCGAACAAAAAAAATGTTATTAGGTTATTGTTGTTGTGTTATTGGGTTAACAGTTTTTTAATGGTTTTATAAAAGAAATTATTGGATTATCGATTTTTAGTATTGGGTAAATCGATAACTCATTAAGACGATAGTAAGTTACTATTATACCCTTCATAAATATTAAATATTTATAATTTAACATAACTATATATTATATCAGTACTATATATTGCGGTCTACACACTTTACATGTCATAGTATTTCTACTTAACATAAGAAATTTCATATTATGTTTTGGTTGTAACATGTTATTGTAACTTTCGTACTACATCTACTCTTATTGATGCAATTTTTCATTATATTTTTTGTTTCACTATATTAAAGTATTTACAGTTTGTCTCATTGTATCGTCCAAATTGTTAGAGAAGTGAGAAATCATATATTTATTTTATGAGTATTTTCTTATTGGGTAAATCGAAATCGAACCGTTAATGATCAAAAATCAATAAATCGAAAAATCGATAAAAAAATATCTTATTAATTTGTTATTAATTGGTTTAGCGTATTTAAAAACTGATAAACCAAACCGATAATATAATATATAAAACTGAACCAAACCGACCGATTCAAAAAAAAATTATATTTAATAAATGCCGGGTTGGTAGATAAGATTATGACATGTGTGTGTCTGCCAGTATCAAGGGTATATATGCTCTAATTTTTTAACATCAGAGGCACCAATATCTCAAAAGTATGACGGAGGGTATCTGCATACTATTTACGACAGTTTGAAATATATTTATCTTGTGCAATACTTATCTATTTTAAACATTTTTTCCTAGTACTTTTCTATTATTAAAATCAATATTAGAATTCTTTCTTCTTCTTTTTTTTTAAAAAAAAAAACTCTCTCAACACACAACCCCCTTGTAGATTAATTAGCTTGCTTTAAAATATATTTATTGAAAGGAATAAAATCCAGGGGAAAAAAAAGGAATAAAGATTCTTGTTATTTTTGTTTTTTCTTCTTGTTTTTATATTTAAATATTACTTCTACAAATGTTAGTTTTACATGTGTTGAAAATTTTGATGACAAATGCCGGCCTATTTGTGACATAATTAAGTGTGACTAATTATGTCATCTTCAATTAATTTTGTAATAATTGTTCCCCAATCATAAACCAAAACTTTGAACTTTAATAATAAAATATAAATTAGTTAAATTTAATAAGTATTAATAAAGCTAGAGTTCATTAGTTTTAGTTAAGTGATTTTTTTTTTATATTCTAATACAACTAAGAAGGATATAAAGTGGAATATCCATAAAATTTTAGTGATTCTAAGCCGAACTTACAAAAGATATAAGTTGGTGAAAAATATAATCATAGTTTGAAAAATAAAAATAATATAATTTTTTTTTCATATTGAAGAGATTCAAATCACTTCTTCAAAATCTTCATTGATTCAATAATATAATTCTTGATTTCTTTTCCTTCCGACAATATTTGAAAATATTGTGATATAGTTTTTTAAAAATATGAAATTTAAAATCTTAAATATAAAATATGTTATCTGCTATACTAAATAAAGATCAACTAAAGTGAAATGATAAAAAATTGAATTTATGATTTCTGAATTCGAAAAAAGGCATGGTTTCAATCAAAGTTAGGTTATTTTAGCTTTAACTTGCTCTTGAAAAAGGTGATTTGATAATGTAAAAAAATTATTTACGCTAATGGTGTATGTTACTTCATTCATCTCAAATTATCTATCGTGATTTCTAAAAATAGTTATCTCAGAATTCTTTGTCATTTTAGAAGTTTATCGAGATAAAATTAATGATTTTTTCCTGTTTTATCGTTAGTAGTGATTGTTTTAGAGGACTACAAACGTATCAATAGAATAAATATTTAATAAAGAGTGATTATATCTTAAGACATAAAATAAATGTGTAAAAAAAATATGAAAAAATAATTTGAAACGGAGGAAGTATTTAGTTACTTTAAACTCGAAAATTATACCTTTTCACAATTTTTATAATTAAAACGGACTTCACAATGTTATGAGTGAGGCAAAAGATGGAATATCCCATAAAATATTCATAGAATAAAAATTTAAAATTTAAAAAATACAGTCAAAAAATTAATTAACGGAATTTACTAAGAAAAATTGATAACTATATATATATACACACATTGTTTTGTTACCATTGTGAAATTAAGAAAACATCTCTTTTGTGTTTCTAAAAATCCTTTACTATATACTCTCAAGTTGAATTAAAAGTTGTCAAAGGTTTGATTTTTATTAATTATATATATTTTATTTTAATTTTTTTTGCCATTTGTCATTTAAATGTAATTATTTAGTTATTATAGATGTTTCATGATTTGGTTTAATTTTTTGCTCACATCACCTCTCATTTTCAAGTTAGTTTGAGGAAAAAAAAACTTTTTTTGGGGGATTAGTTGTAATTTTTTTGGGATTGTTTTCTTTTTCTTGTGTTGTGTTTTTAAATTAGTTCATTGTTTATGTTTCATGTATTAATCATCATCACATGCATAATATAATAGGGTAGGTAACATATTTCTTCAAAAATATTTAGCGGTAATTGTGTTAATGTCATTGTATTTCGATTAGCTAAAGTCTTTATCAATATTTATATAAAGTATTGGTTATAAATATTCATATTTGTTCTGATCGCTAAATCTTTTATTTGTTATAGTGAAAGCATCACTTGTTAGCAGGGTATGAAAAAGGGTGAGTCGCAACTTAAGTAACGTGATTGTAGTCTGTGTAATACCGTTATGCAATTGCATAAATAGATACATTAATAAAGAGTGTTAAAGTCTTTATCGACTTTAGTTAAATACAATTCGATCCAGTGTCGCTAAAGATTTTAGGGACATATACAAAGAGTGCTAAGCGCCGTTAAAAATACATAGTGACAATCAAGCTATTGCCGCTAATTAATTACCGCTAAAGATCTTTTTTTTATGTAGTGTCATGTTTATCAATTAAAAATGAGTGACGGGTCAAACATACACTTAAATATCTCATTTTTTTTTAGTTTCATACACATAATTGAGTTTTTTATTTGAACTATCACCAATTATTTATCAAAACACATCTCAACTATCGATTGTTCTTTTTTTCTGCCTGCATAATGTTGATATATCAGGTAGGTATGAAAATGGAACAATTGATACATAGTCGAGGTGTGTTTTGATAATTAATTATTGACAGTTCAGATTGAAAACTCGTATATATAATAATTTATGCATGAAACTAAAAAAATGCCAAATAAAATACTTAACAAGTGACAAATAGAAGAATATTATGTTGATTCTATTTTTTGAACAATGTCTTCTTGAGAAGAGACTTTTCTCTTTGTTTGTTTCTTCTTTTATATATTGGTTTTACATTGGCAAGTCCATCTAGATAAAAAATAATTGACTATTGTTTTAATCAATTATATATATTTTTTTATCAACAAGTTCTGTTCTTTTCTTTTTGCCATATGTAGTTTTGATTATAGAAATATTCAGCATATTTTTTATACTTAAAAAATAATAACATCATCAAAATTCAAGATTACATCTTCTTGATTATTTTTTTTAAAAGTTTGTCATTAGAATCTTGAACTATAATGGAAGTTGAAGTTAGATGCTAGAATTCTTAATAAATGTAGAGTTTTATGATTAGTGTACTGACAGTTGTTAGTATGAAAATTCTTCAAAGATATTATCTCATTTCGAATAGTTCAAGGGCAAAACTGACTTTTCCCCCCTTGTTTTGGTGGGATATTTAACGGGAAGGGTGTTTTTGAGCTATTTGACTTGTTGGAAGGCATTTTTGTTCAAAAAATGAAGTAGATGGAAGAGTTGTTCTATTATGAATAGTTCAAGGGTATTTTGGTCATTTTCCTTAATTACATAAAGTAATAATAATGCAGACTTGTATTATTTCTCACTGATCATAAAAATTCAACATTTACATCTTCTTGAAGTTGAAGGGCTAGAATTCTTAGTATATGTAGAGTTTATGATTCGTGCACCGACAGTGTAATGAGCTATAGCCGGTTACATTTATCGTGTTAGTATGAAAATTCTTCGAAGCTATTGTCTCATTTCAAATAGTTCAAGGGAAAAATTGTCCCTTTTTGAGCCATTTGGCTTGTGGGTAAGACATTTTTGAGCCAAAAACGAAACGGATGGAATAGTTCTAGTACGAATAGTTCAAGGGTATTTTGGTCATTTTACCCTACTTAAAGTAATAATGATGCAGGCTTTTGTATTATCTCTAACTTTGATCATCAAAACTCAAGATTTACATCTTCTTGAATTCCCATTGTTTTCATTAGACCATAATGGAAGTTGAAGTTATAGGCTAAAGTTTTTAGTATTCTGTTTCAGCAGATGGCGAAAAGCGCAATGGATGGTCAAAAATCTATTGAAGATAAATTTTCAAAGATACATCCATGTTTTCCAGTGAACACAAGAATAGCTATAGTAGGAGCAGGTCCAAGTGGAATATCAGCAGCTTATGCATTGTGTAATCTTGGCTACAACAATGTGACAGTAATCGAAAAACATCACTCAGTCGGTGGCATGTGTGAATCTGTTGATATTGAAGGTACGCGAAAATGTCTTATATAGTATTCATGTTATGTGCACTGACAGCGTAATATAGAGTAGTAAACTTGCTATAGCCAGTTAAATTGCACATGGAGTTCATGTTATGTGCACTGACAGCGTAATATAGAGTAGTAAACTTGCTATAGCCAGTTAAATTGCACACGGAGTTCATGTTATGTGCACTGACAGCGTAATACAGAGTTGTAAACTTGCTATAGCCGATTAAATTGCATATAGTGTTCATGTTATGTGCACTGACAGCGTAATATAGAGTAGTAAACTTGCTATAGCCGGTTAAATTGCATATAGAGTTCATGTTATGTGCACTGGCAGCGTAATATAGAGTAGTAAACTTGCTATAGCCGGTTAGATTGCACTACTAGTGTATAAATTCTTTATACTGTCAATGTGATAGCTCATCGAGAAATATCACTCGGTTGGTGGCATATGTGTATCTGTTGATGTTGAATGTATACACAAATGTCATATATAGAGTTTATGTTATGTGCATTGACAGCGTAATATAGAGTAGTAAACTTGCTATAGCCTGTTAAATTGCAGTACTAGTGTATAAATTCTTTATACTGTCAATGTGACAGTGTGACAGCTCATCGAGAAATATCACTCGTTTGGTGGCATATGTGTATCTTTTGATGTTGAATGTATACACAAACGTCACATATAGAGTTTATGTTCTGTGCACTGACAGTGTAATATAGAGTAGTAAACTTGCTATAGCCGGTTAAATTGCACTACTACTGTATAAATTCTTTATACTGTCAATGTGATTGTGTGAAAGTGTGACAGCTCATCGAGAAACATCACTCGATTGGTGGCATATGTGTATCTGTTGATGTTGAATGTATACACAAACGTCATATATAGAGTTTATGTTCTGTGCACTGACAGTGTACAAATCGCTATAAACTCGTTTTATATGTAGGTTGTTTTAGTTTGAGGTTCTGTTATATGTAGAATAGTTTGTATGTTGCAGGAAAAAATTATGATCTTGAAGGTATACACAAACGTTGTATATAGAGTTTAGTCCTGTGTACGTTGACAACGTAAAATAGAGTAGAAAACTGCTATAGCTGGTTAAGTTGCAGTACTGGTGTAAACATTACATATATTGTCTGTGTATATAGTTTAAACGCGTTTTATATGTAGGTTGTTTTGGTTTGAGGTTCGAGTGGTGACATATCTTTTGTTTTAACAGGACGAATTTATGATCTCGGAGGTCAAGTTCTTGCAGCAAATAGTGCTCCAACAATTTTCCATTTGGCAAAGGAAACAGGAAGTGAGCTTGTAGAACTAGACTCACATAAACTTGGATTAATTGATAACCAAACAGGGAACTATCAGGACAATAAAGTTGCAGATGATTATGTATCTGTTATATCACTGACATTAGAACTTCAGGTAAGTTCAGCTTGTTTAAACTTCAGTCAAACCACTCCATAACGTAGTTTGTCCGTATATTTTTTTGGCTGCTGTAGCGAAATGTTGTTATAAAGAATACATAATAAACAGTCATGTTGTTATAGAGAGGTTTTTGGCCGTTATAGTGAAATGTTGTTATAAAGAGGTTTGACTTGATATTTTATTTTAACAGGACAAAGCAAAGGATTCAGGTAGAATTGGAATTCATGCTGTGAGTGATCTTGCTTCTGATATGACACCTGCATTTCTTGAAAGCCGCGGATTCAAGTCCGTTCCAAAATCTGTTGCATATGGCTACACTGCTTCTGGATATGGATTTGTTCAAGACATGCCTTATGCATATATTCACGAGTTCACTCGAACATCTATGGCTGGGAAAATTCGACGTTTCAAAAATGGATACACTAGTCTGTGGAAGAAAGTCAGTGAATCTTTGCCAATAACAGTCATGTTGCAAACAGAAGTGCTTACAGTCAGACGCAACAGTACAGGCGTCGAAATTGATGTCAAAAACAGCAGTAGTGATTTAGAAAGTATGGAGTTTGATAAAGTGATATTATCCGGGGCATTTCCTTTTAGGAGCGGGAGGACTTATAGATCACCATCTTCTATTTCAGCAGGTATGACAAGCTATGTTGCTCGACACTTCAAAAATGTCAGCGGTAGTGCATTTTTTTGGAGGATCCAATAAGGGTGCTGCAACATTTTTAAAGAGTTCGAGCAACATAGATGATAAACTATATGTCAAGATTATGCAGCCTTGTCTGTGTTTGAGTTTCCGCTACCTTTGATGCTAATGTTAGTTTAATCCAACAGATCCTGAAAATGGAGTGCTGCAATTGAGTGAACTTGAAAAGGAGTTGTTCAGTCAAGTACAGACCATCGACTATTACACGACGGTTCTGAAGATTAAAGGACTAGAACACATACCAGTTGGATTTTATTACTTTGAGGAATTTATGGATGATCCTGCAACAATAGGAAATCCAGTTGCCATGCAGAGATTCTATTCCGATACAAACGTCTTCCTGTTCTGGTCTTATGGTAACTCAGCAAACGTCAAGGGTTCAACAGTTTTACAGCTTGCGGTTGATGCTGTCAAAAGAATTGGAGGTGAAGTTGAAATGGTTGTCCTGCAACGACGATTCAAGTACTTTCCTCATGTAAATAGCCAAGGTATATAATGCTTATTACTAAAAGAACACGATGCTCGAACACTCAAAAAATGCTCCCACACTGTGTCGGATCCTCCAAAAATGCACAACTCCCGGAGGATCCAACACTCACCTGGTGGAATTTTTGAGGAGTCCGAGTAACATAGCTAAAAATTTGGTGTAACTAACCTTCTTTGGAACTCGAACACAGATATGAAGGACGGTTTCTATGACAAGATAGAAAACCAGCTACAAGGTCAGAAAAACACTTATTATGTAGGTGGATTAATGGCATTTGAGCTTACTGAAAGAAATTCATCCTATTCCATGGCCTTAATTTCCAAGCACTTTGCAAATACTGATCCACAACCGGGATTTCCTTACGTTAAGGTACTCGAAACAGAAAATGACTTAAATACTGCAGTTTAAGTTGCATTTGAAGTGTGGAATGTGAAATAATTCAATTCAAAAACTATTGTTTTTGCAGAGATTATTCCCCCTCTTATCTGATTGCTCGGATAAGAATCCGAAAGCTCTGAAAGAATCTCAGCAAGTGGAATTCCCGGAATTGTCTAGCCTTGATGGTTATTTGAAGTACTGGGCTAATCATAACATAACCTGCAAGAAGACATTGTACAAATGGATTAGTGAAGAAGGACAAGTAGTTAACGAGAGGACGTATGAAGAACTTAATGCTAATGCTTCTTGTATTGCTCAGAAGCTGTTGTCTAGTCGAAAACCAGTAATGAAGCAAGGTGACAGAGTTCTCCTAGTTTACGTCCCGGGACTTGACTTTATTGATGCTTTCTTTGGGTGCTTCAGAGCTGGTGTATTGCCTGTCCCGGTACTTCCATCAGATCCAATGCAAAGAGGAGGACAAGCACTACTCAAGATTGAAAACATTGCTAAATCATGCAATGCAGTGGCTATTTTGTCGACTACTGGTTATCATGCAGCTGTTCGATCAGGCTCCGTGAAGCAGTTTATATCACTGAACCGTAAAAATGGTACAAGCTCCGCTCGTTGGCCTAATCTTCCATGGATACACACAGACTCTTGGGTTAAGAATGCCAAAGAAATGCATTCTAATAGCAATGACAAGTTTGAGCCTCAACCGGACAATGTATGCTTTCTACAATTCACATCAGGGTCAACAGGAGATGCTAAAGGAGTTATGATAACTCATGGTGGTTTAATCCATAACGTGAAGTTAATGCGGAAAGTATACAAAAGCACATCAAACACAGTACTAATAAGCTGGCTTCCTCAGTACCACGATATGGGACTTATCGGTGGCCTTTTCACAGCTTTAGTAAGTGGAGGATCAGCAGTTTTGTTTTCTCCGATGACATTCATCAGGAACCCTCTCATGTGGCTCGAGACGATGAGCAAGTACAAAGCAACTCATAGTGCTGGACCAAACTTTGCGTTTGAGCTCGTTGTCCGGAGGTTGGAGGCTAAAAAAGAGAAGCAGTGGAAGTATGATCTTTCATCACTCAAATTTCTAATGGTTGCTGCTGAACCAGTAAGGCAGAAAACTCTCAAGAATTTTATTGAGCTCACGAGACCTTTCGGTCTTTCCCAAAGAGTGATGGCTCCTGGCTATGGATTGGCAGAAAACTGTGTCTTTGTAAGCTGTGCTTATGGGGAAGGAAAACCAATCTTGGTGGATTGGCAAGGAAGAGTAGGTTGCGGCTACACGAATCAAAATGAGGCGGATGTTGATATCAAAATAGTTGATCCGGAAAGTGGCGAGGAGCATGATGAATCCGAAAGGGAAGGAGAAATATGGATCAGCAGTCCTAGTGCAGGCATTGGATACTGGGGCAGGGAGGAACTGACTGAGAAAACTTTCAGAAACAAGCTCGGTTCGCATTCTGAAAAGGTATACACAAGAACTGGAGACCTTGGAAGGATAATTGATGGGAATTTGTTTATAACTGGAAGAATCAAGGACCTCATTATAGTTGCTGGAAGAAATATTTACCCGTCAGACATAGAAAAGACTGTCGAAAGCTCATCTGAAATCCTCCGCCCGGGTTGTTGTGCTGTTATTGGAGTTCCAGAAGAGACCTTATCCAGCAAAGGAGTGCCAGTACCTGATCACTCTGACCAGGTTGGCTTAGTTGTCATTGCAGAAGTAAGAGATGGTAAACCTGTTAGCAAAGACGTTGCCGAGGAAATTAAGGCAAGAGTTGCTGAAGAACATGGTGTTACTTTGGCTTCTGTTAAGCTGATCAAGCCAAAAACTATCAGCAAAACAACATCTGGAAAGATAAAGAGATTTGAGTGCTTGAAACAATTCATTGATGGAACACTGGATGTGGTTCCAGATCAAATCTCGTCAAAGCGAAAGCTTCTTAGATCTTTTACCACAGGTTCTTGCAGGGAGGGAAATACACCAAGGCCACATTTGAATACAACATCCCCTTCACCAACACCAAGACTGAATAAAAAGGAAATTGTCGAGTTCCTGAAGGGACTCGTATCGGAGCAGACAGGAATCTCTATCAGCAAGATTACTACTACTGAAAGTTTAGTATCTTATGGTATTGATTCTATTGGTGTAGTCAGGGCAGCTCAAAAACTTTCAGATTTTCTTGGAGTGCAAGTTGGTGCAATCGATATCTTCACAGCAACTTGCATTGAGGACTTGGCAAGCTTCACAGAGGATTTGGTAATAAAATCTCGACCTCACGATGCAGCAAATCCTTCTTATCTTCCAGACTACTCAGAGGATGACTCATGTAATTTGGTGGCTGAAGAAGTTTCCCCATCCCATCGATTCGGTATCATTCTATTGCAACTTCTTGCTCTTGTATATGCCATATTCATGCTGGTCCTTCCTGCATACTCATCCATATCTGTCTTTAAGAACCTGATTTTGACAAATCCAACTCTAGTGACTTCATTTCCTTGGGCTGGTTATGCAATTTCCTTGATCTTTGCACCACTTTCTTGGCTTCTATGCATATCTACCACCTGCATATGCATCGGTACTCTTGGAAATTTGGTCCTTCAACCAAATTATTCCCTGACCCCAGAGGTGTCCATCTGGTCATTCGATTTTGTTAAGTGGTGGGCTCTATATAAGGCACAAGAAATTTCATCTAAAGTTATGGCAGTGCATTTGAGAGGAACAGTGTTTCTGAAATACTGGTTTCAAGTATTCGGAGCAAGGATAGGATCATCGGTTGTACTGGATACCATCGATATCAGTGATCCATCACTTGTTTCGATTGGAGATGGAGCTGTTATTGCAGAAGGAGCTTTAATTCAAGGCCATGAAGTGAAGAATGGAATCCTGAGTTTCCATCCAGTTAGAATTGGCAAAAACTGTTCAGTTGGTCCTTATGCTGTACTCCAGAAAGGAAGCATTTTAACAGAAGGAACTGAGGTAGCATCATTACAGAAGACGGCATCATCAAAATCAAACAGTCGTAAGGTGAGGACTTCGATATCAGATGTTAAATGTATTACAACATCCTATGAACTTTCTTTGAATAGAAATGACATACATTTCTATTGTATTTTTCAGGTCGTTGAACCGGCAAATGAAACAGAACATGGTCTCATTACAGCTATGTATCACTTGATGGGAATCTACATTGTCGGATTCATAAGCGCCCTCTCAGGAGCTATCCTTTATTTCTTGTACATACAGTTAGCTCAAAAATCTCCTTCTCTTCATCACTTCTCCTTAATATGTCTCTCTGGAGCATTCCACTGGCTTCCGTTCACTATCATCGCTTACATGTCCATTATTTCTAGTACCACTTCAAGTCCGATAATCTTCGCTATCTCAGTTGCAACTGTCTACCTGGCTCATGGATTGATTTTGAGCATCCTTACCATATTTGTAAACAATTTTCTCTTACGAAACACAGATCATGATTCACTGAGAATGTGGTTGAAACATAGAATTAACATTGCCTGTCATCTCAGATTTGCTAAACTCCTTTCTGGAACTGAAGCTTTCTGCATGTACTTGAGGCTCTTGGGTGCAAAAGTTGGAAACCATTGTTCTATCCGAGCCATCAACGCGGTTTCTGATCCGAAATTGATGTCACTAGGTGAAGGTGTCCATCTAGGTGACTTCAGCAGGATTATAACCGGCTTCTATTCCTCGAGTGGATACACGAGTGGAATAGTTGAGGTACAAGACAATTCAGTTGTTGGGAGCCAAAGTGTTGTCCTTCCAAGATCACTTATCCAAGAAAATGTTATTCTTGGTGCACTTTCAGTTGCTCCAATGAATTCTGTTCTTCAAAGTGGTGGCGTTTACGTTGGATCTCAATCCCCCGTCATGATAAAGAACACACGACATGCCATGGATGAACGGATAGAAGATATGGATCCAAAATACAAGAAGATAGTTGGCAATCTAGCTGCAAATTTGGCTGCAACTACTCTCAAGGTCAAAACAAGATACTTCCATAGAATTGGTGTTAGTGGAAAGGGAATGCTCAAAATATATGACAACATCAAAGGATTTCCAGACCATAAAATCTTTGTATCCGGCAAACAATATCCTGTCATACTCCGGCACAGCAACAGCTTAAGTGCCGATGATGATGCAAGGCTCGATGCTCGTGGTGCTGCATTGAGAATACTCTCTGATCATGCAAATTCTGATGATGAGAAACCACTTCTAGATTTGACATTGAAGACAGGGGAAGCATTCTATGCTCGAACCATCTCTGACTTCGCGACATGGCTTGTTTGCGGCTTAGCAGCAAGGGAGGAGCATGTGAAACGCGTTCCACATGTTCGCGATGCAGTATGGACATCACTACGTGATTCGAACTCATATACAGAGATGCATTATTACTCAAATATATGCAGGCTTTTCAGGTTCACAGATGGACAGGAAATGTATGTGAAGTTCAAGTTGAGGCCTAGTGATGAAAACATTGGAAGAGATTCTGGTAAAGTTGAGCCTATTGGAATACTTCCTCCAGAAACAGGTGCAATTCCTAGGAAAGATAACGACACACGCCCGTTACTTTTCCTTGTTGATGATTTCAAGAAAAGGGTAAGTTCACAACGCGGTGTTCGCTACATTTTCCAACTACAATTCAGGTCTGTGCCTAAAGATGAAGCAACACAAGACATTGCACTTGACTGCACTATACCATGGGATGAATCTGAATTCCCATACGTTGACGTTGGAGAAATCATCGTTGATCAGAACCTCACAAAAGAACAATCAGAGCAGCTAGAATTCAACCCCTTTCATCGATGCCACGAGATAGATGTTGTGAAGGCAACATCACCCTCTCAAAGTGCTTCCATCGATCACGGTCGTTCATTGATCTATCAAATTTGCCAACATTTGAGAAATGATGAACCACTTCCAGATTCCTGGAAGAACTTCATAGAACAATCAGATGTGAAAGTTGATCTCTCTGGCTGTCCAATTGCACTACAAGTGAAACATCATCAAGAACTAGCTCTATCAAGAACATGGTATCAAACTTCTTGGTCCACTTTTGCTCAGCCAATACTCCAAACATTCATACCATACTTCCTCTTGTCATATTCATTACATAGTCCTCTAAACTGGCTTATATTTTCAACAACAAACCATCAACTATACTGGTTTTTTCCATTCTTTTGGATATCCTCAGGGGTGATAGCAGCATTGACATGTGTGTTAGCAAAACTAGTCTTCACAACAAGAAAGAAAGATGGAGGAAAATCACTCATATGGAGCAAAGGACTACTAATGGAGACACTATGGCAAGCATTTAGGACACTTGTTAGTGACTATTTCATGGAAATGACAACAGGATCATTCTTGTTTGTCATATGGATGAAACTTATGGGATCACAAGTTGAGTTAAGTCATCATCAAGGGGTTTATGTAGATAGCAATGGAGTTTTGTTGAATCCTGAAATGATAGAGATTGAAGGAGGTGGATGTATAGGCAAAGAAGCATTGTTGTTTGGACATATATATGAAGGTGAAGGTGAAGTGAAATTTGGTAAAGTTAGGATAGGTGAAGGGAGTTTTGTGGGGAGTAGAGCTGTGGCAATGCCTGGTGTAGTAGTAGAAAGTGGTTGTTGTTTAAATGCTCTTTCACTTGCAATGAAAGAAGAAATTGTTAAGTCAAGGTGAAATGTTTGTTGTTGTTGTTGTTGGCTTTGTCATTGAATAAATTACCATGTATTATAGTTTTTGTATGGTTTATGAAAGGAAATAAGAGGTGGAAATGAAGGGAAAATTGTTATGTTTTCCTTTTCACAATGAGTTTTAGTATATTGTGACAATCGCGATTCTGTTCTAAATATGTTTGGGATCGATTGTATGATCATATTGTTTTATTTAAATTTGTCTATATCGAATAGTATATATGGATCCAATGGTGGAGCTAGGAGGTGCAAGGGGTTGTCGAAGACTATACGGTATACATGAGGTCAAAATTTGTATATTTGTATATGTTAGATGTTGAATTCCTTTAGTTTTTTCGGGCGTTTACTTCTTTATACATCAAACAATCTTGATAAGTCTATTGTGTTCTGTTCGTGGATTGTTTTTAGTGATCGTTCCACTCATGCCACCTTTTTGGCAAAGTTGGCTGATGGACGAGTCCCTACCTGTCGCAATATTGTAGGGTGTCAGAGAATGTTACCCCTTGACCAACTCGGGGTTGAAGTTCGAATCAGAATTTTTTGGTTGTTAAGTTATGGTAGAATAAAAGATTTTTACTATATAAATTAATATTTTTAAAAATAAATAAATTATTATATCTTTTTGTGAAAGAGGGAATAATTTTCTTTCTCCAAATCCTTCCCTTGAGGAAAAAATAAGATAAATGGTCAAATAAATAATGACTTCAAATAAATAAATAAATAAATAAAAAGAGACAAATTCATTGAACCTGGATGCATTCATAAATTCATTGAATTTGGACATTTTCACATGTTTCTAAGCTTTCCCCCCCTGTTGTTTTATTCTGAGAATAAGACAAAATATAAGATTGTCAATCTTTGTCTCCTCCTATGCCACATCATATTTTCTTTGTATTAGATCACGAGTTTAAGTCGTAAAATAAAAAATTAATTATATTATTAAACACGGGTAATTATTTATATCATATCCAGTCATTGAATTATGATTCATTTTAATTTTTTTTTTATGTAAACATGAAATATTTCATACATTTAATCTATTCTTTCTGTATATGATCGTACTTCCATTGTATATGACATTATTTTTTACATTACTTAAAATTAAAAAATTCAAATATACAAATATTATAACACATTAAGACCAAAAACATAATTTTTTTTAAGTATTTATTCAGTCAAAGCATAATTTTTTTCAAGTATTTATTTAGTCAAACTATATTATATAAAATATAACTAACTACATAATCTATGTAAGCATTCTAATCATAATTATTTTCTCATAGTTGACTAAAGTATTCAACATTATTTTCCTTCTTTGGTCAAAAAATTATATTGTGCAAAACAAATAAGGTATAAACATTATTTTTTTCTAATTTAAGTTATTGAATTTCTAAATTTAATAATGACCAAAAAAGATTATATATATATAATAATAATAATAATTGGTGTAAGCATTGATGATTTTCCTCCTCTCTTTTTTTCCCTTTATTAGAAGAAATCTTTGTCTTAAGAAAATTTAAAAAAATTCTCTCATTTTAAATCTTTTTTGGAGAATTTTCAGCCATTTTTAATCTTATCTGTGTCCCCATTCTGTGTTTTTTTTTACCCTCTGAAATTCTGACTCTTCACTGTCTCTGTTTTATGAAATTTTCACTATTTAAATATTCTTGATTTTAAACCTTTTTTTTTTTTTTTTTGAGAAATAAAAGGTATAAAATCTAATAAGCTTTTCAGGTTTGAATCTATCTTGCTGCAATTTGCTGTATTAACATGGCTGTGATGGATGAGATTGGAATTGATGTCAGGTATAAACCCTTTGAACTATTTGTGTTTTTTTTCTCTTTTTTTTTTTGTGTGTTGTTGTTTCATCAAAATAGCTAAAAGCTTTGATCTTTACAATCTTGAAGGGATGTATGAGTTGTTGATCATTTTATACATGTTGATTAGATGTTTTTTTGTTAGTATTTGAGGATTTGGGTATGTGAGACAAGAGGGGTTGTTCGGATGTTAAGCACCCTTTGCATCAAACCCTAAGGTTGTGGGTTCGAGTCCTCGGATGGTAACCCTCTGCCTTGAACCCTAACGTTGTGGGTTCGAGTCACCAAGAGAGCAAAAGGGTGGGAGTTCGTATGGAGAAGGGGGTAAAGAACTTGAAAGTGGAGATTTTGATCAATTAGCAAGCATAAAAATTGAATCTTGGTTTTGTTTTATTTGCCTCTTTGTATATGGTGTTATATTTTTTGGGTTGTGATGTTTTATGAGCTTTCTGTAAACCCAATGTGAAGTCTTTTTTGTTGTTGTAGAAAATCGTGGTGTACGGGGTTAGCTTGCGGGCACCTTGAGTCCTTGACTAATTCCACGAGATACGTGCCTAATGTAAAACATCTTGGATGTTTGTGACCTATTGTTTTCATAAATTTAACAAAAATGTGATTTGGGTAAGCTTTAGTTTTATCTATCTTGAAGGGTTTTACGAGTTTTGATCGTTTTGTGTATAATGATTAATTCTTTTATAGTGTTTGAGAATTTGTGAAGTTTTTGTTCAATTGCTGGAAATTGAGCAAGGTTCCTGCATTAGCAGCTTAAAAACTGAATCTTGGATTTGAAGGAATGAGTCCTTTGTGTTTTCCAGTGTGAGTTTGTTGCTTTTTGTGGTTAGCTTGATCGACAAAATTGGTCGAGGTGCACGCTAGCTAGCCCAGACACCATGGTTATAGCAAAAAGTTTGTTGCTTTTTGTGGTCGTTTTGAAATTGCAAGTCTGAATTGTGTGTATACTTTGACATTGAAGTTTGCTGGTTTTACGAATAAAAAAAGATTTGGAGTTTGGGTAATGTATCTTTGTTGGATGGATAGATATAGTTTTACTGGCATTTTTGCTTTTGAATTGAGTGATGTATGATTAAAGCTGATGTGTTTGGGAACAGCTCGGACATTGAAATTGATGACATAAAGTGCGATATAGCTGAAAAGGATGTCAGCGATGAAGAAATTGAGCCAAACGAATTGGAGAGACGGATGTGGAAGGACCGTGTCAAGCTCAAGAGGCTCAAGGAAAAACAGAAGCTTGCAGCGCGGCTAGCTGCAGAGAAGCAGGACAATAAACAAGTTACTGATCAGGCTACGCGGAAAAAGATGTCAAGAGCTCAAGATGGGATTTTGAAGTACATGTTGAAGCTCATGGAGGTCTGCAATGCTCGAGGATTTGTTTATGGAATCATTCCTGATAAGGGTAAACCTGTGAGTGGTTCGTCAGATAACATAAGAGCTTGGTGGAAGGAGAAGGTGAAGTTTGATAAGAATGGTCTTGCTGCAATAGCCAAGTACGAAGCAGAATGTCTAGCAAGAGCAGACGGCGTAGGCAGCCAAAATGGGAACCCGCAAAGTGTCTTGGAAGACTTGCAAGATGCTACCTTGGGGTCCCTTTTGTCTTCTTTAATGCAACACTGTAATCCGCCTCAACGGAAATACCCGCTGGAGAAAGGTATCTCGCCACCGTGGTGGCCAACTGGGGATGAGGGATGGTGGGCTAAAATGGGACTACCTAAGGGTCAGAAACCGCCATACAGAAAGCCTCATGATTTGAAGAAGATGTGGAAAGTTGGTGTTCTAACTGCTGTCATAAAACATATGTCACCTGATATTGCAAAGATCAGGAGATTAATCCGCAAATCGAAGAGTCTACAGGACAAGATGACTGCTAAGGAGAGCTCAATTTGGCTGGCTGTTTTAAGCAGAGAGGAAGCAACCCTCCAACAAGCAGGCAGCGAGAATGGATCATCTAGCGTAGAGGAACCAGCTAGAACCCGTGGTGAAAAGAAGAAACCTTTAATTAGCAGTGACAGCGACTATGATGTTGATGTCACTGATGATGGTATTGGCTCTGTATCGTCTAGGGATGAGAGGAGGAATCATGTTCATCCTCTAAATGCCATTCCTCAATCTCACCAAAGTACGGAGAAAGGAGATGGACATCATCGAAGGAGAAAACGTGCTAGGTCAAACCCTACTGAGAAACAGATTCAACCATCTCTACTACATGGTGACGAGCATAGTAACATGTTACCTGATATAAATGGTTCAAAAATGCTATTGCTGGACGTATAACGAGTGAAAGCCTACATGGAAATGACAAGAGACCTGTAGAGAACGACACAGAGAGTCAATCAGAGTTACCGTTACAAGACTCAAACCTATCATTGGTTCCATCAGCTAATGTAGTCTGTAAAGAGGATACATATATAGGTGCCGGGCCATCACTTTATCCGATGTCTCAAAATTCTGCTGTTGTCCCTTATGAAACAGAGATGCATCTTGAAACTCAACGCTCTATAGTTCAGCATCAATTTCAAGACACTCAGTTCCATGGTCTCCAGAAGATTTCCGGGATAAATGATGGACCAAAAATTTCCCTATCGCATTATGGACCTCCAAACAACGGGTTGCAATATGGACCTCACAGTTCCATCGCACACACGGAACTGCAAGTTTCTGAATTTGCTCATGGGTCTCAAGTTTCTAGCTTCAGTCAACCACCTGTGTATCACTCTTATTCATCACCTGAATTTGGGGCGACACATGCAAAACCACAGTCCCACTTGGCACACAATGAACTTCATATTACGCCGAGGCATTCTGGTGTTGGTCCATCGCTTCACGGAAGTGGAAATGATATCTCTAAAGTCAATCACCATGATGGAAAAGACATGTTTCAGAATAATCACGACAGACATGTTGATATGCCTTTTGCATCTCTACTCGGCAGCCCATTTGACTTGGGGCTTGATATTGAAAGTCATTTTGATAATTCGGATTATGATTTAGATTTTGACAAAGAACTGATGTCATTCTTTGCCTCATAGACAAGTATACGTGGAAGGACAACGTTTAGAATGTGAGTACTACTAAACTGAACAGCTTTTAACTCTTTCATTTGTTCGAAATGTAGTTTCGTGCTTATGTTCTCATTACATGAGTTTCTCTGCAGGACAGTAACTAAGGTGGAACAGATCTTCCTATTATAAAGTCAGAAGTTCGACTGTAAGTTATCGGCTTAGTTTCTTTTCAAGAAGTCGAATGTAAATCCAGTGACAGCAAACACAATTTTTTACATGTTCAAGAAAAGCACCTCATGTTAATGAGTTAGTTTCATGAGTAGTAAAGGCAGGAAACAATACATAGAGTTCTTTTTAGCTTCTTTAAAAGTTGTAACTTGCTCAAAATATACTTGACTGTGCTGCACAAGTGATGTAAGTGAAGGATTTCATTGTTACATTAGGATGTTTCTTGGTTCTTTGTCCCTATAAAGTTAAGGCCTAACTGATGGCCCAATTTATCATATTTCTTTTTGGTTTCCCACCCGGTGTCCGGTACCCACATTGGAGCCCGACTAAATCTGGATTCGCGCCGGAAAGTCCCACATTGGGGGTAAAGCGCTCCGTAATATTGTTATTGTTCATTCATTTATCATTTTATTTTGTAGAGATACTAAATGCACTAGCAGGGTAGCTCGGGGTGGCTCGACAATGTTAAAAAAAAGAAGACATGTACATGTCTTAGGCCCCAAAATTTAAGGGGTCTTGTTTTTAATAATAATAGGTTATATGTTATTATTTTTTAACAAATATTGAATACTATTCATAGAAAAAGTGAACATTTCATTAAAAATAAAGGGATTATTAGAAGAAATTTAACATATTTGCAGTACTATATCTTATGAAAAATAATGTAAAATAAGAATGGTTATATTATCAGTTGAAAACTAGAAGAAATCAATTATATAAAAAGTTATTAACAATTTAAGTTTAAGGCCCCGTTTGATTTTTGCTTTAGGTCACTAATATTAACAAGTACTTTATCCCAATTTGTATGGCGGTGTTTGACTAGGTACGAAAGTTGAAAAGAAAAAAAAGGAAGACTGAAACCTTACGCATTAAACAAATCATAGAAATTTGTTTAGCTATAAGTCTTTTAAGGGTAAAATGAAAAATTAATTGTTTCTGTAATTTACAAACATTAGAAACATAGTTGGAATCCAATAGTTGTACTGCACTATAATTGTTTTCTATCTACGGCGAATCCAGAATTTAGAGGTTACGGGTGTCACAGTAGATATTACCAGGGACACCTCGTAAATATTTAATAATATGTGTGCCATCGTTTAGTACAGTGGCGTAGCCACACACTTGGACACCCTTCGTCGGAAAAAAATTAGCATATATACAAGTAAAATGATATACGAAATGATTAAATAACATATTTTGGACACCTTAACATAACAAGTTGCTATTTCAGGACACCCTATAAGAAATTTCTGGCTCCGCCACTGGTTTAGTATATATGCAATTTCTTCAATATATATATATATATATATATATATATATATATATATATATATATAACTAGTAAAAGTATACGCGCTTTACGCGTAAATTTAATATCACATACTTTATAAAATAATACTTACAATCTATTAGTCATTAAAATTAAAAAATTATATTATCTTACATAGAAGATTACATAGTAACAAACATTAATGAAACGAAAAATAATAATTATAAATTTTTATCATTTATCTTTCAATCAATCCTCTTTAATTTGATTTTATAATTTATTCTTTTGCCTCCAGAAAGTATTACTATTTGATTTTTTTGAGAAATTAGTTGAACCTCAACATGAGATATAAGTTTTCTAATAAATATTCATAACACTAATTTTGCAGAAATATAAACAAAAAAGTTTAAAACATGTACTGAATTACAACACTTGGTATCATAAAACATTTAATTAATGACTGTAAAAAAAATATACCAGAATCTATAAAACTAGAATGGAAAGATTTTATTCACAAGTATATTGAGACAAAAATAACAGTGTTAGTGAGTCATTCAACCGGAGTCAAGTACTTGAATATTTAATTGTGCAAAAGAAGAAGTTCAGAATTTTCGTTTTTTTAAAATGATAGGAAATCCCTCTATTTATAGACAACTAATGATAGTGTCAACGAATGTTTCTTGTGCCTTATCGAAAATGTCACAACTCTTTGAAAAGTTACAACTTTCGGAAAGGTTAAAACCTTTCATAAAAGTCACAATTTTTCATAAAAGTCGTAACTCGTCATAAAAGTCGCAATTATTCATAAAAGTCACATCTTTTCATAAAAGTCACATCTTTTCATGGAAAGTGATGACTATTTTTGGGTAACTATTCATAAAAGTCGCAATTCTTCATAAAATTCATAACTTTTCGTAAAAGTCACATCTTTTCATGAAAGGGGAAGGCTATATTTGGAAATAAATAAATTTAAAAGGAAATTCTAACGTCGAAACACCAACCCGTCAACACACCTGGATCCTCGGCCAGCAAGTCCCATCACTGATATGGAGCTCGCTCCTTCACCACCTAACTATCCGTTTCCTCCTACACGTGCTGTCACTCGATCTCAAAACAACATCACCAAACCCAAACCAATCATGTAAGTGGTTTTTCAGGATCAAGAGAAATGTGATGGGACCATCGATAGATACAAAGCTCGCCTGGTTGCAAAAAGCTTCACTCAGAGATCAGGTACTGATTTTCACGCCACATTCAGCCCAGTCGTCAAGCCCACCACAGTTCGCATCATCCTCTCTGTGGCAATTCGTCACAATTGGCACCTTCGACAACTTGATGTCAATAATGCCTTTCTCCAGGAAACCTGGACAAGGAAGTGTACATGGCACAACCTCCGAGGTTTACTAGTGATGACAAACCAACACATATATGTCGTTTGCGCAAGACAATCTATGGCTTGAAGCAGGCTCTTCACGCTTGGTACAATGCTCTCACGGTTACCTTTCATCCATAGGCTTTGTTAAGAGAAAATCAGATGCCTCACTACTTGTTAGATATGGTCTAAGTGACGCATTTTTCATCCTCGTCTATGTCGACGATATCATTGTCATTGGAAGCAACACTTTAAGTGTCAATCAGGTTATCACTTCCCTTGCTTCTCAGTTCTCAATTAAAGATTTAGGTAATCTTCATTACTTTCTTGGTGTTGAAGTGATACGCAGCTCTTTAGGTTTAATTCTCACCCAAGCAAACTATGTAAATGAGATTTTAAATGATGAGCTAATGACCGACTGTAAAAGTGTCAACACACCAATGAGTGCCTCTGAGTTACTCACCTTATCTGATGGAACTCACCTGAATGATGCTACACGTTATCGCCGAGTCTTGGGTAGGCTTCAATACCTATCTTTCACAAGACCAGACATAGCCTATGAGGTAAACAAGTTGTCTCAATTCATGCAAGAACCATCAGACCTTCACTGGAAAGCTGTGAAGCGTGTTGTCCGATACCTGTGTGGTACCATTCAACTAGGCCTACGTGTTACTCCCATTAATGACTTCAATCTCCATGTGTACTCTGATGCGGATTGGGGTGGAGACATCTCTGACAGAGTATCTACATCTGGTTACATTCTATTTCTTGATCGCAATCCGATTAGTTAGTCCTCAAAGAAACAAAATACTGTCTCACGCTCCTCCACCGAGTCTGAGTACAAGACGGTGGCTAATGCCCTTTCTGAAACCTTGTGGGTCACCAATCTCCTAAATGAGCTGCGTTTTCCAGTACATCAGCTACCCACAATCTATTGTGACAATCTTGGAGCCACACATTCCTGAGCAAGAATCCTGCCCTCCATAGTCGTGTGAAGCATGCTGCACTGGACTTTCACTTTGTTCGTCACCACTTCAACATCAAAAGGGTTCGTGTTATTCATGTCCATTGTGCCGATCAAATAGCCGATACTCTTACCAAGGCACTGCCTAAATCTGCATTTGAGTATAATCTATTCAAGTTAGGCTTGTTGACCCATCGCCTAACTTTAGGGGGCGTATTGGAGCATCAACAGTTAGTTCAGATAGTAGTTAATAATTATGTCGGTAGTAGTGTTTCATAGTCCTTGCTTATTTAGGAATCTACATTATCTATATGAGGTTAGATGCTCTTAGTTGTATTTTTTTTTAATGATAATATTTACATTCGTTATCGGAAAACAACAAGAAGAATATCATGAAATCTTTATTGAGATCACCTTTCATTCAGGATTCATATTGGTGATACAATGTTCATGGATGCATTGCATACACACTTTTTCTTAGACTAGTAAAGTAGGTTAGTGATGAAAATGTTACCAAAAGGAGGCAACGAATGGACTTCGAACCTTGTACTTACCATTCGTCCATGTAATTGATCCGAAAAATTCTCTCTCTCTAGACATTGCTTTGAAAGTCACTCGATAGCTCAGTTTCTTCTTGTCACTTGTAAACTTCAATTTCTTTGGACTAACTTCGACTCTCAACGCATCTGGTGTTGTTATGGTTGCTGTATATTCTGATTCTTCATCACCGATTCTAGTTAGAGTTCTGGTAACTTTCTTGGTTTCTCTTACTTTGGACAGAGAAACGGCTATTGATGGGTAATTCATGTTAGACATCGACTCATCACTCGAGTTGGCGTGGCATGAAAAGTTGCCTGGAAGTTTCTTCAAGATGAGTTTTATTGTTGATGTGTTATATCCTTGAGAGCAGAGGAATTGCAGGTAGTCTGTGATCTCGTCTCGTATACCAAACCTGGTTGCGATGGTCCAGACAGAGTTGCTACTCCTGCACCAAAATCGTATGGCTGGCAAGGTATTCTCCATATGCACTATTGACTATCACTGGACTCTTTGTATTGCTTTGCTGAAAAGCTATTAAAAGGAAACGAAAGTGATCGAAAAAATGAGATTTGTTTTCGTAAAATT
The DNA here is from genome assembly GCA_022817965.1 of Solanum lycopersicoides. Taxonomy (NCBI): domain Eukaryota; kingdom Viridiplantae; phylum Streptophyta; class Magnoliopsida; order Solanales; family Solanaceae; genus Solanum; species Solanum lycopersicoides. The sequence continues at coordinate 1,821,055 of CM040618.1, forward strand.
CATAAATTGGAGGCACTGATATACTTAAAACTATTATCAGGTTACTACCTGTGGTCATTATAGCTGATCTGATTGCTGACGGACTCCACGAGGGATTCTGAGACTTCAGTTTGCAACAATTGCAGAAACATGAGCACAAGCCATGGAAGTACCTGACTCGATGTTAAATAGCGGTGGTTGTTGGCCAGACCAAGTTACTTCTGTGTCGTTACTAGCGGTCCAAGCTGCAAGTATTGCTGTCCTGGAGCTGCAATGTCCGGCTGCAAGTACATTTGGTACGTGATCTACTTGTAATCTTGCATGAAACATATGTTCTGTTTTATGACGTAAGTATGTAAGTAATCACGAGTCTTACTGTCTCTTCGGAACTATACTATCATGGCACTGTGCAAAGGGCACAGATCGAGCAACAACAACAACAAACCCAGTGTAGTTCCGCAAGTGGGATTTGGGGAGGGTAGTACGAAGACCTTACCCCTAAATTTGAAACAAGTAAAATTAGAATAAGTAATGCTTACTTTCAAGGAGGTTAGAGTGTTATAATTAGGGCCTCTTGATGAAGAAGAAAGCCACGACAGGAGCCGGTTTGAAATTATCTACACCAACAGTTGGTAGAATTGTTGCCACCGGTTCCTTTAGAAAACATGAAGGTGAAATTAGCAAGTCGATATGTTACCCCACGAGTTCTTATTGAGCAGTAAAGTGAGTACATTGTTGAGTTGATGTAAGAACGAATCCTTATGCCGTCTCCTTGAGTAACTACTGCCCCGGAAATGATCCATTTTAGGTGCTGTTATGAGCTCATCATCGGGAAGACTTAATATAAATCCGATCCCACCCTTTTTCTTCACTTCATCCAGCCTTCCTTCGAGTGAATAGTCATCGTCGAGATGGTCACAGATAATAATTTTTCCCTTGACTTTGTGTTCGTCTAGTGTATCTGGTTCACAGTCACTGAAACATTGCCAAAGTTAGTCGCGAGTATGCAAAGAAGTTATTTCCTATGAAGCCCCGGAAATGGAAACTGATAAATTTAATTTCCAATTACCTTGCTTCACCGTCATAAACAAATTCCGAGTCTATTTTGACCGATAGACTGTCTGCCAACGGATAAACTGGAGATTTCTGAGATCGGAAAAGCTAATACCTCCACCCTGAAAATTAAAAAAGGCATTAAGAGATGTCGATATATCGAATAACTATGTTTTTTTTTTCTTTTAAAAACCTTAATTAGTATGTTTCCACCCAAGTGAATATGTGTCTCAATGTTTCTGTCAATGTTTGCAGCAACTGTGAAAATCCAAGGAGCAACATTGACAACAGATTCCGATGAAGGCCCATCGTTTCCACCAGAGGCAACAACGAAAATGCCCTTCTGTACAGCATGGAAGGCTCCGATGGCAATAGGATTTTTCGAGAACTCAAACTCTGCTCCAGCTGGTTGACCAAATGATAAGTTGATGATATCGACCCCGTCTGCAATAGCATCATCAAATGCTTTCATAATATCCGATCCACTGCATCCAGAATAAGGCTTGCACGTACGGTACACTGCAATCCTTGACCCTGGAGACCGCCCTTGGCTGTTCCTCCTGCTATGCCGTAATAGGATGCACCTGCCACTGGACTCCCTGCTGCTATGGCTGCAACGTGAGTACCATGCCCGTCGTGATCCTAGGTGTGCCCGTAAAACGTGTTTTAGCTTCGCCAGGTT
>CM040618.1:1823704-1843928 GCA_022817965.1 Solanum lycopersicoides
TCATAAAAACCTTGCTCCGATAATTCCTGATGCAATCTTTCTAATCATTAAACTACTTTTCCACGTATATATGGGATAACTTATCCCATCACTATGGTATAAATGAATAAGTAATCCCATGACTATCTAATACCTCCAACCAAACGCAAGATAAAATAATCCTACATTTTATACTGGGATTATATGGGATTATTATACGTTATACCTCACACCAAATGACTCCTAAGTTCTTCACAATTTACTGTGATTCCTATTGTAGCCAAAAAATGAAAAGAACTGTGTTTGTTGATAGATAAGTGTTACAACTTTATAGAGGTCCTGACCCGAATAACAACTAAGTCAACAAATTATATCATGAAAGTCAAAATACGGAAGAAGAATTAAGTGAATTATTGTATGCAATTCATTGTCTTCTAGAAGCTCTTAATGGAAGCATGACACTTTCTTTCCTACTTCAAGCCTATGCTGCTCGGATTTCCAAAAATGTTGCTGCACCCGTTGATATTTTTTAAGAGTCCAAGCAACATAGCTTCAAGCAGATTGGGTTATCACTTTCAGGTGAAACTTTGAGGATTGAGTAATAGAGATTCAGGCAACTATTACAGAGACTACAGAAAGTGAGCCTTGCAGAATACTCCATATTCACTTAAATGGAGATCACGATAGTTTCCTACTCCGTGATAACCACCTTGACATGAAATAAAATAGAGGGGGTAACAAGCTACAAGCGGCCAACATTAGATACTTTAAGCATGAGGAACTTTGATGACATATAAAAGCATAGAGACATGACAGAGAGATATACCATGGTTTGTCCAGCAAGAACCACAGCAACACCAGTAATGGAACTATCCTTAATGATCTCTTCGAGTCCAGCATCACCCCACTTACATTCCACATTTGGGAAATGCTTCTGTGCTATTTCAACAGCACTTCTGGCAGATTCCTAACAAACGTATATACATTCTTATGACTCTTTAGAAGTAAAGATGATGACAAATAATAATTTGATTGACAGAAAAGGTACACAAAGAGATCCGGTAGATATTATCTAACTGAAACTTTTATTTCAAGAAAGCGCACAAACTAGAATACACAAAGTTTTCATTTTCAAATCCACAACAAACACCAGCAAATAAGTATTGTGCATTTCCCCGGCAACCCAATTTTCACTTTCAAGAACAATGCTACACTAGACTGCATAAAGTTTCTATTTTCATCAAATAGAGGTAATCCACTAACAAATGCATTCAAATAGCAGAAGTTTTATAGTTTATAACTTGTAGTTCCCAAACAATTCAATTCTTGCTGTCAAGGTCAATGCAACAACTACCATGGTGGGCCTGAGGAGAGGTAGCGTAGGCCTAAAAGTATTGGAGAGAGATGTCTTGAGGTGATTAGGCAGGACATGGCACAGCTTCAGCTCACTAAGGACATGACCTAGATAGGAAGGTGGGGAGGTCGAGAATTAGGGTAGAAGATTAGTACATAGGCAAGCTCATTTCTTTTCCATATCAGGAGTAATAGTGTTATTTTTGTATTTTCTTATTCTTAGATTTATTACTACTCGTTTATTTTCTTATTCTTAGATTTATTACAACTCGTTTCTTTCGCTTCGATTATCATATTATCATATGCAGAAGATTCTCTTTCCACAAAAACCCAGTGCATAGCTTTTAACAATGATTTAAAAAAATGAAAGAAAACAAACAGCTAGACTACATAAAGATCCCATTTTATCAAACCCCGGAAACTAAAATCCCTAAACAAATGCATACAAAGACAGTCCCATTTCATAGCTTTGAACAATGATACAAGAAAAAAGAACAATTCCACAGCTAAACTACATAAAGATCCAATTTTTATCAAACCCCACAAACTAAAATCCCCAAACAAATGCAGGAATAACTTTCTTTCCAGCAAAAACTCAGTTCATAGCTTTGAACAATGATTCAGGAACAATTCCACATCTAAACTACATAAAGATCCAATTTTTATCAAACCCCACAAACTAAAATCCCCTACAAATGCAAAAGAAACTTTCTTTCCACAAAAAACCCCAATTCATAGCTTTGAACAATAATTAAGAATTCTACAGCTAAACTACATAAAGATCCATTTTTTATCAAACCCCACAAACTAAAATCCCCAAACAAATGCAGAAGAACTTCTCTTTCCACAAAAAACCCAATTCATAGCTTTCAACAATAATTCAAGAAATGGAAAAAAAATATTAAAAGTGGAAGCAAAATCATTATTTACCTCAGTTCGACTCCAAATAGCTCTGAGAATAAAGAGATTAGAAATCTCAGCTAATCTAGGAATATATTGAGTTTTAACAAAAATGCCAGCTCCAAGAATGGCTAGTTGAGGAAGCTGAGCCATTGCAGATCTTAAAAATACTGATTGATCTGAACACCTTATTGTTCAATTTCACCACTGCTAATCCCCTGCTACTCCTTTCTAATTTTTTTTAATTTATTTATTTTTATTTTAGTCAATTTTTAATAAAAAGTAGGATTTTTTTGTTTTTATTATTTGAGTGTAATTCATGTGAAAATTGATATAAATGCTAGAATCTAGATAATCCTCACAACAATCTGAATTAATTTTAGTAAGACTTTCTCAGTTTATACTTATTTTTTTTTTAAAAAGTGATATGTTAAACATATATTGTAGCATAATACATAAATATAATTCTTAGATGACATGAGTTTTTATTAATACACATTAGTAGGAGTGTGAATAATCGAACAAAAAAAATGTTATTAGGTTATTGTTGTTGTGTTATTGGGTTAACAGTTTTTTAATGGTTTTATAAAAGAAATTATTGGATTATCGATTTTTAGTATTGGGTAAATCGATAACTCATTAAGACGATAGTAAGTTACTATTATACCCTTCATAAATATTAAATATTTATAATTTAACATAACTATATATTATATCAGTACTATATATTGCGGTCTACACACTTTACATGTCATAGTATTTCTACTTAACATAAGAAATTTCATATTATGTTTTGGTTGTAACATGTTATTGTAACTTTCGTACTACATCTACTCCTATTGATGCAATTTTTCATTATATTTTTTGTTTCACTATATTAAAGTATTTACAGTTTGTCTCATTGTATCGTCCAAATTGTTAGAGAAGTGAGAAATCATATATTTATTTTATGAGTATTTTCTTATTGGGTAAATCGAAATCGAACCGTTAATGATCAAAAATCAATAAATCAAAAAATCGATAAAAAAATATCTTATTAATTTATTATTAATTGGTTTAGCGTATTTAAAAACTGATAAACCAAACCGATAATATAATATATAAAACTGAACCAAACCGACCGATTCAAAAAAAAATTATATTTAATAAATGCCGGGTTGGTAGATAAGATTATGACATGTGTGTGTCTGCCAGTATCAAGGGTATATATGCTCTAATTTTTTAACATCAGAGGCACCAATATCTCAAAAGTATGACGGAGGGTATCTGCATACTATTTACGACAGTTTGAAATATATTTATCTTGTGCAATACTTATCTATTTTAAACATTTTTTCCTAGTACTTTTCTATTATTAAAATCAATATTAGAATTCTTTCTTCTTCTTTTTTTTTTAAAAAAAAAACTCTCTTAACACACAACCCCCTTGTAGATTAATTAGCTTGCTTTAAAATATATTTATTGAAAGGAATAAAATCCAGGGGGGAAAAAAGGAATAAAGATTCTTGTTATTTTTGTTTTTTCTTCTTGTTTTTATATTTAAATATTACTTCTACAAATGTTAGTTTTACATGTGTTGAAAATTTTGATGACAAATGCCGGCCTATTTGTGACATAATTAAGTGTGACTAATTATGTCATCTTCAATTAATTTTATAATAATTGTTCCCCAATCATAAACCAAAACTTTGAACTTTAATAATAAAATATAAATTAGTTAAATTTAATAAGTATTAATAAAGCTAGAGTTCATTAGTTTTAGTTAAGTGGTTTTTTTTTTATATTCTAATACAACTAAGAAGGATATAAAGTGGAATATCCATAAAATTTTAGTGATTCTAAGCCGAACTTATAAAAGATATAAGTTGGTGAAAAATATAATCATAGTTTGAAAAATAAAAATAATATAATTATTTTTTTTCATATTGAAGAGATTCAAATCACTTCTTCAAAATCTTCATTGATTCAATAATATAATTCTTGATTTCTTTTCCTTCCGACAATATTTGAAAATATTGTGATATAGTTTTTTAAAAATATGAAATTTAAAATCTTAAATATAAATATGTTATCTGCTATACTAAATAAAGATCAACTAAAGTGAAATGATAAAAAATTGAATTTATGATTTCTGAATTCGAAAAAAGGCATGGTTTCAATCAAAGTTAGGTTATTTTAGCTTTAACTTGCTCTTGAAAAAGGTGATTTGATAATGTAAAAAAATTATTTACGCTAATGGTGTATGTTACTTCATTCATCTCAAATTATCTATCGTGATTTCTAAAAATAGTTTCTCAGAATTCTTTGTCATTTTAGAAGTTTATCAGATAAAATTAATGATTTTTTCCTGTTTTATCGTTAGTAGTGATTGTTTTAGAGGACTACAAACGTATCAATAGAATAAATATTTAATAAAGAGTGATTATATCTTAAGACATAAAATAAATGTGTAAAAAAAATATGAAAAAATAATTTGAAACGGAGGAAGTATTTAGTTACTTTAAACTCGAAAATTATACCTTTTCACAATTTTTATAATTAAAACGGACTTCACAATGTTATGAGTGAGGCAAAAGATGGAATATCCCATAAAATATTCATAGAATAAAAATTTAAAATTTAAAAAATACAGTCAAAAAATTAATTAACGGAATTTACTAAGAAAAATTGATAACTATATATATATACACTTTGTTTTGTTACCATTGTGAAATTAAGAAACATCTCTTTTGTGTTTCTAAAAATCCTTTACTATATACTCTCAAGTTGAATTAAAAGTTGACAAAGGTTTGATTTTTATTAATTATGTATATTTTATTTTAATTTTTTTTTTGCCATTTGTCATTTAAATGTAATTATTTAGTTATTATAGATGTTTCATGATTTGGTTTAATTTTTTGCTCACATCACCTCTCATTTTCAAGTTAGTTTGAGGAAAAAAAAACATTTTTTGGGGGATTAGTTGTAATTTTTTTGGGATTGTTTTCTTTTTCTTGTGTTGTGTTTTTAAATTAGTTCATTGTTTATGTTTCATGTATTAATCATCATCACATGCATAATATAATAGGGTAGGTAACATATTTTTTCAAAAATATTTAGCGATAATTGCGTTAATGTCATTATATTCAGAATAGCTAAAAGTCTTTATCAATATTTATATAAAGTATTGATTATAAATATTCATATTTATTCTGATCGCTAAATCTTTTATTTGTTATAGTGAAAGCATCACTTGTTAGCAGGGTATGAAAAAGGGTGAGTCGCACCTTAAGTAGCGTGATTGTAGTTTGTGTAATACCGTTATGTAATTGCATAAATAGATACATTAATAAAGAGTGTTAAAGTCTTTATCAACTTTAGTTAAATGTCATTTTATCCAGTGTCGCTAAAGGTTTTAGAGACATTTACAAAGAGTGCTAAGTGCCGTTAAAAATACATATTTAGTGGCAATTAAGCTATTGCCGTTAATTAATTGCCGCTAAAGATCATTTTTGATGTAGTGTCATGTTTATAAATTTAAAAATGAGTGACGGGTCAAAAATACACTTAAATATCTCTTTTTTTTTTTAATTTCATACATGTAATTAAGTTTTTTATTTGAACTATCACCAATTATTTATCAAAACACATCTCAACTATCAATTGTTCCTTTTTCCTGCCTATATAATGGTGATATTTCAGGTAGGTAGGAAAATGAAGCAATTGATACATAATCGAGATATGTTTTGATGAATAGTTAGTGACAATTCAAATTGAAAACTTGTATAAATAATAATTTATGCATGAAACTCAAAAAATTCCAAATAAAATACTTAACAAGTGACAAATAGAAGAATATTATGTTGATTCTATTTTTTGAACAATGTCTTGTTGAGAAGAGACTTTTCTCTTTGTTTGTTTCTTCTTTTATTTTGAGATTTATTTATATATTGGTTTTACATTGGCAAGTACATCCAGAAAAAAAAAAAATTGACTATTGTTTTAATCAATTAAATATATTTTTTTATCAACAAGTTCTGTTCTTTTCTTTTTGCCATATGTAGTTTTGATTATAGAAATATTCAGCATATTCTTTATACTTAAAAATAATAACATCATCAAAATTCAAGATTACATCTTCTTGATTTTTTTTTTTTTAGTTTTCATTTGAAACTTGGACTATAATGGAAGTTGAAGTTAGATGCAAGAATTCTTAATAAATGTAGAGTTTAATTTATGATTAGTGTACTGACAGTTGTTAGTATGAAAATTCTTCAAATATATTATCTCATTTCGAATAGTTTAAGGGCAAAACTGACTTTTTTCCCTTGTTCTGGTGGGATATTTAACGGCAAGGGTATTTTTGAGCTATTTGACTTGTTGGAAGGCATTTTTGTTCAAAAAATGAAGTAGATGGGAGAGTTGTTCTATTACGAATAATTCAAGGGTAGTTTGGTCATTTTCCTTAATTACATAAAGTAATAATAATGCAGATTTGTATTATTTCTCACTGATCATAAAAATTCAATATTTACATCTTCTTGAAGTTGAAGGGCTAGAATTCTTCGTATATGTAGAGTTTATGATTCGTTCACCGACAGTGTAATGAGCTATAGACGGTTATATTTATCGTGTTAGTATGAAAATTCTTCGAAGCTATTGTCTCATTTCAAATAGTTCAAGGAAAAAATTGTCCCTTTTTGAGCCATTTGGCTTGTGGGTAAGGCATTTTTGAGCCAAAAACGAAACGGATGGAATAGTTCTAGTACGAATAGTTCAAGGGTATTTTGGTCATTTTACCCTACTTAAAGTAATAATGATGCAGGCTTTTGTATTATCTCTAACTTTGATCATCAAAACTCAAGATTTACATCTTCTTGAATTCCCTTTGTTTTCATTAGACCATAATGGAAGTTGAAGTTATAGGCTAAAGTTTTTAGTATTCTGTTTCAGCAGATGGCGAAAAGCGCAATGGATGGTCAAAAATCTATTGAAGATAAATTTTCAAAGATACATCCATGTTTTCCAGTGAACACAAGAATAGCTATAGTAGGAGCAGGTCCAAGTGGAATATCAGCAGCTTATGCATTGTGTAATCTTGGCTACAACAATGTGACAGTAATCGAAAAACATCACTCAGTCGGTGGCATGTGTGAATCTGTTGATATTGAAGGTACGCGAAAATGTCTTATATAGTATTCATGTTATGTGCACTGACAGCGTAATATAGAGTAGTAAACTTGCTATAGCCAGTTAAATTGCACATGGAGTTCATGTTATGTGCACTGACAGCGTAATATAGAGTAGTAAACTTGCTATAGCCAGTTAAATTGCACACGGAGTTCATGTTATGTGCACTGACAGCGTAATACAGAGTTGTAAACTTGCTATAGCCGATTAAATTGCATATAGTGTTCATGTTATGTGCACTGACAGCGTAATATAGAGTAGTAAACTTGCTATAGCCGGTTAAATTGCATATAGAGTTCATGTTATGTGCACTGGCAGCGTAATATAGAGTAGTAAACTTGCTATAGCCGGTTAGATTGCACTACTAGTGTATAAATTCTTTATACTGTCAATGTGATAGCTCATCGAGAAATATCACTCGGTTGGTGGCATATGTGTATCTGTTGATGTTGAATGTATACACAAATGTCATATATAGAGTTTATGTTATGTGCATTGACAGCGTAATATAGAGTAGTAAACTTGCTATAGCCTGTTAAATTGCAGTACTAGTGTATAAATTCTTTATACTGTCAATGTGACAGTGTGACAGCTCATCGAGAAATATCACTCGTTTGGTGGCATATGTGTATCTTTTGATGTTGAATGTATACACAAACGTCACATATAGAGTTTATGTTCTGTGCACTGACAGTGTAATATAGAGTAGTAAACTTGCTATAGCCGGTTAAATTGCACTACTACTGTTAGCGGAAACGTGAAACTAAAGAACAAGAAAGAACAACAATATTTAACGTGGTTCGGATCAAAATGATCCTATGTCCACCAAAGAACAACTGCACTGATATTTATTTCACTCTACAAAGAATACAAGTGAAATACTACAAGAGAGAAAACACAAATGCCTTAGAAGGTGAGAAGGCAAGTGAGAGGATGATTTGAAAATGAATTAAGAGCTACCTATTTATAGGAATAAATTCATCCTATTGATGTCATCCATGACATCACTATGTGTCAAAATTGTCAAGGTTAAGATAGCAAACCATTTTATGGTTTGCCTAACTTTCACCTACCAAGATACAATCTTTGACTTGAATTTTGTACTAATTATCTTCCTACCAAATATTCATATTAATTCATCTTCCATTTAGTTTGATTCCACAAGAACCAAAACCAACTCTTTCAATCTCCACCTTGGTTTGTGTTCCAAGCATGCGTATAAACAACTCCGGCCAAAACTTCTAAGCTTACTGGGCAATCCCATTGTAAGAAACAAGAAGAATCAAACCTTTGTTGAACATACCAGCTCCACCTAGCAGTTGTTCTCTTAGAGTTGCATCAATTGATGCATACTCCCGCCAAGTCCTTGCAGTGTGCAAACTTGGCAAGCGGGACTATTTTGGTCAACATGTCTGCAGCGTTATCGTCTGTGATAACCTTCTCAACCTTGATAGCTCCCTTTTCTACGACATCTCGAATAAAATGAAATCTGACATCAATGTGTTTGGTGCGCTCATGAAATCTTTGATTTTTAATCAAATGAATAGCACTTTGACTATCACATTTTAGAATTGATTTAAGCTGAACTGAACTCAATTCTGCCACCAAACCTTTCAACCAGATAGCTTCTTTCACTGCCTCCGTTGCTGCCATATATTCTGCTCTGTTGTAGACAAAGCGACAATCGACTGTAAAGTCGATTTCCAACTAACGGCACTGCCAACGAGAGTAAAGATGTATCCAGTTGTGGACCTCCTTCGATCAAGATCCCCTGCATAGTCAGAATCAACATAACCGAGAATTGAAATACCTTCACTTTTCGAAAGGTTAGGCCAACATCAGGAGCTCCTTTGAGATATCTCAATATCCACTTGACAGCTTCCCAGTGCCTTTTTCCTGGATTTGCCATGTACTTGCTTACCACACTTACAGATTGGGCAATATCTGGACGTGTGCATACCATAGCATACATAATGCTACCAACTGCACTCGCATAAGGAACCTTTGACATATGCTCCACCTCATCTAGATTGAGGCATTTGTAACTCTGAAAGCTTGAAATGAGAAGCTAACGGTGTACTTACAGGCTTGCTCATATGCATATTGAATCTTTCAAGAACTTTTCCGATGTACCTCTTCTGAGAAAGATGTACAACACCATTTTCTCTTGAAATTTCCATTCCAAGGATTTTCTTTGCAACTCCTAGATCCTTCATGTCAAATTCCTTGCTCAACAGTTTCTTCAAAATATTTATCTCTGTGATGTTGTTAGCAGCAATAAGCATATCATCAACATACAACAATAGATAAATCATAGAGTTACCAGACATCTTCTTGTGATACACACAACTATCAAATGCACTCCTCGAAAATCCATGTGTAGTCATGAATGCATCAAACCTCTTGTACCACTGTCTAGGGGATTGCTTCAAACCATACAAAGACTTCTTCAGTTGGCATACATGGTCTTCTTTTCCTTCAGCTAGGAAACCTTCTGGCTGATCCATATAGATTGTCTCTTCTAGATCACCATGTAAGAAAGCAGTTTTGACATCAAGCTGTTGAAGCTCTAAATCAAATTGTGCAACCAATGCTAGTAGCACGCGAATTGAGCTATGTTTCACGACTGGAGAAAATCTCATTGTAGTCAATTCCCTCCTTCTGACTGAAACCCTTTGCAACCAATCTCGCCTTGAACTAGCATCTTCCACTTCTGAATACCTTCTTTCTTTCTGTAGACCCATTTGCATCCAACTGTCCTCATCCCCTTTGGCCTTTTAACTAAGACCCATGTATCATTTTTGTGAAGAGACTCCATCTCTTCCATCATGGCTAACTGCCATTGTGCAGCATCTTTGCAAGAAGTTGCTTCAACATACGAAGAGGGCTCGAGATCCTTAATCTCTTCTTCTGCAGCTACGAACGCATGTGCAATCAGATTTTCTTGCTCTATAAGACGTTCCGGTTTCCGTATCTGCCTTTTGTCCCTTCCCTTCGCAATTGTGTATGGTTCATTGGAAGCAAGTTCTTTAAGATCTGCATCTTTTGACTCATCAATTTGAGTCTCTTGATCCCGTTCCTTGGTAAGCTCCACCGGTAGCTCCACCTGCTCGTTGTTCTCGTTTCTAGATAACTCCACAGAAACTTTACGAGGATCAAGTATAGAGGATTCATCAAAGGTAACATCTCTACTAACTACAAATTTGAGTAAAGACAAACACCATAGTTTGTACCCTTTTACTCCATCTACATACCCTACGAATATGGCCTTTTTAGCCCTTGGTTCAAGCTTACCTTCATTAACATGATAATAAGCTGGACACCCAAATATTCGCAAGTATGAATAGTTAGAGGGTTCACCTGACCAGACCTCATTCGGAGTCTTAAAGTCAATCGCTGATGCTGGAGACCGATTGACAATATGAGAAGCAGTATGAACTGCTTCAGCCCAAAATACTTTGGACATCTTAGCTTGTAAGAGCATACAACGAGCCTTCTCAAGAAGAGTTCTGTTCATTCTCTCGGCAACTCCATTCTGCTGTGGTGTGTGCCTGACCGTCTTATGCCTTGCGATCCCATGAACCTTGCAGAAATCATTGAACTCTTCACTGCAAAACTCCAAGCCATTGTCCGTGCGAAGATACTTGATTTTCCTCTCCATTTGATTTTCAACCAAAATCTTCCACTCTTTAAATGCTTCAAAAGCATCACCTTTTGTCTTCAGGAAACGCACCCAAACCTTTCGTGAAAAATCATCAATGAATGTGAGAAGATACCTCTTTCCTCCCTTCGATGGAAGCTTAGAGGGACCCCATAAATCTGAATGGATGTAGTCTAGCACCTCTCCCGTCTTGTGCTTGCCAGTGCTGAAGCTGACCTTTTTCTGCTTCCCTAAGACGCAGTGCTCACAAAATTCAAGTGTGCTGATCTTCTCACCATTCAAAAGGTTGCGGTTGCTCAACATCTCCAATCCTCGTGCGCTCATATGGCCTAGTCTCATGTGCCATAATTTTGCCTTGTCATCATTAGATAACTGCACTGTAGATGCATTTACAGAGCCAATAATGGTGCTTCCCGCAAGTGTGTAGAGGCCATCCTCCAGCTTGGCCTTCAACATGACTAAAGACCCTTTAGTCACTTTCATAGTTCCTCCTTCACTCATGTACTTATAGCCTTGTTTATCTAAAGTACCCAGGGAGATCAAATTCTTCTTTAGATCAGGAACATGACGGACTTCTGTAATAGTCCTCACGATTCCATCATGGCAGCGAACATGAACTGAACCAATGCCAACTATTTTACAAGTTGCATTATTGCCCATTAATACAGTTCCTCTGCTTGTTTCATAGCTGCTGAACCAATCTTTTCGGAATGTCATATGCAGAGTACAACCAGAGTCTAAGACCCATTTGTTGTCATAGACTCCACTATTGCATGATGTTGTTAGTACATAATCATCATCATTATCATGTACTTGCTCAACAATGGATGCGCTCGCCTTTTCTTTGGACTTCGACATAGGGCAATCTCGTTCAAAGTGCCCCTTCTTGTGACAGCCCCAACATTCCGCATTCTTTTTGTTCACACGAGACTTTGATCTGTACTTCGATTTTCTCCTTCCCTGTTGGCTAGTACGACCTCTTACAAAGAGTCCACTAGCTTCGTCACTTTTGTCTCCTTCAAAATGCATCCGCACATCACAAGAAATTAGTGCTTGCCTCACTTGCTCAAGTTTAATAGGTTGTTTGCTATACATCATTGAATTCTCAATATCACGATATTTTGAAGTCAATGAAAATAGTAAAGAACATGCAAGTGTCTCCTCGTCCTTTTTAATTCCAGCAGTTTGTAAGTCCATCACAAGTTTATTGAACGCATCTAGATGGTCTTGCAACAAAGTACCTGAATCCATCTTAAATGTATGAAGACGCCGTTGTAACAACATCCTTGTTGTCACTGACTGGTCCTGGTAAAGCCCTTCCAGCTTTTCCCATAATTCTTTGGCCGTCTCTTCGGTACTTGTACTCACTTCACAAAGTACGTTAGGTGCAAGGGACAGTTGGATTGCACTCAATGCATCTCCTTCAATCTTTTCCTTGTCGGAATCCGATATCTTATCGGGGTACTTTCCGTCAATAGCATGGATTGAACCTTCCCGCCGCAGTAACGCTATCATCTGGATTTTCCAGATATTGAAGTTGTTGCGCCCACTAAATCTATCAATTTCAAACTTCATGGAACTCATTCTTTTACTTGTTCTTCCTTTTCTACTATAATGTATTTGGAACTACAGAAAACCAAAGTAATCCTTTTCTGATGTGGAAGTTCAGACTGTGCTGCAACCACAGAGCATACTCAGACAGAACCTTGGCTCTGATACCAATTGTTAGCGGAAACGTGAAACTAAAGAACAAGAAAGAACAACAATATTTAACGTGGTTCGGATCAAAATGATCCTATGTCCACCAAAGAACAACTGCACTGATATTTATTTCACTCTACAAAGAATACAAGTGAAATACTACAAGAGAGAAAACACAAATGCCTTAGAAGGTGAGAAGGCAAGTGAGAGGATGATTTGAAAATGAATTAAGAGCTACCTATTTATAGGAATAAATTCATCCTATTGATGTCATCCATGACATCACTATGTGTCAAAATTGTCAAGGTTAAGATAGCAAACCATTTTATGGTTTGCCTAACTTTCACCTACCAAGATACAATCTTTGACTTGAATTTTGTACTAATTATCTTCCTACCAAATATTCATATTAATTCATCTTCCATTTAGTTTGATTCCACAAGAACCAAAACCAACTCTTTCAACTACTGTATAAATTCTTTATACTGTCAATGTGATTGTGTGAAAGTGTGACAGCTCATCGAGAAACATCACTCGATTGGTGGCATATGTGTATCTGTTGATGTTGAATGTATACACAAACGTCATATATAGAGTTTATGTTCTGTGCACTGACAGTGTACAAATCGCTATAAACTCGTTTTATATGTAGGTTGTTTTAGTTTGAGGTTCTGTTATATGTAGAATAGTTTGTATGTTGCAGGAAAAAATTATGATCTTGAAGGTATACACAAACGTTGTATATAGAGTTTAGTCCTGTGTACGTTGACAACGTAAAATAGAGTAGAAAACTGCTATAGCTGGTTAAGTTGCAGTACTGGTGTAAACATTACATATATTGTCTGTGTATATAGTTTAAACGCGTTTTATATGTAGGTTGTTTTGGTTTGAGGTTCGAGTGGTGACATATCTTTTGTTTTAACAGGACGAATTTATGATCTCGGAGGTCAAGTTCTTGCAGCAAATAGTGCTCCAACAATTTTCCATTTGGCAAAGGAAACAGGAAGTGAGCTTGTAGAACTAGACTCACATAAACTTGGATTAATTGATAACCAAACAGGGAACTATCAGGACAATAAAGTTGCAGATGATTATGTATCTGTTATATCACTGACATTAGAACTTCAGGTAAGTTCAGCTTGTTTAAACTTCAGTCAAACCACTCCATAACGTAGTTTGTCCGTATATTTTTTTGGCTGCTGTAGCGAAATGTTGTTATAAAGAATACATAATAAACAGTCATGTTGTTATAGAGAGGTTTTTGGCCGTTATAGTGAAATGTTGTTATAAAGAGGTTTGACTTGATATTTTATTTTAACAGGACAAAGCAAAGGATTCAGGTAGAATTGGAATTCATGCTGTGAGTGATCTTGCTTCTGATATGACACCTGCATTTCTTGAAAGCCGCGGATTCAAGTCCGTTCCAAAATCTGTTGCATATGGCTACACTGCTTCTGGATATGGATTTGTTCAAGACATGCCTTATGCATATATTCACGAGTTCACTCGAACATCTATGGATGGGAAAATTCGACGTTTCAAAAATGGATACACTAGTCTGTGGAAGAAAGTCAGTGAATCTTTGCCAATAACAGTCATGTTGCAAACAGAAGTGCTTACAGTCAGACGCAACAGTACAGGCGTCGAAATTGATGTCAAAAACAGCAGTAGTGATTTAGAAAGTATGGAGTTTGATAAAGTGATATTATCCGGGGCATTTCCTTTTAGGAGCGGGAGGACTTATAGATCACCATCTTCTATTTCAGCAGGTATGACAAGCTATGTTGCTCAGACACTTCAAAAATGTCAGCGGTAGTGCATTTTTTTGGAGGATCCAATAAGGGTGCTGCAACATTTTTAAAGAGTTCGAGCAACATAGATGATAAACTATATGTCAAGATTATGCAGCCTTGTCTGTGTTTGAGTTTCCGCTACCTTTGATGCTAATGTTAGTTTAATCCAACAGATCCTGAAAATGGAGTGCTGCAATTGAGTGAACTTGAAAAGGAGTTGTTCAGTCAAGTACAGACCATCGACTATTACACGACGGTTCTGAAGATTAAAGGACTAGAACACATACCAGTTGGATTTTATTACTTTGAGGAATTTATGGATGATCCTGCAACAATAGGAAATCCAGTTGCCATGCAGAGATTCTATTCCGATACAAACGTCTTCCTGTTCTGGTCTTATGGTAACTCAGCAAACGTCAAGGGTTCAACAGTTTTACAGCTTGCGGTTGATGCTGTCAAAAGAATTGGAGGTGAAGTTGAAATGGTTGTCCTGCAACGACGATTCAAGTACTTTCCTCATGTAAATAGCCAAGGTATATAATGCTTATTACTAAAAGAACACGATGCTCGAACACTCAAAAAATGCTCCCACACTGTGTCGGATCCTCCAAAAATGCACAACTCCCGGAGGATCCAACACTCACCTGGTGGAATTTTTGAGGAGTCCGAGTAACATAGCTAAAAATTTGGTGTAACTAACCTTCTTTGGAACTCGAACACAGATATGAAGGACGGTTTCTATGACAAGATAGAAAACCAGCTACAAGGTCAGAAAAACACTTATTATGTAGGTGGATTAATGGCATTTGAGCTTACTGAAAGAAATTCATCCTATTCCATGGCCTTAATTTCCAAGCACTTTGCAAATACTGATCCACAACCGGGATTTCCTTACGTTAAGGTACTCGAAACAGAAAATGACTTAAATACTGCAGTTTAAGTTGCATTTGAAGTGTGGAATGTGAAATAATTCAATTCAAAAACTATTGTTTTTGCAGAGATTATTCCCCCTCTTATCTGATTGCTCGGATAAGAATCCGAAAGCTCTGAAAGAATCTCAGCAAGTGGAATTCCCGGAATTGTCTAGCCTTGATGGTTATTTGAAGTACTGGGCTAATCATAACATAACCTGCAAGAAGACATTGTACAAATGGATTAGTGAAGAAGGACAAGTAGTTAACGAGAGGACGTATGAAGAACTTAATGCTAATGCTTCTTGTATTGCTCAGAAGCTGTTGTCTAGTCGAAAACCAGTAATGAAGCAAGGTGACAGAGTTCTCCTAGTTTACGTCCCGGGACTTGACTTTATTGATGCTTTCTTTGGGTGCTTCAGAGCTGGTGTATTGCCTGTCCCGGTACTTCCATCAGATCCAATGCAAAGAGGAGGACAAGCACTACTCAAGATTGAAAACATTGCTAAATCATGCAATGCAGTGGCTATTTTGTCGACTACTGGTTATCATGCAGCTGTTCGATCAGGCTCCGTGAAGCAGTTTATATCACTGAACCGTAAAAATGGTACAAGCTCCGCTCGTTGGCCTAATCTTCCATGGATACACACAGACTCTTGGGTTAAGAATGCCAAAGAAATGCATTCTAATAGCAATGACAAGTTTGAGCCTCAACCGGACAATGTATGCTTTCTACAATTCACATCAGGGTCAACAGGAGATGCTAAAGGAGTTATGATAACTCATGGTGGTTTAATCCATAACGTGAAGTTAATGCGGAAAGTATACAAAAGCACATCAAACACAGTACTAATAAGCTGGCTTCCTCAGTACCACGATATGGGACTTATCGGTGGCCTTTTCACAGCTTTAGTAAGTGGAGGATCAGCAGTTTTGTTTTCTCCGATGACATTCATCAGGAACCCTCTCATGTGGCTCGAGACGATGAGCAAGTACAAAGCAACTCATAGTGCTGGACCAAACTTTGCGTTTGAGCTCGTTGTCCGGAGGTTGGAGGCTAAAAAAGAGAAGCAGTGGAAGTATGATCTTTCATCACTCAAATTTCTAATGGTTGCTGCTGAACCAGTAAGGCAGAAAACTCTCAAGAATTTTATTGAGCTCACGAGACCTTTCGGTCTTTCCCAAAGAGTGATGGCTCCTGGCTATGGATTGGCAGAAAACTGTGTCTTTGTAAGCTGTGCTTATGGGGAAGGAAAACCAATCTTGGTGGATTGGCAAGGAAGAGTAGGTTGCGGCTACACGAATCAAAATGAGGCGGATGTTGATATCAAAATAGTTGATCCGGAAAGTGGCGAGGAGCATGATGAATCCGAAAGGGAAGGAGAAATATGGATCAGCAGTCCTAGTGCAGGCATTGGATACTGGGGCAGGGAGGAACTGACTGAGAAAACTTTCAGAAACAAGCTCGGTTCGCATTCTGAAAAGGTATACACAAGAACTGGAGACCTTGGAAGGATAATTGATGGGAATTTGTTTATAACTGGAAGAATCAAGGACCTCATTATAGTTGCTGGAAGAAATATTTACCCGTCAGACATAGAAAAGACTGTCGAAAGCTCATCTGAAATCCTCCGCCCGGGTTGTTGTGCTGTTATTGGAGTTCCAGAAGAGACCTTATCCAGCAAAGGAGTGCCAGTACCTGATCACTCTGACCAGGTTGGCTTAGTTGTCATTGCAGAAGTAAGAGATGGTAAACCTGTTAGCAAAGACGTTGCCGAGGAAATTAAGGCAAGAGTTGCTGAAGAACATGGTGTTACTTTGGCTTCTGTTAAGCTGATCAAGCCAAAAACTATCAGCAAAACAACATCTGGAAAGATAAAGAGATTTGAGTGCTTGAAACAATTCATTGATGGAACACTGGATGTGGTTCCAGATCAAATCTCGTCAAAGCGAAAGCTTCTTAGATCTTTTACCACAGGTTCTTGCAGGGAGGGAAATACACAAGGCCACATTTGAATACAACATCCCCTTCACCAACACCAAGTCTGAATAAAAAGGAAATTGTCGAGTTCCTGAAGGGACTCGTATCGGAGCAGACAGGAATCTCTATCAGCAAGATTACTACTACTGAAAGTTTAGTATCTTATGGTATTGATTCTATTGGTGTAGTCAGGGCAGCTCAAAAACTTTCAGATTTTCTTGGAGTGCAAGTTGGTGCAATCGATATCTTCACAGCAACTTGCATTGAGGACTTGGCAAGCTTCACAGAGGATTTGGTAATAAAATCTCGACCTCACGATGCAGCAAATCCTTCTTATCTTCCAGACTACTCAGAGGATGACTCATGTAATTTGGTGGCTGAAGAAGTTTCCCCATCCCATCGATTCGGTATCATTCTATTGCAACTTCTTGCTCTTGTATATGCCATATTCATGCTGGTCCTTCCTGCATACTCATCCATATCTGTCTTTAAGAACCTGATTTTGACAAATCCAACTCTAGTGACTTCATTTCCTTGGGCTGGTTATGCAATTTCCTTGATCTTTGCACCACTTTCTTGGCTTCTATGCATATCTACCACCTGCATATGCATCGGTACTCTTGGAAATTTGGTCCTTCAACCAAATTATTCCCTGACCCCAGAGGTGTCCATCTGGTCATTCGATTTTGTTAAGTGGTGGGCTCTATATAAGGCACAAGAAATTTCATCTAAAGTTATGGCAGTGCATTTGAGAGGAACAGTGTTTCTGAAATACTGGTTTCAAGTATTCGGAGCAAGGATAGGATCATCGGTTGTACTGGATACCATCGATATCAGTGATCCATCACTTGTTTCGATTGGAGATGGAGCTGTTATTGCAGAAGGAGCTTTAATTCAAGGCCATGAAGTGAAGAATGGAATCCTGAGTTTCCATCCAGTTAGAATTGGCAAAAACTGTTCAGTTGGTCCTTATGCTGTACTCCAGAAAGGAAGCATTTTAACAGAAGGAACTGAGGTAGCATCATTACAGAAGACGGCATCATCAAAATCAAACAGTCGTACGGTGAGGACTTCGATATCAGATGTTAAATGTATTACAACATCCTATGAACTTTCTTTGAATAGAAATGACATACATTTCTATTGTATTTTTCAGGTCGTTGAACCGGCAAATGAAACAGAACATGGTCTCATTACAGCTATGTATCACTTGATGGGAATCTACATTGTCGGATTCATAAGCGCCCTCTCAGGAGCTATCCTTTATTTCTTGTACATACTGTTAGCTCAAAAATCTCCTTCTCTTCATCACTTCTCCTTAATATGTCTCTCTGGAGCATTCCACTGGCTTCCGTTCACTATCATCGCTTACATGTCCATTATTTCTAGTACCACTTCAAGTCCGATAATCTTCGCTATCTCAGTTGCAACTGTCTACCTGGCTCATGGCTTGATTTTGAGCATCCTTACCATATTTGTAAACAATTTTCTCTTACGAAACACCAATGATTCACTGAGAATATGGTTGAAACATAGAATTAACATTGCCTGTCATCTCAGATTTGCTAAACTCCTTTCTGGAACTGAAGCTTTCTGCATGTACTTGAGGCTCTTGGGTGCAAAAGTTGGAAACCATTGTTCTATCCGAGCCATCAACGCGGTTTCTGATCCGAAATTGATGTCACTAGGTGAAGGTGTCCATCTAGGTGACTTCAGCAGGATTATAACCGGATTCTATTCCTCGAGTGGATACACGAGTGGAATAGTTGAGGTACAAGACAATTCAGTTGTTGGGAGCCAAAGTGTTGTCCTTCCAAGATCACTTATCCAAGAAAATGTTATTCTTGGTGCACTTTCAGTTGCTCCAATGAATTCTGTTCTTCAAAGTGGTGGCGTTTACGTTGGATCTCAATCCCCCGTCATGATAAAGAACACACGACGTGCCATGGATGAAAGGATAGAAGATATGGATCCAAAATACAAGAAGATAGTTGGCAATCTAGCTGCAAATTTGGCTGCAACTACTCTCAAGGTCAAAACAAGATACTTCCATAGAATTGGTGTTAGTGGAAAGGGAATGCTCAAAATATATGACAACATCAAAGGATTTCCAGACCATAAAATCTTTGTATCCGGCAAACAATATCCTGTCATAGTCCGGCACAGCAACAGCTTAAGTGCCGATGATGATGCAAGGCTCGATGCTCGTGGTGCTGCATTGAGAATACTCTCTGATCATGCAAATTCTGATGATGAGAAACCACTTCTAGATTTGACATTGAAGACAGGAGAAGCATTCTATGCTCGGACCATCTCTGACTTCGCGACATGGCTTGTTTGCGGCTTAGCAGCAAGGGAGGAGCACGTGAAACGCGTACCACATGTTCGCGATGCAGTATGGACATCACTACGTGATTCGAACTCATATACAGAGATGCATTATTACTCAAATATATGCAGGCTTTTCAGGTTCACAGATGGACAGGAAATGTATGTGAAGTTCAAGTTGAGGCCTAGTGATGAAAACATTGGAAGAGATTCTGGTAAAGTTGAGCCTATTGGAATACTTCCTCCAGAAACAGGTGCAATTCCTAGGAAAGATAACGACACACGCCCGTTACTTTTCCTTGTTGATGATTTCAAGAAAAGGGTAAGTACACAAGGCGGTGTTCGCTACATTTTCCAACTGCAATTCAGGTCTGTGCCTAAGGATGAAGCAACACAAGACATTGCACTTGACTGCACTATACCATGGGATGAATCTGAATTCCCATAC
>CM040618.1:1844928-1869192 GCA_022817965.1 Solanum lycopersicoides
AATACAGTTTACATCTTCCTGTGTAGTTTGCAAGTTATTGCACAAGAGTAGGTTTACGAGTGCGCATTTAAAGGGTAGTGACTGTCATTTTATTTTTTTAAAATAAAAATTTCCATCAAATAACATGTGGCAAATAATTAATTTTTTGAGGAAAATTATGTTAGTGGGCCAGAAAGTGAAATCTTTTGGGCTAAGAAGTTGTGAAGAGAAAAATTATACTTTTTGGGTTGGGCTATCTAGTTAGAACCTTGTGCTTCTATGGCCTCATGTGTTTTTAAGTGATGATTTCACGGATTTTTTTATGTCTGGAATAATTGTTTAGTAAATGATCTTTTTATTTTCGTTGCAACTTATGGACCTTTTAGATCATAGTCTAAAGATCATTTTTGAACAAACTAAAATCTTGTTAGAAAACGTTTGACTATAATCTAAAACTTCGTAATTTTTTGTTTATAAGGATGGTCAATACACGAGCAAATATTATATTAGAGTCTAACATTATATGGAAGAATAATTTCTCAAGGGTTATATTCGCAAAACTTTTGTTTAAAAAAAAGAAACAAAAATTAAATGATGAAGTAAATCTTACTTGAATGGAATACAAGCCCAAGTAGTTGAACTTACTCATAATTTATATACGTTAAAAGGCTCAAATCTGTCACTAAATTTTGAAAAAAAGTTGATTTATGATATTCATTAAAAGTTTGGCTCATCTATGTCATTTTCGTGAGCCTTTTCTTTGAAAGCCAATAACATATTTGAGTCGTTTCTCTTTTAAATAAATTTTTTTAATTAATGACAATGACTGAATCATAATTGTTCACGCGTAAAACTAATTTTGGAATGCGAAATTATTTTCAATTAACAAATAATGACATGAATTAGCCTTTCTCAAATAAAATTACATAAATAAATTAAAAGTACATAAATTAAATCAAACTTTTAACGAAAACATAAATAGTCCTTTTATGAAAGTTGGATAATCGTGCATAGATAGAACAGGGGCAGAAACCAAATTCCTTTTTAGCTCTTCAAAGGTTGCAGTGACAATATCATTCCATAAAAAACACTAGTTTTTTAGTAAATCATGTAATGGTCTATAATACACTCAACTCCCAAACTTCTACAATACTAGCAAATACGAAAGAAATCAGTTTATTTTATTTTTTTAATAATTTACGAGATCAATGGATGATGAAAATGGATGATGAAGAAGGGTTGTGGCGTAGGCTAATTAGCTCTATATATTTGCAACATGCCTCTTTACAATCTTTGTGACAGTAAAATCTTAAGTTTGTACTTTCTTTATAATAATAATTTTTTTTATTGAAATTCTCAGATAATGAAATATGTTATTTAAGGGTACAAGCATGTTGCAACTCAATAAAGTGGGAGACTTAAACTCAAATTTTAAAAAAAGAGATTTTATGTTTATTTGATAATTTTGTATATACATATTTTACTCTCATAAATTTTACAAATACATGAAAGCTAATTATAATTTGATAATTATTTCTTCTCAATTGTTAATATAATATTTCTTGTAAAAAAAACATAAGAACAAATAGAAATATATAAATTATTGTACTTTACGTAATACCACAAATGTTTATATTTTAGATAAGTTCTTATTGATTATATTTTTATTAAAAAAATTAGTTAAGTCAATTATTATACAAACTATCAAAATATTCTAGAAGTAGTAGAAATATTTAAAAGTAGAATTAAACTTCAATTCATCTGATTGAGTATTCTAATTAGAGTATCATTTTTAATTGTATAATATTTTGTATTACTAGAAACTAATAAAATATGACTAAATCATCAATGTTGTAGTGATTGTTATGCTTTAGAAGACAATGTCTTTATAAATTTGATTATTTGATATAATTAGAGTTCGAAATGTCTAAGAAGACACCTTACAAAATTGAAGGCAATCTTACAAAATCAATGTTAAAACATAATTGGTTCAGACTGAAATGAATTAGATAAATTAAGAAGTAGAGAGTAACGGTAAATTTATTTGCTTACAACTTTTAAGTATCCTTACAATAATTGTATTTAAGAAAATAATGAAATTTTACAAATATGTACCCAATGATTGATATAAAATGGAGAACAAGTTACTATTATTTTGATAAATACTAATAATAAATACATAATTATTTATATTTATATATATTAACAAAAACTATTTTAAGACATTATTTTACGTGACTAAAGTCATTACTATGGTGGCTTTAACATCGAACCTCCCTTGAATACAAGATTATTAATAATATATATCTATATATAGTATAATGATTTACACTTCCAAAATTTATAGGTAATTGATGACTCCAAAAAGGTGCATATAGTAAAGAATCAATCAAATCAAAATTTAAAATTTACAAGATTTATATAATTTTTTAAAAAATAGTATACAATAGCAATAATAAAAATACGTAAACTTATATGTCATACTATGAATCTGTCCTTGTTGGAATGATAGAAAAAGGAATATAACCTAAGTGTTATATTCAAATAAAGGGAAAATGCTCAAATATGCGATCGAACTTTCAGAAAAGACTTATTGATGCCATCAATTAAAAGTTTGGCTCATTTATGCCATTACCGTTATAGAAAAGGCTCATTCATACCATTATTTTTTAACAATGGTTTTGCAAAACCATTTTTAACACGTGACCAATTATAATTCGGCCACGTCATCAATAATTTTTAATAAAAAAATCAAAAAAAAATATTCATTTTTTATTCAAAATTTTGATTTTTTTATTCAAAAAATTGACGACATGACCAATTATAATTCGGCCACGTCATCAATTTATTTAATAAAAGAATCAAAGAAAAAATTGATTCAATTTTTTTCAGAATTATGATTTTTTTTATTAAAAAAATTGATGAGGAGCGGAATTATAATTGAATACGTGTCAAAAATGGTTTTGCAAAACCATCGTTAAATAATTATGGTACGAATGAGCCTTTTCTATAACAATAATGACATAAATGAGCCAAACTTTTAACTTATGGCATAAATGAGCCTTTTTCAAAAATTTGATGGCATATTTGAGCTTTTTCTCTTGAAATAATAAGTACATATTTATCTTTAAGTAGAGATATTAAATACCAAATTTTATATTTTTTTATAGGTTAAATACTCTTAAAATGAACTTTTAAAAAATTCATATAATCGAATCTTAAAATGAATATAGAAAATTAATCAAATCTAGCCAATGATGTATGATAGATATTGATAGTACTTGTATAACAATTGGGCCATACATGTACAAGTTCATGAATTATGAGTCCCAATAATTATTGTATACGTGTATCATTGAAAACTACTCAACTTGCAAAACAAAAAGAACTAAAATATATAGCAAACTAAAATAATAATAATAATTAGGTTTTTTTTTTTATACGTGAGATAAGGAATAATAATTAACTGTAATCTAAAATGTACATAAACTATAAAAGAAGAAGCAAAGTCAGCTTGTGAAAATTGCATAAGTTAGACATGCATATAAGAGTTTCAAGCTTCACGATTTAATCTGATTTCATATCGCACGCTATTTGCTAGTGAAAACTTTTAGGTTATGTAGTAATATTATTATTTTTTTGGAATTTTCACGATTTAAATCGTTTTAATTTCGCTCGGTGTTTATACAAAAATCAATTTTATTTTCTTTACCTTTCTTTTTAATCAATATTATTTTTCAAGTTTTGATTTATTTTATCAAAATTTGGTTTTGGATATTTTAATGAAAATTTTATAAAATTTATTTTTTTAGAAAAAGGACAATACACCGTCGAACTATCATAAATGGTATGCAGATACCCTCCGTCATACTTTTGGGACATATGTGCCCCTATCATCCAAAAACTAGAACATATATACTTTTTATACTAACGGATATACACGTGTCATAATCTTATTCATCAATCCGACATCGATCGATGGATAAGATTGCATCACATGTCCCTATTTGATCTTTCATTACAGTGAAGGACATATGCGCTCTAGTTTTTTGACGACAGGGACATCAATGTCCCAAAAATATGATGAATGATATCTGCATACCATAGTTCGGACTATATTTGTTCTTTTTCCCTAAATATACTAATGATGGTTACTATACAATAAATAATATCTTAGATACTCTTTTAGATATTTCCAATCAATCCAATGCACTTTTTCCCATATTTAAAGGACCCAAAAAGCAAAAACAAAAATATATTCTTTACTCATCGAACCTTCTAGAACACAAACTGAATTTTTCACTATGTCCACGTCAGCAGCCGACGCCGTGGCCGGAGAAATCACCGGTACCGACGACGATGTTCTAGAAACTCCATTCCTTGACTCAGAACGTTGGAACATCCTCCAGAGTATAACGGAGGAAGGAGGCTACGCATATGCAACCATGACGTCGCTCGCGGCGGCCGGAGATATACGAGCGGCGGAGGCGGCGAAGGAGATGGCGTGGGAACAGTTACATTCAGGTCCATGGCATTCGGTTGTGCCTATATGGAGAGATGCGTATTCAATGGCGTGTATGCATTTGGGGAAGCTTCATTATGCTAATGGTGAGTTTAATCAAGCGATTAAAGCTTTAGATATGGGGATTATTATGGGTGGAATGATGCTTAGGGATGAACTGAACCTAGCAATTCGAAAGGCTTCGGAGAAGGAGAAAGCGAAGAGTGATCTCGGGGAAAAAGGTGAATCAGAGATTAAATTTGTTTCTCAAGACATTAACGTGGCGGAGGTGAGGTTCGTCCCTCGCAATTTACGATTTGTTGTATTGCTTAGCTCTGTATTAAGCTTCGTTTGAACAAAAAATATGTGATTTTGATAGTAATCATTTGTCTGGATTTGACTTGAAACGAACTTTAAGAAATAAAGGCTCGTCTTAAATTAAAGATAGGTAGAATTATCAAAATGTCACTTAGCCCTGTGGTCGTAAATGTCTCGAAAGCTAAAATTAAAAGGTTTGCCAACAAAGAAAAGAGGCAAGGAAGTAAGGATTTTGATACTTATGGTTTTGAATATCATTTATTTGTGTGCTTATAAAAGCTTAAAGGTATGTTCTTTTGCATTTTTTAGAGTTAAATTGTTTATGAATGTAGAGAAGATCATTCTTTTTGGAACCGGACAAAACATTGGGAGGGAGAGTGATTTGTTCTTTTGATAACTGAGAAATCTTCGAGGGCCAGTAGGCCATGGTTCAAAATTTGGTGGACAGGTTTTAGTTAACCGGTGATATGTGCGGTGTGCCTAATCCACACATCACAAACTGAGCTCTTACCACTAGACGTAAGCCCGTGGAATTGGGGGGGGGGGATTATGACTATTATTAGTCTTTTTACAATTTGCTGAACTTGAGAAATGTAAATAGTTTCGATCAAGTCAGTGTTAATCCCCCTCTTCACGTTTTGTGCTATGTGGTATGATATGAATGAATGACTGTTGAGCGGTGAAGGAAGTATGGAGATTCTTTCCTTGCTTAAGCTTGGGAATAAACACGATCAGGAACTTTGGGTTTGTTAATCTACTTTCTGAGTCTTTTTTGGTCAAGGAATCTACTATCTGAATCTTACTAGCGAGATGTTCTAAATCTAGAAATATTTTATAGTTTCACATCTATTTTAGCTAATTGTAGGATAAATCATACATTTTTGGAATTCTCTTTGCATTTTGTAATTAATGGGTTTAGTTTATTCATGGAAGGCTACAATGAAGGAGTAGGAGGCTTGATTGTACCATTTTTGTCTCTTTAAATCATCAGTTATAACATTTTTGTCTATTTGTTCCAGCTGTCTGTTGAAAAAATTGAATGCATTTTATGATTTATATCAATGAATACATGTTTTCTAGGTGAGGTCATCAGTGAGTGCCCTCTAAGCTTTCACATAGTTGAGGTGT
This sequence comes from Solanum lycopersicoides, assembly GCA_022817965.1. Taxonomy (NCBI): domain Eukaryota; kingdom Viridiplantae; phylum Streptophyta; class Magnoliopsida; order Solanales; family Solanaceae; genus Solanum; species Solanum lycopersicoides. The sequence continues at coordinate 1,850,855 of CM040618.1, forward strand.
TCTAGCATTTACTTGAGTGCTAATTGTGTATTTGAGATGAGAAGTGTGGTTATTTATCTTTTGTTTTGACTTTGCAGGTGCAGCAGTCGCTACCTATTAAGTCTCTGTCTTGTAAGTTAGTAGGGAAAAGGCCAGCCTTATCGTTGGAGGCATTCCTGAGAGACCATTATTTATCAGGAACTCCAGTGGTAATCAGAGATTCCATGGATCACTGGCCTGCTAAGAGTAAGTGGAATGACATGAATTATCTTAGAAGGGTTGCTGGCTTCCGTACAGTCCCCGTTGAGGTGATTACATTTACAACTGAACTCTATATCTGTTGCATATTCCAACATTAAATTGATCAGCAGATTTATTACCTTATCTAGAAGATAAGTCCTTTTTAAAGCAAATGACAGGAATGCAAGTCCCTTCTTCTTGAAATGTGTAAAGAGAATGTATACGTATATCATGTGCAAAGAGAACCAACGAGCTCAGGGCTTAGTTTTCACAATATTGTTATAGCGAGCTTTCCATGTTCTCAGTGGAATAGATTTAAGTGTTATGTATTAAAAAGGTGTCTCTTGTGTGCTATGTCAGATCTAATGCAATCAATGTGTGAATTAATTCCGACCTGCGTATTCTACCCTTCACTCAAAACTTGATATCAACTTGAACCATCTTCCAGGTTGGAAAGAACTATTTGTGCCCAGAATGGAAGCAAGAGCTGATCACTTTCTCTGAATTTCTTGAGAGGATACGGTCCAATGATACTACCTCTGTGGAAACTACGTACTTAGCTCAGCATCAATTATTTGATCAGGTGTAATTTCTTCTGTAAGTTTATCTCTGTATATTTGTGTAAACACTTTTACCTTGAACTTATATTTTTTGAATTAGTGGCTTAGCTCTGTAGCTAAATGACAGATACAAGAGCTACAACAAGATATTGTTATTCCTGATTATTGTTTTACTGGAGGTGGGGAAATCAGGTCGCTTAATGCTTGGTTTGGTCCAGCCGGGACTGTGACGCCTTTGCATCATGATCCTCACCATAATATACTTGCTCAGGTACAATATACAGCCAAATAGCATACATATTTTTACTATAAGCTTCCTGAGCTTAACAAAAAGTAAATCAGGTTGAACCATAGGTGATTGCTTAGATTGATTTTCTTTAGGAGAAAAAGTTACTGTTACTGTGTGCATGTTGTTATGATTGATTTTTATTTCTTGTGATCTTCTGCATTTCAATTACAGGTTGTTGGCAAAAAGTATGTACGGCTTTACTCAGCATCACTTTCGGATGAGCTTCACCCACATAGTGAAACCATGCTTAGTAATTCCAGTCAGGTATATGCTTCTCCTTTATTTAAATTGCAGTTCACCAAAATTGTCATTTCAACAGTATGTTATTCAGTGTTTTTAACCTTAGTTAGTTATGACCAACTCCATTTATGCTATTGTCTTTGTTTTACTCGGCATAGTATTTAAAAGAAAATTTGAAAATGTCAGTTGTTAGTAATAAGTACTACTCCTTCTGTGTCGTGTTTTATGATGGTATTTGGCTAGACATGGAGTTTTACGATGTTTATTTGACTTGCATATCAGAATGAATAGATTAGTGATGGTTGAAAAGTTCATTTTAAAATTTGTGAAGTTTATATGCTACTAATTCTTCCTAAAAAGCTGTAGATCTTATATAGAGATGGCACTGTAACAAGCATTTTACAATGTTCCAACATAGAAAGTGTCATCAATTGGGAAACAGGGAGCTGATCCAACCTATTGCCTCTCTAACTTCACGGGGTAGGGTTTAGGTTTGCGTACACTCTACCCTCCTTAGACCCCACTTGTGGGATTTCACTGGGTATGTTATTGTTGTTGGAGATGATCCAACCTATTGACTAGTTTTCTCAGCGATCAGGACAAAGGAAAAGTCCGCCTGAAAAATGGGTTCCACAGAACATATGTAGTTTTATGAAATTGATTTTTTCTTTTTGGGTTATCGGAATTTTGGGATGGCTGAAAAGGGGAGTCCAACTATACTTCTAGGACAGAGTGAATAGTGAATACTGTATCTTTAGGGAAAAAGTAACCGATTTCTCTTTCCATTCTTACTCTGCTGCACATAACTGCACACGACAACACATGTCAGGTAGAAGAGAACTATTATATGCATCTCAAGGTTCTGCTTCTCTTACATATCTGAGGGTTCCACTTATATTATCGTACCTCTCTTAGATGAACTTACGATATCGTTTTTCCCTTCCAAATGTAGATTGTTGCTTTCTTTAGTTGGTTGATATAGCCCACAGCTTTTCGTCTTCACACATTTGAAATCTTGCTTGAAGGTTGATCTAGACAACATTGACGAGAAAGAGTTCCCGAATATATTAGACCTGGAGTTCCAGGACTGTATTTTAGAGGAAGGTGAGATGCTTTACATTCCCCCTAGATGGTGGCACTACGTCCGCTCTCTCACGACAAGCTTTTCAGTTAGCTTTTGGTGGAGTGATGCTGAAAAATTAGACGACTGATCGGTCTCGTCTCGTGTATACAAAGGAACCAGTTCAACCATCATTCTTCTGCAGATAGCAATGTGGACTTCACTTCTAATACATCAACTGTCATTGTCCAGTGTGATTGTTTCAGCTCAAACAGCCTTGATGTCTTTGAGACTTTGATGATGAATTTTTCAATGAGTGGCAATCTTGCTTTATTACTTAAAGGTTTGTCTGATCATTATCATGAATTTGGTAAATAATGTGAAAATGAAATTCGACTTATTTGGAACTGAGGTATAGTTATTGTTGTAGGATTTCACGAGATGAAATAATAAAAGGGTTCAGAAATGTTGGTTTCACGAGTCTCATACCTTTACTGTCGTCATTTTTTTTTTACCTCTAAACATCAGTCTTTTGGATTAAAACACATTTTGATGTTAAGTTGGCCAAATATTGTGCTCAATCGACAACAAGTGTGCACAAACATATTTTGGGGTTTTAATTTGGTATGAATTCATTTGGTTTAGTGAGTCGGATTTAATTAAAATAGAAAATTGGCTCATTTTAATCGAAATTGGATACTTTTAGTTGATTTGGAGCTTTTCATCCAATTGAAGTATAGTAATAACGACAATGATAAAAACAACTTCTTTTTAATAAAATTAACTAATAAATAAAAAGTTAAAAGGATATTTTTATACCTTTTTCTAATATTTGTAAAAAAACGATAGAAAAAGCTTTACTCATTCCATTTAACTCGATACAATAAAATTAATATGATTTGATATAAACTCTCGATAAACTCTGCAATGACACATGAAAAGACAAAAATCTTCAATAGGAACTCAATTATCAATTACTCCTATAATCTAATCCAACAAAGACAACATTTCAATAACAATCTTTCATCCTCCTCTCTTCTTTCCACCATGGAAGTTGAAAAACCTCACATAGTTGTCTTCCCTTTCATGTCACAAAGTCATATAATCCCTTTCTTAGCTTTAGCTTCAAAATTTACCCAAAAGGGTTACCAAATCACTTTCATAAACACACCATTAAACATCAAGAAACTCAAATCATCATCATCATCATCAAAAAATCCTTTAATTCATTTTCTTGAAATACCCTTTAACACTACTGACCATAATCTTCCACCAGATGCTGAAATCACTGATTCTTTACCTTATAATCTTGCCCTTAAACTCCTTCAAGTTTCCCCTTCACTTGAATCTAACTTCAGATTCATTCTTACTCAGCTTGTTAACCTAAAGATTGGATTTTTCAAGAAACCCCCAATTTGTGTTGTGTCAGATTTCTTTTTTGGATGGTCAGCTAAGGTAACTCATGAATTTGGTATTTTACATTCTATTTTTGTTGGTGCTGGTGGTTTTGGTTTAGCTTGCTATTACTCTATGTGGATAAATTTACCTCATAAAGATACTACTAGTAATCCTGAGTTTATGTTGCCTGATTTTCAAGAAGCTGGTAGGTTTCATGTTACCCAGTTGTCACCTAGTCTTGCTGTAGCTGATGGAAATGATGATTACTCAGTTTTTCAGATGAAAAATCTTCCACTTTGGAGAAACTCAGATGGGGTTTTGTTTAATACAATTGAGGAGTTTGATAATATTGGATTGATGTATTTTAGGAGGAAGTTATGTATACCTGTTTGGGCAATAGGACCAATATTTTATCAAGAAAATGTCAATCCTAGGAAAGAACCAGGCATCTCTTCAGTGAAATGTAAAGAATGGCTAGATAATAAGGATAACAATTCAGTTCTTTACATATGTTTTGGTTCACAAAACACGATTTCCGCGTCTCAAATGATGCAACTAGCAAAAGGATTAGATGGGGTTGAAGTAAACTTCATATGGGTGATTAGACCACCTTTAGGATTTGATGTAAATGCTGTTTTCAAACCAGAAGAATGGTTACCAGAAGGTTTTATTGAAAGAAATCAAGAACAAAGAGGACTAGTAGTGGTTGATTGGGCACCACAAGTTGAAATATTGTCTCATGAATCAATAGGTTCATTTTTGAGTAATTGTGGTTGGAATTCAGTTCTTGAATCATTGATTAATGGGGTTCCATTAATTGGATGGCCAATGGCAGCTGATCAATTTTATAATGCTAAGTTTTTGGTTGAAGAAATTGGTGTTTGTGTTGAAATGGCTAGAGGGATTACATTTGATGTAAGTTATGGGGATGTAATTGAAAAGATTGAGTTAGTTATGGGTAGTGAAAGTGAAAAGGGAAAAAGATTGAGGGGTAAAGCTTGTGAAGTTAAAGAAATGATTAAAGATGCTAATAGAGATGAAGATGATTACAAAGGATCTTCTATTAGAGCTATGGATGAATTTTTTAATTTGATGATGAAAGAGAAAGGATTGGCTCACAATAATTGACTTTTTTTTTGTTTATAAAATAAAGAAAAGAGAAATCTAGAAGAAAAGTTCAACCTCTTTCTTTACCTTTTTTTATATATAACTTATTTATTTTTGGATGTTTCAAGTTTACTATTGAAAAATGAAATGATTAATGGATAAGATCCTATCATTTTTATTTAGGAGTTTTGAGTTCAACTATTCTAATCCTGGATATGTGAAAATCTTAGTAGGGAGTGTTTCTCTCTTAAATGAGCTTTGTGTGGCACAGACTCTTTAGCTAGTGTTTGACTATAGTTTTTCAAATACTTTTAGCAAATATTATTTGGGTGGAAATTTAGGTGCAATTTCACCATGTATTTGGTCATAGTATTGGGGAAATATATTTTATTTTTTTAAAAAAATATGATTTTTATCCATAAGTTTTAAAAACTATCAAACTAAATCATAAATTTGTATTACAAGTCAATTGGATCTTCGTTGCAACAAATAATAAGTATTGTCTATGACACTAGAGCAATGTGGTAGTTTGGAGTGAGTACAACAAATATCATTCCATACATTTTGAAGTAGACAAAACACATGACTTTGTTCCCATGACTCGATTGTTCATCATTTTCATCAATAACCATATCATCATTTTCATATTCACTGAATATTTCATCACTATTTTGGTGTTCACGTAAAAAATTATGTAATACAACACAAATATTACTATAGAGGGTGTTTTTGTAAAAGATAAAAGTTTGGTGTAAAATTTTAATTTTCAAAAGATTCCAAATAATGAGATTTGCCCCAAATATTAAAAAAAAAAACACTAGTATTTGGAAATACGAGGTATTTGTCAAAAATATTTGTCAAATAATGACAAACTGTATGGACAAACATTATTAGTCAATTTTCCCCCCAAATATTATTTGGAAATCTATGGCCAAACGGAAGTAATCGTGATTTCAATGTGAATATCAAACATCAGGAGAGTGTTTTCTCTAAAATAAGCCTTACACAAGCGAATATCAAATACCGGATGAGAAACCAAAAGAAAATGTCTAAATTTATGGATAATGAGATGACTTGTAATTGGTTTTAAGAGTGTTGAAATTGAGCTTGTAACAATATATTGAGTTCATATTTAAGTTATAAGTATCTATTTTTAGGGAAAACTTTCAAGTTCTAACTACAATTATTGAAAATGTTTCTATAGATTTCTTAATTCTTTTTAAGAAATGATAAACAACACAATGTCTACATATTTTAAATCAAAGATTTTGCAAGGACATTGAAGAATGATATTACAACAATAATTACTCCACTTATTTTCTAGTTAACTCCGCATACCCAAATTTGCTTATATTATTGATCGCAAACTTAAATAAAGAACCACATGGAAATACTCTTTAGTGGAGCTTTAACCCTACTATTGACTTTTTGGCTTGGTAGGTCCACAGATCATTGATTAGTCGAATGAGTCAATTTCTTTGATCTATCATTGGAGTTAATTTTTTGAATTTTTACTCATATTTTTAAAAATTACCTATTAAAATCATTTTTATTTCTTTTAACGACATGTCAATCAATGTAAAACTAGCAAAATTCAAGATGATAGTAATTTTCCTAGAACTATAAGAATAAAGAATTAGTGAATACATGTTGAATCAACATTGAATCTAACTAATTAATTACCAAAAAAATAAAACACTCACCAACTTCTTAGCAGAAATAATGAATTTAGATGTAAATAACATAAAAAATATTATATAATGCTAATGTGATATTTTTTTTGCTTATTTTAAACTTCTTAATTTTGTTCATGTGTATAAACATAAAATCATATTTAAAAACTACGTAGAAACTCATATCAATTAATAATTTAAATGACATATAGAAAGTTATAATAAAAAAAATAACTCGTTTGACTCACAAAATTCGAAAATCGTTTCATAAGTAGGTACAAAAGGAACAAGTAGTGTGGCCTTGACATGTGAGAGCTTTCATCAATGTTGTAAAATCATGTGAAAAATAAGACTCAATTAGTAAAAAAGAAGAAGACAGAGATGCATTAAAACTATTGTTTACAATCAGACCTATTTTTATCCACTATACATGTTAATGATATATTTGGCAAGGATTTGCCTTCTAGGTCGAGCTCGTCGCACCGGACTTGCTTAGTGCGGGTTACCTCTCTTATGTGGTTCGTGAGCTATTGCATAGGAGTGGGGGTTTTACCCTGTCCACACCCAAAGAGTAGCGGCGCGGCTGCAGATTTCCCGATTATTTCTTTTCAAACCTGATTTGTAATGTTTTACTTGTCACCTAATATTTTTGTCCCTACTGGAATTTGCACCTGAGACCTACTTCATTGACCACTAGGCCACCACATATATATATATTTCTCGGACACTCCACGCAAGAGATGTAACATGTACTAGGCAATTTCAGTGCGATGAACTTGACTCAAAAGACAGACCACTTGCTTTCGTTGGCAAGGAGTTTCTAACTTAAAATCTCCAACATAAAAATCTCAAGTTCAAACCACCGAGGCACCCCGAAGGATCATTTTCTACTTTTTCTTTAATCAATTTAAAAATAGAATTAAATCATCAATTATGAGGAGGTGTAGACATGAGAAACTAAAAACAAAAGTAGGGAGGTCACACAACAGAAGTACAAAATCAACAACAAAACCAATCTCAACAGAGTTTTTCTACATTTAAGACTCCGTCGATCGAGGAATAAATTATTTAAGATTAATTATCATGAAATTAGTTATATTATGATTCTAAAATAAGTTATCTCGCAATTTTCTTAAACATAGGATAAATTCATCATAGAATCAATCTCAAGATTAGTTATCACTTATCTCTTATCTCTTATACCAGACGAGCTCTTAAAGAATTTTCTAATACAAAAAGTATGAAATTTTTTGGAGTGATAACTTTTACCTCCTACTTTAAAAAGATTATAAAGAAATTTAATTTTAATATAAACTTCATGTAAAAATGTATGCTTGATTTCAACAAACTCATAGTTTATTTAAGATTTTTAGAAGTTAATTTTGTACTTATTTAAAATGTTTAATTCTCGTCACTTCTATATGAATCGTAAAAATGATTAACATTTATACATTCGAATTTTGAATGCATATAATAAGCATTTAAATTTATATATAAAATTAAAAAATTAAATACACATATTGTACGTGATATACCAAAAAACACATAACTTGAAATTGTAGAATTAAACAACAAACTCTTGTAAACATAAAACATGAAATCCATATTTGTAAAAATAATAATAATTAGATTCTATGTAAAAAATAATGTTTTTTATTAATTTAAAAAGAAGAACGCACTTTTTAATTTTTTAATTATTATCTTCTTTTTTTTCCAAATGGATTACACATGGACAACACTTTTTTTTTACTATTATCTGCCACATATTTTTCTTTTTTATTATTTTTTCAAGATCTGTCACACTGATATTTTATATTTTTTTTCTTAATCATACTCTCATTTCAAGATATGAGAGTATTTATTAAATAAAATAAATAAATTAAATTCTCTGTCATTTAAATATTTTGTTATATTTTATTTTCATGATCTGTCACGTGATCATTAAAAATAGCACACCTATTAAAATTTAAATTATGCATCTGATTGAATTTATTTTTCTAGTTCAATTTTAATCATCAAGCTTAATCTTAATTTTATTTTTGTCCATTATTATCAATTATCATTATTTATAATCAATATCGCTACTATCCTCAACACACACTACTATCGACCAATATAAATCATCATTCGATATTGCCAACTACTCATTCCATTAAACATTATCATATTATCGATTATCCATATAATCTCCCTTCGTCTCATTTTATGTGATACTTTTCGTCATTTCGAAATTCAAATAAGTCTATTTTGACCGTAAGTGTTTTATAGATACTTTTAATATTTTGAATTATCAATTATTTTGACTTATAGTACTCTTTACGTAGTTTACAAATATATAAGTTTTATTTCAAAAAAAAAGATTTCATACGCAAATGTCCAATCAAAGTTAAACTATTTGACTCTCGAGAAACCAAAAGTATCACATAAAATGAAAAGAAAACTGCAATTTACTAGTCACTATCTACTGCCCACAATCACCACTATAGTCTTCATTATCATTACCAACTGGCATATTATTTTTAAATAATATTTTATTGCTATAGTATATACTAATAACAATATCTCAGTTTTAGTATTCAAATATTAATATAATAACTTAATATTCAAGTTCAGACGTTAAACACTAAACGTAACCAGCTTTAGTTGTTATTCTGGTGTTCATTTATAAACATCTTTAATTTAATAAAATAAATAAAATAATAAGAAAATAAGCAATATAAACAAGTACCCCTCACCCCCCACCCCCACCCCCTCACACACACATTTATATAAACCACTTTGATCAAATTTTTTGGCACAATATGAAAAAGTTTTATCTAGTTTTGTGGTTTTTGTTTATTCTTAATATCTTCTTTCTAGGAGAATCCAAAGAAGAAGGCCATGGAGTTTACATTGTTTACATGGGTGCCAAGGGTTCATCTAATGATGACATTCAACTTATGAGCTCCTTGACAACAAGGTATGACATCGTTTGTTCGGATATTTTTTTAGCGAAATCTTGTTATAGATAACAAATAACATAACATGATATGAAAAAAATCGTTATTTAGTGAAATGATAACTGTTATAAAGAAGTATGATAGTAACTAGTAGTAATATCTTAAATCCCTTCAATGAAAAATCCTGCTCCACACTGGCGCTATTAATACTTCATGTCTTTTACTTGTTATATACAGTGGCGATCTAGGATTTTCATTAAGGGGTTCAAAAAAAAATAGTGCTAAAGATTTGAGGTTTGAACCCCTCAAACACTACGCCGACCTCTAATCATGTATTCAAAAGGTTCAAAATCAATATATAAACATAAAAATTCTTTAAATACCTTAAATATACAACATAAATTACCGAACCCCCTCGGCAGACTCTAGGTCCGCCCCTGGTTATATAAGTAGCTCAGACTCTTCCAAATCCTTTTCACACCCGTGTCGACACGACATGAGTGTGGGATCCACACCGGATTTGATTAAGGTATTGTATCTCAACACCTGTATTCACACTCCCGAATCTTAAAATTTATGTGATGAAGATTCCGACCTCTGGATCCACACCTATATTAGGGATATCCGCACCTGAGTCTGAACAACATAGCTTGTTGTTACATCTTTCTTTTGTATATGACAAAGAAGAGCTTCTTTTCTGAGACATTGATATATTCATTAGGAGAAAGAATGCAGTGTTGCACAGCTACAAACACAGTTTCTCAGGATTCGCAGCACGTTTATCAGACGATGAAGCTCAGTCGATAGCTCAACATCCCGGAGTAGTATCTGTTTTTCCAGATCCAGTATATCAACTCCACACGACGCGATCATGGGATTTTCTGAGAGATCAATACAATCTTGTACACAATTTCCCTTACAATTCTCATTCAAATTCATCCTCAAATGGAGCAGATACCATAATTGGAATTTTTGATACTGGTAACTGGGAACTGAACTGTCATATACACACAAAAACAACTTTTAGCGGCATTAAATATTGACATTAATAAAGAGTGCTAAAGTCTTTACCGGCATTAGTTAAGTGCCATTAGAACCAATGTCGCTAAAGTCTTTAGGGACATATACATACAAAGAGTGATAATTGCCGCTAATGATCATTTTTGTTGTAGTGATAAAATCTCATTGCACTTTGCTCATTCTTTTACTAAAATTAACTGTATTATATGTTTTAGGAATATGGCCTGAATCAGAGAGTTTCAATGACAAAGGTATCGGTCCAGTTCCATCGCGATGGAAAGGAACTTGCACCAGAGGTTATGATTTCAAATCATCCAGCTGTAACAGGTAATAGTCTTGTTAAACGTCCTGAGTAACCGATCCAATGTGTTAGCCCTGAGTCCACGGGAACTTAGTAGCTTTTGCTTGAGGTTGTTGTAGGAACCTATAAATAATTGAACCTTGGATATGTCTGTGTGGGAAATCACACTACATCAAAAATGTATTTCTAGCGGCAATTAGCACTCTTTGTATATGTTCCTAAAGGCTTTAGCGACATTGGTTCTAATGAATTAATGTCGGTAAAGACTTTAGTACTGTTTATTAATGTCAATATTTAATGTCGCTAAAAGTTGTTTTTGTAGTACTGTCACACCTAATGATCTTGAACTTTCGACCTACGTTTTCCCCATGAACAAATCTTCAAGGTTAAAAATCAAAACTTGAAGTTTTCTTTTACGGGGCAAGCAAGATCAAAAGTTCAGGACCATCATCCGTCTCGGTGTGTCATGGTCTTGGAAAAGTAAGTTAATGATTAGAAATGACTTGCATCAGGAAACTTATCGGAGCAAGGTTTTATGACGAACCTGGCGAAGCTAAAACACGTTTTACGGGCACACCTAGGGATCACGACGGGCATGGTACTCACGTTGCAGCCATAGCAGCAGGGAGTCCAGTGGAAGGTGCATCCTATTACGGCATAGCAGGAGGAACAGCCAAGGGCGGGTCTCCTGGATCAAGGATTGCAGTGTACCGTACGTGCAAGCCTTATTCTGGATGCAGTGGATCGGATATTATGAAAGCATTTGATGATGCTATTGCAGACGGGGTCGATATCATCAACTTATCATTAGGTCAACCAGCTGGAACAGAGTTTGAGTTCTCGAAAAATCCTATTGCCATCGGAGCCTTCCATGCTGTACAGAAGGGCATTTTCGTTGTTGCCTCTGGTGGAAACGATGGGCCTTCATCGGAATCTGTTGTCAATGTTGCTCCTTGGATTTTCACAGTTGCTGCAACAACTATTGACAGAAACATTGAGACACATATTCCCTTGGGTGGAAACATACTAATTAAGGTTTTTAAAAGAAAAAAAAAAATAGTTATTCGATATATCGACATCTCTTAATGCCTTTTTTAATTTTCAGGGTGGAGGTATTAGCTTTTCCGATCTCAAGAAATCTCCAGTTTATCCGTTGGCAGACAGTCTATCGGTCAAAATAGACTCGGAATTTGTTTATGACGGTGAAGCAAGGTAATTGGAAATTAAATTTATCAGTTTCCATTTCCGGGGCTTCACTAGGAAATAACTTCTTTGCATACTCGCGACTAACTTTGGCAATGTTTCAGTGACTGTGAACCAGATACACTAGACGAACACAAAGTCAAGGGAAAAATTATTATCTGTGACCATCTCGACGATGACTATTCACTCGAAGGAAGGCTGGATGAAGTGAAGAAAAAGGGTGGGATCGGATTTATATTAAGTCTTCCCGATGATGAGCTCATAACAGCACCTAAAATGGGATCATTTCCGGGGGCAGTAGTTACTCAAGGAGACGGCATAAGGATTCGTTCTTACATCAACTCAACAATGTACTCACTTTACTGCTCAATAAGAACTCGTGGGGTAACATATCGACTTGCTAATTTCACCTTCATGTTTTCTAAAGGAACCCGGTGGCAACAATTCTACCAACTGTTGGTGTAGATAATTTCAAACCGGCTCCTGTCGTGGCTTTCTTCTCATCAAGAGGCCCTAATTATAACACTCTAAACCTCCTGAAAGTAAGCATTACTTATTCTAATTTTACTTGTTTCAAATTTAGGGGTAAGGTCTTCGTACTACCCTCCCCAAATCCCACTTGCGGAACTACACTGGGTTTGTTGTTGTTGTTGCTCGATCTGTGCCCTTTGCACAGTGCCATGATAGTATAGTTCCGAAGAGACAGTAAGAACTCGTGATTACTTACATACTTACGTCATAAAACAGAACATATGTTTCATGCAAGATTACAAGTAGATCACGTACCAAATGTACTTGCAGCCGGACATTGCAGCTCCAGGGACAGCAATACTTGCAGCTTGGACCGCTAGTAACGACACAGAAGTAACTTGGTCTGGCCAACAACCACCGCTATTTAACATCGAGTCAGGTACTTCCATGGCTTGTGCTCATGTTTCTGCAATTGTTGCAACACTGAAGTCTCAGAATCCCTCGTGGAGTCCGTCAGCAATCAGATCAGCTATAATGACCACAGGTAGTAACCTGATAATAGTTTTAAGTATATCAGTGCCTCCAATTTATGAATTTTACGAAAACAAATCTCATTTTTTCGATCACTTTCGTTTCCTTTTAATAGCTTTTCAGCAAAGCAATACAAAGAGTCCAGTGATAGTCAATAGTGCATATGGAGAATACCTTGCCACGCCATACGATTTTGGTGCAGGAGTAGCAACTCTGTCTGGACCATCGCAACCAGGTTTGGTATACGAGACCGAGATCACAGACTACCTGCAATTCCTCTGCTCTCAAGGATATAACACATCAACAATAAAACTCATCTTGAAGAAACTTCCAGGCAACTTTTCATGCCACGCCAACTCGAGTGATGAGTCGATGTCTAACATGAATTACCCATCAATAGCCGTTTCTCTGTCCAAAGTAAGAGAAACCAAGAAAGTTACCAGAACTCTAACTAGAATCGGTGATGAAGAATCAGAATATACAGCAACCATAACAACACCAGATGCGTTGAGAGTCGAAGTTAGTCCAAAGAAATTGAAGTTTACAAGTGACAAGAAGAAACTGAGCTATCGAGTGACTTTCAAAGCAATGTCTAGAGAGAGAGAATTTTTCGGATCAATTACATGGACGAATGGTAAGTACAAGGTTCGAAGTCCATTCGTTGCCTCCTTTTGGTAACATTTTCATCAATCTGCTACTTTACTAGTCTAAGAAAAAGTGTGTATGCAATGCATCCATGAACATTGTATCACCAATATGAATCCTGAATGAAAGGTGATCTCAATAAAGATTTCATGATATTCTTCTTGTTGTTTTCCGATAACGAATGTAAATATTATCATTAAAAAAAAACAATACAACTAAGAGCATCTAACCTCATATAGATAATGTAGATTCCTAAATAAGCAAGGACTATGAAACACTACTACCGACATAATTATTAACTACTATCTGAACTAACTGTTGATGCTCCAATACGCCCCCTAAAGTTAGGCGATGGGTCAACAAGCCTAACTTGAATAGATTATACTCAAATGCAGATTTAGGCAGTGCCTTGGTAAGAGTATCGGCTATTTGATCGGCACAATGGACATGAATAACACGAACCCTTTTGATGTTGAAGTGGTGACGAACAAAGTGAAAGTCCAGTGCAGCATGCTTCACACGACTATGGAGGGCAGGATTCTTGCTCAGGAATGTGTGGCTCCAAGATTGCCACAATAGATTGTGGGTAGCTGATGTACTGGAAAACGCAGCTCATTTAGGAGATTGGTGACCCACAAGGTTTCAGAAAGGGCATTAGCCACCGTCTTGTACTCAGACTCGGTGGAGGAGCGTGAGACAGTATTTTGTTTCTTTGAGGACTAACTAATCGGATTGCGATCAAGAAATAGAATGTAACCAGATGTAGATACTCTGTCAGAGATGTCTCCACCCCAATCCGCATCAGAGTACACATGGAGATTGAAGTCATTAATGGGAGTAACACGTAGGCCTAGTTGAATGGTACCACACAGGTATCGGACAACACGCTTCACAGCTTTCCAGTGAAGGTCTGATGGTTCTTGCATGAATTGAGACAACTTGTTTACCTCATAGGCTATGTCTGGTCTTGTGAAAGATAGGTATTGAAGCCTACCCAAGACTCGGCGATAACGTGTAGCATCATTCAGGTGAGTTCCATCAGATAAGGTGAGTAACTCAGAGGCACTCATTGGTGTGTTGACACTTTTACAGTCGGTCATTAGCTCATCATTTAAAATCTCATTTACATAGTTTGCTTGGGTGAGAATTAAACCTAAAGAGCTGCGTATCACTTCAACACCAAGAAAGTAATGAAGATTACCTAAATCTTTAATTGAGAACTGAGAAGCAAGGGAAGTGATAACCTGATTGACACTTAAAGTGTTGCTTCCAATGACAATGATATCGTCGACATAGACGAGGATGAAAAATGCGTCACTTAGACCATATCTAACAAGTAGTGAGGCATCTGATTTTCTCTTAACAAAGCCTATGGATGAAAGGTAACCGTGAGAGCATTGTACCAAGCGTGAAGAGCCTGCTTCAAGCCATAGATTGTCTTGCGCAAACGACATATATGTGTTGGTTTGTCATCACTAGTAAACCTCGGAGGTTGTGCCATGTACACTTCCTTGTCCAGGTTTCCTGGAGAAAGGCATTATTGACATCAAGTTGTCGAAGGTGCCAATTGTGACGAATTGCCACAGAGAGGGTGATGCGAACTGTGGTGGGCTTGACGACTGGGCTGAATGTGGCGTGAAAATCAGTACCTGATCTCTGAGTGAAGCTTTTTGCAACCAGGCGAGCTTTGTATCTATCGATGGTCCCATCACATTTCTCTTGATCCTGAAAAACCACTTACATGATTGGTTTGGGTTTGGTGATGTTGTTTTGAGATCGAGTGACAGCACGTGTAGGAGGAAACGGATAGTTAGGTGGTGAAGGAGCGAGCTCCATATCAGTGATGGGACTTGCTGGCCGAGGATCCAGGTGTGTTGACGGGTTGGTGTTTCGACGTTAGAATTTCCTTTTAAATTTATTTATTTCCAAATATAGCCTTCCCCTTTCATGAAAAGATGTGACTTTTACGAAAAGTTATGAATTTTATGAAGAATTGCGACTTTTATGAATAGTTACCCAAAAATAGTCATCACTTTCCATGAAAAGATGTGACTTTTATGAAAAGATGTGACTTTTATGAATAATTGCGACTTTTATGACGAGTTACGACTTTTATGAAAAATTGTGACTTTTATGAAAGGTTTTAACCTTTCCGAAAGTTGTAACTTTTCAAAGAGTTGTGACATTTTCGATAAGGCACAAGAAACATTCGTTGACACTATCATTAGTTGTCTATAAATAGAGGGATTTCCTATCATTTTAAAAAAGCGAAAATTCTGAACTTCTTCTTTTGCACAATTAAATATTCAAGTACTTGACTCCGGTTGAATGACTCACTAACACTGTTATTTTTGTCTCAATATACTTGTGAATAAAATCTTTCCATTCTAGTTTTATAGATTCTGGTATATTTTTTTTACAGTCATTAATTAAATGTTTTATGATACCAAGTGTTGTAATTCAGTACATGTTTTAAACTTTTTTGTTTATATTTCTGCAAAATTAGTGTTATGAATATTTATTAGAAAACTTATATCTCATGTTGATGTTAAACTAATTTCTCAAAAATATCAAATAGTAATACTTTCTGGAGGCAAAAGAATAAATTATAAAATCAAATTAAAGAGGATTGAGTGAAAGATAAATGATAAAAATTTATAATTATTATTTTTCGTTTCATTAATGTTTGTTACTATGTAATCTTCTATGTAAGATAATATAATTTTTTAATTTTAATGACTAATAGATTGTAAGTATTATTTTATAAAGTATGTGATATTAAATTTACGCGTAAAGCGCGTATACTTTACTAGTATATATATATATATATATATATATATATATATATATATATATTGAAGAAATTGCATATATACTAAACCAGTGGCGGAGCCAGAAATTTCTTATAGGGTGTCCTGAAATAGCAACTTGTTATGTTAAGGTGTCCAAAATATGTTATTTAATCATTTCGTATATCATTTTACTTGTATATATGCTAATTTTTTTCCGACGAAGGGTGTCCAAGTGTGTGGCTACGCCACTGTACTAAACGATGGCACACATATTATTAAATATTTACGAGGTGTCCCTGGTAATATCTACTGTGACACCCGTAACCTCTAAATTCTGGATTCGCCGTAGATAGAAAACAATTATAGTGCAGTACAACTATTGGATTCCAACTATGTTTCTAATGTTTGTAAATTACAGAAACAATTAATTTTTCATTTTACCCTTAAAAGACTTATAGCTAAACAAATTTCTATGATTTGTTTAATGCGTAAGGTTTCAGTCTTCCTTTTTTTTCTTTTCAACTTTCGTACCTAGTCAAACACCGCCATACAAATTGGGATAAAGTACTTGTTAATATTAGTGACCTAAAGCAAAAATCAAACGGGGCCTTAAACTTAAATTGTTAATAACTTTTTATATAATTGATTTCTTCTAGTTTTCAACTGATAATATATCCATTCTTATTTTACATTATTTTTCATAAGATATAGTACTGCAAATATGTTAAATTTCTTCTAATAATCCCTTTATTTTTAATGAAATGTTCACTTTTTCTATGAATAGTATTCAATATTTGTTAAAAAATAATAACATATAACCTATTATTATTAAAAACAAGACCCCTTAAATTTTGGGGCCTAAGACATGTACATGTCTTCTTTTTTTTAACATTGTCGAGCCACCCCGAGCTACCCTGCTAGTGCATTTAGTATCTCTACAAAATAAAATGATAAATGAATGAACAATAACAATATTACGGAGCGCTTTACCCCCAATGTGGGACTTTCCGGCGCGAATCCAGATTTAGTCGGGCTCCAATGTGGGTACCGGACACGGGTGGGAAACCAAAAAGAAATATGATAAATTGGGCCATCAGTTAGGCCTTATTACTTTATGAAGGACAAAGAACCAAGAACATCCTAATAACAATGAAATCCTTCACTTACATCACTTGTGCAGCACAGTCAAGTATATTTTGAGCAAGTTACAACTTTTAAAGAAGCTAAAAAGAACTCTATGTATTGTTTCCTGCCTTTACTACTCATGAAACTAACTCATTAACATGAGGTGCTTTTCTTGAACATGTAAAAAATTGTGTTTGCTGTCACTGGATTTACATTCGACTTCTTGAAAAGAAACTAAGCCGATAACTTACAGTCGAACTTCTGACTTTATAATAGGAAGATCTGTTCCACCTTAGTTACTGTCCTGCAGAGAAACTCATGTAATGAGAACATAAGCACGAAACTACATTTCGAACAAATGAAAGAGTTAAAAGCTGTTCAGTTTAGTAGTACTCACATTCTAAACGTTGTCCTTCCACGTATACTTGTCTATGAGGCAAAGAATGACATCAGTTCTTTGTCAAAATCTAAATCATAATCCGAATTATCAAAATGACTTTCAATATCAAGCCCCAAGTCAAATGGGCTGCCGAGTAGAGATGCAAAAGGCATATCAACATGTCTGTCGTGATTATTCTGAAACATGTCTTTTCCATCATGGTGATTGACTTTAGAGATATCATTTCCACTTCCGTGAAGCGATGGACCAACACCAGAATGCCTCGGCGTAATAGAAGTTCATTGTGTGCCAAGTGGGACTGGTTTGCATGTGTCGCCCCAAATTCAGTGTGGAATAAGAGTATACACAGGTGGTTGACTGAAGCT